>CP125976.1:79406500-80006500 GCA_030063025.1 Avena longiglumis
GTACTAGGGACATGGTGTTGTTCACAAACCACACAAGTATTAAAGTTTCCGCTTAATACAATTCTAGCATGGAATATAAACTTTATCATGAACAAGAATTATAATAATAACATCTTTATTATTGCCTCTAGGGCATAATTCCAACAGTAATACATGTCAGTCATGCATGGAGGACTCCACTGAGAATCACTGGGATAGCAGAAAGCAAGAGTCTCAACAGGCTTGACCTTCTCACTGTGAATACAGAAGCCTCCTCCTCGACCGGTGTAGCCCATGACATCGACCAAATCAGCATAAGTAGCCTGAAAATGTCGCGCGCCAGTCATCCAAGTCATAGTGAGATCCTCATCATCATGAAAATAGATCAGGCAAAAGAACTCGATTGATGAAGTCGGGGTAATAGTCCTCCTTGAGACAGACGAGGTCTAACAGATCCATTTTCCTCAAAGCTTCATCAACATAGAAGTAATCAGAGGTTGCATACATATTGAACCACTCCAGATTGAGAGCTTGAATGTGGCCACAAGGACTGACCCGGAACTGAGTGTAAATGTGATCCCACAGCATAGCCTAAGTCTTAGTCCAAAATTTCTTGTCAGATCCTTTATAGGTCCGTTGCTTGAAGCGATAGGGATTCTGCTTGCGGAGAGCCCGGTATTGACCAATCTCCATACCCTTCAGATTTTGACAAGGCACATCCTCAGCCTCGGCCTGAGAAGCTTGCTGCTTACCCCTGTTAGCTTTGAGTTTGATGCGCCTAGAGCGAGCGCTACCCTCAGGCTCAAGCTGCACAGACTGAGTGTTGCGACGAGCTCGCTTAATCCTGGTAGCTACCTCGGGCACATACTCACTATCAGGCACATACTCATCACTAGCAGAATCAGCATCTTCACCTGTGAAAAAGAGAGAGAGAGAGGTTGGGGAGCACAGAGATAAGTACACATGCCAAAGGGGAGGATGAGAGAAAAGAAAACTTAGATTTGGGAAAGTGCATGGTAAAATAGGACACATTGCAGAGGTCCTGCCAGGGCGGAACAACGGTTCGACCGGATGGTCGGTGCAGGCAGTTGGACCGAAAGCAAACCGGACGGTCCGGTGTCGAGCCAAAACCCGGACGGTCCGGTGCTTACTGGGACCAACCGGTTGCAAACCGAGATCCACAGAGGCCACTATGCAATGTAAAAAATCTTACCAATGACTCAAGGACTTGCGCAAATACAGTTCTAAGCAGAGTGGGTAGGACATGGAGGAATGAGGGTGGGGAAAAAACAAGGTGGACCCCTAACTTGTCAAATCCAACACAATGTATAGTAAAACATAGGGATTTGAGAAGGACAAGAGGAGAGGGAGAAAAAGGAGTACCCGAGGACATGGATTCCCGTGAAGGAAGGCACCAAGGAGCCCTTGAGGAAGAAGAACACCAAAAATCTCCTGAACCACCGCGAGATGAAGAAATTCCTTTGGTGAAAAGCCTCCAAAAGTCCTTCCTCACAAAATGGTGGCCCAATCTATGGATCCTAGGGGTGGAATCACCCTAGGAGAAGAGGGGAGGGTGGGAGGCGACAATGGAGGAGGATAGGTCGAAGTGAAGGAGGCTGTGGGAGGAGGGGGACCCGGAGGAGGAGAAGAAAAAAACAGATGAAAACTTGGTTTCAAGTTCGGTTGAACCGAGATCCAAACGGAGGACCCGGTCCACACTCGGAAAACCGGATGCCAACCGAAAACGACCACGAGATTCGGATAGACCCAGTATAGTATAACCGGATTTTCCGGTTCTGGTCCGGTCGATCTTGGCCGGGCGGTCGGTATGAGATCCGTTCAACCGGCCAAAACCGAACAACTGGAATGTTTTTTCTTTCGAGGATGGCATGTAGGCATGTGGGGAGAGACAATGTAGAGGAAGATAGTAGACTCCAAAAGGGTAGAGGAAGCGGTGATCTAGGCATGCCTATTGGAAAGAACCAATTTCAACCTCACAAATAGCAACAATAGGCATGATTCGAGGATATCAAGAGCTAGAGGAAGATCAAACTCAGAGCCTCAAGATGGAAACCATTGAAAAGCAAAGGAGGCTAGGAGGTTGTGGGGATTTTCCCCTATGTTTAAGCACATGTGACATGGCGCCTCAAAGATAGATGCTTGGACTCATATCATGACACGAGATCAATTTATGTTGCACACATAGGTATGCATCAAACCAAGACTTGGTGAGATGGCTATCCCTACATGTGTTGCGCAACTAGTCTACATAGCATGTTAAGAGCAAGAATATAGTGCAAGAAGCAAATCAATCCAAGTTTTAGGGATCAAGGATACCGAGTTCTCGCCTCAACATGACAAACCGGGCTTCATCCAAAGGCTTCGTGAAGATATCGGCCAATTGGAACATCGTACCCACATGAGTGAGATTGATATCACCATTTGCGACATGGTCACGTAGGAAGTGGTGGCGAATGTCAATATGTTTGGTGCGGCAATGTTGGACGGGGTTGTTGGCGATCTTTATTGCGCTTTCATTGTCACATAGAAGAGGCACCGTACCAAGAGACACACCATAGTCTTTCAAGGTTTGCCTCATACATAACAATTGAGCACAACAAGATGTCGCGGATATGTATTCGGCTTCGGCGGTGGATAGGGCTGTGGAGTTTTGTTTCTTGGAAGACCAACTCACCAACGACTGGCCAATAAATTGGCAAGCCCCGGAGGTTGATTTACGATCAACCTTATCACCTGTCCAATCGGCATCCGAATAGCCAACAAGCTCAAAGGTTGACCCCTTTGGATACCAAAGCCCGAGAGTAGGAGTGAGAACAAGGTACCTAAAAATTCGTTTGACCGCCACCAAGTGGCACTCCTTGGGCAGATTGAAAAGCACACATTCCAACACTTAACATGGTATCCGCCTAGAAGCACAGGTAGAGCAAGGAACCAATCATAGAACGATATACCTTTTATCCACGTCCTTCTCACCTACTCCAAGGCCAAGTTGTCCATTTAGTGGCATGGGTGTCTTCATGGGGTTAGCCTGGGCTATCTCGAACTTATTGAGCATGTCCTTTATATACTTATCTTGGGAAATGAAAGTGCCTTGAGGAAGTTGCTTTGTAATGAAGCCTAGAAAGAACTTCAACTCCCCCATCATGGACATCCTAAATTTCATAGTCATCAACTCATCAAAAGCTGTGTTGTGAGATTCATTAGCTCCACCAAAGATAATATCATCAACATAAATTTGAACAATGAATAAGCCACCCCCTTTAACACGTTTGGTGAAAAGGGTGGAATCGACCTTACCCATGCTAATCCCATGCATGAGTAGGAAATCCCTAAGGTGCTCATACCAAGCACGAGGAGCTTGCTTTAGTCCGTAGAGAGCCTTATGGAGTAGATACACATGGTTGGGATAGCGTGTGTTTTCGAAACCCGGGGGTTGAGATACATATGCAACCTCTTTCAAGGGACCATTAAGAAATGCACTTTTCACATCCATTTGATAAAGCTTGAAGCTATGAAAAGATTCATATGCAAGCAAGATACGGATAGCTTCAAGATGAGCAACGGGCGCAAAGGTGTCCTCATAGTTAATACCTTCTATTTGGGCATACCCTTGCGCCACTAACCTTGCTTTGTTCCTCGTGACGACCCCGTTCTCATCTTGCTTGTTTTTGAACACCCACTTGGTCCCAATAACATTGATGCGATGATCTTTAGGCCTCTCCACTAGATACCATACTTCATTGCGGGTGAAACACTCGAGTTCTTCTTGCATGGCATTGACCCAATCCGGATCCTCCAAAGCCTCATGAACCTTAAGGGGCTCAAAGTTGGACACAAAAGCATGATGCCCACAAAAGGTTGTGAGGTTCTTCTTCCTGGCACGGGTCTCGATCCCTCTTGATATGCTTCCAAGGATATTGTTGACTTGAATACCACTTGCAATGGAGGCGGCCTTAATCTTTCGAATAGTGCCTTCATGATCAACAAATTCATCTTTTGAGGGGCCTTGATCATTGCCACCATCTTGAGCTTGGCCTTGAGATGGAGGTTGATCTTCTACTTGGTCTTGCTCAAAGGTTTGAGGGCTTGGTTCTTGTTCTTTGGTTTGCATGGCATCATGAGATAGATGTTGATCTTGTGATGCATTTGATGGCTCAACTTGGGTAGAGCTCGACTCTTCTTGAGTTGAGCTTGATTCTCCCCCATCATCTTGTTAAACATGAATGTGAGACTCGGTGGACAAGATGTGCCTAATACCCATCAACTTGATGACTTGATAAGAATCACCATCTCCTACATCACGAGAAGAAACTTGCCCCTCATGGGGGCCATTATTCTCCAAAAACTCCACGTCACAAGATACTTCAACACAACCATTGGTATTGTTGTAGTATCTATAGGCATGAGAGTTTTTCGCATAACCAACAAAAATACCCTCTATAGTTCTAGATTCGAATTTACGAGCTTTTCCTTTTGTTCTTGAAGAGGCACTTGCAACCAAAGACACGGAAGTAGTTTACATTGGGCTTCTTACTTGAGAGAATCTCATATGGAGTCATGTCAAAGGGAGCGTGGAGGAAGAGCCGGTTCGTGTAGTGGACCGCGGCAGCAATAGCTTCTCCCCAAAAATTGTGAGGGGACTTGAATTCACTCAACATTGCTCTTGCCATCTCAATGATTGTCAGGTTCTTCCTTTCAACAACACCATTTTGTTGAGGTGTATAAGGAGATGAGAATTCATGCTTGATCCCCTCATCTTCAACAAATTCTTGCATGGTGTAGTTCTTGAACTCGGTGCCGTTGTCGGTTCTAATAGTCTTGATCTCCACACCATGAGTACGTTGAGCTTGCTTGGCGAAGATCATTAATTCCTTGAAGGTATCATCCTTCGTCTTGAGAAGAAAGACCCAAGTATACCTTGAGTAATCATCAACAATGACAAGACCATATCTTCTTCCACCAAGAGAGTCATATGTCGAAGGCCCGAAGAGATCCAAATGGAGCAGCTCCAAGGGTCTTGACGTGGCCACCTTGGTAATGGAAGGATGATGCTTCCCAATTTGCTTTCCTGAAATGCAAGCACTACACACACGATCTTTCTCAAAGGAGATACTGGTTAGTCCAATAATTTTCTCACCCTTTAGGAGTAGATTGAGATTTCTCATGTTGACATGGCCTAGGCGACGATGCCAAAGACATCCCTTGTCAGCCGTGGCCATTAGACATGTAGGAAGAGATTGGCTCTCTTTTGAGACGTCGACCACATAAAGGTCGTCTTCCACGTGTCCAATGAGAACCAAGCTGAGATCATCACCCCTAAAGACCTTCACAAAAGTTCTAGAGAAATAGGAGTCATAGCCGGCATCCGCGAGATGTTTAATAGAAAGCAAGTTGTAACCAAGGTTTTCAACATGTAGGACGGTCTCAAGAGTCAAAACCTTGGAAATTACCAACTTACCATAACCTAGTACCTTTCCTTTAGAGTTATCTCCAAAAGTGATGCTTGACATTGAGTTGACATCGTGAATGAATTGGTCAAGCCCACTCCTACCTCCGGTCATGTGATTGGTGCATCCACTATCAAACACCCATTTTGATCCACCGGAGGCATAACCCTACAAAATCAATTCTTTGATTTAGGAACCCATTGAGTAATGGGTCCCCTCGCATTAGCAACAAGATCCTTAGGTACCCAAATTGAGTACCACCTATAAGCATAACCATTTCGAGGGCCAACATATTTGGCATATACATCTCCTTGAGTGCCCTTAAAAAGCACATAGGAAGGATTAGACTTTCCGCATACTTGTGATTAGGATTGCCCTTCATGGCTCCCCCATTCACCACATTCCTTTTGACTTGGTCAACCACATTGTCACCTTCTTTTACAAAGATTATCTTCTTTGGTGGAATGGCATTACTCGTGTTGTTCTTTGGATCAAAGCCAACACCTTCCTTGGAAATTCTCGTCTTTTTACGGGATAAGATCTCATCTAGGATCTTTCCCTTGGAGGTAGGTGCACGACGCTCTTTCTCAAGTTGCTCTTTCAACTTCTTATTTTCCTCAATGAGGTGAGCTTGATCAAAGGTAGAGTTAGAGGTACACGAATCATTTTCAACTATAATTGGATCCTTCAATGTACCAAGAGCCTTCTCATAGGACACCAGAAGTTGATCATGGTTCTCTCCAAGTTTTATGAGCTCACACTTGACAAGCAAACTAGCCTTCTCAAGGTGCTCAAGGTCCTTGGTAAGAGAAGCATGAGCAACTTCAAGCTCTTTCTTTGAGGCATCAAGCCCTTGGGACAATGAGTTAGCCCTATCAATAGTGTCCATGTCTTTTGCTTTATCAATTTCAAAGATTTCAATTTGTAGTTTAAGAAAAGAATTGGTATTCTTTTCCTCACAAAGCTCTTGCTCAATAAGATTGAATCTTCGTTTCTCATCATCAATATGATATTCCAAGCTATCAATGGCCTCATCGCGTGAGCTAACAAGTTCCATTAATTGCTTGACTCTAGCACGAGCAATGGGAGGAAGAGACTTCATGATAGCATACATTTATTTTATATATTCTTTACCAAATTCATCATTATCACTATCACTATCATGGTCACTCTCAAGATCATTCAAGACACTATATAGGGATGGAGGAGAGACAATTACCTTGGAGCTTCTTACCATAAGACAGGAACCGGTGATCTTGGGCATAGGAGAACTCTCGATGTAGTCCTTGGAGTAGTCGTAGGTGAGAGGTGAACCAGGTTCGACATATGCCAAACCGGTCACACCCACCACTCTCTCCTTATCCCCACACTCCACGTCGGACTCGTCCTTGGAGCTCCTTGCCATGAGGCAAGTGGCGGTGACCTTGGGGTTAGGAGAGTCGTCGGTGTAGTCCTTGGTGTAGTCATAGGTGAAGAGAGACCCGGGTTTGGCAAAGGCCAAACCGGCCACTCCAACCACCTTATCTTCATCCTCTTCCTCATTGTCGGATATGTATTATTGGCCTAGGAAGCCCTTACCATCACGCCTATTGTTCCTCTTGTATCTTTAATTGATGGGGTTGGGATTCAATCTTGGTTTGGCACCTTCTTCATACTTAGGCTTGTCAAGTCTCTTCTCATACGGACACTTGTCAGCAAAATGAGTTGCCTCATCACAATTGTAGCATGTCCTCTTCTTCTCACTTGATCCCATTGAGCTTCTCCTCCTTCGGAACTTCATGTTCTTGGTGAAGAGAGCAAGTTGAGAGAGCATATCATCAACTCCATCAACATCGCTATCTTCATCACTAGCAACATATTCTTGCACTTGCTTGGCCTTTAATGCTAGAGAGTGGGAAGACCCGATAGCACGGTTGATTTCCTTGATCTTTTGCCCTTCATCCGCCAAGTTATCCGTGGCAACTAGATAAGATACTAGATCATTAGGAGTGAATTGATTAGCTCTATCAAGGAGTTGCAAGTTCAAGGCAAACTTCTTGTCGGTGACCGCGATCATGGAGACAATCTTGGACTTGATAAGTTCATCATTCAAATTGAACCCATCATCATACTTCTCACACCCTAGGCCACCAATCTTCACGCAGAGGGCAACGAGTCTCTTGTATGCTTCAGCGATAGTCTCACCATCATGGTTCATGAACATGTTCATCTCAGACTTGGCAGCTTCATACTTGGATTTTTGTATAAGAGAGGTTCCCTCTTGGAGAATGAAAATCCTATCCCAAAGATCCTTTGCAGTGGGGATGTTGCTGACTTGATCATGGAGAGTGCGGTGAATGGCACTCCTTATCTTGTCACAAGCCGTTGCATTTAGTTGGCGGTCGTAGTACTCTCCCGGGGTGAGGTTGTTGGGATCATGAGGGTGGAAACCGGTGCATACAATCTCCCAAAGCTCAACGCTGCGAAGATGAGATTCCATAGAAGCTTTCCAATGAGAGAAATGAGTTCCATCATAATGAGGTGCAGGACCCGAACCATTAATATGAGGCATGACGTTCTTTTGCTTAGGATAAACATAAGGGAATTGATTAGGGGGCGTGGAAGTTTTTGACGAGCCGCCCTCATGAGCGGACTCGGCACCCTTATCCTTTTCGGCTTCCATTGGTCTCCCTTGAGGTACTACCAATGTATTACCAAGAAAAGCCCCATCGCCAATGGCCTTAAGTTGTCCTTCTAGGTAACTCATTCGAACAAGGAGATCAGAATCCTCCTTGGCCTTTTCAAGGGCACCCTTGGCTAAGATTTCACGAAGCTCCTTGACCGAATAAGTCTTTTCCTCCTCATCATCGGAGAAAACCATCTTTTCTCTTAGGCGGTAAAGCCCTTAAAAGAGCCCTTGGCTCTCATACCATTGAAAGTGTAAGATGGTTAACCTAGAGGGGGGAATAGGTTTCTACAAAATTCTTTATAATCTTTTGCAAGTTTTAGGATTTGTGGAATATAAGTGAGCCTAAATGCAAACTAGGTGAGGCAACCTAGATTATGTACAAGATACTTCAAGCTCGAAGGCTATCACAAGGTAAGCAACACAAGTAAGAGATCGGTTAAGGAATAACCGAAGCACGCGAGATGAAAATGTATTCCTGTGTTCACCACCTTTGGGAAGGGGGCTACATCACGTTGGAGAGGTGTGAGGTTCCACGAAGGATTCCTCGCGCGCCACGAAGGCTCACCTTCTTCTCCGAGCCTATCCCACGAAGGAATAGCTCACTTACTTGTGGTAGACTTTAAGGTAGTCTCCAAACCCTCACAGACTTTCCGTGGAGCAAATCACAAGCCGAATGCCTCCGGGAGACCCTGGACGCCTAGGGTTTCCCACAAACCCAAGAGTAACAAGCTAACTCGATGAAATCAAGGGGGAATGAACTTTGGCTTGGTGGAAACATAGATCGGGACCTCCTCTTCCTTTCTACCAAAGGGATTTGGATTTGGTTGGGTAGAATGGGAGATCCTCAAGATTTTGTGTTTCAACAATGGGGGAGAAAGAGAGAGCTTCAAGAAATGATATAAACTGAATGCTTAACATGCTCAAGCTAGAAGAAGGGATATTTATACTCAAGGAGAAAAACTAGCCTTTTTGAGCCAAAAGCATAAGGTCCGGTTTAAGTTCGGTTGGACGGTTCACACACGAAGTCGGTCCTCGGCCGGAAATCGGATGAAACCGAATCTGCCTCGATACCAGACTCGGATAGATTCAGAGTGAGTAAACCGGAAACCCGGTTTGAGTTCGGATTTCCGATCCTGACACCGGACGGTCCGGTCTGGGAGCCGGTCCAACTGGTCTGAAAACGGATCTGCAGAAAAGGCTTTGATGGATAGGATTTCTTCTGTTCTCTCTTTGGTGATCGATTATGTAGGAGAAAGGGATGTGTATATGGCTTAGGTGATCATCCCCAACAAGCTCATCGAGAGAACCCCTCTTAATAGTGCGGAGCTCCTAACCGGACTCAAATTACATAAAAAGGGAAAACTCCGGTGCGAGCTTCGTTATCAAAATGGGGTGGGGTCTCCGATAACCTTTCATCACAGCATTGGACTAGAACCTGTGTAAGACACTAGAAATAACATTAGTCCACTCTAACCACGGTGTCATTGTCAACCAAAAATAGTATAGGGTAAAATACCATTTCATTCACCTATATGGCCCGATCGCTAGGGGCAGATCTTCGAGGTGATGTCGAAACCTTGCCTTGGTCTACCTTGAGCCTTCGGTAGTGACCTAGCCGCCTAGGAGATGTTGAACCTCCAAGGATAATAAGATGTTATTGTTGGACGCAGCCCACTCTTGATTGACGCTCCAAAATCAAACTCCAACTACCATAGATAGGTATCCAGGGCAACTCCTGCAGCTTCCTTTTGACCCGGTTAGGGCAACTCCTGTTCCTTTCCACTTCCATGGCTGCGCCTCCGACCCCGTTCCCATCATCTCCTCGATAGCCATCGGGCATGGTACACCAGTGCTGGCCTCTCCCTAATGCGATGCGGACAACAAAATCCACCACTCCTACGGCCTTGGCGCCTTAAACAAGCTCTTTTCCTTGCGGGGGAAATGCCTGTGTCGTGGAAACCCACTTGGGGGGCGCTAAACATGTTGGGTTGTCTTTGGGCCGTTCCTCTACAAGCCTTGAAAGGAGGCTCATTGTGGTGATGCGGGCCGCTATGTGCCGCTCACAGGTGTTTGACAGGAAGGGCAAGGGCCCTTTGGCTCAGACAGTGGATGCTGGGATCCTGCCTCAGCCTGTTGAGACGCAGCATCAGGCTCAGCCGCTGCCACTCTCTGACTCTGAGTCCAACCTCAGCGAGCCACCAGAGAAGATTTCCAAGAGGGGGGTTGTCACGTTCCAGAGGCGCAGTGAGAGGATCAGAAAGCTGCAGGACAGAGCAAGAATGGGCTCGGTTGAAAGAGCCGCTCAACGCAAAGCCTCCACTGACGAAGGGTCGGGACATTCCCGTGGCTCGACCTCGACTCGTAGGAGGAAGATGAGGAGCATCCCAGATATCAACTTGGTTGCCCCAATGCCAATCACTGAAGAGCCTGCTGGCTGCAGCCGTCAGACTCTGCTCGATCTGGCTAGCTATTGTGGCTTGCTGAATGTTGAGCAGGTCCTGAAGAGCAAGGGAAAGGAGATCGCCCCGGAGAGCAACGGATCCCATGGCTAATGTCGCGCCCTTTCGTGTAGTCCCTTCTTGGCATTGTTTAGATAGGGTGTTAGTTTTCTTTCATCACCACCTGCACTTTATGTTTCCTTCAAAGTTGGTGCTGCTCATGATGTGTGATGTGCAAGACCAACATTGCATTCCCACATGTACTTTGTTGCTTTTCCTCGCACCCTGTAATGCCAGCGGATGTTCTAAGTTTTGTTGTTCCTACACCGTCCCTTTCACTTTACCATGGCATACTGCATTGCATTCCTCTGTCTCTCTTCAGGCTAAACCTGTTGCAAGATGAAGATCCTTTCATGGAATGTAAGAGGTCTTGGGGACAAAGACAAAAACTCGATCATATACAAATTAATTGACGATGCAGGGCAATGATAATCTTGCAAGAAACCAAACTGCAACATATAGATGTCTTCAAGGCAAGAGAGTTTTACCAAATTTTACGGCTTCCTGTACCATTCATCTGAAGGTTCTGCAGGGGGGCCCTGATTGCATGGGTTGAAAAAGATTTTGAGGTCACAGTTATAGCGCAGAAAAAACACTCTCTGTCAGTCATGGCAACTGCTACCAACAACAACACAAAAGTAGCTATCACTAATGTATATGCCTCATGTGATGCTGAGGAAAGGCTACTCTTTTTCCAAGACATGAAAGATCTAAAAGAGAATATTGATGTCCCATGGGTCCTGCTGGGTGAATTCAACATATACAGATATACCCATGAAAAGAACAACAACAACATCTCATGGGGTGAGATGGAGATTTTCAATACTTGGATTGAGGAGCTCGAACTGATGGATATTGACATCTCCAATTCAAAATTCACTTGGTCCAACTTGAGAAGGGATCCTACTCTAATCAAGCTGGATAGGGTGTTAATCAACACTACATGGAACCGTAGATTCTTACATTCTACATGCGTAACATTATGCACAACATCGACCACAAACCACTGTTGTGACACCAAAGCTACTACATCACTGTCAAAATCTTCGATATGAGGACTACGGCGGTCTCGAGTTGAATCGGATAACAAGGCGATAATACGTCTGTCTACCACACAAATGACGCCCATAACAAGACTGAACTACAAGTTGAGAGCAATAAGCGCAGCCACTAGAAACTAGCAAAAGGGCAGAACCACTGCTAAAAAGCTGCAAGCCAATGTAAATCATGCGATTATTTTCTTCGACGCTATCAAAGAATGGAGGCCCCTAACTGACTGGGAGTTTCCAATTAAGAAGCTATGCCTGCAGAAAATGGATGAGTTATGTTGTGCAGACAAATTAAAATGGACTCGAAGAGCAAAAATAAAGTGGTGTAAACTTGGGGACGAAAACACCAAGTTTTTCCACACTTTTGCAACATATCGGTTCAGAAAGAATAAAATCAAACTCTTCAGACTGGGGCAGCAGGACTTCTACGAGGAAGAAGACAAACTAAAAATTGCAACAAAATATTTCAGAGCTTTCTTCTCGGAAGACAGGAGCTGGGAACCATGCATCAACATTGCCCAACTATATACTGAACAACAACAGCTTGCAAGCCTGGCCGAGCCTTTTAGCTGGGATGAAATTCAGAGGGCAGTACAAGAATCTCCAGCAAATAAGAGTCCTGGCCCAGATGGCTTCACAAACGAATTCTACAAGTTCTATCTGCCTGAGCTAAAAGACAGCCTCATGAAGATATTCCAAGAACTTCACAACAAGACTCTGGACCTTGAGGGAGTAAACTCTGCTTTCATTGCCCTTTTACCGAAAATTGATACACCGCAAGAAGTGAAAGACTACAGACCGATATCTCTTCAACACTCGATTCCAAAGTTGGTTGCCAAGGTCCTGGCAAACAGACTTTATCCATTCATACCACAACTAGTGGACCAAATGCAATCTGGCTTCATAAAGAATAGGACTATTATTGAGAACTTCTCTACGGCCATTGAGATGGTGCAGTGTGCCAGGAAATTCAAAAAGAAGGTTATTGTGCTAAAACTTGACTTTACAAAAGCCTTTGAATCGGTACACTGGAAGGCAATCTTGCACATCCTGACAGCTAGGGGATTCCCACAATTATGGATTTACTGGATTGAGCGGCTTCTACAAACATCTAAAGCACAGGTGCTGATCAACGGGCAGTGTGGAAAAAAATTCATGATTAAAAAATGGGTCCGACAAGGGGGTCCTCTATCACCATACATATTCATTCTGATGGCGGATATTCTGCAACAAATGTTTAAACAGGCTTACAGTGGTGGATTCCTAAAGCACCCAATTCAGCAGGGCGCCCCAATGCCGTCGCTGCAATATGCTGATGACACCCTGCTTCTGTTGCACGGATCACTACAACAAGCTGAGCTTGCAAAAGTACTTTTAGACACCTTTGCAAAATTCACGGGATTAAAGATTAATTACCAAAAAAGCACCCTTGTACCCATAAATATCCAACCACATGAAGCCGCAGATATGTGCCAGGGTGCTTGGATGCCCCATTGCGCAAATGCCATGCTCCTACCTAGGCCTACCTCTAACAACAAACAAGATCAACCACCAGTTACTGCAACCTGTGATTGACATAATGTGTAGCCGTCTACCGGGCTGGATGCCAAGGATGCTTAACATTGGAGGAAGGATCCAAATGATTAACTCAGTTTTGTCAGCTATACCAACCTACTTCATGGCGTGCATTGCATGGGATCAGGCAAGTCTGGACGCTGTGGATAAACTGAGAAGGGCTTTTCTTTGGAAGAACAGTGAAGAGGTTAATGGTGGCCATTGTCTGGTGGCTTGGGACGTGGTGACAATGCCCAAAGCTCAGGGGGGACTAGGAATAAAGAATTTACGCCTTCACAACAAGTCAATGATGGCTAACTTGACTGCAAAGCTTCTTTCAAATGGTTCGGGCCCCTGCTTCAATTGGTTAGCAGACTGGTACCTACAACACACAATCCCGCGGCAAGTTTCAACCACAGACTCAGCATTCTGGAAGCCAATGGTGAAGCTTATACCTCTCATCCAGGATACCACACGATGCGTCCCTCATGTTGGCAACAAAACTTCCTTTTGGCATGATAGTTGGACACGGCTGGGAAGTTTAAGCACCACTCTGCCAGTACTATTCACTTTTGCACAGGACCAACAATGCACTGTGCAATATCAGAAGCAAAACGGAAGCTGGGACATCAGGCTATATAATCCACTATCACACACAGCTGAAGTACAGCTACAGGCCCTAATGGCTGAACTTCAGAACCACCAGGCCCAGCCGCAACTCCAACACGATACAAGACTAATGATTATGACCAACAGGCCAGCAACAACAAGAGACTACTATCGCCTGTTTAGTGATCATGGAATGCGCTGGATTCCAGCTCAATGGATCTGGAAATCAATCATACCATACAGACATAAGGTATTCATGTGGCTTGCATTCAGACGTAGATTGAACATGAAAGACAACATGACCAACAAAAAATGGTGCAATGACAGTGGATGCGATCAATGCCCAGCGCTAGAAAGCTTCGAACACATTGCCCTACATTGCCGCCTAGCCTCCTGGGTTTGGACGAGGTTAAACACTGCTCAAATGTCTAACAGAACTAATGATCTCGTGGTTTTCATCGAATCAAGCATTCAGGGAAATGACAGCAAGACATGGCCTATCTTGCTGGCTGCATGTTTCCTTCAACTTTGGCATGCTAGAAACAACAGAATCTTCAATAAGATGAGCACTGATAGGCAAACTCTATTCAACAGCATCAATCAGACTCTAGATCTTTGGGATAAAAGATCTAGTAAGCTTGCGCCAGATCTATTGAAGTGGAAACAAAAGTTTCTGCTGAACTAAAACTTTCGCTTGTTTTCCTTTCATTTACTCCTGCAAACCCCCCCCGGATCAATCCGGGTTGTACATCCTGCCCTACCCATGTAACTCTGCTGTACCAATAAGGCTTTGGGTGTTTTCCAGCCTTCATATATGAAATATATAATTTAAAAAAATAGATAGGTATAAAAGTGAAAAAGAAGAAACAAAAAATTCGACAAATTAGATCATAATTGTCTAAAAATCAACTCGGTTTCGCCAACCCTATCCACTGAGGCTCGGCTGCTATTTATAGGCATCTCAGAGATCTAGTCGGTATAAAAGGATAACCTTCTATGGATGTATGTGGTGGCTAGCCTTCAATTGAGTTTTTCCTTATTTGAGGTTGTCCTCGACAGCTGGTGGTGTGCACGTATGCATCAATCACCCAGGGCTCAATCATGCCAGGAAGTCTTAACTCCCTGACACATGTTTTCATACATAAAGCGCTAGACTCAATGGTGTTTTACTTCGGTCGTTGCCATGCTTCAATCGAGTGTACAAGATAGGGTAAGATATCAAAGTGAACTGATACCTCAAGAGATTTGCATAAGATGTTGTGAAAATAAATTTAGAGTGGCATTGAGCACACAACAAGTTTCATGTTCGGCCTTGAAGATCTACCCCTTAATAGTGTAGTTATTATATTTGTCTCAAAGCTATAAATAAGACACTACAGTATTTATCATTTTTCGTCTTCGAGGAATTCAAGCATATTGGATTCACTCCTTTCATCAAGGCAATGTTTAGGCCTTTCAATCTTCAACTCGTATAATATTTTATGTTGCTCACAGTAAGTCCTCAAGCCCAATATGCTTCTTGTGTCAAGCTAGGTATGTGTCTTGAGTCTTTTAACAGTGTTTCTTCAACGTATTTTTGAGGGATCGTCTTCATGGTAGTAAAACCAACTTCTAAGACTATATCACTATGTAAACTAGATAAACATATTAGTACCTTAACTGTGTTTCCATCAATCATCTAAAAACCGCTAGGAGGGTACTAAATGTATGTTCACGAGCCAGCCTCAATGGTGAGCATTCGACACATTAATCCAAACAGAAATAATGTTATGTTTTACTCCTTAGTTTGCCATTTGTGACATATGTTGTCCCATTTAACCAGGGAAAACGATAGTGCTCCCCCGACGGATCCGTGACTTTTCATCCACCGGGTCGTGAGGACGCGATCGTGGGTGATCCTGGCTTAATTGATTCACATCTCTCTCCTCCCGTGTTCGCCATCCGCCGCCACCCCTGGTGTTGTTGCTTGCTCTTCCTTCTCGAGCTCACCTTCCCATCCGCCGCCGGCCCTCTCCCCTCTGCTTCTAGACCTCGCGCCGCCGGTCCTCTCTCCACCTGTTTTTGCCGCCGTGGCCCTCTTCCTGTCTGCCACCGCCACTGAACCTCTCCCGAACATTCACGTTGTCGACCCTCTTCCTGTTCGCCGCAGCTACCGCCGCTGAACCTCTCCTGAACATATCCAAGGCAGTTAGACACAAGGAGCTCGCGTCACCGGCCCTCTTACTCTCCGCCGCAGCTGTCATCGCCGGTCCTCCTCCTGACCGCCTCTAATGACCCACAAGTATAGGGGATCGCAGCA
Source organism: Avena longiglumis (assembly GCA_030063025.1). Lineage (NCBI taxonomy): Eukaryota > Viridiplantae > Streptophyta > Magnoliopsida > Poales > Poaceae > Avena > Avena longiglumis. The sequence continues at coordinate 79,422,625 of CP125976.1, forward strand.
GACTTCGCGGGTAGTATTTCCCAATTTATTGATTCGACACAACGGGAGGCAAAGAATACTTGCAAGCCTTAACAACTGAGTGGTCAGTCCAGCTGCACCTAGAAATAGTTCTTGCTCACAGAAGTTTATCAGTAGCAACAGTTTGGTAGTAGCAACAGCAACAACAACAGTGAAACAGTAGCAATAGTAACGATGTGATGTGATGGGATTCGAGTGCGGTAGGCAAAGGGATGGATGGACGGGCGTTGCATGGACGAGTCTAAACATGTAGCTTCAAGATCTAGGGTAATACAAGTACTAAACAATCCTAGGCATGTGCTCCAAATATAGTCATACGTGCTCGCAATGAGAACTTGCACAACATCTTCTGTCCAGCCAGCCTGTGGCAGCAGGGCCTCTAGGGAACTACTGGCAATTAAGGTGCTCCTTTTAATAGAGAACCAGAGCAAAGCATTAACACTCCACGAACATATGTGATCCTCACACCACAGCCATCCCCTCCGGTTGTCTCAATTATTGTCACTTTGTGGCCTTTGGATCCAGACAATGATATGTGTACACAACTTGCAGATAAGATCACAAACAATACTATCATAATGATTCAATAATAAGTTCAGATATGAGATCATGGCACTCGGTCCCTAGTGACAAGCATTAAGCACAACAAGTTGCAACAAAGTCAAATAGCACTAATAGAGATACTAGGCACTATGCCCTAACAGATCTTATTCAATTACATGATAGAACTCATCCAATCCCTACCATCCCAAGCCTACAACGAGGGATTACTCACTCATGGATGAGGGAAACATCGGTGGTTGATGGAGATGCGTTGGTGATGACGATGGCGATGATCCTCTCCAAATTCTCCGTCCCGGCAGGGTGCCAGAACGGAGTTTCTGGATCCGAATCTTGGTTTCTCGTGGCGGCGGCGGAGCGGAACTCTTTCTGGAAAACTATCGAACCCCCTCTGTTTTTAGGTCAGAAGACAACTTATAGGCGTGGAGGGAGGCCGAGGAGATGCCTAGGGTGGCCAAAGCCCCTCCTGGCGCGGGGTCAGTGGGCCCGCGCCTAGGGTGGGTCTGGGCCCCCCAGGCCTCCTCTCTGTATCCCCTTCTAGCTCTGTGGATCTTCTGGTGAGAAATAGTTTTTGGCATATTTTCCGGGATTTTTCCTGATAGTTCATTTTCTGCACAAAAACAAGACACCAAGGTAATTCTACTGAAAACAACGTTAGTCCATGTTAGTTGTATCCAAATCACACAAGTATAGAGGAAAAACAATAGCAAAGTGTTCGAGAAAGTAGATACGTTTTGGACGTATCAACTCCCCCAAGCTTAGCTTATTGCTTGTCCTCAAGCAATTCAGTTGAAAACTGAGTGCGATAAAAGAACTTTCACGAACACTTTGCTTCATATGATGTAAATATTCTCAGCATAGGAGTATATGCTTAGACAATTCATAATAACGAGTATGCAACTAATTCTACTCAATAGTCATTGCAAGATATGAAGAAAAACCAACTCAATAATAATAAGTACCATGAAACATAAACATAAGCAACATTGCAATGCTCATAATAAGGTATGATAGAGTGGTAGCTCGCTTGCCTTTGTTTGAAGAGCACAATATAAATGCTGAGGCACCTCTAAAGTTCAAGTGAAGACTAGAGATAAAGATATCAGAGATACAAGCATCAAAGTCATGACATAATGAACCAAGTTTTGGAACAAACACAAGAATGACAACTATGCTCTCAAGAAGGTGCTCATAGAATAAGTGGTGACTCAACAAAATTGTGAAAACGTTTTTTTGAAGGTTTGAAAGGCTTCCTAATGCTGAAAGGAAGGTACTCATTAGCTTTGAGCTCTCATTGCCCCTATCATAGGCATATTCATGTGGTTAAGGTGAAAGTGAGGTCCACTCTGAATCACATGCTTGATAGACCATAGACTGGAAATCCCAAGTCCCTTGAGTACGAGGGCCACTCCGCATGCTACTCAACTTTGGTCACCTGAAATTTCTTGTCATTGTAAATACATGCATATCATCGAGAACCACCAACGGGGTACCCCTTGCACATGGTACAGGAGCTTTCCCATAACCAAAATGATAAGTCAAGCAGACAATGAGCATCTCAGCAATCTTTTTATTTACCATATGCATACCTTTTTATTAAGGATGCTTCATAGATGCTCATTATAGTGATGCTACAAGTTTCCACCATGATTAAGCATGGCTTAGGCTAGCGGCCCAGGCGTTTCTCTAACACAATGTATAAACTCCATGAACTAACAACTTCCCCTTTTATTTCACATTATTGACATCCGTAAACAAAAGAGCAAGGAATCAACTGGATGAAATATCCAAAAAGTGTTGAAAGCGTTCCCCATGACAACACGATTCTGCTGACTCCCAACATATAATAAGCAAGCATATAACTTTCATGGACTAGTCACAATGGTTCAGAATTATTAAGAGCAAGGAATAAAGTGTGCCATCAAGTTCGTGAGAGTTTTACTAACTAACTTTCTCAAAACAGACAAACATTTTATTTTGGAAGAAAACACGACATATATAATATGCACTGAAATAGCAAATGATGCTAATAGGTAGGTATGGTGGACACATCTGGCAATATTGGTTTTGGGGAGTTGGAAACACGGGTAGAGCACATACTCAGTGCAACTGAAGGCTAGCAATAGAGAGGGAGCGACAAACGAGAGAGCAATAGCTGTCATAATCATGCTTGCAAAAAAACAGGACTAACTATTGTCACATCCCAAGATTTTACAAATCTTGTAATGTGAAAAATAAATAAACAAAATAAATAATTGTTGAAATTTAGGGTGAGAAGGAACTTTTGTTTCTAAATGGAAACTTAAAATCCCACCTTGAACAAACTTTGGTTAATATTTGAATCCAACTAAATTCAAATCAAAGAGGAATGCATTCTTCATAAATGCATATGGAAATTTAAACACTTGGAAAATAAACCAAAACTCTAAAACCCTAATGGAAGAAGAACATTTCCAAGTTATCTCTAAGACTATGGATTTGATCCATATAAAATTTGGTCAAACAAACATTTCAAATTGATCAAGAATGACTATTAGAAATATTATAAAACCATAGGAATTGGCTTCACTTAAATTGGAGCCATAGATAAAATCTTATGAATTTAATAAGATAAGGAAATTGAATTTCCAAAGCTAATAAAGCAACCATCTAGAAATCCATGCCCAATGGTGAGCAAATAATCCTAAAAATATTTAAAAGGATAAACAAATATTAAATAAGATTTTACAAATTGGAATCACCAAGTCTGGATCTATAAATAAAAAGATATGGATTTTATAAGATAAAGAAAGAAATATTAAATAAGGAATATTTAAAGGCCAAATTAAATCTTGACCTAATTCATAAGCAAATGGAATAAATATAATCCAAATACAAATAAACTAATGGATAAGGAATTTTCAAATTAATTAAGAGGGCATTAACCAAATCCTATTCTATTTGAATAAAGATAAAATCCCTATTAGAAATAATTAATTAAATCATGGGAAAATAATAATTGGAATTTACCCAAGTGGAATAAAAGTTGTTTGATTAACTTAAATAAGATCAAAGAAAACTTCCAAATAAAATTTATGGAATTAAAACTATATTTAATATCATGAGAATAAAGGACAAGTACCCAAATTAAAAATGATTAATAAATCATTTTCCAAATAAGTCAAGGTGAATTATTTGACACCCAGGGATTCGAACCATCCATAGTTCCTAGAACTATATCAACCACTCAGCCATCTCTCCACGAGCTAATCCCTATTTTACTCCTACAAATAGAACATAGCCATATAAAAAGCTCTACTAACCTATAGAAAGATCTATACATGATCCGCTATACCCGCTTGTGAAATTTGTGAAATAAAGACTAAACCCCCTCTCCTCACCCCCATATCCAAATAAAAAAAAGCGATAAGTAAAAATAAGTTTTAATTAAAGAGAAGAATCAATGGAATTAAATAAATAAACCTACTGAAAAGGTTTTGTGAGAATTGAAATTAAATAAGGGTTTAAAATATATTTTATATTAATTGAATTTAAATGCATGGGCCTACTTTTAAATAATTAAAAGACCCTAAAAGAATAAAAGAAATATTCTAATTTTGACTCTAAAATGAACTATTAATCAGTATTTGAATCTACACAAATTTTGGTTGAGGTTTGAAATCAAATTGATGTTTGAAATAATTAAACAATATCAAAACAGATTAATAGAAATGGAAAAGGGAAAAAGAATCTGTACAAAAAAAACAAAAGCAGCCCAACTCGGCAAAACCCAGTCCAGGCCCAGCAGCCCACCTCTCCCTCTCTCCCCGAAACGTTTTCTCACCGCAGAAGGAACCCACAAACCCACTGACGAGCTGGACCCACTTTCCCCTTTTCTGTTTAACCGACAGGTGGACCCCATCGCCACCTCGGCGTCTTCCCCAGCGTGACCCGTTCCTCCCCCAAACTTCTCGTCGTTTCTGCGTTGATTTCGCAGTTTCAATACGCATAAATGGCCGATTAATTCCTCGCTGCAATGAAGCCCTTATAACCGCCCATGTCCCCTCTCTCTTTCCCCCTCATACGTCACACACTCTCCGCCTCTAGGCTGGAAGAATTTCTCCAGGCGCCGCCACTGTCTCTGACGAGCATTTCCATCGATTCCGGCCAGTATCCGCCGCCCCTCGCCTCCCACTGCACACTCACTTGCTCCCCATCTCCTGGCGAACCTCCCCGTAGCACCAGCTCGCCCCCGCGCGCTCCACAGTGTCGGCAACGTCGACCACCGAGCATCTCCATCGTCTGCCTCTACTCCGACGAGCTCTACTGGTAACATCCGACCGCGCCGCCCCCTCTCTTTGATGCTCCCATACTCACCACTCTCCTACGCGTCTAACAACACCATTCGTTTGTCCCAGCATGCTCTGTAGCGACACCCCCGACAACGGCCGAGCAAGCCCGACGCCAGACAGACCTCCGGCGAGCGATTCGAGCCAACTTCGTGCGCCCCTCGACAAACAGCAGGCACCTCGAGCACCACCACGAACCCGCGAACTCGGTGAGCCCCTCCGTTCCTCTTCTCGCTTCCTAGATTCACCGAACCACCGCCACCAGACACGCTGCCGCCAGTCGCCGCCGCCAGCGCCGCCTGTTTCTGGTCAAAGCGCTGAGAACCGTCAGATCTAGATCGTAGTGTTGCGATAGAATTTCTTAAGCGAAGGGGTACGAGAGCCTCTGAGCCATGCGATGTAACTAGATCTAACGGACCATATCTGCTGATCCGCGCGAAACGGTATGCGCCAGTAGGAAAGCGCCGTGTGTCCCAGAGGCTGTTATAAAAACAGAATTGATCTATTAGTTGTTCAATTTTGTAAAATCCATAACTTTCAAACCACACGTCCAAATTTTGCAAATTTTATATCAATGGAATCAGCAAGACAAGCCCTATCCAACCATGCCCTTTGTTTAGTAAATTGCTTATGTTAAATTTTTTTGTTTTTGCAGAAACTTGTGTAAGTATATTTAGAAAGTAAAATTTGTTCTAAATGATTTTTGAGATAAAACCTTTGGAAAATGGTTTGTTTTGAACCTACTGACCATAGAAATCAATTTGTGGTTTCAAAAACACATTTGGTGAAGCAAAATAATAAATCTTTGATTTAAAGCATTTCTAGTCAAATAAAAATAATGTTTATATATTAAAAATGCTTTTGGAGGAAAACCCTTTGGGAAATGTTTTGATTTAAACTCTCTGGACCTAAACACAAAGTTTTATGATTTTAAAACATAATTGGTGAACCTTATAAAGATTGTTACTTTGTTAAAGACATTTTCAACCACATAAAATATTGATTTGGTTTAAAAATGGTTTATAGATAAAATCTTTTGCAAATGGTTTTACCACTTTATAAATGACCAATAGGTGTTTTCAAATGTTTATAACCCATTATAAACCACTTTTCCAAATAAAACAATCTTTGGCATGCTTGCATGCATTACTTTGTTTTTAATATTTTATGTGATGTTTGCTTGAATGGTAGATTGAAATTGTACCTTGCTTGATTGAATTGTAGTGATTTGAAGAGTGTGAATATTGCAAAGACAAGGAGTGAACTTATATTCTATACCAAAAAGGCAAGTGATGCTTCATACTTTTGTCCCATTATTTTCACTATGCATTAGTGATATTTCTAAGTAGGACTTGCATGGAATTTTGCTAAGTATATACTATGCCATGGGAAATCCTAGTAGATGAAACCTTAGTAGATTTTCCTAAGTTAAGATTCCTACTACTATCATGCTTAGCTTAGCTAGTAGAAAACAAGGGTGGATTATATTACATGCTATGGAATATTTCTAAGTCAAGGAACTTGTGTTTTTGTTTAATAAAACAACTAAGTGAATGAATCACCTGGGTGGAATGGAAAGAATGGTTTGTGTTGAGTGGTTATGCAAGTCCAGTATGCTGGGGAAAACTTGGGCATCACCAAGTCCAGTATACTGGGGAAAACTTGGTATCTCACTTGTGGAATACCACCCAGGAACAAAGAGATTTAAGATGTCAAATGTTGAGAAGCTTCAAGTGCAGCCACTTGGCATTATGGGCTCTGCCTGGATCATATAGGTTGCAATAACTTAGCCAAATGGACAGTTGGTGGTAGGGGTTTGATAGGTTGGAGCGCGTCCATTCTGGTCTAAGGGAATACTTCTGAAAGATCTTGTCTTGGTGAAACCAAGTCTTGTGGGGAAAGTGCACCACCTCTGTAGAGTGTAAAATCTAAGTACTTAGCCATGTCCCTGGTAAAGGACGATTTGAGAATCAAGACATGGAAGCTATCAAGAATCTCCTCATCCCAATTTCTAAGTTAAAATCTTGTGGTTGAACAAGGGTTGAAGGATCACCAATTTCTATTGGGAGATGCCTTGGGTGTTTTTGACAAACAAAAACTTAGTAAATGATAAGGAAAATCTATTTTGAGCAAAGCAAGCCTAAGCTCCACTTAGCAAAATGCATATAGAAGATAGACTCCACTATACTACCATAGTATCACTTGCCAATACAATTCAAATGTATTGACCCTTGTGGCAGTAACTTGTTCTATTGCAGGTTTGTTTGATGTTAGTAAGATGTATTGATTAGGATTACAAGTCTACAACTAACATGTTTGCCTGTGGCACTTTGAAGATGAAGGACCCCATGCTATAGTTATTTCTGCTGCAATGTAGTGAGATAGCCATATGAGCTATGTAAGATGTAATAAATTATTTTATTCCTGGTTATAAAGTTGTATTATGACCTTTGTTTCTTGATATTACATCTTAACTGTGGATGCTAGCTATTGATCCAGGGACTAGTATTGTAAACACAAAGCAATAGTTGTCATAATCATGCTTGCAAAAAAACAGGACTAACTATGACATGAAAGTGATACAAGAACTCTGAGGCGAAATAAATCATCGAGGCTTACTGACTATTGATCAGTCATATGCATGCGTGAGCATGTGCCAAGTCGATTCACATGAACAGTCAGAGGAGGATACCACAATGTCATACCAAAGTATGAATAAAACAATGCAAGCAAATATTCATATGACATGCTACAAACTATTAGCAAGCTGGAGCTAATTATAGACAAGCAAGAACTACTAAGCATCCATAATGACATACACCTTACACAAACAGGCTAAGCATACTCACAATGATGAGTATATGTACAAAAATGAAACAAATAGAGTTCGTTACCAGCCTCTTACCACACCTTGAGTTGTCTTAATCTTCATTATTGCTCTTCACTTGTGTGACTTGAATAATTAACATGAAACCAAAATCCACTGTGGACAGCTGAACCCTACAAAGAATTCACAAAACCAAAGAAGAAGAACAAATATTTTGGTGTTTTTGATTTTTTTAGAAGGCAACCAACGCAAAACCAAATTAAGCAAAAGAAAACCGAAAATAAAAACTAAGACGCTCCAAGAACAACACAACTATGCATGAAACAATAAAAACGAAGTGTCTAGAAAGACCTGAGATTTTTATTGATGAAGAAGGGGATGCCTTGGGCACCCCCAAGCTTTGACGCTTGTACCTCTTAAGTAATTCTTGGGGTGACACGGAGTGGATTCCCCCCAAGCTTGAGCTTTGTCCATTCTTCATCTCATTACATCATCCTCTCTCTACACCTGAAATTTTTCTTTCATACAAAACTTCACACAATCTTCATTAGCAACATTAGTTTATTCAAAAGATATTAGACCTCTGGCAAAGCTTTGGAACAGCAAGACTTTTCATTAAAAACACAAGCTACTGTAGCAACTCCTTCAAAAATCTCAATTTCCCAAAAAGAACCCGAAAAGGAATCAATAATAAGCAAATGCAAATAATGGCAGAAATCTGTCAAAACAGACCAACAGATAGAAACCGATTTGTTCGAAGACCTTCTGTTGCTCAAATCAAAAAGTGTTGAACTAACAAAAGTTAGCTAACATATTGGGAGATTTATTCGTAAATTTTCATCTCAATCCGACTTACAGAGACTCCTCACAAATTTTTATGGTGGAGGACAGAAATCTGTTTCGGGACAGCAACTCCCCAAATCTTACTTCCCTCTCATTAGAGGTCATTCTTGGCACAAAAAGCAAACAAAAAGGATAAGGAGAGGTCATTACTGAAGTAATAACTTCCAAGACTCAAGTAAACTATTGGGTTATCTCCCAACAAGTAATTTTCTTTAACGCCTTTAAGTTAGGCATGGCGAAAAGCAAAGATTGGAAAGGAGAAAAAATAAAAGTGAGCAAGTATAACCACTATGAAAACATTATTTTGTTCATTAAAATCCTTTTGTTAACAAGGTTGATCAAGTCTTGTTACCAAAACAATCTTATATGAAATAAAACTTTGCATTCCACAAGGTGATTATGTTACCTCATACTTGATAGCAATGGTCCCAATCATAATGGTTTCAAAATTTTCTTGTGGAATGGGACAATATATTTCTCCAACCTTGATGCCTTCAATATTTTCAATAGAATTCAGGAAATAGCTTCTAACAACCTTCTTGGGGAAATAGACAGTGTTCTCTTTGTCATTAATATTGAATGTTACTTTTCCTTGATTGCAATTGATGACAACACCTGCAGTATTAAGAAAAGGTCTCGCAAGAATAATAGACATATTATCATCTTTAGGCATTTCAAGCACAACAAAATCAGTTAAAACCATGCAATTATGAGCTACTTGAACAGGAACATCCTCACATATACCAACGGGGACAGTAGTTGGCTTATCAGCCATTTGCAAAGAAATATCAGTTGGTATCAACTTTTCTAACTAGAGTCTCTTATAGAGAGAAAAAGGCATAACACTAACTCCAGCTCCCAAATCACATAAAGCAGTTCTAACATAATTATTTTTAATGGAGCAAGGAATAGTTGGTATACCTGGATCACCAAGTTTCTTTGAAACCTTACCATTGAAGGAGTAATTAGCAAGTAGAGTAGAAATCTCATCATTGGGAAACTTCCTTTTATTAGAGACAATATCCTTCATATACAATAAGGAGGCAATTTAATACCATCAGTCAAAGGAATTTGCAAAAATAAAGGTTTCATCCACTCAAAAAACTTGTTGTAGTGTTCTTCCTCCTTTGACTTGTGTTTCTTACCTAGAAAAGGCATAGATTTCTGCACCCAAGGTTCTCTCTCTTTACCATGTTTATTAGCAATAAAATCTTCCTTTGTGTACCTAGTGTTCTTAGTGTGCTTCTTAGGTTCTTCCTCTCCTTCCTCCTTATCAGGAGACTCATCAATATTACCACTCTCAGTTTCAGCATCAGAGACAGATATACTATTAGGATCTACATCAGGCTCAAGTGGTTCCTCAACTTTCTTATGTTTCTTTTTCTTCCTCTTACGAGGACTACCACTATCCTCACTTTGTTGGGAATCATGCTCTATTCTTTTAGGGTGTCCTTCAGGATATAAAGGATCTTGAGTAGCTGCACCACTCCTAGTTCTAATTCCGTAAGCATGTTTATTTCCTGAAGCATTAACTAGCATATCCTTTTGCATCTTAGCAATTTGATCAAGTTGGGTTTGAACCATTTGAAAGTGTTTGCAAAGCATTTTAATATCATTAGAAGTTCTTTCCACAATATCTTTCAACTCATGGATAGCTCTAGAGTTTTCCAATAAATGATTCTAAACTTGTTTATTAAAATTACCTTGTTCAACAATAAATGTGTCAAGTTCCTCTAAGCATTGATCATGAGGCTCGCCATAAGGAATATCACCTTCATTAAATTGGAGAGAGTGTACCTCAATAGTAGATGAGTGGGGAATTGGCTTACATAATTCTTCTATAGGAGGTAGATTCTTCACATCTTCAGATCTAATACCTTTCTCCTTTAGACACTTTTTAGCTTCCTTCATCACTTCATCATTTAATACAATAACTCCCCTCTTTTTTGTTGTTGGTGTTGGAACTAGTTCAAAAACAACTAGTTCAGAAGTAATAGGCTCAGGTGTATTCAGCTCAGTTGAAGTCCAATCATCATAATTCTTGCTTATCTTGTTCATTAATTCTTCAGCATCTGTAGGAGTCCTTTTCCTGAAAACAAAATCAGCAAAGCTATTTAGGTAGGTCCTAGAATCATCAGTTAGTCCATTATAATAAATATCAAGAAGCTCATTCTGAGGTAATGGACATCCAGGATATGCATGAATCAAGGAACAAAATCTTTTCCATGACTCGGGCAATTTCTCTTCTTCTCCCTGTTTAAAATCAAAAAGTCTCTCCAAAGCAGCATGTCTAGCACTGAGAGGAAAATATTTATGGAAGAAAGAAGCAATCAAGCAATCAGGGCTATCAATGGAATCAGGAGGTAATCTATTAAACCAAGCCCTAACTTCTCCTTTTAGTGAAAAAGGGAAGATCTTAGCAACAAAGTACTTGCGTATTTTAAAATCATCAGAGAACAAAGCACTCATAGTAGAAAGCTCATTCATATGAGCCACAACACTCTCATTTTCAGTACCACAAAAAGGTTCTTTCTCAACAATATCTAAATAAGATAAATCAAAAGAGAAATCATAATATTTATCTTTAATATCTATGGGAGAGGTGGCAAACTTAGGATCATAGGACTTCTTAGGCATAATAGTACATCTAGCAAGGAAACTCTTAATAGCACTAGCACCATGTGTGTTTCGGCACTCTTAAATAAATTCATCAGTGAGATCTATGTAACCATCATTAATATCATAACTCTCACTAGACTCAGGTGAGCTAATAGGTGTAACAGTGTATTCACTAGGAGTTTCGGTATTTCCTAGACTAGCCATAGTAGCATCTAGAAAAGGACCTAATGAACCACTCGCATCAAGCACAGTAGAAGTAACATCATGAGTATCAAAAGCAGTTTCAGATTCAGCAGTAGTAGAAGCGTGTGTAGCATGAGCATGTGGTGGTGGTGTGACAAGCTTACTTATAACAGACGGTGAATCAAGAGCAGCAGAGGTGTTTAGGACTGTACCTCTTCTTGTAGTGGATGGTAAAATAGGGAACTTTCCATCATGAGACTTCCCCATGATGAAAGGAGTAGCAGTGAATAATAATAGATCCAAGTGAACCTACAAATAAAGCTATGCTCCCCGGCAACGGCGCCAGAAAATAGTCTTGATGACCCACAAGTATAGGGGATCGCAACAATCTTCGCGGGTAGTATTATCCAATTTATTGATTTGACACAAGGGGAGACAAAGAATACTTGCAAACCTTAACAACTGAGTTGTCAGTTCAGCTGCACCTGGAAATAGTTCTTGCTCACAAAAGTTTATCAGTAGCAATAGTTTGGTAGTAGCAACAGCAACAGTGAAACAGTAGCAATAGTAACAGTAATGGTAACAGTAGGATTCAAGTGCGGTAGCCATAGGGATGGATGGACGGGCGTTGCATGGACGAGTCTAAACATGTAACTTCGAGATCTAGGGCATTGCAGATAAATAATAACATGCATCCAAGTACTAAACAATCCTAGGCATGTTCTCCAAATATAGTCATACGTTCTCGCAATGAGAATTTGCACAACATCTTCTGTCCAGCCAGCCCGTGGCAGCGGGACCTCTAGGTAACTAATGACAATTAAGGTGCTCCTTTTAATAGAGCAGCGGAGCAAAGCATTAACACTCCGTTAACACATGTGATCCTCACACCACAGTCATCCGGTTGTCCCAATTATTGTCACCTTGGTGCCTTTGGATCCGGACAATGATATGTGTACACAACTTGCAGATAAGATCATAAACAATACTATCATAATGATTCAATAATAAGTTCAGATCTGAGATCATGGCACTCGGGCCCTAGTGACAAGCATTAAGCACAACAAGTTGCAATAAATTCAAATAGCACTAATAGAGATACTAGGCACTATGCCCTAACAGATCTTATTCGATTACATGATAGAACTCATCCAATCCCTACCATCCCTAAGCCTACAGCGGGGGATTACTCACTCATGGATGAGGGAAACATCAGTGGTTGATGGAGATGCGTTGACGATGACGATGGTGATGATCCTCTCTAAATTCCCCATCCCGGCAGGGTGCCAGAACGAAGTTTCTGGATCCGAATCTTGGTTTCTCGTGGCGGTGGCAGAGCGGAACTCTTTCTGGAAAACTATCGAACCCCCCTCTGTTTTTATGTCAGAAGGCAACTTATAGACGCGGAGGGAGATCGAGGAGCTGCCTGGGGTGGCCAAACCCCCTCCAGGCGCGGGGTCAGTGGGCCCGCACTGGGTGGTCTCCCCAGCCTCCTCTGTCTCCCCTTCAGCTCATGGATCTTCTGGTGAAAAATAGTTTTGGCATATTTTCCAGAATTTTTCCTGATAGTTTATTTTCTGCATAAAAACAAGACACCAAGGTAATTCTGCTGAAAACAACGTTAGTTCGTGTTAGTTGTATCCAAAACACACAAGTATAGAGGAAAAACAATAGCAAAGTGTTCGAGAAAGTAGATACGTTTGGACGTATCAGCCGCTGCCGTCGTCGGCCATATCCCTGCGTCTTTCCCTCCCATGTGCCACCTCAGCTCCATGGTTGATCCCTCCATGGCCGCTCTGCTCCCCGTCGCGACACCCCTTTGCTACAGGTTGTGACCTCACGCAGACGATGTTTTTAGTACAGCGCCACGCGCGGCAATCCCCGGAGCACGTCTCGCCGCCGCATCGCCCGCAGGTCGCAGGACCTTCTCGTCTGCAGCTCCCGCAACCGCCCGCCCCTGCAGCTCCCACCGACGTGCCACCACCCGCCCTGCTCCGCCCGTGTGTCTCTCTCGTCATGGCCATGGGGAGCTCCGGGCTGTCCGTGGGGTTGTGCTGCCGCGCCGATGGTTGTGCTTGGAGATGCCGGAGATGCTATTGATGACAGACAATTTCACTACGTACGGTGTCCGATGTTGCTACCACAGTTTAGATTGCTTGCTACTTGAGTTGACCGGTGTCGCTATGTTTGTTCCTGTCTACGAACGTTTTGCTATCTTAGCATATTATTTGTGCTATATATTCATATATTTTTTGCTAGTTTCGTATAACTTTTTTGCTACAACCAATCTCTATGGTTTTGCTACAAGTTCTCCGACGAGAGTATCCGGTGATATCTTCGGCGATATCCCTTTTGCTACATTAGAAAAAATATTTTGCTACACTCGTTTTGTGTTTTTGCTACGATAGTGTAAACTGTTTGCTACGAGGTATCCAACGATATTTTTTCCGACGAGAGTCTTCGGCGAGTCTCCGGCGAAGTCGGTTTTGCTATATTAGCATAACTTTCTTGCTGCACGGTCGCCAGCAAGGTCTTCGGTGAGGTCCAGTCTATTTTTATATTTTCTTGGCCGAATCTTTTTTGCTACATGTTGCTGCACGGTCGCCAGCAAGGTCTCCGGCGAGGTCCAATCTATTTTTATATTTTCTTGGCCGAATCTACATGTAGCAAAAATAGGACTATTTGTAACAAAAACGTATATGTTTGTAGCAAAAGAAAATATCCCCGGGAGACGCGTAGTAGGGCCCTTTAACCAGAATTATGGCTGGTTAACCCATATAACTAAACTTGTGAGAATTTTGATATGACTGTCTAGTGTGCCATACCAGTATTTTGTCCTAGGGATTGGTACCACTCTTGTGTATTCTCTTTCATTGATAGCATCCGTTTGCCAAACGTATGGGTCGAACCACACACACACTAAACCCGCCGATGCTTTCTCCGATCCTTAGGGATGCAATGGCTTCTCCCGTCTCACTCCACCCGCGGCAGCTAGCTTCAGCTGCCATGACCATGACGCCGAATGGGACTGGCTGCCATTCCACGCCTCCCAATCAATCAGGCGACAGACGGTACTGTTAGACGTTCTTGTCGCCTTCTTTATTCCTGGGCGAAGGCGACGAAAAAGGATCCGATTCCATGTTCAGTCGCCTGAGCTAGTATCAAATCGGACAGTGTGACGGATGGCGTGCAAGGCGGCGTCCCGGTGGCTTCTCCTCCTGCTCTTCTCCTGGTGTGCCCACCTGCTCCGTTCGTGTTCGTCGGAGATCCATCGCAGCCACTTCCCTCCTCCTTCCAGCTTCCTGTTCGGGACCTCCACTTCTGCTTACCAGGTACCCTGAAATATTGCTCCTCTTTTCCAGCCATTTAGTACTAGCAGCAAAGTTCTATCGTTTCTGCACGTAGGGAGCTGCTATCGTCGTGCCATATCTGGGCCATCCGATCAGGGTAGCCAGTAGCGTGGAGCCTGGAGGGCATATATATATACCAGTTCCATTTCCAAAAATATATATACCAAGTTCTTGCCAAAAATTGTTCAGAAAACACAACGCTGCATTTCTGAAGAAAATCTAGCTGCATGTCGACACAAAGCCGCAACATTCAGGTTGAGTAGTTTTCCTATATTTGTCGAACGAGAGCACAATTTATCTGGATCCCCAAACAAATCAGAGTATATGATTAGCCGGATGATGGTACGAGGGCGCCTGCTGTTGCCTGGTTAGAAGTGGTCTAAATTAGACGGATGGTGGTTTCAGATGTACAGATATTCTGATTTTAGAAATCCTCTCTGCTGAATGCTGCTGATTGCTGAGAGTTTCTTAGAAAATTTATGCACACGTAATGTTGCCTGTTTAGTACAAAATACATCGGCCTCCACTAGTCAGGGAAAGATTCGTTAAAGATTATCCACCTAATCTCGCTCTTTCTGGGGACCTTAAGTTTCCTGATGATACTATATTGTTCCATTCTTCAGATAGAAGGTGGATATTTGGAGGGTAAGAAAGGCCTAAGCAATTGGGATGTCTATACTCATACCAAAGGTGAAGCATGGGAATTTATATTTACTGCACCATTTCAATCTAGACATATATAGTCCTTCAAACCTTTTTTTTTTATCTTGTTATAGCTTTGCTTCTTTCTCCTCTCCTCTTTTCAGGAACAATTAAGGATGGAAGCAATGGCGATATTGCTGCTGACCACTACCATCGTTACATGGTATGCTTTCTGCAAAATGCACAAAAAACCTTAGGATGGAAGGTAACTATATGAAATAAACCGTAACTATCCGCTACTCCTTCCAGGAAGACATTGAATTGATGCATTCCTTGGGTGTCAACTCATACCGATTCTCCATAGCATGGACAAGAATCCTACCAAGTGGGTTTATCCTCCATGGAAAATTGCTTCATAAGGGATTATAATATTTCACTTAAACAAAGGCCATCTCCAAAATTTCTTCTTGCTGCAGGAGGCCGATTTGGGGATGTTAATCCAGATGGTGTAGCATTCTATAACGCCATTATTGATGCCCTTGTACAAAGAGGTATTTAACACACAAACAAATGCAACAGGAGCTAAAATTTGAAGGTCTTAATACATACTAGTTGGTAATGACATGCATAAGCAGGAATACAACCATTTGTTACAATATTTCATTACGACATTCCACATGAACTTGAGGAGCGATATGGTGGATGGTTGAATCCAGAAATTCAGTATGTATTTGTTGGTGCATCTTAATTTACTTTCCTCCCCCGAAAGGAAAACAATGGCTTATCTTGCTTCTGCATGCTTTTCAGGAAGGACTTTGGTTACTTTGCAGAAGTATGCTTCAAGATATTCGGTGACCGAGTAACATTCTGGGTTACAATGAATGAGCCTAACTTAATGGCAAAATTTTCTTATATGGATGGATGGTACTCGCCTGGTCGTTGTTCCGAGCCGTTTGGGAATTGTGCCTTTGGAAATTCTTCAGTAGAGCCATACATAGTAGGTCACAATATGATACTTTCACATGCAAATGCTGTGAGCATTTATAGAAATAACTATCAGGTACAAATTAGACTCTTGTTCAATAAAAGGACAAGATTAGCCTATGTCTTTTCTCACAAAGTTTTTTGAGGCATTATTTAGGAATCTTTTTTAAGGCATCTTTCCTCACAAAGTGTTTTACAGAACTCCATCAACTGAATTTTGCTACTTGACAGGAGAAACAAGGTGGATATATTGGAATTTCTGTCAGCGCAAGATGGTATGAACCATTGCGAAATACTACAATCGACCTACTAGCAGTTGAACGGGCTATATCCTTCAATGTTCCATGGTACTACTATACTATCCTTTAGGATAATAATGTGTATACAGATAATTAATTTTGCCTTTACTCGTAAATTCTGAACATTTGTGTCCTTAAAAAGATTATAAATCTGTCTAATACAAGAAAACAGGTCAACATGCTAATATAACTCATAGAAATATCATGATTTTTGTTTCACTGAAGGGATGCAGAAAAAATCATACTCTTTTCTGTAGTAACTGGACATATTTATTCTCCATTATTTCTTTGCAATAAAATAAATACAATTCTTCAATTACAACTTCTTTTTTACTTTACCTGTCATATTCTTTTTGACAGGTTTCTGGACCCTATAATTCTTGGTGATTATCCTCCAGAGATGCGCAGAATCTTGGGTTCAAACTTACCTCGGTTCACATTAAAGGAGAGGAAGAAACTACGTGTAACAAAATTGGATTTCATCGGACTAAATCATTATTCAACACTGTATGTGAAAGACTGCATCTTTTCACCATGTGAAGTGGATCCCATAGATGGGGATGCACGAGTGATTAGTTTAGCAGAAAGAGATGGGGTGCTTATCGGTAAAGAGGTAACCATTCAAAAACATTGCTAAATACCAATTCATGTTAATTCAGATTATTAAACATGATGGTAAATACAACAATATAGAGTGACTGTAGTCTCACTGGTGCAGACAGGAGCGCCATTCTTTTATGATGTTCCACATGGGATGGAAGAGGTGGTCATGTATTACAAACAAAGATACAATAATACAGCAACGTATATCACAGAAAATGGTGTGGCACTCTGTCTTTGTTATCTTTTGAAGCTTGAATAATCAGTATTTGCCAATTTGAGTAGGACACTGTCTATTTTCCACATGTTCACAAGTTCAGAAACAATCTCAGAATTTTATCTCTATTTGGAAGCAAATAATATGTCTTCTTTCCTTCCAGAATTACATCCAAAGCTGTCAGAAAGAGTTTTAACTGAGCTTGCCTGTTACTGTGTTATGTTAGTCTTATAGAATAATAATCTGTGTGACATAAGTGCAAGGTAATTCACATTTTCAGGTTATGCTCAAGCAAGCAATAGCAGCATGAATGCTAATGATTTCACCAGTGACACAGGAAGAATTGATTATATGAGTGGCTACCTCAAATTTTTATCCTCAGCAATAAGGTAACTTATGCAACTCTGGGTATTCCATGCATATATTTGGCTTCAATCCGATGGGTTCCTGAAATCTTCCGCACTAACATCCGAGTAGCAAAGATGGGTTATCTGTGCGAAATGGTTGATTGACCTTAGCTGACGCCCTCTTCTCATGTTTTAATTTCTGTTATGGGCACTGCTGACAGTGCCAAATGCTTGTTTATATTTGCTACTCTTGTTGCACTCTCTAACACCAACCTTTGCTGCAGGAAAGGAGCTGATATACGTGGTTATTTTGTATGGTCCCTTCTTGATGACTTCGAGTGGACGTCCGGATACACGAACAGATTCGGGCTCTACCATGTCGACTTCAAGACACAGAAAAGGACGCCGAAATTATCAGCTGAATGGTACAGGATGTTCCTCAAAGGTTCAATTCTGACAAGAGAACTCCAATATGGATCCCAGCCGCAGCAGCAGTATACTTCTTGAGCCACTTCTATCGTACTAAAGGGTAAATGTTTTTTTGATGCTTCGTTTGTGTTAGGAATAATAATCCCGATAGGACACGGAACGGTGTCGTGTGCGTGTGTGTGTTCCAAGTAGGACTAGTAGTCCAACACCTTTTCGTATTGACGTTGTGTCTTGCCGGGTATATATACACTCATATAGTAGCCTTGTAAGACAACCGTGAGATTCAATACAAACAACAGGACCGAGAGGGCCCTGTAGCCATCAACATTGTTTTTTCCGTACGTACTCATGTGAGTTGAGAGAGCTAGTTCTTTTGATCAGGCTAGATAGCTAGCTTGTTGATCGTTGTTAGCTGGTTCTTATACGTGCGCGCAACTCGCCGGAATACTTCGTCATCGTCACGCCGGACTGCACTCGGCGTTTGGGGTTGGGCCAACAATTGGTATCAGAGCCTCGCGGAGGATCTCCTAGTAACGGGAGGTTATAACGGACAAGGAGCTAGGCGAGTACTCCGGTGCGGCTGCGGGTGCATCGGTGTCGTCGCAGTACCCGCGGTATGATCGCGGCAACTACACGACGTGGGCGAAAGCGGATGGAGTGGGCCATGGAGAACGCGACATCGGGAGGCTGTCGATCCCGGCGGCGAGTTCAAGAAGGCGTGTCGGCATCGCAGGACCGACATGCACTCACGGCCATCGGCTCCGTGGTGCCGGCGACGTGATGCAGCACGATCTCGAAGGATTACGCAAAGGCGGCGTGGAGACACTCAAGACGTTGAATCTTGGGCACGGCGCGTCGCGAGCGACCCTACAAACCTTGCGAAGAAATGCGAGAACACGGAGATGGAAGGAGATGAGACGCTGGGCGCTTTTGCCTCGAGGTAGCCACAATTGTCAGCGGATTCGCGCAAGGTAAGAAGCTGGAAGATATCTCGATCGTGTCGTTTCCTTCGGCGCCGCCGCGGTACATATCTGTGGTGTCGGCAATCGAGCAATGCGTTGATCTCACCACCCTCACGATGGATGACCTGGTTGGACGGTTCAAGGCGCATGACGAGCGGATGAAGATCACCTACGGCGACGCGAAACAAGATGAGCACCTCATGCTTACACGTGCCCAGTGGCAGGCAATGGTCGCCAAGGAGAGGAGCGATAAAGCATCTGGCAGTGGTGATGGTTCGGTCCCGGCGAAGAAGTCGGACAGCAAGCCGAAGAAGCTAAAGAAGAAATTCGACAAGAAGAATCTTCGCTGCCATAAGTGCAATCAGCTCGGGCACTTCAAATTGAAGTGTCCCAACCGTTCAAAGGAGAAGGCTCTCATGGCGAAGGAAGGAGATGATGTACCGATGATGCTCATGCTTGAAGCTTGCGAGTTAATGACCACCAAGGAATCAACTCCTCGGGAGTCCGCTACGGAGATCGTCACGCTCGTGAAAGAGAAGGTCTTCCCGCGGAGGATGCAGACGGCTCACGACGTTTGGTACCTCGACACAGGCGCTAGAAACCACATGACCGGCGACAAGGCCCAGTTTTATGAGTTGAACCTCATGGTTGGAGGCTCCATCCGATTCGGCGATGGGTCGAAGGTGGAGATTGCAGGACGAGGCACTGTCCTGTTTGAGTTGAAGGATGGAGGTCACAAGGTACTCACTGACGTGTACTATATTCCCAAGCTTAAGACCAACATTATCAGTCTTGGTCTGCTCGCGGAGCGTGGATGCAAGATCGTGTTGGAGGACGAGTTCCTATGGGGAGATGACCGCCAAAGGAAGCTCATCATGAAGGTGGAGAGGTCGAAGAATAGACTCTACATCCTTAATCTCAATCGGGCGGATCCAGTATGTTTGATGACAAGCATGGAAAAACTTGGCGTGGAAGTGGCATGCACGCTACGGACATCTAAATTTCCAAGCTCTACGACAACTTGGACAGAAAGAGATGGTACGTGGCTTACCGTGTGTTGATCATGTTGAGCAGGTGTGCGACGGTTGTCTCATTGGGAAGCAAAGGCGAGCCCCGTTTCCAAGGGAGGGACAATATCGAGCAAGTAAGGTTCTTGAGTTGGTGCATGGAGACTTATGCGGACCAATCACGCGCAACCCCGCGGGAACAAGTACTTTTGCTCATCGTCGCGACTTGAGATACATGTGGGTTGTGTTCTTTGAAGAGTAAGGATCAAGCTTCTGGCGTTCGAGATTGTGAAGATGGGCGAGGTGGAGTCCGAGGCAAAGTTGAAGGCCCTCCGTCGATCGGGGTGGGAGTTCAAATCCAATGAATTCAAGGCATTTGTGAAGCTCATGGGATCGGGCCGGGGTATCTCGCACCATATTCACCGCAGAAAACGGTGTTGTGGAAAGAAGGAACCAAACCGTGGTGGCCATGGCACGACATGATGAAGAGCAAAGGCATGCAGGTTTTGGGGTGAGGCGGTTAAATGCAATTGTCTATTTCTTGACAGGCGCCAACTAAGAGTGTAGTTGGTATGGCGCCGCGAAGCATGGTATGGGCGCAAGCCCTCGGTTGATCATCTTCGCACTTTCGGGTGCGTGGCGCATGTGAAGAGGCGGTGACCGGGCATACTAGCAAGTTGGCGGATCGAAGTACTCAATGGTCATGATCGGCTATGAATACGGTTCAAGGCGTATCGCGTACAATCCGGTGAAAAAAAGGTGGTGGTGACGCGGCGTCGTCTTGAGGAGGAGAAATCATGGAATTGGGGCTCGTGGAACCGGTACAATCAATTTCGATGAAATATTTACTGTAGTCTCTGATGATTCGCATGCAGATGATCAAGAAACGGCATCCGTGGAGTTACGGATTTAGGCGCTGGTTCGGAAGATGGAAGTCCGGAAGTGAGCGGCGCTTCGCTGGAGATGTATCTTCGCGTGGAGTCCGATGCGGCGGCTCTGCAGCTGCACTGGAGGCTCGGCGTCGCCATCCATCCGCAGCGGATGAGAGCCACGGCGCAAGTGGCCCATCAGCTGCACACTCCCGTCCGGGAGGGACTAGCGGCGATCCGAAGTGGGCCAGCGGCGATGTCACGTCGCCAACATGCGATACCAAGCGAAGCTGCGGAAATTCATGACGCTGAAACAAGTACTACGTCAGCTTCCACGTCCCCTCCAAGTGCACGGTAAGAAAGGAGACGGCCACCTACTCCACCAACTTCCCTTCGTGCGCGAGGGAGAGGACAAGGTCGGTGTTTACTCACCGAGGAGCCGACGAAATTCGAGGATGCTAATACAGAGGAGTGTTGGCGTCGTGCTATAGATGAGGAGTTGGGATCGATCAAAGACAATGATACATGGGATCTTGTCGATCTACCCAACAATCACAAGGCCATAGGGCTCAAGTGGGTGTACAAGATCAAGAAGGATGCCGAAGGGAAGTTGGTAAAACACAAAGCTCGGCTAGTTGCCAAGGGGTATGTGCAAGAGCATGGTGTGGATTTCGAAGAAGTGTTCGCTCCCGTTGCAAGGATGGAATCGGTGAGATTACTTATCGCTCTCGCAGCTCAAGAATCTTGGAAATTGCATCACATGGATGTGAAATCCGCGTTTTTGAATGGGGAGTTAGAAGAAGAAGTTTATGTGAAGCAACCACCGGGATACTGTTGGAATTATGCCCTAGAGGCAATAATAAAGATGTTATTATTATAATTCTTGTTCATGATAATGTTTATATTCCATGCTAGAATTGTATTAAGCGGAAACTTTAATACTTGTGTGGTTTGTGAACAACACCGTGTCCCTAGTACGCCTCTATGGACTAGCTCATTGATCAATGATGGTTAAGGTTTCCTAACCATAGACATGAGTTGTCAATTGATAATGAGATCGTATCATTGGGAGAATGATATGATGGACAGACCCAAACTAAGCGAAGCAATTAGATCGTGTCATCGTGTTCGTCTTTGCGAAGCTTTTCTTATGTCAAATATTGTATTCCTTAGACCATGAGATAATACAACTCCGGTATCGGAAAGCTTTGAGGTCATCAAACGTCATCCTATGAGGGTGATCACAAAGGTGTCTCTCAGGTGATCGGAAAGTACCTGTTGGGTTGTATGTATCGAGATGGGATTTGTCCCTCCCAAGTTGGAGAGATATACTTAAGGATCCCGCGGTAACCGATATCTACACCGCTTGCAAGCATGTGGTTAAGGAGTTAATCACAAAGTGATATCGGATTCTGAACGAGTAAAGTACTTGCCGTGAACGAGGTGAACTAGGTATGACGGATGCGACGATCGAATCTCGGGCAAGTAAAATATCGCGAGACAGAAGGGAACATATATATGGGATTGATTGAATCCTGGCATCGTGGTTCATACGATATGATCATCGATGAATGTGTGGAGTCAATATGGGTTTCAGACCCGCTATTGATTATTGATAGAAGATCATGTGCATATTCTCGAACCCGCAGGTCACACATAACGTGTCTCGGCTAGGATAGATTGGATAATTGGTTTATGTGTTTTTGTTCGAGTCTCGGATGGGATCCGGGACATCACGAGAGGTTCGAGTGGTCGAGAATAAGATTCATATAAGGCGGTGCAGTTTTGGAGTTGAATTGTTCGGGTTAATCGGTATTGGAAGCTTAGAACCTTCGGAAGGGGACCAACGTGGCCACACCTTCCGGGAGGGCATGGGCCTATGAGGAGTGCGCATTGGGCCAGGGCACAAGGCCCCATAGGGTCCAGCCGGCCAAGAGAGGTTTAAACTCTAGATAGAGCTTCTAGAAGGGGTTTCCTTGCCCCCACTCTTCCTCCTTGGGGCATGACCTTGGCTCGGGAGGAGGGCTACTGCCCACCCTATATATATATAGAGGGCGCAACCCCCACACCTTCCCCCAACCCTAGCCCGCCTCCTCTCCTCCTCCGACCGCTTGTAGGCGAAGCCTGCAGATTCTCCACCAATTGCATGGCGCCGTCGCGTAGATCCAACCCATCTCTCCACCATACTTGCTGGACCAAGGAAGGAGGAGGCGTCGAGTCTTTGCTGCGTGTGCATCTCATGGAGGCACCGCCACTTGTGGTGCTAGATCGGATCGCGAGGAGGAGAAGTACGACTACATCACCCACGTTAAATGAGCGTTCATTGTCTGAATCTTCAAGGGTATGAAGATCTAATCCAATCGCTCTCGTTGTTTGCATCTCCTAGATTAGATCTTGGCTTCCCTTCTGTTCGCATCCGTAGAAAATTTTGATTTACTATGCCGCAAAACCCTTCAGATACATCAAAGAGGGAGAAGAACACAAGGTTTTGAAGCTACACAAGGCGTTGTACGGGCTACGGCAAGCCCCTCGGGCGTGGAACATCAAGCTTGATCATACATTGATCTCTCTCGGATTCGAGAAGAGCCCACTGGAGCATGCGATGTATAAGCGAGGTAAAGGAAGGGATCATCTACTAGTTGGCATCTATGTTGATGATCTATTGATAACAGTAGCGGATGAGAAGGAGATTGCAAAGTTCAAGCTACAGATGAAGGAGTTATTCAAGATGAGTGATCTAGGCTTGTTGAGCTACTACCTTGGGATCGAGGTACATCAAAAGCTGGGTGAGATCACGCTATGCCAAGAGGCGTATGCAAAGAAGATACTCGAGAAGTGTGGCATGGAAGAATGCAATCCAACTCATGTTCCGATGGAACCTCGTCTTAAACTGAGCAAAAGGAGTGAAGCACCTGCGGTTGATGCAACGGAGTATAGGAGCGTTGTCGGAAGTTTGAGGTATCTCATTAACACAAGACCCGACTTGGCCTATTTCGTTGGCTATGTGAGTCGCTTCATGGAAGCACCCACAATGGAGCATTGGACAAGTGAAACATATACTCGGGTATATCAAAGGTACTACAAACTTTGGTATTGTCTACTCGAAGAGAAGGAGGAGGTGAAGCTACTTGGCTACAGTGATAGCGACATGGCGGGAGATATAGGCATTGTAAGAGTACCTCGGGCGTGGCATATTTCTTGGGAAGAAGCATAGTAAGTTGGCTATCACAAAAGCAAAAGTGGTGGCAGTCATCTGTGAAGTGAGTATATTGCGCTGCAACTGCGGCGTGTCAAGGTGTGTGGCTAAGAGTCTACTTGGTGATCTCACCAATCGGGAGGCGTAACAAGTGGTGCTCAATATTGACAACAAGTCTGCAATTTCATTGTGCAAGAATCCGGTGCATCATGACAGGAGTAAGCACATTGATCTGATATCACTACATACGGCAGTGTGTAGAGGAGAGCAAGATTGAAGTCAACTATGTTTGCACCGATGATCAGCTTGCGGATATCCTAACTAAATCTTTGGGACGAGTGAAGTTTGCAGAGATGCGAGGAAGGATCGGCGTTCAAGCTGTGAAGTTAGGCACATCGTGCTTAGGGGGGTGATTGTTAGGAATAATAATCCCGATAGGACACGAAACGGTGTCGTGTGCGTGTGTTCCGAGTAGGACTAGTAGTCCAACACCTATTCGTATTGACGTTGCGTCTTGCCGGGTATATATGCACCCATATAGTAGCC
Source organism: Avena longiglumis (assembly GCA_030063025.1). Lineage (NCBI taxonomy): Eukaryota > Viridiplantae > Streptophyta > Magnoliopsida > Poales > Poaceae > Avena > Avena longiglumis. Next base: position 79,447,452 of record CP125976.1, read on the forward strand.
TTGTAAGACAACCGTGAGATTTAATACAAACAACAGGACCGAAAGGGCCCTGTAGCCATCAACATTGTTTTTTCCGTACGTACTCGTATGAGTTGAGAGAGCTAGTTCTTTTGATCAGGCTAGATAGCTAGCTTGCTGATCGTTGTTAGCTGGTTCTTATACGTGCGCGCAACTCGCCGAAATACTTCGTCGTCGTTACGCCGGACTCCACTCGGCGTTTGGGGCTGGGCCAACAGTCTGCAGAAATGCAATCCATGTGCAAGGCATCTTTATGCCTGTGAATAAATAACAAAATTCTGGTCGTTGCTGTAAGAATGTGTGACATATTTATGCGTGGGGATAAAGCATGCATGCATGGTCGCAGTACTCAGTAAGTCAGTAGCATCGCAATCACAGGCCAAATCACGGGATGTTCTTTCTTTTTATCACACAGCTGGAATTGGTTATCATATCCAGTTCACAGTACTTTTTCCGATCCAAATTAATGGACTTAGATTTAGACTATAGGAAGTAGTAGATCGACATATTGATTTTCCTTTTCTAATGATAAAGTATAGTTGTTTCTGGTAACACTAGTTTTGCCACGTGCACCTTCTCACGGCTATGAACGGTAGAGATACCATATTTACAGAACCTTTATTACTACTAGCAGATGAAGGAGTAGTATGAAACGCATTCAACAGTTGATCTGTTCGGGCATTTGATACTTTTCTCATCGAAACATTTTTCTCAGGTCGGATAGTTTCTTACATCATCACAGTCGGTAAATTGGGGCCCAATCGGCCCAAGAACGAGTAGCCGGTTTCTCACCCAAAAATGAAGAACGATCTAAACCATGGCTTCGAGTTTGTCGTCGTTGTCGTTCTGCAGTCTGCTCCGACTAATTCGCCGCACCTGTCCCCGTGAAACCAGCCCAGATTCTCCCCTCTACCCCTGGATCTCTTGAATCTACCCTTTTTTTATATGTTGATCTTATGAGAGAGAGATATTGTGCTTGTAGGCCTATTCTTTTAAGGTTTTCGGATTTCGGTTAGACTAATAATGATTTTTTCTATAACATTTACAAATATATTCTACTCCCTTTGTTCACTAATATAAGATACTCTAGTTTTTTCTAAAACAGATGTATCTAGACATGTTTTAATATAATTTAACTCGTTTTGGAGTGTATCTTGTAGGAGCTCCATTGTCATCCTTCTTAAGGATTTCCTCATGTGGTTGTTTAAAATACTTTTTAGATGTACTAGTCAAAGGATAGTTTTCACGATCTCACGATAGTCTCACTTCCAAAAATCGAAAGAGAGTTTATTTGTTCGGCAATCAATTTGAGTTAGCAGGTTTGGATTGTAAAGACAAGGATAAGGTTTGGATTGTAAAGACAAGGATAATGATGATTAAGGGTTCCTCGGACTTTATTCATCAGATGATTGAGAGATCTACAAATGTTTATAAGATGGATCTCGACTGGTTTACACAAGTACCTGGCGAGAGGGCTTAAGACTAGAGGCTAAAATCTATGGCGTGTGCGTACATGGCGTGCTCATTCCATGTGAATGTCCTTTAGTATATATAGTTGCCAGTGATGTAAGAGTCCATTAGCCCCGCTAGGTCTTCATATTGCTTTGCACGTTAATTTGATCTTCGATCTCTCTTCAATGTACATCTGGTGGTCGGGATCCTTTGGGAAGTCTTCTTGCAGCATGAAAGGTCGGGTCGGTTGAGAGATTCTATATGCGGACCTCTGAGTGGCGGGAATTGTTGGAGATATGCCCTAGATGCAATAATAAAAGTAGTTATTATTATATCTTTGTGTTCATGATAAATGTTTACATTCATGCTATAATTGTATTAACCAAAAACATTAATACTTGTGTGATTTGTAAACTTGTTAGAGTCCCTAGTAAAGCCTCTTTTAATACTAGCTTGTTGGTTGATAGATGATCATGGTTTCCTGATCATGAACATTGAGATGTTATTAACAACAAGATCATATCTGTGGCATCCCGCAAAAACCACTACTAGAAAATCGCGTTGGTTTTGTGCATCGCATCATCATAATCGCATGTCTTGTCTCGGTGCATCAGCATAACATCAGCATGCATCTATTTGTTTGAAACCATTTTGCTAAAAACCCTAATTTTGTTTTCTATATTAAACGCCCGTCTTTATTCAAAACCCCAAACCGGGCTTGTCCGGATTATTTATTGTCTAGCATCGGTTTGCAAAGTTCCGTTTATAAATAATAAAATATTTAATTTATTTTAGTAGGCGGTCGAGCAGGCCAACCCGACCCGAACGACCACCCTGGTATACAATTGTCCAACCGGTTCCACCCTATTAATCCTATAGCTACCTAAAATCTACCCACACCCTCACCACCCCCTATCCTGGGCCGCCGTCCCTCCCAACCCTCACCAACGGTCTTGCCCTGGCACCTCCCTCCACTCACCCTCTCTCTCTCTCCTAGCTACACGCCACACGCACCCACGCACCTTGAGCCACGCATCCCAGATCTCTCCCCGCTCTCCAATCCACACCCAGCCACCAACCGCGCTGGGCCCCTTTCCTGTCGGCCCCACTCCTCCCTTACAGCGTCTTCCCCTCTCTGCCTGGCGCGTCCTCTCACTCCTCCTCGCCAACCACCCGCTCCGCCTACTCTCCACTGCTTGCGTTACCTTTCGCCTCCATTCGCCTCCCCTGCAAGCTCCGCCCGTCGTCGCCCATCCTCCTCACCTCATTTCATGACTTGTCGCCCGGCCGCCCAAGCCCCTTCCCCCGCTTCTCCTGGCGCCGCTTCCCGCCCGCCTTCTGTCGCCGCCAGCCGAGCCTACCCGCCACCCCGCCCGCCGCGCGTCTGCCCGACCAGCCAGCGCGCCCGCCCTACCCGCTCGACCCCAGGCTCGTGGCGGCGCCACCGCCTCCGGCCGCAGCGTCGCCTCGTCCATCAGTCGCCGAGCTCGCCTCCTCCGCCTCCTCCGCCACGGCCGCTTGTCCACCCGAGCCTGCGCCCGGCCCGCCCTGCCGCCCGCGGCGACCCTGCCTCCTCACCCCGCGCGCGGCCGCCTCTCGCCGCCCTCGTGCCGCGCCCGCCCGTCGCGGCCGGATCCGTCGCGCCGGTGAGCCCCTGATCGTCTCTGCGCCAGGAGCGAGCCCTCACCCGTTCGCTGTTTGACGCGTGTGTAAATACCGTGACCGGCGATCACCCAGCGAAGCCGTTCGAGGCCGAGTTCGGTCGGCCGAGTCCCAATCCATGCGGTGGCGAGACCCCAAGCCGACCCGTAGCAAGATCTTGATCCGTCGCCAGGACTCCTCGACAAGACCAACCAATGCCGCCACGAGATGATCAAGGTGGGCACCCAAGGTCTTCTCGGGACATCGAGTTCGCCATCACGAAGGACAAGCCGCCGTCATGGGAACCGAGGACACCGGTACCCCAAGATCACCACCGAAGCCGACCCATCGGTGAGACAAGACCATCGGCCAAGCGCCCGAGACCGATTCGCCAGCGCCCAGGCTGCACGACATCGAACCATCAAGACAAGTTCATCCGGACAAGGCCGACATGAGGCCCGACAAGATCTTTCATGGATTCGAGACCGATCCGGAACACCGAGAACTTCCCTAAACGCCACGTCGACATGCCCGAGACCGTCGACAAGTGCTTGCCGAGCGATAGGACCGACAACATGACCCGAAGACGCGAATCACGAAGACGGCACCGACGAGCGCCAAGTATTTCTTCCGGGCAAGATCTGCCCGTTACCGAAGGCGAGAACGATCCCGCCGAGCCCGAACCGTCGAACCCTGGACCCTGTCGAACCCCGAACCCCGGAACCCCCAAGATCATCGAGACCCCTAATGTGTGACCCTTTTCCTCGATACCCTATTTTTATAACATAATATAACTTGTTGCATATTGAATTGTCCATGCATGCATCCTCGTCTGTGGTTTGGGGGCCTTACGCCGAATCACCTAATAATTAAATATGGGGCCCATATGCGGGCAAATCTAGCCTTATATTGGCCTCATTTAAACATGTGTAGCGAACCGGTGCCATCTTCTGTCTTGCTAAACAACACTTAAATTGCGGGGTTTTCTAAATAACATGAACCACCTAATTAATTGTCGGGACCCCGGTTCCGCTTAATATGACCTAATTGCACCGCACCTTGCCATGTCATTCATCATGCCTGCATCATGCCGATCTTTTGCCTTAGTATTAAATAGTGCATCCGGTGTTTCTTCTAGTGTTTTGCTTCTTCGCGGATAAGGCCGTTGAGTTGATGTGAGCTTCGCCCCGATCTTCGGATGAACCCTTCGACAATGTTTTCAGGCGAGCATCTCCCCCTTTCCACCTATCTTACTTTCTAGTATTTATTTCCCTCCTGTTGATCTATTGCTATCTGTGTTGCGATGCTTTAGTTTCCGTACCTGTGATATACCGTGCAGCCCTATATTGCCTTGGACACACCCTATTACCTGTTGTTTGGTAGATAGTTGTACTTGCGCGTCGTAGTTGCTTGCTCAAGTGCTGATGTGTGTCGTCATATGCCACAGTTGCTGATGTATTGCCGCATGTTGTTGTTGGAGATGATTCTAGTTTTACTTATCGTCACTTTAATTTCTGTTTAACAACTAAAATTGAAATAAGCAGAGGCATCGGTGGGTGATAGAAAATATTTGGTTTCGAGCATCCCACTTGTGTCCGTAAGACCCAGTACTTGATACATGTTCCTTGATTTATCGCGCTATCCACATCCGGAGGTATATGGGACCACTGAGCGAGCTTGATTCAGTCTTATTTCTTGGGGCCACAAACTAGTTTGAGGTGTTTTTACTATCTGTACTTATGCCATGCTACTTTACGTATTTAAATTGTGCGAGGAGCACCTTTGTCTTGTTAGGATCGGGACACGATTCAGCGGTGTCGACAAGCCAGCCACACTTCGGGTTCCCGATCGTTCTGACGTCTACCCAAACCTTAAGTCCGTCTCGGTCGGTGGCCGTTGCGGATTCTACTTAAGGGTGGCCCCTGAAATAATTATGAATCTGTGATTGTTCGGTCGTGAAAGCCTCGTTGGGTTTTGATTTGGTTTTCGAGGTTGATCGGCGTGTGTTGCTATTGGTGCACCCGGCGGGTAAAACTTTCTGAAAGCCGTGTCCGCGGATATGGACGACTTGGAGCGATATCTCGATCATAGACAAGCATAACTAAAGTTTATTGTTGTAAATTTGACTTATAATGACTAGTAATCAGCTTCACTATAATGGAATGGCTAATAATACGCCACAATTGCTTGTTTGGATTGTCGCTTGCGACCATTGTACTGACTAGTAAGTATTGCAACTCCAATTGGCTGAATAAAAGTACCAACAAGCTGCTGGGTTTTGGGTTTATCTCATGCTATATGTATCGATTAGTAATTGTTGCAACTAGCGGAATGATTAACTAAAAGTGCCCTTGCTTATTTTATCGGGATGATTATCTATACGACTAGTAATTGCTGCGATAACTAATTAAATAAAGCGCCAGCGTGTGAGTTCCTCGGTTGACTTCCTCGATTGGTATCGAGGAAAGCGCCAGATGGGTTTGTTTGATGATAGTATCGAGTTGGATCCGAATAGGTCATTCTTACCCCTCGATAACCGCCGGTTGTATCGAGTCTCTATAGGTTGTTTAGTGCATCTTTGCTGCCCTCGATCCACCATACCTATGTGGCGAGGACCGCGAATTCTAGCCTCGCTGTCTTGGCCTCGATCTTGGCTCCTCTTTTTCCTTTGCCCTTTGTCGGCACCCTTTTGTTTAAGCGGTTTTGAGATCGGCGCCGTTAGCGAGGTTACCCTTCCGGCTTGGCACAGGCGGGTTATGGGCCATTGGTTATTCTTGAGGCTCTTAGCCCCATTTGCATCTTGTCCGTAGCTGGGCCTCTATCGTTTTCAAGGTGATTTGGATCTTTGTATATCATATATGTAGTCTTGACTCTTTGAGTCGCTGTTATATATATATACATGGGTCCCATCGAGGGACTGTTGTGTAATGTTATTACGTTTTCCACCGCGAAAGTGCTGGTGAGCACCTTTGAATCGTTTCTATGCGGGTTTGGCAAATTTTGCTCAAACTTGCATAGGTCCGATCTGAGGTGTTCTGAGTGGTATCAGAGCACAGCAGTTGCGATACCCCACAAGTCCAGCCTGTAGGATAACCTAGCTAACGGCCGAAGTAGAGTGTCAAAACTATTTTTCAAAATCGGTTGGATAGTTCTGGTTAGGTCTGATTTTACTCCTTACCCCTCTGCTTTCCTCCTCTTATCTCGACGTGTTTTGGATCCGCTCTCGTCTCTCTCTTCGAGTCCAGGATTTCTCGTGGTTGGGTTTCCCGTTGTACCTTCAGGGTTTCGCTTCCTCCTTTGATAACGGTGTTGCTACATCTGGTCTTCATGCTATCCGAGGAATCCTTCGTCTGTGGTATCATTCTTTGTTCCTTGTTTGTGCCTTCCGGTGTTTTCCGACGCGACGTCATCTACGTCAGATCCGATGTAGAGTCTGCATCGCTCCTTTGTTTCCGAACCTCGCTTGTCGAGATCTTCAGTCTGAATCCTGAGGGTTGGTTGCATAATCTGTCTATTCGTGTACATAGTAATGCTTTGAGTGCGGGATGGAGTCGCGACCATACCACTACTCTTCTCATTCGCTTATGTACATTGAATGATGGATCGATGCAATTTACTTCTTCCGCTGAAGTAGAGGTGGCCTTACCCTTCACTTCGTCCGTTGTTTATCCGGAGCGCTCTCTTGACGAACGTGAACAACGACCTCTTGTTAGTGGTGTCGCGAGGATCTAGGCGAGAAGGCGGGTCGCCGACCTTCCTTCCGGTACCATGAGGCGGATCTCGAGGCGAGATCCTTTGTTAGTGGTGTCGGTGTGGCATCCATAAAAACCACTACTAGAAAATCGCGTTGGTTTTGTGCATCGCATCATCATAATCGCATGTCTTGTCTCGGTGCATCGACATAACATCAGCATGCATCTATTTGTTTGAAACCATTTTGCTAAAAACCCTAATTTTGTTTTCTATATTAACGCCCGTCTTTATTCAAAACCCCAAAACCGGGCTTGTCCGGATTATTTATTGTCTAGCATCGGTTTGCAAAGTTCCGTTTATAAATAATAAAATATTTAATTTATTTTAGTAGGCGGTCGAGCAGGCCAACCCGACGACCACCCCGTATACAATTCGGTCCAACCGTTCCACCTATTAATCCTATAGCTACCTAAAATCTACCCACACCCCCGCCACCTCACCCCGCTATCCTAGGCGCCACGTCCTCCCCAAACCCTCACCAACCAGCTTTGCCACCTCCTCCCTCCGCTCCTCCTCTCTCTCCTCCCTAGCTACACGCCACAAGCGACACCCGCCCGCGAGCCCCTCCCTCACATCTCGAATCTCCCAGCCCCGCTCTGTCCAATCCCCACAGCCACCAACCGCGCTGGGCCCCCAGCCTGTCGGCCCTCCTCCCGCACAGCGTTCTTACCCATGTACTCGTCTTCCCTCTCCTGCGCGTCCCTCCTCTCCCTGTGACCACCCGCTCCTCCCCTCCCTCTCCCTCGCTCGCCGCCCTTTCACTGCCTCCACGCTTCGCCTCCTGCAAGCTCCGCGCCTCCATCCTCCTACTTTCGCTCCCATGCCGCGGCCAGCAGCGCCGCCAACCTTCCCCACTTCTCTGGCGCCGCTGGCCCGCCCCGTCGCCGCCGAGCCCGAACCTACCGATCGCCCGCCGCGCCGCCGACTGCCTTGTGACGCCAGCTACCCTCGGCCCCGGCTCGTCGCCGGCCCCACCGCCACTCGCCGAGCCTCGGCTCCGGCCCCGCTCGCCCGGCCCGGCAGCGACCCTCCTCCGCCCGCCGCGGCCGCCTCGCTCCATGACGCCTCCCCTCCGCCCGCCGCCTCTCGCCCAGCCGGCTGGCCCGGATCCCGTCCGCCGCGAGGCCGAGCCCTCCCTGTCGTTTCTCTGCGCTGAGCCTCCCGCCGTTATTGCTGACGCGTGTAACCCCAGCCGGTGCGCGATCACCGTTCGAAAGTTGGTCGAGGCCGGTCCGGAGTCCCAATCCATGCGGTGGCGAGACCCCAAGCCCGACCCGTAGCAAGATCTTGATCCCGCCAAGGACTCCTCTCGGACAAGACCAACCAATGCCGCCACAGATGATCAAGGTGGGCACCCAAGGTCTTCTCGGGACATCGAGTTCGCCATCACGAAGGACAAGCCCGTCATGGGGAACCGAGGACACGGTACCCCAAGATCACCACGAAGGCCGACCCATCGGTGAACAAGACCATCGATCGGCCGAAGACCGATTCCATAACGCCAATGACGCAGCGACATCGAGCGTCAAGACAAGTTCATCCGCGGACAAGGCCGACATGAGGCCCCGACAAGATCTACTTCATGGATTCGAGACCGATCCAGAACACCGAGAACTTCCCCCTAAACGCCACGACCGTCGACATGCCCGAGACCCCGATGCGACAAGTGCTTCAGCCCGAACGATAGGACCGACAACATGACCTGAAGACCGCGAATGCGACAAGAACGGCACCGACGCAGAACGCCAAGTATTTCTTCCCGGAACGCAAGATCTGCCCCGTTACCGAGAGCGAGAGAACGATCCCGCCGAGCCCGAACCGTCGAACCCTGGACCCTGTCGAACCCCGAACCCCGGAACCCCCAAGATCATCGAGACCCCTAATGTGTGACCCTTTTCCTCGATACCCTATTTTTATAACATAATATAACTTGTTGCATATTGAATTGTCCATGCATGCATCCTCGTCTGTGGTTTGGGGGCCTTACGCCGAATCACCTAATAATTAAATATGGGGCCCATATGCGGGCAAATCTAGCCTTATATTGGCCTCATTTAAACATGTATGTGAACCGGTGCCATCTTCTGTCTTGCTAAACAACACTTAAATTGCGGGGTTTTCTAAATAACATGAACCACCTAATTAATTGTCGGGACCCCGGTTCCGCTTAATATGACCTAATTGCACCGCACCTTGCCATGTCATTCATCATGCCTGCATCATGCCGATCTTTTGCCTTAGTATTAAATAGTGCATCCGGTGTTTCTTCTAGTGTTTTGCTTCTTCGGATAAGGCCGTTGAGTTGATGTGAGCTTACCCGATCTTGGATGAACCCTTGACAATGTTTTCGATGAGCATCTCCCCTTTCCACCTATCTTACTTTCTAGTATTTATTTCCCTCTGTTGATCTATTGCTATACGTGTTGCGATGCTTTAGTTTCGTGCATGATATACCGTGCAGCCCTATATTGCCTTGGACACACCCTATTACATTGTTTGGTAGATAGTTGGACTTATGTCGTAGTTGCTTGCTCAAGTCTTGATGTGTGTCGTCATATGCCACGATTCTTGATGTATTGCCGCATGTTGTTGTTGGAGATGATTCTAGTTTTACTTATCGTCACTTTAATTTCTGTTTAACAACTAAAATTGAAATAAGCGAGGCATCGGTGGGTGATAGAAAATATTTGGTTTCGAGCCCACTTGTGTCCCGTAAGACCCCGAGTACTTGATACATGTTCCTTGATTTATCGCGCTATCCACATCCGGAGGTATATGGGACCCTGAGCGAGCTTGATTCATCTTATTTCTTGGGGCCACAAACTAGTTTGAGGTGTTTTACTATCTGTACTTATGCCATGCTACTACGTATTTAAATTGTGAGGAGCACCTTTGTCTTTGTTAGGATCGGGACACGATTCCGCGGTGTCGACAAGCCCAGCCACACTTTCGGGTTCCCGATCGTTCCACCGTCTACCCAAACCTTAAGTCCGTCTCGGAGTCGGTGGCGCTTCGTTGGATTCTACTTAGGGTGGCCCCTGAAATAATTCTGAATCTGTGATTGTTCAGTCGTGAAAGCCTCGTTGGGTTTTGATTTGGTTTTTCCGAGGTTGATCGAGCGTGTGTTGCTATTGGTGCACCCCGGCCGGGTAAAACTTTCTGAAAGCCGTGTCCGCGGATATGGACGACTTGGAGCACAGTATCTCGATCATAGACAAGCATAACTAAAGTTTATTGTTGTAAATTTGACTTATAATGACTAGTAATCAGCTTCACTATAATGGAATGGCTAATAATACTGCCCACAATTGCTTGTTTGGATTGTCGCTTGCGACCATTGTACCTGACTAGTAAGTATTGCAACTCCAACGAATTGGCTGAATAAAAGTACCAACAACTGCTGGGTTTTGGGTTTATCTCATGCTATCTGTATCTGATTAGTAATTGTTGCAACTACAACGGAATGATTAACTAAAAGTGCCCACTGCTTATTTTATCAGGATGATTATCTATACCTGACTAGTAATTGCTGCAACGATAACTAATTAAATAAAACTGCCAACTGTGTGAGTTCCTCGGTTGACTTCCTCGATTGGTATCGAGGGAAGCGCCGAGATGGGTTTGTTTGATGATAGTATCGGTTGGATCCGAATAGGTCATTCTTACCCTCTCGATAACACGGTTGTATCGAGTCTCTATAGGTTGTTTAGTGCATCTTGCTGCCTTCGATCCACCATACCTATGTGGCGAGGACCTTGAATTCTAGCCTCGCCGTGTCTTGGCCTCGATCGACCTCCTCTTTTCCTTTGCCCTTTGTCGGCACCCTTTTGTTTAAGCGGTTTTGAGATCGGCCGTTAGCGAGGTTACCCTTCGGCTTGGCACAGGCGGGGTTATGGGCGCCATTGGTTATTCTTGAGGGCTCTTAGCCCCATTTGCATCTTGTCCGTAGCTGACTCTATCGTTTTCAAGGTGATTTGGATCTTTGTATATCATATATTCTTGACTCTTTTGAGTGTGTTATATATCTGTTATGGGTCCCATCGAGGCATTTGTGTAATGTTATTACTTCGTTTTCCACCCACACGAAAGTGCCTGGTGGGCACCTTTGAATCGTTTCTATGCGGGTTTGGCGAATTTTGCTCAAACTTGCATAGGTCCGATTCTGAGGGTGTTACAATATCATTAGGAAAATGTTGTGATGGACATACTCCTATAGATAAGTGTAGCATAAAGATCAAGTCATTTCAATAGTTCGTTTGCTATAAGCTTTCATATACATAGTAACCTAATTCCTTCGACCATGAGATCATGCTAATCACCATCACCGGATGGATGCTGTCGTGGGAATAGTCACGGCAGATGCTGCAATCGGCAGCGAGTAGTAGAACGAGGGGCAAGGGCGGCCAGCCATCTGCGGTGCGAGATGAGGGCAAAGACACAGGGTTTTACCCAGGTTGGCCCCAGGAGGGTAAAGACCTACTCTGCTAGATTGTATTATGGAGGTGTTACAATGGGCGAGCTCGGCGGCTAGGCGTGATCGCTTGGGTGTATGAGGCGTATCTCTACTCGCCCTATAGGGAGGTTTATATAGGCTCACCTCTAGGGTTTACATATCTCAACCGATTCGATTAAATCTTGATGATCGTTTAACCTAATCCGCTGGGCCTATCTACTACTTTGGGCCTTGACTTCCATCACTTGGTTCCTCATTGGGCTTCAATCCATTCGCCGTCTGCAGCCCACTTTCCCGGTTCTTGGGCGATCGGAAGCGTCTGCTGGGTATACCCAGTAGGCATATCCCCATCGTAGTCCCGAGGCCGTCGTCGATTAGGCGTGGTTTCTTCTGGCAATCGAGTATCTGGCTTGAGTAGGCATCGGTCGAATCGTCGGCGGGCTCTGTATAAAGGAGGAAACGGTGACCAGTCGCAGCTTTGGCGGTCAGTCGGCCTTGAAACATCATAGTGATTGGTTGGGCGAGCAGTAACTAGTTGGACCGTCAGCGTGGTCAAACTAGCCGTTGGGGTAATCCAACGGTAACTTTTGGCGTAATCATCGCGCGGTAACGGTCCCCTGATTTGGCGGGTAACATCCCCTATATAAGGGGAATGGCATGCGATCGGAGAGCCACCTTCTCACCACTTCTTCCGACTACGCGCACTTTCCTTCCCTCGCATCGCGATCCAGCCGACCCGAAATCCCCCGACCCCCAACAAACCTCTCGGCCATGGCCCTTTCCACCGAACCGTGGGGTAGATCCAAGTGCACGAGGGCGCAAATGGCCTCTTTCGAGGAGGCCGGGATCTTGCGAGCCGGCTGTTGGCGTATTCCAGCGGAGAGCGACCCCGAACCAGCGAGAGAATTCATCTGTTCACCTGATCATCTCGGCGGGGCTAGGGTTTCCCTCGTCCTGTTCTTCCGGCTTGCGCCTACTACGGATCAGCCTTGATCAGGTCCCCACGACATCGGCGACTCGCCATCTTCGTGGCGTTGCGAATGCTACTTTGTCGTCCCTACTTCCCCTTGTGGCAAGATCATTCCGCAGACGGATCGGCGCGAGAAACAATGCTAGCCCAATGCGGCTGGCGTTCGACTCAAGTCAAAGCTTCATTCTTCGATCGATGTCACTGCCAAGGCAGTGACGTCGAAGAAGTCATGGTTCTCGTGGCCGAGGCGACCACGGAAGGCGGTGGCGATCGCGGTATTCATGGTCGGTCAGCCGCGCCATCTCCAAGTCGGCAAGCTCCCCAACGATCAGCGGATGGTCGTCGGCGAGATGCTCGGACCATCCGCGATGCGAAAAGAAGGCCTCAGACGATAAACATGTACAACTGTTGGCTCGGTGGCGGCTCGTCCTTCGCCATGACCACTACATGTACCGATTACGGGCGGGAGACTCGGCGAAGGCCTGCCTCGGCAGTGGAAGCTGGAGGACTATCTCCAGCCGAAGAAGATTACCCGGTGTGCTTGGATGCGCAGGTGGGTCGCCCCTATACCGCGTCCAGCTCCAACGGTAACCACTTTACTTTGCTTTCGCGATCGATTTATCGATCGCGGTAATCCTGATTTTACTTTGTACTCATCGCGGCTATTCAAGTGGTGGAAGGTGGCTCCACCTTGAGACGGCGAACTCGAGCTTCGCCCGGAACGTAAGCGGTCGCCGCCCGCTAAAGGCGGCGAGGCGACGACGAGTCCGAGGAGGAGGTCACCCCGCTGGTCCGAAAGACCCGCGGACAATGACAGCGCGAGATCGAGGCAAGCATAAGCCTCGAGCGTCATGATGACGATGACGAGCTCCCAGAGACAACATCGCGCCGCCAAGCCACTCCGTCGAAGAAGAAGAAGAAAGAAAGGGAGGTAAGCCCCCCCCCCCCCCCCAAAGAAGAAGACGAAGCCATCGAAGCCGGCCTCGCCGCCGCACTCGACGAGCAGCTACGGCCTCCCAGCCCGGTAAGGACGCGCCACCGCGGCCGGCTTGGGCGACCGAAGGAAGTGCTGGCTTCAATACCTCGCCATTCGCCCCTGTCTGAAGTGGGGATGTTCCGGCTGGTACCGCTCGCCAGAGGCTCTGCGAAAGATATCTCGGAGGCTCAAGGCGACCTCAACGAAGAAGCCATCCGTGTCTTGGGCGCGGCGTCTGGAGATGGGGCTCGATCGACTTACTGAACTAGAAAAACCAACCCCTCCTCACGTGCGGGGCTACGTTTTATTCGGTCGCCAAGTGAGTGCACTCACCTTTCCTTGTCTCTCATAATTACTTCAATTGTTTTTGCTTATACGATTGATGCGCAGGACCGGAGTGAAAAGGATGGGCCATCCGACCGAGGCTAAGGTGTCGCCCATCGTTAGCGAGGAGGATCCTTCCCGCAAGAGGAAGGCGGACGAGGTCGTCGCCTCGGCGGATGGCAGCAAGAAGGCCAAGGGCGACGACACCGTCACTATTTCCGACGACACGGCGGTCGCACCAGCCGGACCCGTGGAAGCGACGGCGTCTGAAGGAGGTGCTCCTTTGCACGGACGGTGAGCCGACCTCCTTTGGAGCGGTGCCTCTATCGCCACGTTCAGCCCGTGACCAAAGGCGGCGGCGAGTTGGACTTCGCCCTCAAGCCACGCTCACAGGACCGCCCGATGAAGTCGACCAACGTCGTGGGCATCGCCGGCTCTCCTCGCGTCTGTGGGCGATACAACTCCATGGCATGCTTGGCGCAGCCATCCGGTACATCCGGTCCACGAGGATCAAGTCGGTGTTTGCGGCACGATTCTTATAATATCTCAACTTTATTTTCATCCGGTCCCGATGCGCCGCTAAATTTTAGCGGTGGGCACTTAGGAATTCTTGATTGCGGTCCCGAGCGCTTTTCGCTGAATTTCATGGGTGGGCACTTAGGAATTTTTGATCGCTGCCCGAGTGCGCTCGCTGAATTTCAGCGGGTGGGCACAAAAGGACATTTTTGGTCGCCCGGTCTCCGGTGCTTTCGCTGAATTTCAGCGGGTGGGAACTTAGAAATTTTGATCGCCCGGTCCCAGTGCGCCTCGCTGAATTTCAGCGGGTGGGCGCAAATTTTGCTTTGATTAACCTTTTTGTTGGCGTGCAAGGTCTGCGGCAGGTCGGTGAGCGATTGGCGCAAGCGTTACGGAGAAGGAGCTGGCCGTCGTCGAGGCGAACAAAGGGCTTGGCTGTTGCCGCGGCGAGGAAGCTTCGCCAGGCTTGTCCCGGTGAATTAGCGGGCGCAATCGGCTTTGAGTGCGGAACAGCGGATCGCCAACCTCGAGCGCCGACTGCGGGAGGCAAAAATAAAGCGAGCTCGGTGACGGGCGAGCTAAGGCCTCATTGCAGCGAGGAGGATCGCAAGGTGTCGGAAGTCCTTATTGCAGGGCTTCGGGGACCATACATCTTCAATGCTTCATCACGGAACTCGCCGCCCGCTGCTTGGTGAGTACATCCTCCTTCGGTGGTTGTGTCTTTTTGCGGTGTCCGTCATACTTATTGTCTTCTACTCGCGGGTCGCATCATCGATAGCGAGGAAGGCAAGCTCGCTCGGCGAGGCGTGCGTAAGCATGCTCGTCGATTCGGCAACGTTATCGGCGGCGTGCATCCGCGCCTATCTCCAAGAAATATAGCCACGGAGGTGATTCAGCAACCTCGTTGAGGTGTGGAAGTATTTGGAGAAAGGCGCCATGATCGTTGAGTTCATGGCGGTCGGCGTTTGGCGGAGGCGTCAATGGCGCTTAGTCTTGGACTTGCCCACTTCCCCGAAGACTTCGACATCAACGATGTGACGAGTGGATATCCATCATCGACTGGCGCGGTGGAGCTGTCCGAGGGTCTCAATTTGCAGGACCGCGACACCACGTACTGAGCGTGTACGGGCAATGGGCCTCCTTCGTACCGGGAGGCGGTCGTCGCGCTTTAACGACCCGAGCCGCATCGTGACTTCAAGGTGGAGCAACCTTTTCGCGGCAATGGCGGGTGAACTGACGACGATCCGTCGAACCCGTACGCCGTTCATCCGCAATCGCCGGGATGTTGGCGGTCGTCATCAAAGCCTGCAGAGTAGGATAGTTTGCCTTGTGGCGTTAGCAGCAGGTCTGCCATGCGGGCATATTTTGTAGCATGAAACAATGCGATATTCAATTGAATGAAATATCGTGTCTATTTTGGTATTTGTTGTGTGCTTGTGATTGATTTTTGAACGAGTCCCCAGCGTCCCCCTTTTGTGGGGTTTACCTGTCGATATATGTGTTGTTGTTATGTGTTTTGTTATTTTGGTCGACTCGCTCGAGCTCAAGAACCGATCGCTAAGCGACTCCCTTAAGTGCTCTGTGCTTTAGTTTCCCTTGCGTGAGCGAGGTCGGGTGGCGAGTCTCGCGTGGTACTTGGTTCTTCTAAGCGCCTCGAGGGTGGTTGAGGACTTAGCGTTGGTTTGGTAGCGTCACTCCTGCACGGCCTGTGGGTCGATCGCGTGGCGAGTCTGGGCATGCTCTCCCTACTTGGCGTTTTCCACGGCGCTCGCGATGAACTGGTCTTGATCCCGGGCGTGGTACTTAGCCGTTCGAGTCGCTATGACGAGGATGCGGAGGACCAAGGTCGCTATGAGAAGCGAGGGAAGTTGTCTTGGCTCGTAGAACCAGTCGAGCTAGGCGACTCCAATGGGGCTCCGGGTGGGCGTTTTTCATGGACGATGCAAGACACAGGTGACTCGGTGCTCTTACACACTACTTAGCCGTGCCGATCGCTGTACCAAGGTTGACTTGCGGTTAGCATAACTGTTATTACGAAAGTCGAGTGGCACAAGTCATGGAGAGTAGGCGCAATTTGCGTAGTTTCTTTTTATTTCATAGCTGGAGTACATGTGTGGGGTTCTAGGAGTAACACTTCCGTAGGAGGTTTACATTCCATGGTCGTTTGACGTCGAGTTCGCCGTCCCCGCAGACGTCGATGAGGTAATAGGCGTCGTTGCCGAGTACGCGCCCGATGGCGAATGGGCCTTCCCACGGAGGAGCTTGTGCATGCCCTTCTTATCTGGATGAGGCGTAACACCGGTCGCCCTCTTGGAAGGTGCGACTTTCACCCACCGGCTGTGGTAGCGGAGTCCCTGGGTAGATAGCGGTGCGTGACCGGCGAGGTCACGTGCTTCGTCGAGTTGGTCGATCCGTCTTGGCGGGCAAGCTCGTTCGCTTATAGTGAGCGACCCGGCGGTCGTGCTCGAGGTCGGTGGGCATGACTGCCTCGGCCGTAGACCATGAAGAAGGGGTGAACCTGTCGATCTGTTGACGAGGTGCGGATCCCCGGATGACGGAGGCAACTCTTGACCCATCATCCGTGCGCTCGAGTGGTACTTGGAGTCGCGGCTTGGCCGTGGAGGATGCTTTGGTTGGCCGTTCCGCTGGCTGTTGGATTCGGGTGGGCGGCGACGCGGTCGAGCGGATGTGGTGCTCTTAGCGAGTCGGCCATGGCTCCTTGGCGAGTTGGTGCCGTTAATCGTGATGATCTTGTTGGGAACCGTAGCGATATATGAGCTCCGTAGGAATTTAGTTCGTCTTCCGTCGCATTTTCGGACTGGCAGCCTCACCCATTTCGTGCATTTGTCGTGGCGACTAGCGGTGGGTGTAGCCGGAGGGCCTTCTTGAAGGGCCTACCATATCCATGCCCCTAGCGAATGGCGGTGATGGGGATTGTTTTGGCGTCGAGCTTGGTACGTGCGTCTGGTTGGCGTACCGGCACCCGGCGCATCACCGGGCGATATCGACATCGGCGTGTGCGGTGGACGGTAAAGCCATGCCGCGCCTTGGCGACCGAGGGCGGCGGCGTGGTGGCGCGATCGCGGAGTGAATGTCGTGGAGGATCTTGCGTCCTTCAGCTGGTTGGACGCAGCGTTGGAACACGCCGGTGACGCTGCGCTTATGGAGCTCGCCGTCGATGATGGTGTAGGACTTGTGTAACACCCTCAGAATCGGCCCTATGCAAGTTTGAGCGAAAACCCGCCAAACCCGCATAGAAACGATTCAAAGGTGCCCACCAGGCACTTTCGTGCGGGTGGACAACGAAGTAATAACATTACACAACAGTCCTCGATGGGACCCGCGAGCAGATGTATATACAACCGACTCCATGAGTCAAGAATACGATATAATATACAAAGATCCAAATCACCTTGAAAATGATGAGCGTCCATTGCGGACAAGATGCAAATGGCTAAGAGCCACGAAGAATAATCAATGGCGTCCATAACCCTGCCTGTGCCAAGCGGGAAGGGTAACCACGCTAACGACGTCGATCTCAAAACCTGCTTAAACAAAGGGTGTCGACAAAGGGCAAAGGAAAAGAGGAGCGTCGATCGAGGCGATTGCAGCGAGGCTAGAATTGTGGCCCTCGCCTACATAGGTATGGTGGTAAGCGGCGGCAGCGGCATGCACTAAACAACCTATAGAGACTCAAACAGCGCCGGCTATCGAGAGGGATAAGAAAGACCTATTCGAACCAACGATGCTACCATCAAACAAACCCATCCTGGTGTTTCCCCTCGAGACCAAGCGAGGAAGTCAACCGAGAAACTCACGGTTGGCGGTTTTATTTATTCGATTATCGTTGGCACTTACTAGTCGGTGTGATAATCATCGATAAAATAGCGATGGGCCATTTTAGTTAACCATTCCGTTGTAGTTGCGACACTTACTAGTCAAATACATTTAGCACGTGATAACCCAAACCCAGCAGTTGTTGGTACTTTTATTTAGCCATTCCGTTGTAGTTGCAATACTTACTAGTCAGATACAATGGTCGCCAGCGACAACACAAACAAGCAATTGTTGGCAGTTTTATTTAGCCATTCCATTATAGTAAAGCTGATTACTAGTCATTATAAAGTCAAATTTATAACACTACTTTAGTTATAGTTGTCTATGATCGAGATCTTGTTCCAAGTCGTCCATAACGCGGACACGGCTTTCGAAAGTTTTACCGGGGGTGCACAAATAACAGCAACACACACTCGATCAACCTCGGAAAAACCAAATCAAAACCCAACGAGGCCTTCACGACAAAGCAATCACGAGATTGAAATATTTGAGGCCACCCATTGAGTAGACCATAGCGAAGTTAGGTGACTCGAGACGGACTCAAGGTTTGCGACAATGGTACATGATGGGAACCCAAAGCGGGCTTGTCGATGCAGCGAAAACATTCGCTTACCTAAGCGATGCGATGTGCTCCTCGCACAATCGTAAATAAAGCGATAGCATGGCATAAGTACGGGATAGTAAATAAAACCTCAAACTAGTTTGGCCCAAGAAATAAGGCGAATCAAGCTCGCTCGGGGTCCCATAATCCTCCGGATGTGGATAGCGAATATTCAAGGCAGTATCAAGTACTCGGGGTCCTATGGGACACAAGTGGACGGTTAACAACCAAATAACATCTATTGCCCACCTGTGCCTCTACTTACTTACTTCAATTTTAGTTGTTAAACAGTAAATAAAGTGAACGATAAGTAAAGCCACGATCATCTCCAACATCAAACATGCGGCAATACTCCAACAAGCGTAATCTTTGGACGCATAGCGACGAGCAGCGACTCGACCATAAGTCCAACTATCTACCAAACAACGGTAATAGGGTGTGTCCAAGGCAATATAAAGCGGGGATATCTCGGTCACGAAAAACTAGAGCATCGCCACGGATAGCAATAGATCAGGGAGGAAATAAATACTATAAAAGTAAGATAGGTAGAAAGGGGGGGAGATGCTCGCCTGAAAACATTGCCGAAGGGTTCATCCAAAGATCGGGGCGAAGCTCACATCAACTCAACGGCCTTATCCGCGAAAAAGCAAAACACTAGAATAAACACCGGATGCACTATTTAATACTACGGTAAAAGATCGGGCATGATGCATGTATGATGTATGACATGGCAAAGATGCGATGCAATTAGGTCATATTAAGCGGAACCGGGGGTCCCGGCAATTAATTAAACGGTTCAAGTTGTTTAGATACCCCGCAATTTAAATGTTGTTTTAACAAGGCAAAATATATCACCGGTTCGCTACACAAATTAATTGAGGCCAATATAAGACTAGATTTGCCCGCATATGGTCCCCATATTTAATTAGAGGTGAATCGGCATAAGGCCCCCAAACCACACAAATATGTATGCATGCATGAACAATTTAGTATGTGACAGGTTGCATTATATTATCAAAATAGGGTTGTCGGGGAGGGGTTCACACATTAGGGTTCGACGATCTTGGGGTTCCGGGGTTCGGGGTCCGGTCTCAGGGTTTAGGGTTCGACGGGATCGTTCTCGGATAACGGAGTAGGTCTTGGCGCATCCGTGGTCTTCGGGTCATGTCGACGGTCATGGCGTTCGGGATGAAGTACTTGTTGTTGGAGATATGCCCTAGAGGCAATAATAAATGTAGTTATTATTATATCTTTGTGTTTATGATAAATGTTTACATTCATGCTATAATAGTATTAACAAGGAAACATTAATACTTGTGTGATTTGTAAACTTAATTTGAAGTCCCTAGTATAGCCTCTATACTTCACTAGCTTGTTGGTTGATTAAATGATTGTGGTTTCCTTATCATGAACATTGAGATGTTATCAACAACAAGATCATATCGTTAGGAGAATGATATGGTGGACATACTCCTATAGATAAGCGTAGCATAAAGATCAAGTCATTTCAATAGTTCAATTGCTATATGCTTTCTGATACATAGTAACCTAATTCCTTCGACCATGAGATCATGCATATCACCTTTACGGATGGATGCTTTGATGACATCAAACACCACACCGTATGGGTGGCTATAAAGGTGGCATTAAGTGTTTGGAAAGTATTGGTTGAAACACATGGATCAAGAGTGGGATTTGTCCATCCTCATGATGGATAGATATACTCTGGCCCTCTCGGTGGAATGTCATCCAATTAGCTTGCAAGCATGTGACTTGGTCACAGGGATCACATATCAAGGAGCGAGAAAAGAGTACTTATCGATGTGAGGTTGAACTAGGTATGCGAGATCAAGCGATCATAACCTCGGATAAGTAAACTATCGTGAGACAAAGGAAATTGGTATCGTATGTAAGTGGTTCATTCGATCGCAAAGTAATCGTAGAAATATGTGTGGGAGCCATATGAATTTCAGTTCCTCTATTGGTTATTGTTAGGAGAAGTGTCTCGATCATGTCCGCATAATTCACGAACGTAGGGAGACACACTTAAGGATTCGACGTTGTTTTGAGTAGTTATGGTATTATGAGAAAGAGACCGAATGTTGTTGGTCTCGGATGGGATCCGGGATATCACGAGGTGATCCGGAATGGTCAGGAGAATAAGATTCATATAAGGAAAGTCCGTTTGAGTTCGGGAATGATTAGGTGTTTTCATCGGGAATGTTCTAGAAGGTTCGGATTGTCCGGCACTCGGGAGGGTACATGAGTGTGTCATTGAATGATTGCATCATGTACTAAGTGTTCTTCTTGTTTGAAACAAGAAAGTCAAATTGCTAGTTTGAAAGTCAAGCGGCTAAAAGCAAGCGTGGGAAACAAGCTGTGGAAACAAGCAAGAGGAGTTGGAACCAACTTGGAGGGAGTTGGACTCCTCGTGGCGGCAGACCCAGGCGAGTTGGGGAGGGACTCCTCCCTCCTGGCGCCAAGACCCCCCTCCCATAAAAGGAGGGGCAGGGCTCCTCCTAGAGACACAACTTTCTACCTCTAAATCTCCGGTTTAGAGCCGTTTTGGTTTAGAGCTTCTAATTGCTTTAGCCAGCGGTTTAGAGCCTTCTAATTGGTTTAGATCCTTCTAATTGGTGTGTCTAATCTCTAGATCCACTAATAGCCCTCTCTCATAATCCACCATACTCGCTCCGGCTTGGCGAAGCCTGGGTCTCCCTCTACTTAGGTACCCGTTGTCTTTGCCGAATCACGAGAGAGTGCTACAACCTCCGCTTGCTTTGGAACAAGGAGAGGAAGGTCTTCGTCGAAATCGAGCGTGTGTGACATTGCGGAGGCGCTTGGAGCATGGCCCGGAAGGATCGTCTACGATCTTGAGATCGGAAAGAATGCGACTACATCACCCACGAGAATCCGCTCTCGTTAAACACTTTGGAATCTTCGAGGGTAAGTTATTCCATCGACTCGTTGCTACAATCTAGTAGATAGATCTTGGCTTGTTTGTTTGTATGCGATGAAAATTTTTGTTTTCCATGCTGAACCCCTCTGATGGTATCGAGCCGTGTCTATATGTAGATCTGTTGCAGAGTAGAACACAATAGTCATTGTGGGCGTTGATGCTTTATTGTAGATTGCTTTTTGTGTACTTTGCATCTTGCGGTATGTTGGGATGAAGCGGCCGGGCTAACCTTACATGACATCGTTCATGAGACTTGCTCCACGCTTGACATTCAACTTGTATTGCATAAGTGGCTGCGGTGCTGTTTCTCCTAGCATAGTTAAGATCCAATTTACAGCGGTTAATCAACAATGCTAGTATCAATGTTGTGGTTCTTGTTCATAAGTTAGAACGACACTTATTGAAAGCCCCAAACCACGTAAAATATGCAAAGAAAGTAGAGGCGTCTAACTTTTTTTGAGGGTGCGATGATGTGATATGGCCATGATTGTGATTATATTTGATGTATGCAATGTTCCTTATTGTAAGTTGGCAGTGAGCCATATGGTTGTCTTTAATTTATGTTAAGACCGTGTCTATTCAAAGTAGTTGTAATAGTTGAAGCCGTGGAAGACAACCATGGTGAAGCGTCATTGACCTTGATGCAATGCGGTGATGATGGAGATCATGTTCGTGCTTGAAGATGGAGATCGGAAGCACAAAGAAGGCCATATCATATCACATATTATGAATTGCATGTGATGTTAATCCTTTATGCATCTTGTATTGCTTAGTAGACGACGGTAGCATTACAAGATGATCCCTCATGCACATGAATTTCAAATCATAAAGTGTTCACCCTTAGTTAGCACCGTTGCTAAAGCTTGTTGTTTGAAGCACCACGTGATGATGGTGTGTTAGATTACGCAAGTGTATACAACGGGCAAGCAGTTGCTCATGCGAACCGAGGTTTGATCTTGACGAGCCTAGCATGTACAGACATGGTCTCGGAACACGGATTACCGAAAGGTAAAGCATGAATCGTATAGTAGATATGATGAACATGATGATTGTTCGCCATTGAAACTATATCAACTCTCGTGATGATCGGTGTTGATGTAGTGGATTTGGTTCGTGTGATCACTAAAACAATGTGAGGGATGTTGTTTTGAGTGGGAGTTCACCTAGTTTAATTTCATTAATTAATTTGACCTCAATTTGTCATAAACTTAGTCTAAACTATTGCAAATATGTTGTAGATCAATGGCAGCCCCTACCATCAATTTTAATGCGTTCCTAGAGAAAGAAAAGTTGAAAAACAATGGAAGCAACTTCGCGGATTGGTTCCGCAATTTGAGGATTGTCCTCACAGCTGGTAATTTGACCTATGTGCTGGATGCACCGCTGGGTGACTAGGGATGTAAATGGTACGGATAATTTCCGCTCCGAATCCGCATCCGCGCCCGTTTTTAAGGATATGGTATGCATTTTTAGATATCCGGCGGATATGGATGCGGATGCGGATATTTGTCGAGCGGATATCCGACGAATATGGTAGCGGATATGGTATTGATGATATCCGACGGATAAGGATAATCCGACATTTTATGCGGATTATCCGAGGTACTCAAATAGGATAATCCGATAAAACTAGCACAACCTCAATATCAGGACAATCTAGTTAGTTTATCAGCTAGTTATGCATGCTACATATGCATGTTATATATGCTATTACCAATCTTGCACTTTTATACTACTGCTATCTAGTGTTGCACGCTTTTTTGTCATTTATTTTGTATAAACTAAATAAATTTTTATTTTTCTACTTGTATTTTTTCGATTATCCTATTCCGATCCGAGTCCGCTCCGAATCCGCTCCATATCCGCAATCCGATATAATCCGCATTCGAATCCGCATCCGGCTATTATCCGCTCCGATCCGAATCCGCCAAAAAAATATGGTAAAGGATATGGTAATAGCAATATCCGATCCGATCCGATCCGTTTACATCCCTATGGGTGACCCACCTGCAGCTGATGCTTCCGATGAAGTAAAGAATGTTTACCTCGCTCGGAAGAATCAGTACTCCATAGTTCAGTGTGCTATCTTGTATGGTTTAGAATCGGAGCTTCAGAAAAGGTTTGAAGAGTCAGACCCATATGATATTGTCGAGGATCTCAAATTAATTTTTGAGACTCATGCGGCAATTGAAAGCTATGAGGCTTCTGAAAAGTTCTTTAACTGCAAGATGGAAGAAGGCAGCTCCGTCAGTGAGCATGTGCTTAAGATGTCTGGGCACGCAAACAAACTTCAAAGCTTGGGTATAGTGATTCCTAATGCTTTGGGGATTTACCGTGTCCTCCAATCACTACCACCAAGTTACAAGAACTTTGTGATGAACTACAACATGCGAGAACATGAACAAGGCGTTGCGAACTCTTTGCCATGTTGAAATCTGCAAGTGGAGATCAAGAAAGAGCACCAAGTGTTGTTGGTCAATAAGACCACAAAATTCAAGAAAGGCAAGTCTAAGCAAAGGGACACTTCAAGAAGGGTGGTAAGAAAGTTACCACCGTGAAAGAAAACCAAAGCTGGACCAAAGCCCGAAATCGAGTGCTTTCTTGCAAGGGAGAAGGTCCTTTGAAGCGGAATTGCCCAAAGTACTTGGCGGATCTGAAGAAGCGGCAACATCAAGAAGAAAGGTATATCGATATACATGTTATTGATGTGTATCTCACTAGTACTCGTAGTAGTGCTGGGTATTTAATCTTGGTTCGGTTGCTCATATTTGTAACTCGAAGCAGTCTTTGCGAATAAGCGGAAGCTAGCGAAGAACGAGGTGACGATGCGCGTGGGAAGCGGATCAAAGGTTGATGTGATCGCGATCGGCACGCTACCCTTCATCTACCATCGGGATTAGTTTTATACTTAAATAATTGTTATTTAGTGCTGCGTTGAGCATGAACATTATATCGTGATCTTGTTTATTGAGGCGGTTACTTGTTTAAGTCCGAGAATAATGGTTGTTCGATTTATATGAGTAATATGTTTTATGCACATTCACCTTTGATAGATGGTCTATTCTTATTGAATCTCGATAGTGGAAATACACATATCACCAATATTGAGGCTAAACGTTTGAAATCAAGCGATAATTCGACCTATATGTGGCACTGTCGTCTTGGTCACATTGGAGTGAAGCGTATGAAGAAACTCCATTCCGATGGACTTCTTGAATCACTTGATTTTGAATCACTTGAAAGATGCGAAGCATGTCTGATGGGAAAAATGACTAAGACTCCATTTTCTGGTATGATGGAGCGAGCTACGGACTTATTGGAAATCATACATACTGATGTGTGTGGTCCAATGAGTGTAGCATCGCGCGGTGGTTATCGTTATGTTCTTACCTTCACAGATGACTTGAGTAGATATGGGTATATCTATTTCATGAAACATAAGTAAGAAACTTTTGAGAAGTTTAAGGAGTTTCAAAGTGAGATAGAGAATCAACGTAACAAGAAGATTAAATTTCTACGTTCTGATCGTGGAGGTGAATATCTAAGTTACGAGTTTGGCGAGCATTTAAAGAAGTGCGGAATACTTTCACAATTGACACCGGAACACCACGGCGAAATGGTGTGTCGAGCGTCAGTCGAACTCTCTTAGATATGGTTCGTTCTATGATGTCACTTACAGTTACGCTATCATTTTGGGGTTATGCATTAGAAACAGCCGCATTCACTTTAAATAGGGCACCGTCTAAATCCGTTGAAACGACACCGTATGAATTATGGTTTGGGAAGAAACCTAAATTGTCGTTCCTTAAAGTTTGGGGATCTGAAGCCTATGTAAAGAAGTTACAACGGACAAGCTTGAACCCAAAGCGGAAAAATCGTCTTCATAGGATACGAAGGAAACTATTGGGTATACCTTCTATCATAGATCGAAGGCAAAATCTTCGTTGCCAAGAATGGATCCTTTCTAGAGAAGGAATTTCTTCGAAAGAAGTGTGGAAGGAAAGTAGAACTCGGCGAGGTTGTCGAACCTTCTCGAAATTGCGAGTAGCGCAGCACGGAAGAAGTTCTGTGGTGCCTGCACCAATTAGAGAGGAAGCTAATGATAATGATCATGAAACTTGGTTGAAGTTGCTACAGAGCCTCGGAGGTCAGAGAACTCGTACCACTCAGTTGGTATGATTCCGTTATGAGTGTCATGTTGGTGGACACCGATGACCCCGAGACATATGAGGAAGCAATGATGAGCCCAGATTCCAATAAATGGCAAGAAGCCATGAAATCGAGATTGGATCCATGTACGAAAACCAAGTATGGACTTTGGTGGACTTACCGGATGGCGAAGAATCGAGAACAAATGGATTTTCAAGAAGAAAGCAGATCTTGATGGTAATATTCATCTATAAAGCTCGACTTGTCATAAAGGGTTTCGACAAATTCAAGGAGTTGACTACGACGAGACTTTCTCATGATGCGAAGCTAAAGTCTGTGAGGATTATGTTAGCAATCGCTGCATATTACGATTATGAGATATGGCGGATGGATGTCAAAAGCGGCATTCCTCAATGGAGATATTGATGAAGAGTTGTATATGATGCAACCCAAAGGTTTTGTCGATCCTAAAGATGCTAACAAGGTATGCAAACTTCAACGGTCCATCTATGGATTGAAGCAAGCATCCCGAAGTTGGAATCAACGTTTTGATAAGGTAATCAAAAGTTTTGGTTTTATACAAACTTATGGAGAAGATGGTATTTACAAGAAAGTGAGTGGGAGCTCTGTAGCATTCTTAATACTATATGTGGATGACATATTGTTGATTGGGAATGATGTAGACCTTCTTAATAGTGTCAAGGAATATTTGAATAATAGTTTTTCAATGAAGGATCTTGGCGAAGCAGCTTACATATTAGGCATAAAGATTTATAGAGATAGATCAAAACGCCAAATATCATTGTCACAGAGTACATATTTGGACAAAGTTCTAAAGAAGTTTGGAATGGACGAAAGCAAGAAAGGGTTCTTGCCCATGTTGCTATCGACCTTGAGTAAAACTCAAAGTCCGACATCGGCGAAGATAGAGAAAGGATGAGTAAGACTCCTATGCCTCGGCCATAGGATCTCTAATGTATGCCATGCTATGTACTAGACCCGACATTGCATATGTTGTTAGTTTAACTAGCAGATATCAAATTGATCGAGTGGATCATTGGACGTGATCAAAACATCCTTAAGTACTTGAGAAGAACTAAGGATATGGTTCTTTCTTATGGAGGTGATGAACATTTCGTTGTTAATGGTTACACCGATGCTAGTTGGAACACCGATCCGGATGATTCTAAATCACAATCTGGATCGTGCTTATTTTGAATGGTGCAAAGATTAATGGAGGAGTGCAAAGCAAAGCGTTGTGGCGAGATCTTCAATGAATCGGAATACATGGTTGCCGGAGGCTTCACAAGAAGCGATATGGATGAAAGAGTTCATTACTGAGCTGGGTGTGGTTCCAAGTCTTTGGACCCAATGTCTATCTCTTGTGATAACATGGGCGCCATAGCCAATGCGCAAGAACCAAGGTCACACAAGAAGTGAAGCATATCAAGCTGCGTTTTCACGCTATTCGAGAACATATCCGGGATGGGGATATAAAGATTTGCAAAGTACACACAGATCTGAATGTGGCGGATCCGTTGACTAAGCCTCTCCAGGGCAAAACATGACCAACACCAAACTGCCATGGGTGTTTAGGTATATTACCATGTAATCTAGATTAGATGACTCTAGTGCAAGTGGGAGACTGTTGGAGATATGCCCTAGAGGCAATAATAAATGTAGTTATTATTATATCTTTGTGTTTATGATAAATGTTTACATTCATGCTATAATAGTATTAACAAGGAAACATTAATACTTGTGTGATTTGTAAACTTAATTTGAAGTCCCTAGTATAGCCTCTATACTTCACTAGCTTGTTGGTTGATTAAATGATTGTGGTTTCCTTATCATGAACATTGAGATGTTATCAACAACAAGATCATATCGTTAGGAGAATGATATGGTGGACATACTCCTATAGATAAGCGTAGCATAAAGATCAAGTCATTTCAATAGTTCAATTGCTATATGCTTTCTGATACATAGTAACCTAATTCCTTCGACCATGAGATCATGCATATCACCTTTACGGATGGATGCTTTGATGACATCAAACACCACACCGTGGCGGGTGGCTATAAAGGTGGCATTAAGTGTTTGGAAAGTATTGGTTGAAACACATGGATCAAGAGTGGGATTTGTCCATCCTCATGACGGATAGATATACTCTGGGCCCTCTCGGTGGAATGTCATCCAATTAGCTTGCAAGCATGTGACTTGGTCACAAGGGATCACATATCACGGAACGAGAAAAGAGTACTTATCGAACGAGGTTGAACTAGGTATGCGAGATACCGACGATCATAACCTCGGATAAGTAAACTATCGTGAGACAAAGGGAAATTGGTATCGTATGTAAGTGGTTCATTCGATCACAAAGTAATCGTAGAAATATGTGGGAGCCATATGAATTTCAGATTCCTCTATTGGTTATTGTTAGAGAAGTGTCTCGATCATGTCCGCATAATTCACGAACCGTAGGAGACACATAAGGATTCAACGTTGTTTTGAGTAGTTATGGTATTATGAGAAAGAGACGAATGTTGTTGGTCTCGGATGGGATCCGGGATATCACGAGGTGATCCGGAATGGTTCGGAGAATAAGATTCATATAAGGAAAGTCCCGTTTGAGTTTGGGAATGATTCGGTGTTTTCATCGGAATGTTCTAGAAGGTTCGGATTGTCCCAAGCACTCGGGGAGGGTACATGAGTGTGTCATTGAATGATTGCATCATGTACTAAGTGTTCTTGCTGTTTCAAAACAAGAAAGTCAAATTGCTAGTTTGAAAGTCAAACGGCTAAAACAGAAGCTGGGAAACAAGAAACGTGGGAAACAAGCAAGAGGAGTTGGAACCAACTTGGAGGAGGAGTTGGACTCCTCCCGGGCAGCCCAGCCGAGTTGGGAGGGACTCCCTCCCTCGCGCCAAGACCCCCTCCCATAAAAGGAGGGGCAGGGCTCCTCCTAGAGACACAACTTTCTACCTCTAAATCTCCGGTTTAGAGCCGTTTTGGTTTAGAGCTTCTAATTGCTTTAGCCAGCGGTTTAGAGCCTTCTAATTGGTTTAGAGCCTTCTAATTGGTGTGTCTAATCTCTAGATCCACTAATAGCCCTCTCTCATAATCCACCATACTCGCTCCGGCTTAAGGCGAAGCCCTGCGGGATTTCCCCTCTACTTCCGGTACCACGCCGTTGTCTTTGGGAATCACGAGAGTGCTACAACCTCCATTTCTTTGGAACAAGGGAGAGGAAGGTCTTCGTCAATCGAGCGATGTGACCGGCGGGGAGCGCTTAAGCAGCCGGAAGGATCGTCTACACGATCTTGAGATCGGAAAGAGTACGACTACATCACCCACGAGAATCCGCTCTCGTTAAACACTTTGGAATCTTCGAGGGTAAGTTATTCCATCGACTCGTTGCTACAATCTAGTAGATAGATCTTGGCTTGTTTGTTTGTATGCGATAGAAAATTTTTGTTTTCCATGCTACGAACCCCTACACTTGTCGTATTCGCATCGGCGACCTTGGCGTCCGGGCCCTCGAGCATCGGATCTGGGGAGAAGTACTTGTCGCATCTACCGTCTTCTGGTTTGCTTCAATCGGGTCCATGACGGAGCACTTGTCGTACCATGTGGAAATCCTTGTCGATCTGTGGCGATGATCTCAGGTTCAGGTCTTCGGGGTTCATGAGGAGAACTTGGCGTTCCGAGGGGTTCAGGTTCGGAAGGAGTACTTGGCGTGGCGCCGGGTTCGGGATCGGTCTTCGGATCCGTGAAGTAGATCTTGGTGCATCCGAGGGGGAACTTGAGCCCGCGATGGAGATCTTGTTGGCCCAGGACGAAGATCTTGGAATAGGGCGCTATTTGGCTTCGGTGTCGACCTTGGTCAAACAGACGTCATCTCGAGAGGATCTTGGAAAACTTGTCGATGGACCTCCTTGTCTAATTTGTTGGGCTTGTTCACTAGCAGACCTTGGTCGGCAACAATGGTACCATATTGACGTTCCACGGGGCACAGAAAACAAACATCTCACATTAGCAGAAGCTCAACATGGTTGAAACACGAACTGCTGGGCACAGAGCCAAACCCAACAGGACGCAAGCACACTCGAAAAGAGGGCAGCAACAGAGGAGGCCATGTGAAGACCATGGCGCACGCGGAGGTCACCGCAGATGGCGGGCGAGGGCGGCTGAGGCCAGGCCAGCGCCGAGACGATGCTTGGGACCGGAAACGGAGGAGGGTCGGCCCTGACCTCGCGTGCAGGCGGCAACGTCCTGGGAGGTGGGAGGCCGAGACGGGGAGTCGACGACCCGGCGGCGACCTTGCAGGGGCGGACGGAGGTGGTAGAGCTCAGCCGGGGCCTTGGCCGCGGGAGGCCGCCGAGCAGGAGGGCCGACAAGGCCGGCTGGCGATCGCGGCTGTGATCGGCCGGGAAGCAATGGAGGAGCACCAGGGGAGGCGGCGCTCAGGGGATGGTGAGGAGGACGCGCACGGGACATGGGGGCAGAGGTGGTGCCGGCGTCGACCCGAGGAGGAGGAGGGTCGTGAGAGGAGGAGTGTGGGGAGGCTGGGTTGGTGGAGAGGAGGAGGCGGAGGCAGGCTGACCTCGGCGGGTGGCCAGACGGAGTAGGCGGAGCTCTGAGGTCGCCCGGAAAGCGAGGTCGGCGCAGGGAGGAGGGAGGCCGGAGGGAGGGAGAGGCAGCGTGGATTGGTGGGCGGCGAGAGAGAGAGAGGATGGGGGAGCCGAGGCGGCTGAGAAGGAGGAGGGCGGTGGCGGAGGGAAGGGAGAAAGGAGGGGCGGTTCTTGGGAGGCGGGAGGAAGGGGACGTGGGATTGCTGAGGCGTGGGCCCAGGGGCAGTGGCGTCTTGATCTTGAGGAGGGAGTGGGCGAGTGGGTTGCTTCCCTGGTGGGACCAGGCAGGTTGGCGGCGTGCGTGTGAGTGTGTGGGTCGAGTGTGTGGGTGGGGGCCAGCTGGCAGTGTGGGGCAAGGACAGGGGAGAGAGAGAGGGAGTGGTTGAGGGTCCCGGGGTGGGTCCAGGCTGTCGGTGAGGGAGAGAGAGGGGGTAGGTGGGACTGGGGTGAGAGAAGGAGTGGAGGAAAAAGAAGGGGATTGATGAGGTGGCGGGGTGGGTAGGGATTGGGGCCAGGGGTGAGATGGCAAGCTGGGATAGGTGGGTAGGATAGGATTGGGTGAATTTAGGACTAGAAATTTAGACTAGGGTTTTCTTTAAATAAATTTTGTAAATAGCTTTAGACAAATAAAAGACCGGAATAGACCGATGTTTTAATTTGAAATAGAGACGGGGGTTATTTAGAAAACAAAACTAGGCGTTTCAAAAATAGTTTCAGACAAACAATGCATGATGATGACGATGCAATGCACAAAAACAACGCGATTTTCTAGTAGTGGTTTTGCGGGATGCCACAACTTGCATCGACGAGCGATCATCCGAGCGTCCGTCTCGTCTGCCGGCAGGGTGCCGGCTTCCAGGTAGGCGATGTAGGGCTTGGTCCAGTCGCTTGGTTCCTCGCTAGGCTTCAATCCATTCGCCGTCCTGCAGGCCCACTCGCCGATTCTTGGGCCAGTCGGAAACGTCCTGCTGGGTATACCCCAGTAGGCATATCCCCATCATGCTTTGATGACATCAAACACCACTTCGTAACTGGGTGGTTATAAAGGTGGCATTGAGTGTTCGGAAAGTATGTGTTGAGGCACATAGATCAAGAGTGGGATTTGTCCATCCATATGAGGGATAGATATACTCTGGGCCCTCTCGGTGGAATGTCATCCAATTAGCTTGCAAGCATGTGACTGGCTCACAAGGGATCACATATCACAGGAATGAGTAAAGAGTACTTATCAGTAACGAGGTTGAACTAGGTATGCAGAGATACCGACGATCAGACCTCAGATAAGTAAAGTATCGCGAGACAAAGGGAAATTGGTATCATATATAAATGGTTCATTCGATCATGTAGTAATCGTAGAAATATGGGGGAGCCATATGAATTTCCATATTACTCTATTGTTTATTGATCGGAGAAGAGTCTCGGTCATGTCTGCATAATTCACGAACCGTAGGGAGACACACTTAAGGATTCGATGTTGTTTAGTAGATATATAATGTGAGTAAGAAGACCGAATATTGTTTGGAGTCTCGGATGAGATCTGAGATATCACGAGGAGATCCAAAATGGTCCGGAGAATAAGATTCATATAAGGAAAGTCCAATTCCGGAGTTCGGAAATGGTTCCGGTGTTTTCACCAAAATGTTCTAGAAGGGTCTGGAAGGTTCACCGATCCGGAAGGGGAAGGGTACATGAATGTGTCATGACAAAGTGGAATGGTTGCACCATGTCCTAGGTCACTAGGCTGGGCATTTAAAAGAGATAAATCAAACTCCAAACCCTAGCCCTTAGCGTCGCCGCCCTAGCCGCCGCCGGCCACCACCTCCTCCCCTCGACCTCTAAAACTAGTTGCCGAGGATCCCTTCTACTCCATCCTACTCGCACTGTCTTAGGAGAAGCCCTGCGGGATCTCCCCTCTAAACTTCGACATCACGCCGGAATCACGAGGAGAGAGCTACAACCTCCGCTGCCTGCTGGAACAAGGGAGAGGAAGGTCTTCATCGAGTACCGAACGTGTGACCGACTGTGGAAACGATGTCGGAATGCATCTACGCGATCTTGAGATCGAAAAGTGAACGACTACATCACCCATGAGAATCTGCTCTCGTTAACTGCTTTGAAATCTTCGAGGGTGTGTACTCTATCAATTTGTTGCTACAATCTAGTAGATAGATCTTGGCTTGTGTGTGTTCATGCGGTAGAAATTTTTTGTTTTTCATGCTACGAACCCCTACAAGAATTGAGGTCTTCGTGGGTAGGAAAGTGGGGCAATGCCCATGTAATTTACAGTCATTAATCCATCCATCACCGATAAGCCCCCGATGAGTACCTTTAATATCTTTCAATAAAGTTATCTATCTCTTTCTCATACCCTTGACAGGTAAGCTCGATCACTTCAATGATCTGACAAAACATGTCTGATGTATGTTAGGGACCTAAGAGATATGTCTCTGGCATGTAGCAATGATCTAACGAATCAGCTCTTCGTGTGTCCTCGACCTGACGGAACATGTCTGGTAATTTCTCTGTCTCAATTATCCCGGGATAGTGGGCTCACAATGAGGTCATGAAAGAAGTTAGTGACAAAGAGAAAATACATATCAAATATAGGTTTCGGTACCTTATCAACCTGAAGAGGTATGAGGGGAGAGAGGTCTCCTTTGATATGAAGTACCGATACGAGAGGTCGCACGACTATCTCTGTGTAATTTTTCCCACACGGAACGCTTCCTGTGGACCCGGGTATGACGTGAGTATGTCGTAGTGGGGTTAAGGTCTGGTTTAGGATGACCTAAGTGATGACATTGGGAGGTCATCTAGGTCAAGTTCGCCGCT
Organism: Avena longiglumis; assembly: GCA_030063025.1. Classification (NCBI taxonomy): domain Eukaryota; kingdom Viridiplantae; phylum Streptophyta; class Magnoliopsida; order Poales; family Poaceae; genus Avena; species Avena longiglumis. The sequence continues at coordinate 79,480,567 of CP125976.1, forward strand.
TCGTTAAGTCTTCTAGAAGGAACGAGGTCTTTCCTGTGCCCGGCCATGAGATCTGAATATGAATCGCTTTGTCCACTTTTATCAATCAATATCTAAAATGATCGAGAGGTATTTTAATGCGTGAGAATCCGTTTCAACTGGCAAAATTGGAGGTGGGACGCGTCGGGTGTGGATGCAGAGTTATTTTCAGTTAGTGGCAGCAGCCACTCCCTCGAATTCTAAGCATGACTTTGTTAGGGTGGTTAAGGTCACCTCCTGTTAGATCCAATCTGAATGGCTGCAATAACTCGATGGGAAAACCCTTCGAAACTTTATATAGAGTAGCTCTGGGAAAACACTGATAGGTAAACATGGGTCGAATCCACGTCACACATGTTCATGTCTGTTACAGATATAGCCCAGTATCTGGAAGCAACCCAAACCTAATAACTATGATTCGTCCGTCAAAATCTTATTTTTTCTAAGAAGCAAAAATAAGCTCGACTCGGGGCTCATTTCGAAAACCGCATCGCATTGAGTGGAGTGGCGGACGGAGGAGGAGAGGCATGCATGTATTACTCTTCTTCTCACCCACTTACCAAGCGGTGAAACACTCCATCTTATAAGCTGGTGCAACTCTCCTCCAATTGTTAAAGTGACACTAAATTTTACTAACTTAGTCCCAAGGCTTAAGACATATATTTTTTTTCAAAAGTCAAACCAACTAAAGTTTGATGGAGAGAGTAGCCATCATTTCTCTTGATATACACAAGTGAGTCGCCACTAACATGGGCAGCCGGCCACACATATGGACTTCCGGACTTCCACACATGAGTTGAATTTAGGGGAAATTAGAAATCTACGGGCCGAATTTGTCAAACTTTGGACTATGCAGGCGCCAATAGTGGAGACGCAATGACATGATGTCTGATGTCAAAAGATCAAAGTGAAGGACGACGCTAAGCGTCTCCCGGACAATGTGTGCTATCCATCGTCCTGGTCCGGAGCCGTCCGATCGGACAGATTGTAGCTATCCAATCACCTAGCCTGTTATAACCCCGCAGAAGCTTCGGAAGCAAAAAAATGGTTTGCTTGCAGCAAAACGATAGCAGGATGAAGCCCGCAGATCCCCGCAGCTATTCCTCGCCGCTCGGTGCATGGCGGTGCCGTGGCGACAGCTGCAGCAAAACCCGGCAGCGCCCATGGCTCACCTGAGCCCATCCATCAAGTACCCCACCCCTGTTCATCCTCACCACGCCAATCCACCGACAATCGTCGCCTCGAGCAATTCTTGAACCTGCAGCCGCAGGCGCCATGGATCGGTCGGCGAAAGCGGCGCGGAACTCGATTCTGCAGCGATTCTTGCGGTACAACAATCCCGGTGTGTTCTTCGATCAAGACCCCGAGATTGATCTCCAAGCTCCTTCATCGGTAAGAATTTTGAAGCTAGGGTTTGAAGTCAATGGCAGCTAGGGTTTGAAGTCCATGGCAGCAATTTTTGCTTTCAACTTGCTACAGCAGCTAGCTTCGGTAGCAAAAATCAATGTAGCAAAGTTGTTAGCAAAAAAACAGTATATAAATTAGTATTTACTATATTGTTGCATTATTTAGTTGATTTGCTAGAAAATCTGTATTGCTGCATGTACCAATTATGGTAGCAATTGATTATGGGATCAATTTATTCTTGTAGCAATTAATCCAGAAAGCATGCTGCTCACATGGGAGAAGCTTAGGAATTGGTTCATACTAAAAATAGTTTTATATGTTGCGTTAATTTGGTAGCAACAATATATGTTGATTTTGTATAATTTTGCTATCTTGTGATTTTCCATCTCTGAAGCTTATTCTGAAATGCAGGGATTTGTAGCTGATAGTATGCTTGGAGGTTTTGACCTGAACCAGCCTCCGGAAGCTTATGTTGCGGACATTGGAGAAAGCAATGATGAAGGACAACAAAGAACAGAATTTTAACCTGGGCCTCAAAGTGTAGCAATTGACAATGCTTCAATTGCTGCTAAAAATCTCGGGGAAGATATTTTCTCTCAGCCAGTTGTTCCTTATGTTGGTATGACCTTTGATGACCTTGACGTGGTGCAGCAAGTGTATAATGACTATGCTTTCAAACTTGGCTTCGGGATACACATAGGAAATACAAAATACAACATGGCAAGGGGAGCAGCAAAGGACACTATTCTGAGCAGGGTGTTTGAGTGTGTGCACACCGGGAAGCCTGTTGACGAAGCAAAACAACATTTCAGCACAACTGGTCTTGCTTCTAATGGAGAAGATGCTACAATCGACATGAGCAACACTTCTGCACAGAAACCTCGCAGCAAGCAAGCAGGTTTGAAGAAGGATGTCACTGACTCAAGGCAAAGAAATAGATTGCTGCGGCTTGATTGTAAAGCAAAGATGTTTGTTGGGAAGCGAGACGGGAAGTGGACTGTGATAGTTTTCAACGAGAAGCATACCCATCCAATGGTGCAGCAAATTGGCAAGCGTAGGTATTATCGTTCTCACAGGAAAGTTTCCGAAGAGGATTTCCAGCTAATAAAAACCTTACATGAGCAAAACATAACGACAACGCAGATGATGGGGTGCCTCGGCAGTGTTCATGGGGGTGATCCTAGATGCCTTGGGTATGTGAAGCGTGATGTTTCCAACATTAGAACAATGTTGCGAGAAGAAGTTTCGGAGCGTGATTTGAGCATGACAATTGAATACTTCGAGATGATAAAGGCGGAATGCCCCCAGTTCTTCTTTGAGAAGCAAGTAGATAAGGACAATGTTGTGCGGGCACTCTTTTGGGTTGATGGAAGGACAAGGGCACTGTCCCCCAAGTACAAAGACTGTGTGTTTTTCGACACGAACTTTTGCACCAACAAATACAACCTTCCATTTGCTCCGCTTGTGGGTATCAACAACCACACACACACACAATAGTTTTGGGATGTGCTCTCCTGCCTGATGAAACAATTGAAACTTTTGAATGGGTTTTAAAACAAGTGAAGAAAGCTGCAAATGGGTTGTGCCCTGACCATATCATGACTGATCAGGACCAAGCAATGGGCAGGGCAATCAAAAATGTGTTTCCTGATGTTGTTCACAAATGTTGCCTATTCCATGTGTTGCGTCTTGCAAGAACGAAACTCGGACCTCACTTGAGAGAAGGTCATCCATTCATGGAAGCATTCTATGCGTGTATCTATGGCACTGGCACGGTTGCTGAGTTCGAGGTCTGGTGGCAGACAATGCTACAAACCTTTGAGATGGCTGAGAACACTCACCTGCAAAACATGTGGAAAACAAGGAACACATGGGCACCTGTATATTTTAGGAAAAGTTTCTTCCCATTCACCAGCACAACTGGAAGATCTGAAGGTCTAAACAGATACTTCAAAACACTAGTTCAACCAAGTGACACGATATGGAACTTTGTGCAGCAATATGAGTTGTGCCAAAACCTGATGCTTGATCATGAAGACAATGCAGGTTTTACAATGGATACGACAACAGCGCCACTTTGGGGCAGGTGAGTGCTATAATGTTTTTTTGCTTCAGTAGTATGTTGTTGCTTCAGTAGTGTGTTTTTTGCTTTAGAAGTGTCTTGTTTGCTTCAGAAGTGTGTTTTTGCTTCAGTAGTGTATTTTTTGCTTCAGAAGTGTGTTTTTGCTTCAGTAGTGTGTTTGTTGCTACAAAATGTGTTTTTGCTTCAAGTAACTTTGATAGCATTTCCTAACAATGTGTGAAACTTATTTTCCTTGCAGTTAGAGCATTGAAAAGCAGGCCCTTGAATTCTACACAAGGGAGGTTTTTGGCAGGTTCCAGAAGATTCTTGAAGCATCAACAAGGTTTTATCGACTCCGGGCAGAGGCAGAAATTCATTGTTTCAATCTTGTCCCAAACCCCGAATTCGATCTCAAGACATATCGGGTTGAAGCAAACATTGAAGAGGGGATATACTTGTGTGGCTGTAACTCATTTGAGATGTGTGGACTGATATGCCCGCACATCGTCAGGGTGATGGTGCAATTGAACATCCAGAGAATACCAGACCGATACATGCTCCAACGTTGGTCTGCTGCAGCAACAACACCTGCCCCTAATCTTGGTTCCAATGCAGCAAGATTTGGTGTGCCGGGCACAAATACTCTCAAATACAACTCATTGTGCACGAAGTTTAATGACTTGGCATCGGATGCATGTTTCAACGATGAAACATATCGTGTTGTGTCAACAATGATTGATGAAGCTAGGAAAGTTGTTGCTGCCATGAGGAGTGCTCCGGATGATGCGCAGCAAAATTCTGTGGCTCATGAACAAGGCTTGCCTCCACACCAAGGTGAACAACAACCTACAGACACACAGCAGCAATAGCAAGATGCTCCAGATGATGTTCCCAGTATCATGTTAAAGAACCCGTCACGAGTTAAGCCAAAGGGGCGTCCAAAAGAAAAGTCAGTTAGAAGAAAGCAACTGGTTGATATTCGGGATGAAAAGAATGCAAAACGAAGGAAGAAAGCACAAGAAGGCGAACTACATCCCACGGAGAAGAAGACAAAGAAGGCAACAACCAAGCGGAAGCCAAGGGCGCATAAGTGCTCGTACTGCCATGAAGAGGGTCACATGGTGCAACAATGTGTGTTATTCCAAGCTATGATGTCGGGCAATGCTGCGAAGATAGATTTGAATCTCTAGTTTTGAGTACCTATTTTTTCTTCCATACATACAATCACCATTGCCTTGTAAAGTGCTTCCATACATACAGTAAAAGTTCATATTGAGTGTGTGTGTAGCAACATGTGTGAACAGTTGTATCAACTTTTCAGATTTTACCATATTGTCATTCCTGTAGCATTTGTTGTAGCAAAATTTTATTACATTGTGAGCAAGAAAGTTCAACCATGTTAGCATTTTTTCTCTTATAATGCAACAAAACTACAATTATGTCCAGATATTCAAAATTTTGTTTCTGGCAGCATATCTGGTGTGATGGGTAACAAAAACAAAAAAATAAGTTGGCATGTGGTGTCCTGAATTTGAGAGGAAAAAATCTGCAGGACGATAGGTAGCATTTATGCACTGTTGCAGCTGCTAATATATTGGTTTGTAGCAAATATGTACTACTAATGTAGCAAAAATGATCTTTATACTGCAAACATGAATGAATCCAGCATTTGAGTAGCAGAATCAGGACAATAAAAAAGTAAGGAGGACCATCAACACCAAATTGTCATTAGCATTTGTCTTAATTTCAGAAGAACTAGTTATGCGATTACACCAAACCATCATTCACGGTTACATCGCACTACAAAAGAAAGTTTCGATTAGCTAACAACTTGCTTCCATCACACTACTGCTACTACATAAGCTAATCTACTTTGGATCCAACTCCTCTTCCATGAGCTTCTCCACCGAATCTTGGTTCTCCCTTGCTTCAATGAGATCTGCTGCAAGAGTCCTGCGAAGATCCGGGCAGTAGTTGTTGTCGAATTCCGCCATGACCTTGCCGTTGAAATTCTCCATGAAGAGGATGCCAAAGAATCCACAGTCAAATCTGGAAAATGCAGAAAAGAAGCAAACAAGAAGCTAAATGTGAGCAATAAACTAATGATGGAAGAATTTGAAAAAAGAGAAGCTAGACCCAAAGGATGCAAACTTACAATGTTACTTGCTGCGGATGATCAGGAGTCTTGAGAAGGTATAGCTCCATGTATTTAGCAAGTTTAGGTGCTAACTTTGATGCATCAACAAGAGTGGTGAAGTTCAAAAACTGCACCATTCAAACAAGAAAAGGTTGGTTATTAAATGAAGCAAAAAAGAAAAGACGGAAGCTACTAAAAATAGCATGAACATTTCTTGCTTCATCATACCAAGTTTCGTGCAAGCTCATCCAAGAAACCATCCCCCTGTAGGGTTTCGTAGCATGGAAAACAAAAAAATTCTACCGCATGCAAACAAACAAGCCAAGATTTATCTATTAGATTGTAGCAACGAGTCGATAGAGGAACTCACCCTCGAAGATTCCAAAGCGGTTAACGAGACCAGATTCTCGTGGGTGATGTAGTCGTACTCTTTCCGATCTCAAGATCGCGTAGACGATCCTTCCAGTGCTGTTCCAAGCGCTCCATGATCGGTCACATGTTCGGTACTCGACGAAGACCTTCCTCTCCCTTGTTCCAGCAGGCAGCGTAGGTTGTAGCACTCTCCTCGCGATTCCGGCAGCACAACGGCGTGGTACCGGAAGTAGAGGGGAGATCTCGCAGGGCTTCGCCTTAAGCCGGAGCGAGTATGGTGGAGTGTGAGAGAGTCCTGGGTGTTCTAGGGTTTAGACACACCAAGGAGGGGACAAGCCGGTGGCTAGGGTTTAGCTAGGCGGCGGCGAGTTGGTGCCCTAGGGGCCGGCGGCGGCTTGGGGCTAGGGTTTGGAGGAGTAGGAGTTGTGTATCAAGGAGGGAGCCCTGCCCCTCCTTATATAGGTGGAGGGGCCGGCGGCCAAGGGGAGGGAGGGGAGTCCCTCCCCAACTCGGCTTGGGTGGTGCGCCGGCTTGGGGAGGAGGGACTCCCTCCCCAACTCGGTTTCCCCTTCCTCCTCTTTTCCTCTTTCCAAATTTAGCCGTTTGACTTTTCAATTTAGCTATTTGACTTTTCAAACTAGGATTTGAATTAATCCTTTATTTGGAACAGCGATGACACTTAGTACATGATGCAATCATTCCAACTTGCAATGACACATTCATGTACCCCTTCCCCTCCGGAGTGCCGGACATTCCGGAACATTCTAGAACATTCCCGATGAAAACACCGGAATCATTCCCCAACTCCGAAACGGGACTTTCCTTATATGAATCTTATTCTCCGGACCATTCCGGATCTCCTCGTGATATCCCGGATCCCATCCGAGACTCCGAACAACATTCGGTCTCTTTCTCATCATACCATAACTACTCAAACAACATCAGATCCTTAAGTGTGTCTCCCTACGATTCGTGAATTATGCGGACATGATCGAGACACTTCTCCGAACAATAACCAATAGAGGAATCTGGAAATTCATAAGGCTCCCACATATTTATACGATTACTTTGCGATCGAATGAACCACTTACATATGATACCAATTTCCCTTTGTCTCACGATACTTTACTTATCCGAGGTTATGATCGTCGGTATCTCTGCATACCTAGTTCAACCTCGTTACTGATAAGTACTCTTTTCTCGTTCCCGTGATATGTGATCCCTTGTGAGCCAGTCACATGCTTGCAAGCTAATTGGATGACATTTCACCGAGAGGGCCGAGTATATCTATCCGTCATATGGATGGACAATTCCACTCTTGATCCATGTGTCTCAACCAATACTTTCCAAACACTCAATGCCACCTTTATAGCCACCCAGTTACGGTGTGGTGTTTGATGTCATCAAAGCATCCATCCGGTAAAGGTGATATGCATGATCTCATGGTCGAAGGAATTAGGTTACTATGTATCAGAAAGCATATAGCAATTGAACTATTGAAATGACTTGATCTTTATGCTACGCTTATCTATAGGAGTATGTCCATCATATCATTCTCCTAATGATATGATCTTGTTGTTAATAACATCTCAATGTTCATGATAGGGAAACCACAATCATCTATTAACCAACAAGCTAGTATTATATAGAGGCTTTACTAGGGACTTCAAATTAAGTTTACAAATCACACAAGTATTAATGTTTCCTTGTTAATACTATTATAGCATGAATGCAAACATTTATCATAAACACAAAGATATAATAATAACTACATTTATTATTGCCTCTAGGGCATATCTCCAACCGTCTCCCACTTGCACTAGAGTCATCTAATCTAGATTACATGGTAATATACCGAACACCCATGGCAGTTTGGTGCTGGTCATGTTTTTCCCTTGGGAGAGGTTTAGTCAACGGATCCGCCACATTCAGATCTGTGTGTACTTTGCAAATCTTTATGTCCCTATCTTGTATATGTTCTCGAATAGCATGAAAATGTAGCTTGATATGCTTCAGCTTATTGTGTGACCTTGGTTCTTGTGCATTGGCTATGGCGCCCATGTTATCACAGTAGATAGACATTGGGTCCAGTGCACTAGGAACCACACCCAGCTCTGTAATGAACTCTTTCATCCATATCACTTCTTGTGAAGCCTCTGAAGCAGCCATGTATTCCGATTCAGTTGAAGATCTCGCCACAACGCTTTGCTTTGCACTCCTCCAGCTAACTGCTGCACCATTCAAAATAAATACGTATCCAGATTGTGATTTAGAATCATCCGGATCGGTGTTACAACTAGCATCGGTGTAACCATTAACAACGAGCTGTTCATCACCTCCATAAGAAAGAACCATATCCTTAGTTCTTCTCAAGTACTTAAGGATGTTTTTGATCATTGTCAATGATCCACTCCTGGATCACTTTGATATCTGCTAGTTAAACTAACAGCATATGCAATGTCGGGTCTAGTACATAGCATGGCATACATTAGAGATCCTATGGCTGAGGCATAGGGAGTCTTACTCATCCTTTCTCTATCTTCTGCCGATGTCGGACTTTGAGTTTTACTCAAGGTCGTATTGGGCAACATGGGCAAGAACTCTTTCTTGCTTTCTTCCATTCCAAACCTCTTTAGAACTTTACCCAAATATGTACTTTGTGACAATGATATTTGGAGTTTTGATCTATCTCTATAAATCTTTATGCCTAATATGTAAGCTGCTTTGCCAAGATCCTTCATTGAAAAACTATTACTCAAATATTCCTTGACACTATTAAGAAGGTCTACATCATTCCCAATCAAAAATATGTCATCTACATATAGTATTAAGAATGCTACAGAGCTCCCACTCACTTTCTTGTAAATACAAGCTTCTCCTTAAGTTTGTATAAAACCAAAACTTTTGATCACCTTATCAAAACGTTGATTCCAACTTCGGGATGCTTGCTTCAATCCATAGATGGACCGTTGAAGTTTGCATACCTTGTTAGCATCGTTAGGATCGACAAAACCTTTGGGTTTCATCATATACAACTCTTCATCAATGTCTCCATTGAGGAATGCTGTTTTGACATCCATCTGCCATGTCTCATAATCGTAATATGCAGCGATTGCTAACATAATCCTCACAGACTTTAGCTTCGCTACTGGTGAGAAAGTCTCATCGTAGTCAACTCCTTGAATTTGTCGAAACCCTTTTGTGACAAGTCGAGCTTTATAGACAGTAACATTACCATCGACTGCTTTCTTCTTGAAAATCCATTTGTTCTCGATAGCCTTAGGCCATCCCAGTAAGTCCACCAAAGTCCATACTTGGTTTTCGTACATGGATCCAATCTCGGTTCATGGCTTCTTGCCATTTATTGGAATCTGGGCTCATCATCGCTTCCTCATATGTCTCGGGGTCATTGTTCTACCAACATGACACTCATAACGGATCATACCAATCAGGTGTACGAGTTCGTTGACCTCGAGTCTCTAGCAACTTCAATTGAAGTTTCATGATCATTATCATTAGCTTCCTCTCTAATTGGTGCAGCACCACAGAACTTCTTCCGGTCTTTGCGCTACTCGCAATTCGAGAGAAGGTTCGACAACCTCGTCGAGTTCTACTTTCCTTCCATCACTTCTTTCGAGAGAAATTCTTTATCTAGAAAGGATCCATTCTTGGCAACGAAGATTTTGCCTTCGGATCTATGATAGAAGGTATACCCAATAGTTTCCTTCGGGTATCCTATGAAGACGCATTTTCCGCTTTGGGTTCAAGCTTGTCCGGCTGTAACTTCTTTACATAGGCTTCGCAACCCCAAACTTTAAGGAACGACAATTTAGGTTTCTTCCCAAACCATAATTCATACGGTGTCGTTTCAACGGATTTAGACGGTGCCCTATTTAAAGTGAATGCGGTTGTTTCTAATGCATAACCCCAAAATGATAGCGGTAAATCTGTAAGTGACATCATAGAACGAACCATATCTAAGAGAGTTCGATTACGACGTTCGGACACACCATTACGCTGTGGTGTTCCTGGCGGTGTCAACTGTGAAAGTATTCCGCATTTCTTCAAATGCTCTCTAAACTCGTAACTTAGATATTCACCTCCAAGATCGAGCGTAGAAATTTAATCTTCTTGTTACGTTGATTCTCTACCTCACTTTGAAATTCCTTAAACTTCTCGAAAGTTTCGGACTTATGTTTCATGAAATAGATATACCCATATCTACTCAAGTCATCCGTGAAGGTAAGAACATAACGATAACCATCACAGATGCTACACTCATTGGACCACACACATCGGTATGTATGATTTCCAATAAGTCCGTAGCTCGCTCCATCATACCAGAAAATGGAGTCTTAGTCATTTTACCCATCATACATGCTTCGCATCTATCAAGTGATTCAAAACCAAGTGATTCAAGAAGTCCATCGGAATGGAGTTTCTTCATACGCTTCACTCCAATGTGACCAAGACGACAGTGCCACATATAGGTTGAGTTATCGCTCGATTTCAAACGTTTAGCCTCAATGTTATTAATGTGTGTATTTCCACTATCGAGATTCAATAAGAATAGACCATCTATCAAAGGTGCATGTGCATAAAACATATTACTCATATAAATCGAACAACCATTATTCTCGGACTTAAACAAGTAACCTACTTAATAAACAAGATCCCGATATAATGTTCATGCTCAACGCAGCACCAAATAACAATTATTTAAGTATAAAACTAATCTCGATGGTAGATGAAGGGGTAGCGTGCCGACCACGATCACATCAACCTTTGATCCGTTTCCACGCCGCATCGTCACCTCGTTCTTCGCTAGCTTCCGTTTATTCTGCAAAGACTGTTTGAGTTACAAATATGAGCAACCGAACCAGTATCAAATACCGAGCACTACTACGAGTACTAGTGAGATACACATCAATAACATGTATATCGATATACCTTTCTTCTTGATGTTGTCGTTCTTCAAATCCGCCAAGTACTTTGGGCAATTCGCTTCGAGGACCTTCTCCCTTGCGTAAAAGCACTCGATGTCGGGCTTAGGTCCAGCCTTGGTCTTCTTCGTAGCGTGGTAACTTTCTTACCACCCTTCTTGAAGTGTCCCTTCTCCTTAGACTTGCCTTTCTTGAATTTGGTGGTCTTATTGACCAACAACACTTGGTGCTCTTTCTTGATCTCCACTTGCAGATTTCAACATGGCAAAGAGTTCGCAACGTCTTGTTCATGTTCGCATGTTGTAGTTCATCACAAAGTTCTTGTAACTTGGTGGTAGTGATTGGAGGACACGGTAAATCCCAAAGCATTAGGAATCACTATACCCAAGCTTTGAAGTTTGTTTGCGTGCCAGACATCTTAAGCACATGCTCACCGCTTGGAGCTGCCCTCTTCCATCTTGTAGTTAAAGAACTTTTGAAGCCTCATAGCTTTCAATTGCCGCATGAGTCTCAAAGATCAATTTGAGATCCTCGACAATATCATATGGGTCAATTCTCAAACCTTTTACAAGCTCCGATTCTAAACCATACAAGATAGCACACCGTGGAGTAATGAGTCTTCCGAGTGAGGTAAACATTTTTACTTCATCGGAAGCATCACCGCAGTGGGTCACCAGTGCATCTAGCACATATGTCAAATTACCAGCTGTGAGGACAATCCTCAAATTGCGGAACCAATCCGCGAAGTTGCTTCCATTATTTTTCAACTTTTCTTTCTCTAGGAACGCAATAAAATTGATGGTAGGGGTTGCCATTGATCTACAACATATTTGCAATAGTTTAGACTAAGTTTATGACAAATTGAGTTCAAATTAATATTAAAATTAATCTAGGTGAACTCCCACTCAAAACAATATCCCTCACATTTTTTTAGTGATCACACGAACCAAATACACCACATCAACACCGATCATCGCGAGAGTTGATATAGTTTCAATGGCGAACAATCGACATGTTCATCATATATACTATATGATTCATGCTTTACCTTTCGGTGATCCGTGTTCCGAGACCATGTCTGTACATGCTAGGCTCGTCAAGATATAACCTTAGTTTCCGCATGAGAAAATCTGGCTTGCTCACGTTGTATACACTTGCGGAATCTAACACACCCGATCATCACGTGGTGCTTCGAAACAACAAGCTTTAGCAACGGTGCTAACTAAGGGTGAACACTTTATGACTTGAAATTCATGTGCATGAGGGATCATCTTATAATGCTACCGTCGTCTACTAAGCAATACAAGATGCATAAAGGATTAACATCACATGCAATTCATAATATGTGATATGATATGGCCTTTCTTCGTTGTGCTTCCGATCTCCATCTTCTAACACGAACATGATCTCCATCATCACCGGCATTGCATCAAGGTCAATGATGCTTCTCCATGGTTGTCGTCCACCGGCTTCAACTATTACAACTACTTTGAATAGACACGCGGGTCTTAACATAAATTAAAGACAACCATATGGCTCCTGCCGGTTGCCAACTTACAATAAGGAACATTGCATACATCAAATATAATCACAATCATGGCCATATCACATCACAGCACACCCCTGCAAAACAAAGTTAGACGCCTCTACTTTCTTTGCATGTTTTACGTGGTTTGGGGCTTTCCAATAAGTGTCGTTCTAACTTACAAACAAGAACCACAACATTGATACTAGTATTGTTAATCACCCGTTGTAAATTGGATCTTAACTATGCTAGGAGAAACAGGCACCCGCAAAGACACTTATGCAATACAAGTTGCATGTCAAGCGTGGAGCAAGTCTCATGAACGATGTCATGTAAGGTTAGCCGGGCCGCTTCATCCCAACATACCGCAAGATGCAAAGTACACAAGAAGCAATTGACAATAAAAGCAGCAACGCCCACAATGACCATTGTGTTCTACTCGTGCAACAGATCTACATATAGACACGGCTCTGATACCACTATAGGGTTTTGTAGCATGGAAAACAAAAAATTTCTACCGCATGCAAAAAAACAAGTCAAGATCTATCTACTAGATTGTAGCAACGAGTCGATAGAGGAACTCATCCTCGAAGATTCCAAAGCGGTTAACGAGAGCAGATTCTCGTGGGTGATGTAGTCGTACTCTTTCCGATCTCAAGATCGCGTGAGCGATCCTTCCTGCGTTCGGCAGCGCTCCCGATCGATCACACCGTTGTACTGACAGAAGACCTTCCTCTCCCTTGTTCCAAAGTGACGGAGGTTGTAGCACTCTCCTCGCGATTCCAAAGACAACGTGGTACCGTGGTGCAAGTAGAGGGGAGATCTCGCAGGGCTTCGCCTTAAGCCGGAGCGAGTATGGTGGAGTGTGAGAGAGTCCTGGGTGTTCTAGGGTTTAGACACACCAAGTAGGGGACAAGCCGGTGGCTAGGGTTTAGCTAGGCGGCGGCGAGTTGGTGCCCTAGGGGCCGGCGGCGGCTTGGGGCTAGGGTTTGGAGAAGTAGGAGTTGTGTATCAAGGAGGGAGCCCTGCCCCTCCTTATATAGGTGGAGGGGCCGGCCAAGGGAGGAGGAGTCCCTCCAACTCGGATTGGTGGTGCCGGCTTGGGAGGAGGGACTCCCTCCCCAACCGCTTTCCTTCCTCCTCTTTTCCTCTTTCCAAATTTAGCCGTTTGACTTTTCAATTTAGCTATTTGACTTTTCAAACTAGGATTTGAATTAATCCTTTATTTGGAACAGCGATGACACTTAGTACATGATGCAATCATTCCAACTTGCAATGACACATTCATGTACCCCTTCCCCTCCGGAGTGCCGGACATTCCGGAACATTCTAGAACATTCCGATGAAAACAGGAATCATTCCCAACTCAAACGGGACTTTCCTTATATGAATCTTATTCTCCGGACCATTCCGGATCTCCTCGTGATATCCCGGATCCCATCCGAGACTCCGAACAACATTCGGTCTCTTTCTCATCATACCATAACTACTCAAACAACGTCGAATCCTTAAGTGTGTCTCCCTACGGTTCGTGAATTATGCGGACATGATCGAGACACTTCTCCGAACAATAACCAATAGAGGAATCTAGAAATTCATATGGCTCCCACATATTTCTACGATTACTTTGCGATCGAATGAACCACTTACATACGATTCCAATTTCCCTTTATCTCACGATACTTTACTTATCCGAGGTTATGATCGTCGGTATCTCTGCATACCTAGTTCAACCTCGTTACTGATAAGTACTCTTTTCTCGTTCCCGTGATATGTGATCCCTTGTGAGCCAGTCACATGCTTGCAAGCTAATTGGATGACATTTCACCGAGAGGGCCCAGAGTATATCTATCCGTCATATGGATGGACAAATCCCACTCTTGATCCATTTGTCTCAACCAATACTTTCCAAACACTCAATGCCACCTTTATAGCCACCCAGTTACGGTGTGGTGTTTGATGTCATCAAAGCATCCATCCGGTAAAGGTGATATGCATGATCTCATGGTCGAAGGAATTAGGTTACTATGTATCAGAAAGCATATAGCAATTGAACTATTGAAATGACTTGATCTTTATGCTACGCTTATCTATAGGAGTATGTCCATCATATCATTCTCCTAATGATATGATCTTGTTGTTAATAACATCTCAATGTTCATGATAGGGAAACCACAATCATCTATTAACCAACAAGCTAGTATTATATAGAGGCTTTACTAGGGACTTCAAATTAAGTTTACAAATCACACAAGTATTAATGTTTCCTTGTTAATACTATTATAGAATGAATGCAAACATTTATCATAAACACAAAGATATAATAATAACTACATTTATTATTGCCTCTAGGGCATATCTCCAACACCCCCTTGTCCATCTTCATCGAACCAAAGATGTGGTATTGCTTCATCATAATGTTGACAGTAGGTACAGCCCAGTGCTCATTCCTCACAGTAGGGAAATAAATCTACATCGAAGCATGTAAACAAAAACAAGATTAAACATGATGTAGCATGTAGCAGTACATGTAGCAAGAAAAAACAACTCACAATATCACACTTTAGGATCTTGTACTTTGCACACTAATCATTGAACTCATCTAAACAAGTTGCTGCGTTAAATGTCTTCAGATCAGCAACCAATTTTTCCTGTTATCAAGGATAACAACAAGATCTTGATCACCACAATACGAAGCAAATAAAATAGAAAACAGGAAAAAAACTATGCATCAAGATATTGCTCACCACAATCTTATGCGTGAATGCATATCTTTTTTTCTGGTGTGCACTGTTCTTGCAGATAATCATAGCCTCGTGGTTGAACTTCTCAATCCACACATCCATCACCTCGGTGCTAAGAAATGCACGTGGCTTTAGAGATTCTTTAAAAACCTTGTATGTGCAAAAGTACTGTCCAATTTGCACGAAACACCTCCTGCAACCAAAAAGCAAAACACATCATTTAAATCTGAACATGTAATCTACACCTACTACAGATGTTGCAAAGCTCATGTAATGAAGCATATCGAACAAATGGAAAAAAATGAATCAAACCAAATTGATGAAGCAAATATTTTAGAGTAAGTAAGCTACTAAATAACACAGTTGTAGCACAAACAGAACACTAATGAAGCATCTACATAAAAAAGTTGGAAAAGGACAAAAAAGACATCTAAATCAGTGTAGCAAATAAAATACAGTTAATGAGCTAAAAGTTAAAACAAATGTAGCAGATTTCAATAGCTTCTGAAGCAAAACAAAATGTGACAGAAAACTCACTGCCCCTGTCCCTCCTCCTTCATCTTCTTTGTGAGCCTCTTAAATGTCCTTCCACTTGAGACAAACCTGGTATAAATTTCATCCTGATCTTTAGACACATTTATCTTCATGCTCTTTGGAGGTGTAATTTCCTCCTTTGCTGCTCGCTTGAACCTTGTCTTCTTCTCATGTGTCACCATCCCAGAGCTTCCATCACTCTTGGCACTAGAATCAATAGGCACAACACCTTGCAAAAGACAAATAAGTCATTTTTAGCACAAACGACGCTTGTATGGGAGGCCAATAGGAACAAAAATGTAGCAAAACAAAAGTAAGCAAAAGCTATGCATAAAGGTAAAAAATTCTATGAAAGGGATAAAGGTACATACATGGTTCAGTTCGATCCACTGCACTAGGTGTCTCAGCAGCAACCGAGGGAGCGGAATCTGGTACCTCCACAGATGGTATACCTGCAGCCACTTTACTTGCGTCTCCTTCAACATCATCAGAATCTTGCGAAAACAGATCAAAACCTGGAGCTTTAGGAGCACGATTCCATGCTTCAGGGTCTATATGTGCAGGACAAGGTGACGGGTCACGGCGCCGCGGTGACGTGACCGGGCTATCAACAGGTTGTTGCTCTGGCACATCAATTCCTCCCATGGGTGATGAATCCAAAACTACATCAGACTGTGGAATATCCAGTATGTGAACATGTGTTTGCAACTCAGACTCTTGCTGCTTCTCACCTCTAATAGCTGCTGCCTCATTCTATTTTGCTTCATCCTCTATTGCTTCCGTATCGTCCTCTTTTGCTTCATCCCTTCTTGCTTCAGCAACATCCTCTTTTGCTGCATACACACTTGCTTCAACATCATCAGACTTGTTCAAACCGTCAAATGGTTCTTGCTCCTCGAAAACTTTTTCACGTTCTTCTTCATTGTCCAGTCCTGCATCAGATGGAAACACGATGCTAGGACCAGCCCCGTCCTTCAATTGTGCATCAATGTTGACCAATAGCGCAGCCATGCGTTGGGAATGCATCCGTTTCAACCCAACAGCAAGATTCTTCATTGTAGTTTCAACATCAGACGCCCAAAGGCCTTATGCTTCTTAGCCAAGTGCTTGAAGCGAGCAGGTACCTGATAGTAAGAAAAAGGAAACAAAAGAAACAAAAAACATAAAAAACTAAACATAAGCATGGTAGCAAAAAATCTACACCATGTTAGCAGCTACAGAAAACTAATGAAGCAAAATAAAGAAACTAATGTAGCTAAAATGTTATAGTTCTGCAAGGGAAACAAAATCTTGTATGCAATCTGGAAGCAAAATATGTACACCAATGTAGCAACTATAGAAAACTAATGAAGCAAACTATTAAACCTAATGTAGCAAGAATGTTATAGTTTCGCAAGAATGTTATAAAATCTTGAAGCAATCTGATGCATACAAGGCAGCAAAATATTTTAGATAAGTAAGCAGCCTATCTAAGGCAATGTAGCAATACTAAAACATTAATGCAGCAGATTATATACCTCCAGTTCTTGGCTACTGGGAAACACTAGCCATTCATTCAACGAGGCAGAAAGATTGACTTTAGATTCATCTAAAGTAGGAGCTAGAGGAGCTTCGTTTACTTGCTCAGTACCAAGATCGGTATTGTACGGAGTTTCCGATAGGGGAAGAAACTGCACACAATGAGGATATAGTCAGATGACAAACAAAAACACACAAAACACAAACAAGATAACCCATTCAATGCTCCCAGAAATGCCGTACCGGGCGCCAACCGAAAACTGTAGTATTGTTCAATATCTTAAGCTCAAGGTCGTGTTCCGCAACAAATTCAAAGTCCCTGTTTGTCATGAAGCATATTCTTGGCAGTGACTTGTTGAATACATGGCCATAGTTTCATGGGAAGCTCAAATGGTCCATGCATGAAATCTGTTATAGGCAATGGAACAACAAACTAGTAAGGGACAGAAATCCGAAGTAGAACGAAGCATAATCTAAACTAAAAAAGTATGAAGAGGAGTAACGTACACCAAGGAAAGCAAAAGGGCCAGTGATCCAAAACTCATATTTGGTCTCTCCCTCGGTGAGCTTCAGTGGCATTGCCTTTTGCTTCCGAATATGATCCACTTGTGCCATAGCTAAATCCAGAAGGTGTTCATCCCAAGCATACTCATCGGTCTTGGTGGGGTCAACCATGGAAGCAAGATATGCAATGCTAATGTTGTTGGAGCTCTTAGGAGCAACCACGAGAGCCAAGCAAAGAAGGTCCCATGTCCAGATTGTCGTTGCATCATCAGTGTTGGCGCACGATTCGAGCAAAGCTACTGTAGTAGCTATCTCAGCCCTGGTGCTGCCAGCTTTGTAAATGTCCCGAAGCTCACAGGGGTCATTTTTATTCAGGAGCTCTACAGGTTTGTTGCCGCAGTGAATTCCAAACACCTTCTTCACCATATCTCTTGTGAAAACCATAATGTTTTTGCGTGTTTTATACTCCCACAGATTAGGATCGGTGTGCAATGAAATGTAATCTATCAACCCACTAGGAATCCTGAATGGCGACACATCTAAATATGATCTGAACGCACTCTTCAAAGCAATAACTGCACGCTTTTCGGGATTAAGACCTTTTGTCAGGGTGAGCAAACGCTTCGCAGATAGACGGTTTTTAGACATCCATGTCTTCGCCCTATCCTCCTGCACAACATCAAACATGAAAAACAAAACTCATTAATGCAGAAATACTAGTTGACAATGTAGTAGTTGCATTAAAGCAACAAATCTAAAATAGATAGATGCACCGTAGCAAAAACAGAAAACAAAAGGTAAGGACAAAAACTGCCTAGAAAAGTTACTGAAATAATTAAAAGAGTAGGGCAAAAAAGTAGTTTTATGGGGCAACACATAAACAAAAATTATAGCAAAACATGCATATGTAGCAAACAGATTGGAATGGGACACCATCACAAGCAACAATGTAGCAAAAAGGGACAACTGTGCCTATAAAAGCTACTGTACCAAATTCCATCTGAAATTTCTTGAATAGCTAGTTGTATGGGGCACCACATTAAGCAATGGTTGCAGCAAAAAACAAAAATCAACCGAAGATTCCTAGCAGTTCATTACAGACACTAGTTGTAGGAGCAATTCCTTACATAATTAGTAGCTATAGCAGCAAAACATATCAAAAATACAGATCTATAAGTTGTATGCAGCAATTCTCAAAGGAAACATATCAAAATTAGTAGCTCTATACAGATCTATAAGCTGTATCCTAGCAAAACATATCAAAATTAGTAGCTGCAGCAGCAATTATCACAGACACTAGAACATCACAGAAGCAAATCTCACGGACACGACAACACAGGAAACATAACAAGGGAAACGCAGCAAAATGCAGGGAAACCCTAACTGGCGAAAACGAGGATGAACTCACCACCATGGCTAAGGCCGCGCCGGTTGGCTTTCCCTTCCGACAGGTCTTCTTCTTCAACGGCCCTGCAATACACGGTGGATACTATCGGGATTTGAGATCCGAAGGGGAAAACAAGGGGCGTCTTTGGAGAAAGCGAAGGGGAAATCGATCTGAGGCGAGGATCTGAACCGGTATTACGGCCGTGGCGCCATCCCCGGCCAGCACTCGCCGTCGACGAGGGGCCTCGCTCTGCGCTCCCCTCCGTCGCCGTCTCGGTCGCCTTCGTCTGCGCCTAATCTGGAAACTGGCCGAATGAAGAGCGGGCCGACAGTTTGGGCAATCTTCCGGGCCGTCCGGGTCTTGTGCACGTGACGCGATTTGGACGATTGGATCGTGTCGAATCCAACGGCACGCGAGCAAGACGACGGGATGACACGGTCGTCCGGGGGATACACATCATTTTCCCAAAGTGAATGGGTCATCTCAGGAGGTATGAGATTTTTCTCCATAAAAGCAGTCCATGGGCCCGTGGGAACCGTCACACCTAGACCCGGCAGTGCTTTCTCCGATCCATACGCACGCAAATGACTTGTCCCGTCCATCCGTCGTTGCGGTAAGTAGCTCGCTTAATTGACCGGGACCGGGAGACACAATCACCATGCCGCCGAATGCGACTGGCTGCCCGACGGAAACAGCGCGGGCGGGCGCGACATCCGCGGACCCGATCTCGTGACAGGGGCGTCGTGCCGCCTGTCTCCGTCCCACGAGCTCCACGAGTGTCCAGTGTCCAACTCGATCGACACTCCGGTCCTGGAGATGCCTGGAAAGTGGAAAAGGGGCCAGGAGACGTTTTAATCGCCTCACTTTATATTCCCCTGTGAAGTGTGAGGTCGACGACAAAGTATCCGATTCCAAGTTCAGTCGCCGGAGCTCAGACGGAACGGATGGCGCGCAAGGCGGCGTTCCGGTGGCTCCTCCTGCTCTTCTCCTGGTGCGCTCACCTGCTCCGCTCGTGTTCGTCGGAGATCCATCGCAGCCACTTCCCTCCTCCTCCAAACTTCCTGTTCGGGACATCCACTTCTGCTTACCAGGTACCTCGAATTTCTCCTCATTTATGCACGTATGGCACGGAATCGGATAGAAGTTGCTCCTGTTACGATCAGACGCACATCTGGGCGATCCGATCATCATCAGGGTAGCCGGTAGCGATCGAGGATGAGGACAGACACACCAGTTCTTGCCTGAAACTGTGCAGCAAACACAAGGCTGCATTTCGGAAGAAAAATCTAGCTGCACATCGACATCCGAATTTAATGAGCTATGACTGGTCATATAATTGCTCAACCTTATTGAGCTACCCATCGTTTAGATTGGACTAATCCGACCCAATGCCGCTGAATGTTGAATGCATGCTGCTGATTGCTGGGAGAAGCATAGAAAATTTAGGCATGAGTTTTCCAGTTCTGGTGTCCTTTCTTAAAATTTCATGCTTGTGTTTTCGAGTTCTGAAGCAAAAGTGCATGATACATACATCGGTTTCCTCAAGACTCTAGTCGACCTAAAGCTTGCTGATAGTACTCTATATCATTCCATTCTTCAGATCGAAGGTGCATATTTGGAGGGTAAGAAAGGCCAAAGCAATTGGGATGTCTACACTCATGAGCAAGGTTAAGCCATGGAATTTATATTACTGGACGATTTCACCCTAGACACAGAGTTCTTTTAACCCTTTTTTTGGGCAAGTTTTAACTCGGTTTCTTTCTTAACTCTCCTTTTCAGGAAAAATTAAGGATGGAAGCAACGGTGATATCGCTGATGACCACTACCATCGTTACAAGGTATGTTTTCTGCAAAATGCACAGACAAAAACCTGATGATGGAAGGTTATTATATAAACTACTTATAAACTATCCCCCTGCTTCAGGAAGACATTGAACTGATGCATTCCTTGGGTGTCAACTCATACCGATTCTCCATAGCATGGACAAGAATCCTACCAAGTGGGTTTATCTTCCATGGACAATTGCTTTCGTAAGGGATTATACTATTCTGAGTCAGATAAAGATCATCGCCGAAATCTCTTCTTGCTGCAGGAGGTCGATTTGGGGATGTTAATCCAGATGGTGTAGCCTTCTATAATGCCATTATTGATGCCCTTGTACAAAAAGGTATATAACACACAAACACATGCAACATGAGCTAAATTTTTTAAGGTCTTAAAATGCATACTAGCTGGTAATGGACATGCATGACCAGGAATACAGCCATTTGTTACAATATGTCATTACGACATTCCACAGGAACTTGAAGAGCGATATGGTGCCTGGTTGAGTCCAGAAATCCAGTATGTATTTGTCTGTGCACCTTAATTTACTGCCCTCTCCCCAAAGGAGAAAAAAATGCAAACTTATCTTACTTCTACGTACTTTTCAGGAAGGACTTTGGTTACTTTGCAGAAGTATGCTTCAGAATGTTCGGCGACCGAGTAAAATTCTGGATTACAATGAATGAGCCTAACTTATTGGCAAGGTTTGCTTATATGGCTGGACGGTACCCTCCTGGTCGTTGTTCCTACCCATTTGGGAACTGTGCCTTTGGAAATTCTTCAACAGAGCCATACATAGCAGGTCACAACATGATACTTTCACATGCAAACGCTGTGAGCATTTACAGAAAGAATTACCAGGTAGAAATTAGATTCCTCTTGGATAAAAACAAAAGATTACACTGTGTCTTTTCCACAACGTAACGCCATCGACTGAAGATTTTTATCGTGTTTTAATATCTATGCCACTTGACAGGAGAAGCAAGGTGGATATATTGGAATTGCTCTCTACACAAGATGGTATGAACCATTGCGAAATACCACAATCGACCTATTAGCAGTTGAACGGGCTATATCCTTCAATGTTCCATGGTACTATACTATCCTTCAGAATGACAACTGTATTAATATTTTGTTTTCTCATAAATTCAGAATCTTTGCGTTCTTGAAAATATTATATATCTGTTTAATACAAGAAAACAGGTCAACAGGCTGATATAACTCTAGAAATATGACGATTTATGTTTCACTACAGGGATGCAGAGAAACTGGAACTCTCTTTTCTCTAACTGGACTTATTTATTCTACTTTATTTCTTTGGAATAAAAAAAATTAATTCTTCAGTTATCGCTGCTTTTTTACTTTACATGTTCTATTCTTTTTTACAGGTTTCTGGACCCTATAATTCTTGGTGATTATCCTCCAGAGATGCGCACAATCTTGAGTTCAAACTTACCTCAGTTCACATTAAAGCAGAGGACCAAACTACGTGCAACAAAATTGGATTTCATCGGACTAAATCATTATTCAACATGGTATGTGAAAGACTGCATCTATTCACCATGTGAAGTGGATCCTGTAGATGGGGATGCGCGAGTGGTTAGTTTAGCAGAAAGAGATGGGGTGCTTATCGGTAAAAAGGTAACCCTAAGATTGCTAAATAATAATTCATGTTAATTCAGATTATAAAACATGATTGGTAGAAGAAAAAATAAGTAGTGATTGCAGTCTCACTCATGCAGACAGGAGTGCCGTTCATTTATGATGTCCCACACGGGATGGAAGAGGTGGTCATGTATTACAAAAAAAGATACAATAATACAGCAACATACATCACAGAAAACGGTGTGGCGCTCTCTGTCTTTGTTAAATTTGGAAGTTTGAATAATCAGTATTTGTCATTTTGAGTAGGACACTGCCTATTTGCCACAGGTTCACAAGTTCGGAAACAACCAAAGCATTTTATCTCTATTTGAAAGCAAATAATTTGTCTTCTTTCCTTCCAGAATTACATCCAATGCTGTCAGAACCAGTTTTAATGGAGCTTGCCTGTTATTGTTATGTTACAGTCTTGCAGAACAATAATGTGTGTGATATATGTGAAGCTAACTCAATTTTTCAGGTTATGCTCAAGCAAGCAATATCAGCATGACAGCTAATGATTTTACAAGTGACACAGGAAGAATTGATTACATAAGTGGCTACCTCAAATTTTTAGCCTCGGCGATAAGGTAATGTATCCAACTCTGGACACCCCATGTCCCTATGCATAGATTTGGCTTCCACCTATGCATTAGAATATTGGGTTAGCTGGGTTACTGAAATATTCCTCACTAACATTTGATAGCAATGTATGGTCACTTGACATTGTTTGAGAATGCAAAAGAGAAATCGATAAAATGCAGGGCTGTCCCTGCCAGATGGTTGATTGACCTTAGCTGATGCTCTGTTCTAATGTTATAATTGCTGTTATGGCAGTGCTACCAAATTTTTATTATGGCTACTCTTACTTCACTTTCTGAATTCCAACCTGAGTTCTTGTAAAAAAAAATTTGAAGGAAAGGAGTTGATGTACGTGGTTACTTTGTGTGGTCTCTTCTTGACAACTTCGAGTGGACGTCTGGATACACAGCAAGGTTCGGGCTCTACCATGTCGACTTTAAGACGCAGAAGAGGATCCCGAAACTATCAGCTGAATGGTATAGGAAGTTCCTCAAAGGTTCATCTCTGACAAGAGAATTCAAAAATGGATCCCAGCCACAGCAGTATGCTTCTTGAGCCATTGATCGTGGTTTACCTCGTGCTTGTTATTATGTAAACATGATGCTTCACATATTGATTAACCATGATTTCTTTACTCCTACACACTGGAAACGGTTATCATATGGAATCTGGTAACTGAATGAAAGGGGAAGGGGAAATGCTTTTTGACAGCTTCGTCTAATAGAAACACAATCCATGTGCCAGGAAATGTAAAGTTGTAGTAATATGCAAGGCACCTGTATGTGTGTGTGTGAATAAATGACTGATATACAGGTCGTTGTTGTAAGATCGTGGACATTTATGTGCGTGAATAAACCAGGCATGGCATCAGTATTCTAGCAAGTAAGGGCTATGAACAGATGGAGATGCCATAATGAAGAGTCCCCTCTGAATTATGTCTCTTCCTAGAATTGAAGTGCTTTTCAATGTTCACATGTGTACAAGTTGTATGTACATGATTTGGTAAAATTTATATCAAAATTACTTGGTTAATTCCTGATGTTGCTGTATAACTATGCTGAATAGATCTGCAGCTAACAAAACACACCAAAGTGAACTAGAGGTTGCAATATGATCATTCTCCTTCATGTGCAGCAGGTATGCAATGTATAGCTAAAGTAATTATAATTTAATGATAATAAGTAATAGACAAGATAATAAAACACTTCAGTTATATAATTACCTGTCGCCTATCTTTGCATGACGATTTTGGTAAATTTTCAAGAACACCAGTGAATCACAGGTTTTGAATAGATTGGCATTTGATCTGCAAGAACTTCCAAAAATCATCTGCACTAGTCCGCGCTTCTGTTGAAGACCTGCACTCTAGGTACTCATAGTGGATTAAAGCATCGGGAGTTTGTGACACAAATCACAGATTCTTGAAATCATAGAAAGTAAGGTGTCAAGTGGGATCCCACCTAGATCCCACTTCTAGTTCATTATGAATTTTATAGTGCAAAATTTTGTCAAAATTTTACACTACAAATCTCAAAATGAACTAAAGGTGGGACTTTGGTGGGATCCCACTTGACACCCTAATAGAAAGCACATGCCTTAGGTACATGTATCAAATCTGCTGCATACACACTCCAGTTAGCCACGGTACCACACATAGTTTCTCTAGGAACTGAGCATCAGTCCATCAAACTACATACTCCTATCATATTTCACAGAATAAAGACATCGAGAACCAGATGCAAATGTCACCAATAGAAGGGAATGGCAGTCCAAGTTCAGGGTTCCACTGTTTCAGTTACTCAGATGATTGAATCACTCTTTCACGAGACCATTCTGAAGTTTTCTCAAGAAAGATAAGGCGATGGATTTTGAAAGACAAGTGTACATCAAGATAACCACTGTTTCTGGTTTTGAGCAGTTCCCAGGAAACATGATACACAGAACGACATCATAGAGCTAGTACAGAAATTTTCCGCCCACCAAATTGTAGTGAACTAACATATTTTATTCCAGACATTTGTGAAACTGTACCACAGATATAAGTAACCGAAATGCAGAATATTCACTATCAACTAGTAAAGGACAATTTGATCGATACATATCTCATAAGAGAACTTCTTCACCTTGTTGGAGCACAAAAGCGTGTCTAGATGCAGCACTACCTCTTCATCGTCAGCTATAACTATTCTGCCTGTGTGGGAGTAGTAGGAGAAGGAGGGGACGTAGGTGTAGGCGTCACAACGGTTGTCGAGGTTCCCCTTAGAGTCTTCGGGCCATTATCATCGACTACCTCCACAGCAGCTCTCTCCTTGGCTTTTTGGGCCCTCTGAACTACTTCCTCCTGTATTTAGAGTTATCCCCCAAAAGGCAATTTAGAAATGTGAAATTCAGTGCGGTTTAGAAAAGGAAATGAAATGCATAACCATGGCCAATTATAAGCATATACATAAACATATGCAACAACCAATAATGATTAATCACGGAAAACAGTTGGATTATGTGACAGCAACACCCAGAGGTAGGAATATCACAATTCAGTAGCTAGACTGAAGGTAAAGCCCCTTTCACAATTCCAAGCTATATCACGAATTCCTATCGGGAGCAAGGGCCAGAGTACAGTACCTGGAATTCCTGGACCTGCTTCTGCTGCTCCGCCTGCCACTGCCCGACGACGCTGAACACCTCGCCCACCACCGACTCCGCCCTCTCCGTCAGCGCCTCCGCCAAGGCCTTCCCGAGGAAGAAGGCGTCGAGGACAGCCTTGCTCTCGTTATCACCTGCAGTAGTACATGAACAGCAAGCAGCACCAGGGGATGATACAGCGAAGTCAGTAGGAGACTGAGGACCCAGTACGAAATGACTCTGCGGACCTACAAAGGCGGCCGCAGTTTCCTGACGCGCATACCGAGAGGGCTTTACCTTCTTTGGGGTCGGGACGCGTGCCGCCGCCTTTGCCGCTGCCGCTGCTGCTCCTGGCCGCGAACTTGGGAAGGTTTCTGACGGAAGAAGAGGGGAACGCGCGGCGGGCGCTGCAGGCGGGAAGAGAGACGCGGGAGATGGGCGAGAGAGCCGCCGCCGGTGCTGGTAGCACTGGTGCCATGTCCGCTGGCCTTGCCCGTGCTCTCCTGGAGTCGCGGGGTTTTCCAGCAGTGGCTGGGAATCGCCGGCCAGGCTACCGGCGGACGCGAAGCAGCCACGGATTGGGGGCAATCGAGGAAACAGAAAGAGGCCTGTCCGGATTTGTTTTTTCTTATTCTTGTTGGTGGCGACGTGGCGTACTGCAATGCAAGGGTCATTTCTGTAATTACACCGGCACATCGTCCTCAAGCCGAAGCTCCAGTTTAGCTCGTAGTGCGTCTACTCTCGCCTCTGACCTTCAACACCTCCTCTCCAGCGCCGGCAAGAGGAAACACGTGGTCAGCTCGTTATCCCCCTCTTCCACCATCGCCTCGACCACAAGATCGCGAGCGGCTGGAAGCATCAAAGAGGAAGAGACGACAGGAGGGGTCAGCCCCGCAGACCAACTGTTTGATGAAATGCCGGCTTCATGGGAGGAGGCAGGTGATTAAGGTACTCTCTTCTGAAGAATCTAACAGCTGCGGTGTCTATTCTGACATTCTGTTGTGGCTGTCGGCGACCGGGTGCGGTTGGCAAGGTTACTCTAGCTCAGCGCGTATACTGCCAGCTCCGAGTTTGAAGATGTGGGTACACTTGGCTGTCTTGAAGCTCGATCGCTCAAGGCCCTGAGATGATAAACTAACTGCAAAGTTGGTCCGGACAGTGTGTGGCAAAGACTACTCCATAGAAGATGAATAGTGTCATGCTGAAGGTATTGCTTGCAACTACTTTGATGATGTTGTGAAGCGTTTTTAGATATCATCATCTTGAGGAAAGGTACTGTGAAGTTAGTTATTTTGTACAAGTTACTGGAATATATTGATTAATGGCTCAGAAGTATGGTACTACATAGGATTCTCCCTTAGGGGTTATGAGCGATTACACATAAGCATAGTGCACTAGCCCTTTCCATATTTTTTAACCATTTTTTCTTGAAAACACAAAAAGCATTGTGTTTCAGTGCATTGATAGAAAGGAAGGTTTATGTACAAGTCCAAGATTGGACAAACACCATTCCATACAACTCAACCCAAACAAGCAACTAGGGGAGCAGCTGGCAAAGACCATATTTTTTAACTATAACTTCCTAGATATCCCTATCATCCTATGGATACATACAAAATTTCTGGTGGAAACCACCCTCTCATGAAAAACCTGGAAATCAAGTGTTGAAGTTCTACAAAAGTACATATATGCGGACTGAGGAGTTTATATTTGTGAGCCACGGAGTTTTTCGCAGAGAAGGTGGTTTCCACCGGGTATCTTCTCAGAGAAAAATAGGCTTAGTATTCTTGAATTTAGCTGAACTAGTCATGCAATGATGGAACCTCCTCTTCAGGATGCAAAACACCTCTGGCAAGAAACCAACCGAACAGAGGAAGAAAATAGATGGCACACACATGGGAATCTTAAACCAGCATCTGATCATGGTTGGTTTGGATCGACTATTTCTTGGAATATATCTTGTACATATTGGTCATAAAATCAGCAAGGTATTCTATCCTGACAGTAGTTCATCAATTTTTGTTAGCTTTTCAATATAGCATCTTATAGATTGGTAAGATGTTTTGATGACATGGAAAATGGTATTCTGATTGATGTGCAAGAACATGAGAAATAGATATTATGTAATCTGTGATTAGATAGGTACAAAACCATACTAGAAATTTTGAAGATTATATCATGTCGATGTGGGTATAATTATATTAGAAGTAACCGTGCAATTATGCAGCCATTCGAACTAATTTATACAATTCCATAGCATCCACAGTTTCACCCAAGTATAAATGCTACTGGCACATGAAACTTGAATTCTGTGTATTGTTTCCTCAATGATTGTAATCAAGAGCACCCTGCAATTGATACCTCCTGATAATATTCCATAGTTTGGTTCTCTTCACTCTCAAGCCCAGTTAATTAGTCAGCATTTTTGTTGCTGGTTCGTACACCCTGCAATTTTTGCTATATGAGGATTTCTTATGGTAATAACCGAGTGGCATCAAGATTTTCTTATCTTAGCCATGCATATCTTCTATCTATCTTCCGTGTTAGGTCATATGATATCCCCTTCTAATCATAGTATTCTTTAATTTTCAGGTTCATACTGTTTAGTGTTAAGGTAATGACAATCAGTTCTAATCATGCTCTTGTGTGTGTATGCTGTTCTAATGTTCGGTAATGACTACATGCTTTAATCATATTCCTGTTTTGATAGTTTATGCTTATTTAAGAACCTTCAGTATGTACCCTAGCACTTCTTACGACCAGCATGTAATGATCTTTATCATGACTTGCTGAGTATGTATCAGCCAAAGATTTTTTACACATATCATTAACTCCAAGGGAGGCTCACTCCGGTGAATCTATGCAATCCCATGCATCCAATAACCAACATTAAAATCATCCAATCACTCTAACCCGGAAACCGTGTTTATTTTACTGAACGCGAGGATTAGTTTATTTACTTACTAGAAAGGATGATGGAAAGATATTAATTAGTGCATAAACTTGCCAAGTAGTCTGTTCAAGTCTTCTGTGTCTTCGGGGATTAGGGATTAGAGTAATACGAGCATGAAGGGTGCCAAACTCGAAGGTGAACTCAGGATACCCTGCGTGCCTGGCAGAGCTAAGTCCCCTTGTTAAGTTGCATACGATAAACCTTATATGTCCCTGATTCTCAAAAAGAATAACCCTCATATGTCCCAACTGTCTTAGTGAATATCTCATGGGAACAAATTCCTCGATAATATAAGGCATTACGAACTATAAAGGGATAGCTGAACTTCTGCATGCCATGTGGAACTGGCAAATTATCAAGTCTCCAAACAATGGTTCGTAGTGATTAAAGGCAGTTGTGGCACTGCCGACAAGGTCAACCTCAGAGGAGAGCTGCACATCTCAGGAATTAGAATGTTACCAGGGTGCTAATTATATAGAAACTAGACGAAAGAAATAAAGATCATAAGATGAATTTTTTGTAGGTTGATACTCCACTGGTCATCCATTTGGTTCCATGTTTGCTGATGTGGCATCTATGCTGGATAGCCTCAAATATCATCCTGATCTGGAAGAAGTAGTTATGATGGTTTTTCCTGCAGTAGGTTCCTATGGCCTTTCCTTTCTAGAGCTGAATTATTGTGAAAATTGTAATGAACTGACTTCTCCTAGTTTATTTTCTTTGTCTTGAACATATTTTGTTCTTTTCACTCACATGCTTAAAAATGTGAGGTGAATATCTTATTTGTAGATATGATGACACTATCTGCAGTGGCACTGGATCCAGCAGCAGCAGCAGCACATCAGAGCCTTTCCAGTGCTGGAGAATGGAGACAGTTCATAAACATGGTGTCTTTGGGATCAACGGGAGGAAACTGAAGCCACAGTATGTTAACAAACTGAGGAGCTTTCTCAAGATTCAGGCATTGATAATCTGCAAACAAAAAAATTGTGATCATACGATTGACTTGCAAAGTTTCTCAGAACCTCCAATGTATTAAAATGGAGAGTTTCTGTGTTTTAACCATCACCTGCAACTGCATCTATTTTTCATCTTGAGATGTTAGTAATCCTCTTTCTCTATTAGGGAAGAGATGTTAGTACTCTGATGTCACCAGGAACTCGTAGCAATGAAAAATCTTCAAATTGTGTCCCTCTTTGCACTTCAGAGATTGAGATTGAAGAACCATTACATAAGATCTCAGGGGTGAAATGGTGTGCAGCCAGAAGTTGTATGTTCGTTCATTTAAGGAGAACACAGAACTAATTAACTATTTAAATGTAATGACTTTGAAACATTTGCTTGCTACTATTTCAGAGAGCTTTGACAATTTAGGGTTTACCGGATAAATCCAGGAATATAATTCAGGAAAGCCCTACTCGTTGCATTTACATCTCTTTTTCTTTTGTGGAGAACATTTACATCTCTTGTTTCCCATATTTTCATAGTTTATCATCTAAGTAGGGCTGCAAGCAGGGCGGGCTTGCGGGCAGCTAATTTGGCTAAGCTTATGTAGACACAGTATAAATTGAAGATTGATTCCAAATTTCCAATCGCTACCTTGTTTTGCGGGCTTAAGCGGGGCCCGCACCTGCAACCCTACATCTAAGCACCCAGCGGCCTGTTCTTTACCGGATTTATCGCCCGGTAACCAAAATCTTGGTCATGAGCCCCTGCAGATTGACTTGCTTGTAGAGTACTGATTATGAAGTTGGCCTATTGGTATCTTCGGATGCTAATACATTGGATAAGGCGAGAAAACTGAACGAGATCTTCAGAAGTTTCATCTTGAGTAATCGCTTACATGCACTACTTAAATTTTCTTGAGTATTGGCATAGTAGTGATCTTGATATCCCGTGTTACTCAAAAGTTGGGACCATGAGTTTGCCAAAAAGAAAAAGAAAATAAAAGAGGGGCGTTGGAGTACTATCAACATGCAACTAAACACAGTTCCTATATTGAAAAAATGTTCCTTTGAGAGGAATTGCTCCGAAGTCTATGCCACTCTTCACATTCGAGCGATACATACATTGTAATTTGAACATAATTTTGCATATGAACAGTATATACTCAAAATTTGCATTGCAATCAACTAGAAAAAAATAAAGATGATTCTGCATTGTGTATTTGATCACACATGCAGTAGTAGTATTTTATTACTACGGCAATCGCCAGACTCGAAACTAACCAACAAACTGGTTCTTGTTTGGTTATTTTCTTTTCTCAAGATTCGGCATTGATAATCTGCAAATAAAAATTTGTGATCATATGCTTGACTTACAAAGTTTCTCAGAACCTCCAATGTATTAAAATGGAGAGTTTCTGTGGTTTTAATCATCTCCTTTTCATCTTGAGATGTTAGTAATCATTCTTCTCTTTTAGGGAACTCGTAGCAATGAAAAATCTCCAAATTATGTCCCCCTTTGCACTTCACAGACTGAGGTTGAAGAAAGAACCATTACATAAGATCTTAGTGGTGAAAATGGTGTGGAGACAGAAGTTGTATGTTCGTTCATTTAAGGAGAAAACAGAACTGATTATTATCTATATGTAATGGCTGAAACAATTGCTTGCTATTATTTCAGAGAGCTTTGACAATTCAGGGTTTACCGGATAAATCCAAGAATGTACTTCAGAGAAACCAATGCCCAGTTGCATTTACATCTCTTTATTTTTTCTTGCGGGGAACATTTACATCTCTTGTTTCCTATATTTTCATATTTTACCATCTAAGCACCAATCAACCTGTTCTTTCTTTATGCAGGCCTATTTGGCCATGGCTGGTGTTTTTCTAACTTGATACGTGTAATGAAGAATGCTATGGCTTGCTTATCTTTTTCTAAAGCATCGATCCAACTGGGTCATGAGCCCCTGGAGATTGACTTGCTTCTACAGACTACTGATTATGAAGTCGGTCTATGGCCATCTTCGGATGCTAATACATTATTGGATAAGGCGAGAAAACTGAACATCTTCTCTTGAGTAATCCTGACTTACATGTAATACTAAAATAGTTCTTGAGTACTGGCGTAGTAGTGATCTTGATGTCCCATGTTACTCAAAATTTGGGATCGTGAGTTTGCCAAAAAAAAAAAAAAATCAACTAGACCAGTTCCTGTTGAAAAATTGTTGCTTTGAGAGGAATTGCTCCGAAGCCTATGTACGTCACTCTTCGCATTCGAGCGATACATACATTATAATTTAAACAGAATTTTGCATAGGAACAGTATATTCTCAAATTTTGTATTGCAATCAACTAGTAGAAAAAAATAAATATGATTTTGCATTGTGTATTTGATCACACATGCAGTAGTATCTTATTACTACGGCAATCGCCAGACTCGAAACTAACCAACAAACTGGTTCTTGTTTCGTTATTTTATTTTCTAAGAGAACAACATAGTAGATAATGTTTTAAAACTCGCTAGGAATGAAGGTCAGAAGTGAAGTTCGGCTTAATTTCCATCACCGATCCTCAGTTCCATGGCGCACGGCTATATGTGCCGCCAGTGCGCGCGCTTCCTCCTGGCGCTGCATGCCTGCATACCTACAAGATCGGCTGCCCCTCCGCCGCACGGCTGACCACCATGTCCACCCCATCCTTGAGACGCGCTTGCACGCGTTCATGGGCGAGCAGCTCCGGCGTGAAGAGTCTTCTCCACCCTCTGCACCACTCCATGGCCTCGTCCCCGGCAGGGGGCGGGGCAGCAGAGAACAGCCAGTCGGTCAGCGCGTCCTGCCACTTGCCGAAGAACTCGGCCTCCAGGAGCTCCACCATGTCATTCTCCCGCACCAGCGGCGCCCACTTCATGATCACCCGCCCGAACGACGCATCCTTCTGCTTCGGCGGCGTGATCCGGAGCTCCCGCAGCGCCTGCGCCAGCCTGGGCACGACGCCGATCCCGTCCACGAACAGCTCCCAGCTCGTCGGGCTGAACAGGGCCTTCCACGGGGACACCAGCTCGTAGTTGGACGCCAAGGCGCAGCCGGCGTCCCATTCCTGCAGCCCCTCCCGGAGCTTGCGCCTCACGGTGGCGTACAGGCCCTCCAGCAGCGGGCCGGCGAGCGGGACCCACGGTAACAGCACGGGGTGGCAGCAGGTAGTCTGCCACGGGCACCGCGGGTCCCACGAGTCCACGTAGGCCGTCAGCTCCGGCATGACGACCTCTTCCAGGATCCGCTGCACGGTGGAGGCGGGCAGCATGTCCTTCCACGGCGCGAGGAAGCGGAGCATCCTCTCGGGGTCAGTGGCCTTCCACTCGGAGGCCTGCAATGCCGGAACGACGGTGTCGTTGATCAGCGCGGCGTACGGCGAGGTGGCCGACCCGTCGTCCATGGTGTTCTTGAGAAGGGCCGCCACCTCCAGCCAGAGCGTGGGGTCCAGCAGCGGCAGCCACCTCTGGAGCACCGGGCGAACCAGCGGCGCCAGGATCGCGCGCGTCTTGTTCGCGACGCGATAGGTCCTGTACAACTCCGGGAACTTCTCCTGGAGCCACGTGAACTCCCAGATCAGGTCGCCCGCCGTCAGCTCCCCCGTGTCGACTTCTTCCTCATGTACCGGCGCCCACAGGGCCTTTCTGATTGAAGCCAATGCATCCTGTATATTAGCATCCATGACCAGCTCCGCCGGCGTCTCCTGATTCTGTCTGGCCAGGTCTGCATCTCTCTGCTGGCGCACTTTGGCGAGGATCTCCTCGCAGAACTCACGGCCTTGCTTCCGGGATCCGTCGTCGGCATCGCCCCGCTCGGAGTCCTGGCTTCTCTTTGCTCCTCCTCGGTCATCTCCCCACTTGTTCGGCCGCTGTGGGTCGGTGCGGGGAAGTCCGTTGTCATAGGGTCCGACGGTGCCGAAGCCGGCCTGCGGTGGTGCCTTGAACGACGGCATGGCGCCCGGTGCCGGGATGTACCGTGTGCGCTTATCATGCCTAGGGTAGTGGCAGCGATAGTTAGACGGACCTGCTCCAACGCTGGCGGCGACGGAGTGGGCGCGTCCGAGGAGGAGGTCGCCGGGGCCGCGTGGACGCTTCTTCGGCGGCAGCAGAAGGCCTCGGTCGCCGGCGTCCGACTCGGTGCCCGAGCCATCGTCGTCACCGCGGTAGGTGGAGCAGCTGTCTTCGCTCGTGCCAAACTCCGTCCCACCCATGGCGTTGCTCCACTCGTCAGCGCCGGCGTCGGAGGAGCCCATGACGCTCGCAGACAAGATCGCTTTGTGGATGGAGATTGGAGAGGGGGGCAGGCAGGACTGGCGGCGGAGGTGTGTGCTGTGTATTTCCCCCTGTCGACATTGCCGCCCTTATCTAGGAGCGGTTCGAGTGTGAAACCATCGCAGAACCGTCTCGAAACCTCGCTAACGGTAAGGAATTAAGCGCGCCCGCTTGAATGGCGCGCGTGCGGACATTTGCGGAAAGAAATGATCGAGCGAGAAATTCAAATCACGCCCGCTTGAATGGCGCGCGTGCGGATGCGCGGGAGAAAAGTGCCTACGCGTTTTGAACTCATATATGAGATTTAGGAACTGCCATATTTCGAATATAGAGTATTACTATTGTTGAAGTTCCCGAGCTAATGCATTCGTAGTTTTTTTTTTCTGGTAATTTGCATCGCATGCATATATATGAGACACGCTCCCTAGCCCAATTATGTTTTTCAGGTAAACCTGGCCCAACTCCCAACTAGCAACGGATACATGGTCACATCATCTGATTTACAGGAGTACCTTTTGTTTTTAAGGAACTGGTGATGTGACCCGTGTATTTACGTGGCTATGATTTTAGTATACTGTCATCTATTTCGTCTGAATACGCTGACACCAATTTATACTAGTACATAAATTTATTCATTCTATAACATGTTATTATTTGTGTCACAATATTACCCTCGAAAATGAGTTACTGATAATATAATGTGATATAATTATATTTTTTAGTTTATTAATATAAATAATGATATATGCACTATGATTAAACGGTATAGATAGAACCCTGTTCTTGGGGCCAAACTAGGCGTCAGGAACACTTATAGAACAAGCGCATCATCTTCCTTGAGTTTGATATTAAACCCCAAATCATTCTTGTGAGGAAAAAGTTGCTTGCCGCAACACTCTTCAGGTGAGTCCCAATGAGTTGGTGCACATCGTAGATCATAGCCATTAAGCCTTTTTCTAGCGTCATTGGGGGGATATGATCATCTTCCTTCCACCATCAACATCATTTTCTCGTGGGAAGATAAGTAGTGGTTTTTGCTCTCTTAGAATTTTTTAGTTATTTTAGTTGTCTAGCTTTCTAGTGCATTTTATAATCTTAAAATTACAAACAAAAAATAGTTTAACTTGTATTCTTGTAATTATCTATTCTTCTTGTAGTGATGTTGCTTTTCCTTTGGAGGATGGGATCCTCACCTTTAAACAATTTCATGGATAAACTCTGAAAGATATTTGGTCTAGGCTTAATGAAATTCATGATGTGGGTCCTAATAAGTATTCTAAGGTTACCTTTCTTAGAAATTTTACATTAGCTTGAATTTATGCTTTAAAACTATGCATGCTTCCATGGTTGGCGGTAGCTTTTTAGCCGCATGTCCTAATAACACCTCTTTTATTTTTGAAATTATTTTAGAACCTATCAAAAGGAAAAAAGAAAGAGGATGATATGAAGATATTTGAAACACTCTTGCACGGCTCTGCCAATGCAATTCATAATGTTCTTCATGAACTCCCTAGTAAATGAGTGTTGATTCTCTTAGTTATTTTACACATAATAAGTTGAGTTGCATCGATAACTCTATCTCTCTTGTATAAAAAAACTTAACCTTTCTAGAGGTTGATATTAAAACAGATGAGTATTCTATTGTTCTAGATGCACATGCTAAGATTGTTGGAATGTGTAGTACCTTACTATTACAACTACCATAACCAACCTTCCCAAAAGTAAGTGGGTTCCTAAAGAACCTCCATCAAAAACTGTAGTTTCTAATTAATTATCTGCTGATATTAAAATGCTTAGTGATGTATCTTTAGATCCTTCGGTTAATATTGATTATTGTGACTTGATAAATGAAATTCTGCTTACAAAACTTTCCAACAATCCATCTATTTAATGCAACAAAATTTGGTTTTATCAAATATTTGTCTCACAATGTTTTAGATGAAAAGATATAAGAAAGAGTCCATGATACCATCTAAGCTTCGGGATGCATGGAAGCCCCTTGTGCAAATTTTGTATTGTATGTGATTTAATACAAAATTTATGTGATTTAGGTGCTAGTGTATCGGTTATACAAAATCTTTTATATCATAATCTTGATAATGGTCATTTGTTACCTTGTTCTTTAAACTTACACCTTGTTGATTCCTCTACTTAACAATTATTAGGTAGAGTTGATGATGTAATTATTTAATTATATACGACATATGTGCATGCAGACTTTATAATTCTGCTCCATTATCTTGGGAATAACTTTTTTGCGAACTATATGTGCAATAATTGATTCCAAGGAAGATAATGTTAAGCTTAATTTTACCCGTAAGAATTCTATGTAGCATTTTCCTAGAAAGCTTAGTCATACTATGGCAATAAAGGCCAAGGTATGGCACTCGGGGATGAGTACATCTAAGTAAAGGTACCATGCCTAGCTATATGGTTACGACGAAAGCACTTCTGGACAGCAAAACACTTATATTTTTTTTATATTGGCTTGTTGTAGGTACTAAGTTTTATTTTATTCTCTTTTTATTCATTAAAGTACCAAATTTAGGTTTTTAGGATTTCATTGTTGTTCAAGCCTTTTGTTTTTGTTGTTTCTTTTTTATCATTGTTTTTGTTGTTTCTATGTTCTTGTTGTTTACTCAAGAGTTTATTCCTGCTTGCTGGAGACTCATAAAATCATGTAGAAATTCACATAAGTAACATATATTTGTCCTCTTCCCACCATATACTTTTTAAAAAAACTCCGATGGGTCTAAAACTGTGAAAAAAATCAATGTTTTAGTTGTTGTTTTCCAAAAAATATATTTTATTGTACGAGTAGGTACTTTTTTATGATGTTGCCCACTAAATAAACATCTTTTATTTCAAAATAAAAATTATTTTGATGATATATGTAGTAGCTTTGAGTTACTATTATTGCACTAATGACTATGCTAAAAAGAAATGTACAAGGTAATGTGGTAAAGTTTTTCCGAGAATGAAGCAACATCAAAATAAAGATGAAGGGATGGTAAAACGTTAAGCTTGGGAATGTTGTAGGCATCCCACTTGCTATCAACCACACGGTTCCTAAACATTTACCCATGTTTTTGAGCAATATGATTGATTTTATTAAACCTTGATTGGCCCTAGCTTTTAGTTCTTAGTTTATTTGTATCACAACCACCATAATTTCCTTACAATTAAGGGCATTCTTTAAAAAATGTGATTAAAGTTGCATAAAATACAATAATCAAGTAATCAAGATATTGAGATATAATCTCATATTGTTTTTGCATTTGAGTATACTATTCTAAAAAATGATAGTGCCTTACAAGTATCGTAATAAATAGTAGATTTCATTCAAATAATAATGGTAATGTTTAGTATATAATTAATCTCGCGATATAGGAAATTAAGTGCATTGTGGCAATGTTGTTGATATTTTGGAATTGTATCTAGAAACTGTGTAGTTTATTATCAATATCTCAAGTATTTGCATCATAATAATAGTATTCACCAATGAAAATAGTGATTTCACTATAACACGGAGCTCGGGTCCTGGCGCTTATAGACACTGAGGCACAGCCCAAGTCGTCGCGCTCGCGCTGGCGTGAAAAAAAAGCCGGCAGGGATAACTGCATCGGGAATTGTGCAATGACGATGGATTTTTTGGCTCGGCACGACATGAGGCGCCGAGCTAGTTATTTCGCATCAGCAAAGCGTTTACTCCATGGCCCATGTAGGGAGGCACTGTCTAGATACCGTGGCAGCTGTGCGTGGCCGGCACAATTCGGTGCCATCCTATATACCCGTGCACGGCATAATTTTTAGTGCTTACAATGATGCTTCTAGGCATAGCAATTTAGCCAACGGTTTCTATATTTAGGGTTACATTTCTTAATTAACAAGAATCATAGATAATCATAATAAGTATCACACATGATGCTTCAAATATCATCACAAGTTCACAACATGTACGAATATGACACAGGTAGCAATCAGTTCCAAAATACTACATAAACCTGAACAGAATAGAACATGACTTAACAAACAAACATCATCCTCTAAAGAGATCCCAAATTCTTCCCATAAGAAAGTAGCACGACCGCGCTTGTAAGGGATGTCCTTCTCTTCATAATCGTATGGCTCAAGGTCAGAGTCATATTCTATAGGATCAGGCTTGTATGAGCATGCGTGGGGATCTTGAATTCTCGTAAGGATCTCATCTTCTTATATAGCTGACTGCAGAAGTTCTTCGGCTTGTGCGTCCAGCTATGACAACATCAGCTGCCTCTAGGATGAAGTGCCCATACACAAACTTTTGGAGTTCACTAGCAACATCAAAGGCCACTAAATTGTTGTATTCCATTCTACGGTCAACCGACTGATACACAAAGTGGATGTTTCCTAATCTCTCTCTCTCTCTCTCTTGACATTTCAGTGTGTCCCGGAGATGCCTTTGTTGGGTTCGTAGCATAGAAAACAAAAAAAATCCTATGATGGGAACTATAAAGCACCAAGATCCTTCTACCTGGATACAATCAACGGATGGATATACATCCATAGAATACATACCCTTGAAGAATGACAAAGCTTTACAAGGTTGGACTCGTGGATGATGTAGTCATTCGCTTGCCGATCTCAAGATCGAGCAGAAGTCCAATAGTACCGCAACTTAGCGGAGCATCCGCGATCGCACACACGTCTGGTACCCCGACAATCTCCGCGTCCTTGCTCCAGCAATGCAGATGAAGCAGAAAATCCTTGCTCCAAAAAATCCACCAGGCACATGTATCTCGCTAAGCCGAGACCATGGGAGAATAGCACTAGAGGGGGGAGAGATCCTTCGCGAGGAGGTGTGAGGGAGAAGTGAGGGAGATGGTGCCTTTTATAGGGGGAGGGGCAGCCCCTCCCATGGCTGGTGGCCAAGGTGGTGCCCCCACCTCTCCCCTCATTCATATGGTGGAGCTCCCACTCATATAATAATCCCCCACTCACATAAACCATTTCTCCACTCAAAATTCTACCCATTTTCATTAAATTTTCACCAAATTTAATGCAATCTCTCATTTAATAAAACTCTTTTATTTTTTTATTCAGAATTTTGTTAATTACATTAATTAACAAACATTCACATAAACCCCTTACTACATTTCAATTTCACATGCAGAACCAATTTCAGCAATTTCACCTGGAACAATTCTGGTGTCCATTAAAATAATTCCAGCTCTTTGATATTCTTTATCTAGCATTTCATTGGCTCCAAATGGTGTCGGTATCCCTTAAGAGTGTCACCGTACGGTTCATGAATAATGCAGACATGACCGAGGCCCCTCTCCAATCAATAATCAGCAGCGGGACCTAGAGATCCATACCGACTCCCACACATTCAATGACGACTTCTTGTGATCGTGTGAACCTTTAACACTATAAATAAATCCCTTTGTCTCGCGATATTTTACATGTACGAGATTCGATCATCGGTATCCCCATTCCTAGTTTTATCTCGTCACTGACATGTACTCTTTTCTCGTTCTCGTCACACAACATTCTAGTGATCCCCATCACTTGCTTGCAAGCTATATCAATGTGATATCACCGAGAAGGCCCAGACTATATCTCTCTGTTGTCGGTATGGACAAATCCCACTCTTGATCTATGAGCCTCTACATAACACCATCGTGGTATCTGAACCCACCTTTATAGTCACCTTGTTACGGTGTGACGTTTGATGTTATCAAGCTAATCTTCCTGTGTTAGTGATTGACATGATCTCATGGTCTAAGGACTAAAGTTACTTTGTAATAATGTTATAGTAATTTAAACACAATGACTTTGATCGTATTACTATACTTTGGATGAATGTTCATCACATCATTCCACCAATGTCGTGATCTCGTTATTAACAACATCCAATATCCATGATCAGGAAACCTTTATCATCTTGTTAATCAATGAGCTAGTTTATATGAGAGGCATAACTAGGAAAACTTTATTTGTTTATTAAACACACATGTATTAACGTTTCCTTTTAATACAATTATATCATGCAAAATAAACATCTATCATATACTTGGAATACGACAATAAAAACTTTATTATTGCCTCTCGGGCATATTCCCTTCGGTCTCCCACTTGCACTAGAGACAACAATCTAGTTTACATAGTGATAAATCTAACACCCATGGAGTTCTGGTGTTGATCATGTTTTCCCTAGGGATAGTTTTAGTCAACAGATCTGCCACATTCTGATCCGTGTGTACTTTACAAATCTTTATATCTCCATTATTGACATACTCGCGAATGGAGTGAAACCGGCGCTTGATATGCTTGGAATTCTTGTGAGATCTTGGTTCCTTGGCATTAGATATGACTCCATTGTTGTCACAATAGATCACCATTGGTTCCAATGCACTAGGAACCACACAGGTTTCATTATGAACTCCTTCATCCAAACTGCTTCATGTGCCGCTTCTAAAGAAGCAACATATTTCGCCTCCATTGTTGATCCCGCCACAATGGGTTGTTTGGAGATCCTCCAACTAACTGCTGCTCCATTCATGAGAAACATGTACCCGGATTGAGACTTAGAGTCATCCGGATCGGTGTCGAAGCTAGTGCTTACATAACACTTAGCGACAAACTCTTCTTCACCTCCGTACACAAGAAACATATCCTTAGTCCTTCTTAAGTACTTAAGGATATTCTTGACCGCTATCCAGTGTTTCAAACCTGGATTAGATTGGTACCGGCTAGTCAAAATAATAGCATG
This sequence comes from Avena longiglumis, assembly GCA_030063025.1. Taxonomy (NCBI): domain Eukaryota; kingdom Viridiplantae; phylum Streptophyta; class Magnoliopsida; order Poales; family Poaceae; genus Avena; species Avena longiglumis. Next base: position 79,521,339 of record CP125976.1, read on the forward strand.
TTCCACATCCGGTCTTGTACATAGCATGGCATACATTATAGAGCCTATGGCTGGGGCATAGGGGATCTTATCCATTATCTCTCTTTCTTCTGTAGCCGGACTTTAAGTCTTACTCAACGTCTTGCCTTGTAACATCGGTAAGAACCCTTTCTTACTTCCGTCCGTTTTAAACTTCTTTAAAATCTTATCAAGGTAAGTACTTTTTGATAGCCCAATTAGACGTCTTAATCTATCTCTATAGATCTTGATGCCTAATATATATGATGCTTCACCAAGGTCCTTCATCGAAAATTCGTTGTTTAGATTGTAACATCATTTAAAAGATCTATATCATTTCCAATAAATAATATGTCATCCACATATAATATTAGAAATGCCACTGATTTCCCACTCACTTTCTTGTAAATACAAGCTTCTTCATAAGTTTGGACAAATCCAAACCCTTTGTTCACCTCATCAAAGCGGAGATTCCAACTCTAGAATGATTGCTTCAGTCCATAGATGGATCACTGAAGCTTGCATACCTTGATAGCATACTTAGGCTCGACAAAACACTTTGGTTGTACCATATATAACTATTCTTCAATATTACCATTTATGAACGTGGTCTTGACATCCATCTGCCAAATTTTATAATCGGAAAATCCAGCAATTGCTAACATAATCCTAACCGACTTTAGCATCACTATGGGAGATAATGTCTCATCATAGTCAGCTCCTTGAATTTGTTGAAACCCCTTTGTGACAATTCAAGCTTTATAGATGGTCATGTTACCATTAGCGTCAGTTTTCTTCTTGAAAATCCATTTATTCTCAACGGCTTTTGATCGTGAGGTAAGTCCACCAAAGTCCAAACCTAGTTTTTTCACATGGATTCCATCTCGTATTGCATGACTTCTAGCCATTTGTTGGAATCTAGGCTCATCATCACTTATTCATACGTCACAGGGTCATCATTTCCATCAACCATGAAATTTATGACATGATTTCCGTATAGTTCAGGAGTTGCACGCGTCTTGCTTGACATGCAAGGTTCGGCACTGTCCTCTTTCGTAGTTTCATGATATTTATCATTAGTTCCTTCTTCATTTGGTGAAGTCAACTCTGGAACAATTTCCGGTGATGTGCCACTTGTCTTTTCATGAAGAGAAGGTTCAATAACCTCTTCAAGTTCTACCTTCCGACTACTCACACCTTATGCGAGAAACTCCTTCTCTAGAAAGGATCCATTCTTGGCAACAAAAAACTTGCCCTTGGATCTATGATAGAAGGAATACCCAATTGTTTCTTTAGGGTATCCTATGAAGACGCATTTTTCATATTTGGGTTCTAGTTTATCTGGATGAAGTTTCTTCACATAAACATCTCATCCCCAAACTTTAAGAAATGACAACTTAGGTTTGTTTCTAGACCACAATTCATATGGTATCGTTTCAATGGATATATATGGTGCCCTTTTTAAAGTGAATGCAGCAGTTTCCAGTGCATAACCCAAAATGAAAGTGGCAAGTCAGTTAGAGACATCATAGATCAGACCATATCTAATAATGTACGATTACGACGCTCTGATACATCATTCCGCTGTGGTGTTCCGGCAGGCGTGGGTTGTGAAACTATTCCACACTCTCTCTCATGTGTGTGCCAAAATCGTAACTTAGATATTCACCCCCACGATCCGATCGCAGAAATTTAATCTTTCTATTATGATGATTTTCCACTTCACTCTGAAATTCCTTGAACTTTTGAAAGGTTTTGGACTTGTGTTTCATCAAATAGATATACCCATATCTACTTAAATCATCCGTGAAAGTAACAAAATAATGATATCCACCTCGTGCTGACACACTCATTGGACCATATATATCGGTATGTATGATTTCCAATAAATCTGTCGCCTGCTCCATTGTACCAAAAAACGGGGTTCTAGTCATCTTGCCCATAAGGCATGGCTCACATGTATCAAGTGATTCAAAATCAAGTATTTCCAAAAGTCCATCGGAATGGAGTTTCTTCATGCGTTTTACGCCAATATGACCTAAACGGCGGTGCCACAGATATGCGGATATATCATCATCAAGTTTAATACTTTTGGCATCTACACTATGAATATGTGTATAACTATTATCGAGATTCAAAAGAAATAAACCATTCATCATAGGTGCATGACCATAAAATATATTATTCATAAAAATCGAACAACCATTGTCTTCGGATTTAAAGGAATAACCTTCCTGTAATAAACGCGATCCGGATACAATGTTCATGCTCAACACGGGCACCAAATAACAATAACTTAGGTTTAAAACTAATCCTGATGGTAGTTGGATAGGTAGCGTTCTGTCGGCGATCACATCAACTCTTGATCCATTGTCGACATGCATCGTGACCTCATCCCTTGCTAGCGGTCGCCTATTCTGTAGCCCCTGGTTTGAGTTGCATATATTAGCAACCGATCCAGTATCAAATACCCAGGTGCTACTATGAGTACTAGTCAAGTAAACATCAATAACATGTATATCGTATATACCTTTGTTTATCTTGTCGGCTTTCTTGTCAGCCAGATACTTGAGGAAGTTGCGCTTCTAGTGGCCAGTCCCCTTACAATAGGAGCACTCGGTATCAGGCTTAGGGCCAGCCCGGGTCTTCTTCCCGGGCACGGCAACAGATTTTCTGATGATGAGTCCAAATTTGAAGCATATTTACCTTTTTTCTTCCATAAATAGAGTAGGGATCTTTGTATTTCATTGCGTATGCACGCGTCTTTTTGTCTTTATTTTAACAGGATCCCGAATCAGTAAGTCTTATATGAACATATCAATTGGAATTGTCATATTATGTTATAATATGATATTTATAAGAGATAAAAGTCATTTTATGGATTTACCTCCGCACCCGAGAGAATACCAAACAAGGAGAAGCAATCAGTACCAATAACAACCGGTGGTACGGGCAAAGCCTGCCCCCACCGTCCACCCGTACTAGGTGTCATCATGTTCGCATCGTCAAATACTTTCTCCTGGCAAAGACGAGAGGGAGATCCAACATTCACAGCCACTAGAAACCACGAAAAAACACATCTAAAAGGGATCTGAAGGAAAAATTGGATGGGGTAAAATCCCAGCTGCTTCATGAATCATTGGAGGACAACGGATCACCCCCTTCATCATCAACCGCTGCATCTACATCACCCCCATCTCTGATCTAGTAGATCTTGTTGTGATTCTAGGTTCAATTGTGGTTTGCATTAGATTTATCTCTATACTTTTATCCATCCATTTGATTATGATGATGTTGTTGATTGCTTTCATGTGTGAGTAGTTCCTTTGTTCTTAGGGAGATGGAGAAACCCTAGCACTATTATGAATTTGTAATAAAGATGATCTATTCTTGTGTCCATATGACTTGCCAGTCTATGATAGATTTATGATTTGTGTTTGATCTCACTCTTTAGATGGTATGTGTAGTCAGACACGTATCATTTGCCCTTGGGACTAAAGGGGGGAAGAAATCCTTTGGACATGTTTTGGTATCATACCCGGAATGACGTTGTGACAAATCGGCGCCAGCTTGTAACCTACAAATTAAATGAGGATAAAGAGGGACTCCCTAAGCTAATTACGATATTCACGGAGAAACCCTTAATTGTGGTGGTTTGTACGGGTGAGTGCTCTCAAATATCGCAGTGGTTATTTAGAGGTGACCTCACTCTTTTCTCAACAAACTGGCTTCCTACGATCCTTGTAGTGAACATCTTATTATAGAGCTCTCTCCACACATCTCATGACACAAGAAGTATGTTATCATTATTATTAATAATAACAATACCATGCTAGAGGTGTATCCTACATCCTCGAGAATGTTTTAGCCCTATTGAGTTCAACCATGCTTTCACACAACCTTGCTACTTGTTTTCTTTTACTTGTTTTAATTACTTATCTACAAACAACCAAAAATCTTTCAAACGCCCTTTACTTGAGATCAAAGGTATCTTATAAGTATCCTTTGGTAGAGAGTGACGAGGGGCATAAATACCTCTACTAATATCTCTCTGTGGGTTCGATATCTTTACTTCGAAACTAGCTACAATTGATCTACGCACTTGCAGTCATCAAACTATTTTCTGGTGTCGTTGCCAGGGACCTAAGCGCTTTTGGTCTTTATTCTTAGTTGCTTATTTTACTAATTGTTTTACTAAAGTTGTTTATTAGTTTCAGGTGATACATCATGGGCGAGTATCAACATATAATTCAGCTAGAGGTTGTAAGGAATTCCGGTCCGCCCATGGATGCCTATTTAAAATCCAATAACCCGAGAGGGTATGATATTAACCCCATGCTCTTGGATCTTTCGCACGCAAAAAAAAAATTGCAGGAGATGGTATGGAGGATCTGTATGAGCATGTAGGGTTCTTTGAATATATTTTTGGGACTTTCCACCTTAATATATAAACTAAGGATGATGTTAAATTTGCTCTTTTTGTTCAAACCCTTGTTGATGAAGCCCGTTCTTGGTACATCGAGAGTTATGCAAAGATTACTAATTCCTGAGAGAGCTTAGCCTCTTTATTATTAGTTGATTCGTTTCCCAAGACAAAAAATCTTGGATCAAGACGCATGATCACAAATTTTAAAGGAAAACCTGAAGAAAGCTTGCATGAAGGATATACAAGGTTTCAAGGATTGCTTGACCGTTGCCTCCATCATAATTTCCCACCTTGGTTGGTGATACACACCTTCTACATAGGTTTGAACGATGATAACAAAAATGAACTCGACTCCCTTACCAATGGGTCATTCACCGAATTTAGTGTTGAAAGAGCATGGAATTCTCTAGACACGGTGAATAGGATAGAGAAAGCTTATTGCAAGGTTGAGTTTAATAAAGAAAATCCCATAGAGTACAATTGCTTGAAAAGGTTTCTAGCTTTAGGAAAGATAGAAAAACTACTCGGAAATTTTAATCTTGACCATCGCATGATTATTCAAATTATTAAAACTTATGTTGACTATCTGCAGATTCTAAAAGATTGGAAATGCTATACACCACGTGAGGAGGAGAAACCCTCTAAAACTAGCCACATGGATAAATATTTGCCAATGTAGAAGAAAATGTTAGCCGAGGAAGAAACCACACTAACCAAAGTAATATAGAGTAAAGGTGAAAAGAATAAAAGGATAGGAAGGTTAACTAAGGACCTGGGAACCATCAAACAGAACATTGGGATAGTAAAAGAACTTCTGGAACCTGAAATGTTTAAGGATGAAGTGACCATGGTAAGTAAATAATCCTCTGACATGATAGGGGGCAAGTTTGATGGTAAAAATAGAAGTCATCAGAAAATCCCTTTTTGATTAGGAGGAACTACATACGTAGGGCTTTGTGACTTAAGTTCTTCCATTAATATCATGCCTTATACAATCTATGAAGAGATGCATAACCATCTTGATGAATCTTACCTTGATCCATCAGAAGCTACTTTTATGTTTTCTAATCGAACCTTGCATCCTACTCATAGGATACTTTGCAATGTCTATGTTTCTGTGGGAGCTTTTGTGTATCCAATTGATTTTCATATTATTAAAATACCCTTGAACTCCTCCTGTACGGTTATTTTTGGTAACCGCTTTTACAACTCTATGAACACTGATATTGATAACAAAATACAGGCCCTATCTTTATAGTTTGGTGAAGAAGTTGTAGAAATAAATTACAGCCAATTCACAAGATTGCCTTATGAAAAGAAAGTTGAGATTAAAGAGGAGAAGACTATTGAAGAATTGGCAGCAATCTATTTTTGCACTCCACAGTCTGAGTTGGAGAGAAGTTTGACAAGCAATGATTCCTTCCAAACGACTCTGCAAAATAAGATTTGGATGAGATCCTCAACACTGCAATGAAGGTTAAGACTCACCTCAGGGACGAATTTGAAGAACTCGAAAGAGAAGGGGATGAGTATCCGCCACCCTTTCTTTTGAAACCTCTTTCTCCAGGTCTAAGGTTTCGAATTCTTAGATAAGGAAGGTAAATGCCTAGTTATTTTAGATGATAAGCTCTCTCCTAAGGAAAACACGAGATTGTTAGAGGTACTTATCAAACAGCGTGAAGGTTTTGGATACACTCTTAATGATATAAAAGGTATAGATCCTTCCATAATAACTCACAAGATATCTATGATTGAAGATGCTAAACCATTTGTTGATAACCAAAAAAGGTTGAATCCTAAAATGAAAGATGTAGTAAGAAAGGAAGTTATACATATGTTGGACATCGGCATTATCTATCCAATTTCAGATAGTAAGTGGGTGAGTCAAATGCATTTCATACCTAGGGAAGGATGTATAACCATAATTAATAATGATAAGGATGAACTAATCCCTGCTAGAATGATAGCAGGTTATAGGATGTGTATAGACTTCAGGAAGTTGAACAAAGAAACCATAAAAATTCATAAGCAACTGCCACTCATTAATGATATTATGGAAAGTATGTCTGCTAATTCTTCCTTCTGTTTTCTTAACAGATATTCCGAATATTCTCAAATATCTATTCAACCTGAAGATCAAGAAAAAAACACTTTTACCTGCCCCTGTGGACCCTATGCTTATCGGTTAATGCCTTTCGGTTTGTGTAATGCAGGTAGTACTTTTCAAGAGTGTGTTTTGAAAATATTTGACAGTTTTGTGGAAAGTTCCATGGAAGTTCTTATGGAAAATTTTATTGTTTATGGAACTAATTTTGAGCAATGTCTCAATAATTTTAATAGAGTTTTGCAGCGATGCAGACAAACCAAGATGGTCCTCAATTCGGAGCCTTGCCGCTTCATGGTAAGGGAAGGTATAGTTCTTGGGCATAAGGTTTCTAAAAAGAGCATTTAGATTGATAAATCAAACTTTTTCACCTTAGAAAAACTGCCAATTCTGAAGATATAAAGGGGTTAAAGAATTTCCTTGGGCATGTTGGTTTTTATAGACGCTTTATTAAAGATTTCGCTAAAATAGATGCTCCTTTAACTCATCTCTTAGATAAATATACACCTTTTTTCCTTTGATATAAATTGTAATGATTCCTTCGCACGGTTAAAAAGTCACTAATTTCTGCACCAGTCATTCAACCTCCAAATTGGGATGAACCATTTGAAATTATGTGTGATGCTAGTGACTATGCTATTGGAGCTGTTTTAGGACAAAGAGATGGACTAAATCTTAACATCATTCAATATGCTAGTCAAGTTTTTAATAAGGATCAAAAGAACTATGCAACAACGAGAAATATTTTTTAGCTGTTGTATTTTGCTTGTGATAAATTTAGACACTATATTATCAACTCAAAAGTAATAGTTCATATTGATCATCAAGCTTTGAGACACCTCCTAGCTAAGAAAGATGCTAAGCCCCGTATAATTAAATGGATTTTGCTACTACAATAATATGACATGTAGATGGTACATAAGATAAGAGAGGATAATATTGTTGCCGACCATCTGTCGTGGATGGAAGGAATCATAGAGGATCTCATTCCTATTAATGAATCCTTGCCAGGAGAATATCTTGCAGTTATAGAACCTCGCGATCCTTTGTTTGCAGATTATGATAATTTCCTTATAGGCAAGTTTTTACCAAAAGGAATGGATTACAATCAAAGAAAGAAATTCTTTAATAATTTAAAATATTACTTTTGGGACGACCCTTACTTATATAGGCATGGTATAGATGGGATAATCATAAAATGTGTACCCAAGCACGAGGTAAAGGCCATTCTTAAATCTTGCCACGATAGTCCTTATGGAGGGCATCACGCCGGTAATCATACTAGAGCTAATGTCTTGCAGTCACGTTTATATTGGCCTACATTAGTTAAATACTTCCATGAATATGTTAGGAATTGTGATGGTTGAGTAATATTGGTAAATGACAGGAAACAACTGTGAAATGTAACTTTGTAATAGAGCCATTTGATGTATCTGGAATGGACTTTATGGGACCATTTGTTCCCTCTAACGGTTATACTCATATTCTTGTTGATGTTGACTATGTTACTAAATGGGTGGAAGCTATACCCACTTCTCATGCAGATGCAGCCACTTCCATCAAGATGATCAAGGATCTCATCTTACTGAGGTTTGGAGTACCCCGATTTTTGATTACTGGTGGTGGAACTCATTTTATGAAGGGAACTTTTAACAAGATACTTCAAAAGTATGGAGTATACAATTGGGTAGCCTCACCTTACCACCCTCAGACCAGTGGACAAGTGGAATTATCTAACCGATAAATCAAGGTCATACTTTAGAATAGGGTGAACAGGTCAAGAAAGGACTGGGCTTTGAAGCTAAATGATGCATTGTGGGCGTATCGTACAGCTTTCAAGAATCCTATGGGTATGACACCATACAAAATGGTTTATGGTAAAACTTTTCACCTTCCATTAGAACTTGATCATAAGGCTCGATGGGCTATTAAAACTATAAACTTTGTTTTTAAAACTGCTAGGGGTAATGAATCTTAGATATTAATGCTTTGGATGAACTAATAAATGAGGCCTATGAAAATATTAGGATATTTAAAGAAAAAGTGAAGAAATGGCACCATAAAAAATTAAAAGGCAAGGAATTTAAATCGGGGGATAAAGGTTTGCTCTACAAATCCAGGCTTAAGATTTTTCTAGGAAAATTGAAATCCGGGTGGGAAGGACCTTATGAAGTCAAAGAGACATATCCTTTGGGAGCGGTGAGATTGAAAAATACTACACCCTCTTATTTATCCTTGATCGTTAATGGGCAGCGATTGAAGCATTATAGGGTTGGATAGGTTAACACCACGGAGGTAATCTCCTTAATTTTGGCCAAGGAATTGAATGAAGTGAGGTAACAAAATTTTAAGTTGATGGATTTTTGCTAGTTTGGAGTCTTTTCAGCATGTTTCTCCTCGCCCTTTGTTTCCCTCTTATTTTTATGATTTTTCTGGACTATTTCTCGACCTGGTACAGGCAAGCCGTACGGGCATATGCGCCTGTACCGGTGCTCATTAAGGGGTCGGATCCCTGTGTACACTTTTCTGCGTTCTGTATGACCAGACAATACGGGGATATACGTCCGTACCATAGGTCGTCATAGGCACTATTCTCATTTTGTCCCAAGCTTTTTATTATTATTGTGTTAAAAAAGGGCGGTAAACTATTAGTACGGGCGCCGTGGTACGGTCGGGGCCCGCCCATACTATCCTCCATGACCTACTTCGCCCCTTTTTCCTAGGTTTTCTTTTATTTACTCCTTTTTCTTTCTCTATTGTTTTGACTTTTATTATTTTTGAATCTCAGATATCGAGTCTCCTTCCTCCCACCTTACAATGAAACCTCGGATCTCACTTGATTACTCAGAGACTATGCAGCCTTTTCATATCAAGCAAATTTGGACCAAGAAGGAGGGCGTCTCTAAAGCACAATCCAAGAAGAAGGGATCCAAAGGAGATACTTCGTCTCCCTCGTTTTGAGGTCCCTCGCATGTAGTTCCACTCCCCAACTGGGAATATATGTCCCCGCAAAATTTGGAGATGCTCAGGCACGTGGAACAAAGAAATACCAATGGATAATCTCCACCAAACACTTATAGGTACAATATGCGTGGATCTTCTCTTAAATCCCCTCCCATATCTTCTTCTTGTAAAGAGGGAGAACGTGATGAGGTTCGAAAAAAGATCAAAAACCTTGATAAGATCTCCAAAGATTGTGTCGAAACTATTGGGGAAGGAGTTGACTCTTACTGGATGATGGGCAAAGACCTATAAAGAAAGGTCGATGCCATCGAAGGTAGAGTGCAACTTCTAACCAAAATGATCATGGAAATGGCTGATGACAGGAAGACTCTAGGCAAAATGATCATGGAAATGGCTGATGACAGGAAGACTCTAGGCAAAATAATCACTGAACTGCATGCCAGGATCACAGAGATGTCCACATGATTCGCATGTATTGCTCATGCCTGAGTCTCAAGACGGATGAAGAAGAGGGAGATGATGATTACTTCACTCCCAATAAGGAGTAAGTAATCGCAAGTAATTATTTGATCCACCCGGTTTGATTCCAAGCATGGGGGGATCTGTGAGAGCCTATCTTGTAATCTATCTTACAATTTTTATCATGTTGACTTTCATGCACGCATGTTAGACTTTAATTCCAGAATTTGCACTAGTTGCATCAACTTCGAGCTCCCTTTGTTCAAGAGAAGATTTATATCCATTGAGTTGCGAGAATTTATGATATTTGAAGTTGTGTTTAGATTCATGATTACTATATTAGATGATTGAACTAGGTTGAGTGTTATGATACTTGTACAACTATCATGATTTTAGGGACTTCCACACCAATAAAATTATTGATTAGGCTATGAGAAGAAGAATTCTGGTAGCATATCATAATTAAGAGTTTTTTAAGCCATTAAAGTAGTGAGCATGATCAAATAGTTGTACTAAAACGGGGAGAGAAAGAAGGAGTACAAATATATACATATATATAGAGAGAGATAAAAGATAAGAAAATAATAAATAAGAGATAATAGCTATGAAAAGAATAAAGTATAGAAGAAAAAGAATGATCATGAATCTTCATTACTAAACTGAGTGCTCGATACCTTTAAACTTTATGATTATATGATATGTTGAATCACTAGAAGATTCTTATAATTTCATTATTACTAGAAAAGGTGTGGAAGCCTCCAAGTCATGTAATGTGTAAGGATATGGTAATACACCCAAAGTATCCGTACATCTAATGTTGTATTCCTATTTCAATGTCTACCTAATTTATTGTCATGACTTGTGTCTCATGAACATGATGATCTTGTCCATAATCCACCATCTTGCTCAGGGACAAGCAAGAGCCTAGCTTGGGGGAGTTGATGAGTCCAAAATTGAAGCATATTTACCTTTTGTTCTTGCATAAATAGAGTAGGGGTCTTTGTATTTCACTTCATTTGCACACACTATTTTGTCCTTACTTTAACAGGATCACAAATCACTAAGTCTCATATGAACATATCAATTGGAACTATCATATTGTGTTATAATATGATATTTCTAAGTGATAAAAGTCATTTTATGGATTTACCTTCGCACCCGAGAGAATACCAAACGAGGAGAAGCGATCAGTACCAATAAAGACTAGTGGTACGGGCGAAGCCTGCCCATACCATCTGCCCATACTGGGTGTCATCGTGTTTGCCTCGTTAAATACTTTCTCCTGGCAAAGACGAGAGGGAGATTCGACATTCATAGCCACCAGAAACCATGAAAAAACACATGTGAAAGGGATTTGAAGGAGGAACTTGGCTAGTGTAAAATCCCAACTGCTTCATGGATCATTGGAGGACAACGCATCATCCCCTTCATCATCAACTGCTTCATCTACATCACCATCATCACCGCCATCTCTCATCTATTAGATCTTGTTGTAATTCTAGATTCAATTATTGTTTGCATTAGATCTATATCCGTACTTTTATCCATCCGTTTGATTATGATGATGTTATTGATTGCTTCCATGTGTGAGTAGTTCCTTTATTCTTGGGGAGATGGAGAAACCCTAGCACTATTATCAATTTATAATAAAGATGATCTATTATTGTATCCATGTGACTTGCCAGTATATGATAGATTTATGATTTGTGTTTGATCTCTCTCTTTAGATGGTATGTGTAACCAGCCACATATCATTTGCCTTTGGGACTAAAGGGAGGGATAAATCCTTTGGATGTGTTTTGGGATCATACCCATAATGGCCTCGTGATAGATCGGCGTCGGCTTGTAACCTACACGGTCAAAGGAGGATAAAGAGGGACCCCATAATCTAATTACGATATCCACAGGGAAACCCTTAATTGTGGTGGTTTGTATGGTGACTGCTCTCGGACATCGTAGTGGTTATTTAGAGGTGACCTCACTCTTGGCTCAACAAAGTGGCTTCCTACAAGCATTGTAGTGAACATCTTATTATGGAGCTCTCTCCACACATCTCATGACACAAGAAGTATGTTATCTTAATTATTAATAATAACAATACCATGCTATAGGTGTATCCTACAACCCCGAGAATGTTTTAGCCCTATTGAGTTTAACCACGCTTTCACACAACCTTGCTACTTGCTTTCTTTTACTAGTTTTAATTACATTTCTACAAACAACCAAAAACCTTTCAAACACCCTTTACTTGAGATCAAAGGCATCTTATAAGTATCCTTTGGTAGATAGTGACGAGGGGCATAAAGACCTTTACCAATTGCTCTCTGTGGGTTCGATATCTTTACTTTGAAACTAGCTATAATTGATCTGTGCACTTGAAGTCATTAGCCGTCCTTCTTAAAGTTACCCTTATGTTTACCCTTCTTGTCCTTCTTGAAACCAGTGGTCTTATTGATCATCAATACTTGATGTTATTTCTTGATCTCCACTTCAACATTCTTAAGCATAAACATAAGCTCAGGGAGAGTCTTCTTCATGCCATGCATGTTATAGTGATACGTCGGAAACGTATCTATAATTTTTGATGTTCCATGCTTGTTAGTATCTACTTTTATTTGATTTGTCTACACTTTGAGGTGCTTTTTACATGTTTTATTGTACTAACCTATTAACAAGCTGCCACAGTGCCAGTTACCTGTTTTCTGCTATTTTTGGTTTCATAAAAGCTAGTAAAAAATATTCTCAGAATTGCACGGGACAAACATCAAAGTCAATTACTTTCCGTGGAGAACAAGAATCCAGAAGACGATAAGGAGACGCAAGCCAGGGCGGCCAGACCCCCCTAGGCGTGGGTGGGCCCTGCCCCGCGCCTGGGAGGGGTGTGGGGCCCCTGGTCGCCTCCTCGGCCTCCCCCTTTGCCTATAAGAAGCCCCCGATGCAGAAACCCTAAGTACCCGATCAAATCTCCACGAAACCGTCTGTAGCCGCCACCACCATCGTCCCTAGATTAGGGGGATCTGAAGTTCTTCCCGGCACCCTGCCGAAGGGGAGATCATCCTGGAGGCCTTCTCTCCGGTATGATGCGTGAGTAGTTCCACCTTGGACTATGGGTCCATGTAGTAGCTAGATGGTTGTATCTCCTACTTTGTGCTTTCATGTATAGATCTTGTGAGATCCATTCATGATCAAGATCTAATCTATTTGTAATCATTCATGTTGTTTTTGCGGGGATCCGATGGATATTGAAATTATTATGTTGGTTTGATTAATTGTTTTGTCTTTATGATTCTATCATGTATGTGTTGTTTGTGATCTTGCATGCTCTCCGTTGTTAGTAGCTATCTTGGCAAAGTAGTTGCAAGTGACTCCAAGAGGGGGGTATTTATGTCGATAGTGGGTTCATGCCTCTAGTTTCCAAGGGAAGTGACAATAATCTCTTTGTTTGTAGATGTGTTGTTGCCACTAGGGAGAAAACAACGGTATCTTGTTCATGGAACATGTGGACAGTTTACCTTACACACTTTGCTTAAAGCAGTTGTTTGTTGCTTGCAACTTAATACTGGAGGGGGTTCAGATGATAACCTGAAGGTGGATTTCTAGTCATAGATGCAGTTGGATGGCGGTCTATGTATCTTGTTGTATTGTCCAATCGAATCTCATAGGATCTTTCTGGCTAGTAATTGCATTGTTATGCCTTGCTCAGTTCCTGTCAATTGCCCTGCTGTAATTTGTTTACCATTCATGCCATGTTGTTTATCTAAGGAGAGCACCTCTAGTGAACTATGGACCCCGGTCCAATCTTTACCATTGATACATCTTCCACTGTTACCTGTTTAGCTACTGCAAACCATTACCTTCCACACCATACGTTTATCCTTTGTTACAGCAAACCGGTGAGCTTGACAACCTCACTGATTCGTTGGGACAAAGTCTTGAGTTTGTGTTGTGCAGGTTTCCATGTTGCTTGCAACACCTTTGAGATGTTTCCTTCCTCCTTCAGGTTCGATAACCTCGATCTCTACTGAGGTAAACTTGCTGTTGTGCTCATTACACCTTGCTCTTGGGGTTCCAACGAAGTGTCCCACGTCAACACTGGGTGCACGCATCAAGATTTCTGGCGTCGTTGCTGGGGAGGCTAAGGATGTCTTCACAAGGGGAGTCCTTCACTTCCTTTCTCTTTACTTTGTTTTTAGTTTACTTTGTTTCTTTTGCTTGGTTTTGGTTGCCTATTTTCAAAAAACCCCAAAAAATTAGTCTAGTTTGGTTTGCTTGCTTTATTCAAAAACATAAAAAAATAGTTCCTGCTCTAGCTGTTGCTGCTGTTTTGGCTTGCCCACCTTTGCCAAAATGAACTCTGCTAAGAATACCAAGTTGTGTGACTTCACTAGCACCAACAACGATGATTTCCTTAGCACACCTATTGCTCCACCTACTCCTGTTGCTACATTTTATGAAATGAAGCCTGCTTTGTTGAATCTTGTGATGAGGGAAAAAATTTCTGGTGCTGGTTCTAATGATCCTGCTGCCCATCTCAATAGCTTTGTTGAACTTTGTGAGATGCAAAAATATAAGGATGTAGATGGAGACATTATTAAGCTCAAACTTTTTCCTTTCCCCTTGAGAGGAAAAGCTAAAGAATGGTTGCTTTCCTTGCCTAAAAATAGTATTGATTCTAGGACTAAGTGAAAAAATGCTTTTATTGAAAAATACTATCCTCCTTCTAAGATTATATCTATGACAAGTGACATTATGAAATTTAAACAACTTGATAGTGAACATGTTGCTCCAGCTTGGGAAAGAATGAAGTCTTTGGTTAAGAATTGCCCTAATTATGTACTCACTGTTTGGATGATTATCCAGACTTCATGCTAAGTGGGAAAGGGAAGCTGAAATTGATAGAAAGAATAGTGTGTGCACCATCACCACTAAACCACAAGTAGTCCCTATTCCTGCTCCTACTACGCCTAAGCCTATTGAGCCTACTACTAGTGATGCTAAGTTTGATTTTGATATTGATGGTTGCAATATTTCTGAAGTGATTATGTTCCTACAAAATCTTGCTAGAAGTCTTGATGCCAGTGATATGCATGTTGCTTTCACTAAACACATTACAGATGCTCTTGTTAAGATTAAGGAAGAAAATCTAAAACACAAAGCTTCTATTCCTAGGAAAGTAGAAGATAGTTGGAAACCCATTATTACTATCAAGTGAATGACTTTGATCTCAAAGCTTCATGTGATCTTGGTTCTGGTGTCTCTATTATGCCTAGGGAAATTTATGAAATGCTTGATTTGTCACCTCTGGAAGATTGTTATTTATATGTCCCACTCAATGATAATGCTAAGAAGAAACTCATGGGAAGTATTAATGATGTTCTCATTATGGTTAACAATGCTTATGTCCCTGTTTATTTCTATGTTTTGGATGTTGAATACAATGCTTCTTGTCCTATTACTTTGGGAAGATCTTTTCTTAGAACAGTTGGTGCCATCATTGATATAAAAGAAGGCACCATTAAATATCATTTTCCATTTAAGAAAGGAATTGAACACTTACTGATGAGAAGAGAGAGGTTGCTTTTTGCTCCTCCTTTGAAAGCAAGATTTGATGTTAATGCTTCTTCATTTGAAAATACTTGATTCTTCTTGCTTCTTATGCCTAACTTAAAGGCGTTAAAGAAAAGTACTTGTTGGGAGATAACCCAAGAGTTTCCTTGAGTCTTGGAAGTTATTACTTTAGTAATGACCTCTCCTTATCCTTTTTGTTTGATTTTTGTGCCAAGAATGACCTCTAATGAGAGGGAAGTAAGATTTGGGGAGTTGCTGTCCCGAAACAGATTTCTGTCCTCCACCATAAAAAATCTTGAGGAGTCTATGTAACTCAGATTGAGCTAAAAATTTACGAATGAATCACCCGGTATGTTAGCTAACTTTCGTTAGTTCAACACGTTTTTATTTGAGCAACATAAGATGTTCTAAAAAATCGGTTTCTGCATGCTGGTCTGTTTTGACAAATTTCTGCCATTATTTGCATTTGCTTCTTATTGATTCCTTTTTGAGTTCTCTTTTGGGGAATTGAGCTTTTTGAAGGAGTTACTACAGTAGCTTGTGTTTTTAGTGAAAACCCTTGCTGTTTCAAAGCTTTGTCAGATGTCTAATATCTTTTGAATAAACTAATGTTGCTAATGAAGATTGTGTGAAGTTTTGTATGAAGGAAAAATTTCAGGTGTAGGGAGAGAATGATGCAATGAGATGAATAATGGACAAAAGCTTAAGCTTGGGGATGCCACCATAGGTGTCACCCCAAGAAATATCCAATAAGTGCAAGCGTCAAAGCTTGGGGATGCCCAAGGCATCCCCTTCTTCATCAATAAAAAGCTCAGGTCTGTCTAGACACTTTGTTTTTATTGTTTCATGCACAGTTATGTTGTTCTTGGAGCGTCTTAGTTTTCGTTTGCTTTGATTAGTTTGTTTAGTTTGCTAAAGTAGTTTGGACCCCCGCTCTCGCTGTGTTGTTTTGCAAATAAGTTGCTTGGTGTTGGAAAGGAGTAGTAAGTTCTTGCTTGAAGTGCAAGAGGAGCTTGCATTGACTGTGATTAGACTTTAGCATGACATGCTATGTGTTGTTTTGGCATTATTCTTAGTGATTATTGCTGTAGCATGTCTTGTTCCAAACAATTTGGATTGCTTAGTGTGCCTTGAAGAAATTATGTGTTATTTTAGCATGCAAAAGCATAGTATTGTGGTATTCTCCTTTGATGCTTTTCTTGGGTTGACTTGGCACATGCTCACACCATGTTATGACTATGACAAGTCACCATTAGCCTCTATGATCATTTAGTCCTTGACTTGTAGTACCAATCTATGCATTGATTAGTAATGATTTGTTGCTCTGCATGATTATGACCATTATGTTGTCTTAGTTGGTTTCTCCCAGTCTTTTGCTAGACTCCACTTGTATGAGTAAGTTCTACTCATGCTTCCAACTCCCAAGAAACCAAGTTATTCCAAAGTGTCCACTATAAACTCCTATGCATGGTGTGTTACACCATTCCAAGTATATTCTTGTTTTTAGCTATCTTCCAATTAAAAACTATTTTGTTATGTGAAAACTTAGGGATTAAAGCCCTCACAAACTTGATGGCACACTTTATATACTTTACCCCTAATAAACTTGAACCATTGTGGCGCTATGTTGTATATGCTTGCACTTATATGTTGGAATTAGCAGAACCGTGTTGTCATGGGGAACGTTTTCAACATTGCACTTGTACTTTGTACTCAGTTGATATCAAGCTATTTTGTTTGTGGATGTCACCGGTGTGAAATAAAGAGGGAACTTGTAAGTCCTTGGAGTTTGTATTCTGTGTTTGAGAAATTCCTGGGCCGCTAGCCTAAGCCATGCCTAATCATGGTGGAAACTTGCAGTATCACCATAGTGAGCTATCTATGAAGCATCCTCAATAAAAATCTATGCATATAGTAAATAAAAAGATTGCTGAGATGCTCATTGTCTACTTGCCTTATCATTTTGGTTATGGGAAAGGTCCTGTACCATGTGCAAGGGGTACCCCGTTGGCGGTTCTCAATGATATGCAAATACTTACAATGACAAGAACTTACCTGGGGCTTAAGTTGAGTAGCATGAGGTGTGGCCATCATATTCAAGGGACTTGAGATTGCCAGCTTATACTTCGTCAAGCATATACTCCCTAGTTTGTTCACTTTAACCTTAATCACTTCAAGATGCTTATGCTAGGGGCAATGAGGGCTGAAAGCTAACAAGTACCATAATTTTTGGTAGCTCTTTTTGAAACTTGAAATCCCTGCTTCCTTTACAAAAAGGCCTTTCTTCCACCACTATTGAGTCTCCACCTTCTACCTTTAGGCACCATTAAGAGAACATAGTTGTCATTCTGTGTGCAGTGTTCCAAAGCTTATTGATTGATGCAGATTGTGATATTACTTGTTCTTGTGCTATTTGTTTCTAGTCACCCTTGTGAACTTTGAAGGTTTCCTATGCATCTATTTTCTACTCCATGAGGGACAAGCTGATTGCCACTATGCTATGTTTTCTGTATGTGAAACAAATAAACATTTTTCAATGCATGTTATTCATGATATTCGTTTGTAGCTTGTCATGTTGCATGCATAGTTACTATGTACTATTGTTAGAACTCCATCTTTCATGCACATGTTTAGAGTTATTTGATCCCAGCTTTCAATGCTTGCAAATGGTTGGATCTTTATTGTGAGGGCGCATGTCACCTCAAAAATTATTCTTTTATCACTTACCTACTCGAGGACGAGCAGGAGTTAAGCTTGGGGATGCTTGATACGTCGAAAACGTATCTATAATTTTTGATGTTACATGTTTGTTAGTATCTACTTTGCTTTGCTTTGTCTATACTTTGAGGTGATTTTTTACATGTTTTCTGGTACTAACCTATTAACAAGTTGACACAGTTCCAGTTGCCTGTTTTCTGCTGTTTTTGGTTTCAGAAAAGCTAGTAAATAAATATTCTTGGAATTGGACCGGACAAACGTCAAAGTCAATTAATTTTCGTGGGGAACAAGAATCCAGAAGACGAGACGGAGACGCAAGCCAGGGCGTCCAGACACCCCCCTAGGCGCGGGTGGGCCCTGCCCCGCACCTAGGAGGGGTGTGGGGCCCCTGGTCGCCTCCTCGGCCTCCCCCTTTGCCTATAAGAAGCCCCCGATGCAGAAATCCTAAGTACCCGATCAAATCTCCATGAAATCGTCTGTACCCGTCGCCACCATCGTCCCTAGATCGGGGGGATCTGAAGTTCTTCCCGGCACCCTGCCGGAGGGGACATCATCCTAAAGGCCTTCTCTCCGGTATGATGCGTGAGTAGTTCCACCTTGCACTATGGGTCCATGTAGTATCTAGATGGTTGTATCTCCTCCTTTGTGCTTTCATGTATAGATCTTGTGAGCTCCATTCATGATCAAGATCTAATCTAATTGTAATCATGCATGTTGTGTTTGCGGGGATCCGATGGATATTGAGATTATTATGTTGATTTGATTAATGTTTTTGTCTTTATGATTCTATCATGTATGTGTTGTTTGTGATCTTGCATGCTCTCCGTTGTTAGTAGATATCTTGGCCAAGTAGTTGCTAGTGACTCCAAGAGGGGGTATTTATGCTCAATAGTGGATTCATGCCTCTAGTTTCCAAGGGAAGTGACAATAATCTCTTCGGTTGTAGATGTGTTGTTGCCACTAGGGATAAAACAACGGTCTCTTGTTCATGGAACATGTGGACTGTTTACCTTACACACTTTGCTTAAAGCAGTTGTTTGTTGCTTGCAACTTAATACTAGAGGGGGTTCGAATGATAACCTAAAGGTGGACTTATAGTCATAGATGCAGTTGGATGGCAGTCTATGTATCTTGTTGTATTGCCCAATCGAATCTCATAGGATCTTTCTGACTAGTAATTGCATTGTTATGCCTTGCTCAGTTCCTGTCAATTGCCCTGCTGTAATTTGTTTACCCTTCATGCCATGTTGATTATCTAAAGAGAGCACCTCTAGTGAAATATGGACCCCAGTCCAATCTTTACCATTGATACATCTTCCACTATTACTTGTTTAGCTACTGCAAACCATTACCTTCCACACCATACGTTTAATCATTTGTTACAGCAAACCGGTGAGCTTGACAACCTCACTGATTTGTTGGGACAAAGTCTTGAGTTTGTGTTGTGCAGGTTTCCACGTTGCTTGCAACACCTTTGAGACGTTTCCTTCCTCCTTAAGGTTTGATAACCTCAGTCTCTACTAAGGGAAACTTGTTGTTGTGCTCATCACACCTTGCTCTTGGGGTTCCAACGAAGTGTCCCACGACAACACTGGGTGCACGCATCAAGATTTCTTGCGTCGTTGCTGGGGAGGCTAAGGATGTCTTCACAAGGGGAGTCCTTCACTTCCTTTCTCTTTACTTTGTTTTTAGTTTACTTTGTTTCTTTTGCTTGGTTTTGGTTGCCTCTTTTCAAAAAAAAAACCAAAAAAATAGTCTAGTTTGGTTTGCTTGCTTTATTCAAAAACATAAAAAAATAGTTCCTGCTCTAGCTGTTGCTGTTGTTTTGGCTTGCCCACCTTTGCCAAAATGAACTATGCTGAGAATACCAAGTTGTGTGACTTCACTAGCACCAACAACGATGATTTCCTTATCACACCTATTGCTCCACCTACTCCTGATGCTACATTTTATGAAATTAAGCCTGCTTTGTTGAATCTTGTGATGAGGGAGCAATTTTCTGGTGCTGGTTCTAATGATCCTGCTGCCCATCTCAATAGCTTTGTTGAACTTTGTGAGATGCAAAAATATAAGGATGTAGATGGAGACATTATTAAGCTCAAACTTTTTCCTTTCCCCTTGAAAGGAAAAGCTAAAGAATGGTTGCTTTCCTTGCCTAAAAATAGTATTGATTCTAGGACTAAGTGCAAAGATGCTTTTATTGAAAAATACTATCCTCCTTCTAAGATTATATCTATGACAAGTGACATTATGAAATTTAAACAACTTGATAGTGAAAATGTTGCTCCAGCTTGGGAAAGAATGAAGTCTTTGGTTAAGAATTGCCCTAATTATGTACTCACTGCTTGGATGATTATCCAGACTTCATGCTAAGTGGGAAAGGGAAGCTGAAATTGATAGAAAGAATAGTGTGTTCACCATCACCACTAAACCATAAGTTGTAGGGTCCCCAATCTTAGATAAGATAGAGCCTCCTGTGTTTTACAATGCTAGTCCCTGGATCAATAGCTAGCATCCACAGTTAAGATGTAATATCAAGAAACAAAGGTCATAATATAACTTTATAACCAGGAAAACATAATTTTATTACATCAAACATAGCTCATATGGCTATTACATTACATTGCAATGAATAACTATGGTCAAGTGGTCCTTCATCTTCAAAGTGCCACAGGCGGATGTTGGTTGTAGACTTTGTAATCCTAAACAATCAATCTTCACTAAACAATCAACCTGCAATATACAAGTTCTGACCACAAAGGGTCAATACATTTGAATTGTATTGGCAAGTGATACTATAATAGTTTAGTGGAGTCTATCATCTATATGCATTTGGCTAAGTGGAGTTGAGGCTTGCATTGCTCAAAATAGATTTTCTTAACATTTAGAAAATACTAAGTTTTGTTTTGACAAATTACTTCCAAGGCATCTACCAATCAAAGATCGAAGATCCTTTCCAAGGCATCCACCAATCAAAGATCAAGTGCTTGGCAAAACCATTTTTCTCAATCAAAGATTTCAAGATCCTTGTACCAAGCCATCTCTCCATCAATGATTGAAGAATTCAAACAACCCTTGTTCAAACCACAAGATTTTAATTTAGAAATTGGAATGATGAGATTCTTGATTGCTTCCATGTCTTGATGCTCAAATTGTCCTTTACCGGGGACATGGCTAAGTACTTAGATTTTACACTGCAGAGGTGGTGCACTTTACCCACAAGACTTGGTTTCCCAAGACAAAATCTTTCGAAGCCTTCCCTTAGACCAAGATGGACGTTCCAACCTATCAAACACTACCACCCACTGTCCATTTGGCTAAGTTCTTGCAACCTATATGATCATGGCAGAGCCCATATTTCCAAGTGGTTGCACTTGAAGCTTCTCAACATTTGACATCTCAAATCCCTTTGTTTCCTGGTGGCCATCCACAAGTGAGATACACAAGGTCAACCATAAACATGGGCCTTGTGAACCACTCAACATAACCCAATCTCTCCATTCCACCGGTGATTCATTAACTTAGTTGTTTTATTAAACAAAACATAAGTCCTCGACTTAGAATATTTTTCCATAGTGTGAATATATTTTCCACCCATGTTTTCTATTAGCTAGGCTAAGCTTGGTAGTATTAGGAAACTTAACTTAGGAAATCCTACTAAGGATTCATCTACTAGGTTTTCCTATAGCAAGATCTATACTTAGCAAAATCCATGCAAGTTTATTTAGCAAAATCACTAATGCATAGAAAAGTAATGGGATAGAAAGTATGAAGCATCACTTGCCTTTTTGGTAGAGTATAGGTTCACTTCTTGATCTTTGCAACAATCACACTCTTCAAGTCACTACAATCCATCAAGCAAGGCACAAACTCAATCTACCAATCAAGCAAAACAACACACATAAATAACAAAGTCAAAGAAATGCATGCAGGCATGCCAAGCTTTGTTTTGTTTGAAAAAGTGGTCCCTAGTGGGTCATAGTCATTTGGGTACATCTAATGGTCATTTCCTAAAGTGGCCAAGTCATTTGCAAAAGGTTTCACTTTTAAACCATTTTCAAAACAAAGTGTTATTTTATGTGGTGTAGAAATATTTTTACTAAGGCATTAGCCCATAGGGTTCACCAAATGAGTTGCTATTGCAAAACTTGGTGTTTTTGGGTCAGTAGGTTTGGTCCAAACCATCTACTCAAAGTTTTCTTCCCTTAAACATTTCCATAATAAAATCACAATTTTATTTGGCTAGAAATGGACTAAACTAATTAATCCAATCCAAACTTTTCCAAATTTATTTTCCAAACCATGGGTTGGTTCCTACGGTCAGTAATATCATAACAAACCAATTTGCAAAGGTTTTATCCTTAAATTCAATTTTAAACAATTTTTATACTCTAAACAAGCATACAAATGAATCTGTAAATTCAAACAAGCTAACAGCTACTATTTGCCAAACTAAGGGCATGGTTGGATAGGGCTTGTTCTCCTGAATTCATTGATATAAAATTTGTCAAATTTGGACGTGTGGATCAAAAGATATAAGGGTTTGAAAATGGCATCAAATTCTGATTTCAATTACATTTTTAAATGACGGTGACACGCGACACTACGATTGGGCGATACCGATTCGCTGCGGATCACGCTACTGTGCGTTGGATTAAGTCTAATCGTGTGGCTCAACGCATACCTCTTGGCGTTAAGTGATTCTGTCGCAAGGCCCGATCTAGATCTAACGGTGTGAGGTGCTCGATCAGTAGGCAGGCGCTACAAGCGGTCGGCCAACGGCGGAGGCGACGCCACAGGGGTGAGGGAGAAGAAGGAGTAGCTCACCGGTTCGACGCCGCTGATGCTCAACGTGGTACGGTGGGTGAAGGCGCCGGGTTGGGCGGGATTGCTCACGGAGTTGGTACTTGCGGGCGACGGCTACGGTCAAGTCAAGACGGCTAGAATCACCGGAGACAAACGAGGCACACGGTCGAGCGCAAGGACATGAAGAAGGCGTGTGCGTGAACGAGGGGTCGGGGTGGTCTGGAATTACCGAGGAGCCTGTCGTGGGCGAGGCAGACGGCCGAAGTTTATCGTAGCCGAGGCTCTGGGGCGCCCGCGGTCAAATGGGTGGTACGGGGAGGAAGGTCTGGGAGTGGGGAGGCTGCCAGGGTGCTCGGGGAGGTTCGGGGTGGTGTGGGCTGGTCGGATTTTGGCGAGGAAGGTCGTCGGAGTTGGTGAGGTTGCAGTGGTCATTTGGAGCAGCACTGGGGCGGAGAGGAACTGGAACCAGAGGGGAAACGGAGAGGAGGGACTGGCGATTTAACACGCGTGCTCACTGCGGCTTTTACTCGTGGCATCAAAGCGAATTAAGCCGAGGAATTAAGCCTGCAACGGCGAGGAGAGGGAGGAGAATCATCCATGGGTGGGTGAGAAAGATGAACAGGAGGGGGGGGGTCGGCTTGTCAGCGTTTGAGTGAGGGAGAAGAGGGGGCCACCGGTCAGTCCCTGTCTGAGTAGGTTTCTGAATAAGAAGAAACGCCTGGGGAGGGAGAAGTGCAGGCTGGACTGGCTTAGTGGGCCTTTGCACTATTTTTTTTCATGCCTTTATTTTTCCTTTTCTAATTCTTTTCTGTTTTGAATTTCAAACAATTATTCACACATTCAAACAACACCCAAATCAAATCAAACAAACACTCAATTTTACTTTGAATTTGGTTCTGTTTTTCAACATCATCCAAATCTCAAAACAAAATAATAATTTCATTCTTTTTAAGATCCATTCTTTAATTTGAATAAATAGATATTTTAGTTATATAATAATATAGAGTTTGTTTTAATTAATATAATCTTCATTTAAAATCCAAACACTTTCAAATCCAAATCAGTAGGTTTATTTGGAAATAAAGAATATTTTGATACTTGTTAAAAATAAAATAATCCTTTTTCTTTAGGGTCCATTAATAATTATATATAATGGGTCTTAGTTATTAAATCAAATAGAGTTTGATTTTATCAATAAAATCTTTATTTGAAACTTAAATATCTTCAAAACAAAATTAGTGGGTTTTATTTGGGAAATATAGAATACTTGGAGATTTGTTTTTAAAATAGAATAACATTTTATTTTAGGGTTCATTATTAATTAATATAATAGACTTTCATTATTATTTCAAATAGGATTTATTTTATTTGAGACATTTATTTTGAATCTAAAATAAAGCCAAAACACTTTAGTAGGTTTTATTAGAGAATATAAAATACCTGGACAACCTATTTTAAACCATTCAATAAGTCTTGGTGTTTTAATTAAAATAGTAAAACCTTTCATAATAAATTTTGATATTAATTCCTTATTATTTTATTTTAAATAAACCTTTGTTGTTTTTATTCAAACTAAATGTTTTAATTCCCAATGTTTGGTCAGGGTTTAATTTGGCTTTATTAGATAATCTTTATTTATAAATCCATCTTTTCTTTTGAATAACAAATCTTTTATTAAGTGATCCAAAATAGTTTTTTTTTAAATATTTTTATTTATCCTTTAATAAATGTTTATCTTTATGAATCCTTTTTGGATTTTATTTAATTCAAATGAGTTTGAAGTTCCAATTGAATTCAAAAAAATTCCTTCTGGCTCTGAAAATCAAACAAAGTTTTATTTTATTCATTTATTTTCACATTACAAGATTTGGAAAATCTTGGGATGTGACAGGCTACCACCCTTAAAATAAATCTCATCCCGAGATTTGGGGAGGCTAGGATTACAAGCAAGTTCAAACAACTAGGGTACTGCCACCCTTAAAATTTTTCAAACAAAAATTACATATTGGCCTTCCTGGGATCCTGGAAAACTTCTCTAAGCAAACTTTTGCATTGAGTCCCTTGTTTCCATACTTGACTCATGGCCAAGGTTGAGATCCTTCATAGACTTGTTTAACTTGTTTTTCATCTTTTCTGGACAATTGCTTGCATAGTGGCCTAGTTCCTTGCATTTGAAACACATCACTTGGCTGATATCTTTCTTTTCCTTTGGTATCTTCTTTGGTATCATTATCTCTTGTTTGTTTCTTTGGTTCTTCTTCTTTTCTGGGCATTCATTGGCATAGTGTCCCATCTCTTTGCAATTGTAACATTGCAACTGGCTTATGTCTTTCTTCTTCTTTTTGGGTCTCTCCAAATCTATGAGTTCTTCTAGTTCATGTTCTTCATAAGTGGGAGATCTTTCTCTCTTCTTGGGGCATTGATCTTCATGTTCCTTGGATGCATGATTCTTGTCTCTAAAATTATAGCTAGCTTGGGTTCCTTCTAGAATAACATCTTTGTCATCCTTGTTGTCATTAGCTCTTTGGGAAAAGTTTTCTCTCATGTTGATCATTTGAGTAACCAATCCTTGCAACAATTGGGATTGAAGTTTCAAAATCCTTTGTATGGCTGGGTCTAGTCCATTGTTGTTGGCTAAAAGCTGAGTTGTCTCTTGGCTCAACTGGTTTTGGGTTGCTATAAGTTCTCTCATGTTGTTTTCTTGGTTGGTGTTGGTGTCTCTTGGAGTAGTCATCTATTTGGGTTGGATTGGGATTAGAATAGGTAAAATATTTCTAAGGAAATATTTCTAATCACACACATCACAATTCACACAAGCAATGTTCAAGCAATCACAAACAAACATTTCACTCAAACAAGGTTCAAGCACATACTTAGACAACAAAATATTTTTGTTACACCACATAAGTTGGTGGTTTGACTTAACTAAATTATGGTGGTCCATCTATATGGTTCACTTGTGATCTTTCCTTCCTTCTTGGTTGCTTCTTCTTACATGAGATCATGGTTTCCTTGGAAAAACTTTTGGTCACAATACTTAAAAGTTGTTGATGGTTCCTTCTTATTTTGCATTCCCTCAGTCTCTAAATCTTGAGTAAGATTTTCCTTGTTTCACTTGTGGTCCTTAGTGATATCTAAGTTGGAAGTCCTTGGTGAAGATGCTGAAGATGTTGAAGTCATTAGAGTTGAAGAAGTTGAAGAAGTCCTTTGCACATGGTGTAGTCTTTGGCCATGGGTAGGTTTTTCCATCAAGTTTGAAATAGAAGAGATGTAGAGTTGAAACCAAAATGGTTAAGTAAAGAGGGTACAAGTGTTTTTTGTAAATATGTTTTGGATCAAAATATAACTCCTATTTTTCTAAGGGTTTTTGTCCAATCCTAGGGTTTACAAATCCTACAGGCAACACAATGCTCTGATACCATCTGTAGGGTCCCCAATCTTAGATAAGATAGAGCCTCCTGTGTTTTACAATGCTAGTCCCTGGATCAATAGCTAGCATCCACAGTTAAGATGTAATATCAAGAAACAAAGGTCATAATATAACTTTATAACCAGGAAAACATAATTTTATTACATCAAACATAGCTCATATGGCTATTACATTACATTGCAGCGGAATAACTATGGTCAAGTGGTCCTTCATCTTCAAAGTGCCACAGGCAGATGTTGGTTGTAGACTTTGTAATCCTAAACAATCAATCTTCACTAAACAATCAACCTGCAATATACAAGTTACAGCCACAAAGGGTCAATACATTTGAATTGTATTGGCAAGTGATACTATAATAGTTTAGTGGAGTCTATCATCTATATGCATTTGGCTAAGTGGAGTTGAGGCTTGCATTGCTCAAAGTAGATTTTTCTTAACATTTAGAAAATACTAAGTTTTTGTTTTGACAAATTACTTCCCAAGGCATCTACCAATCAAAGACTGAAGATCCTTTCCAAGGCATCCACCAATCAAAGACTAAAGTGCTTGGCAAAACCATTTTTCTCAATCAAAGATTTCAAGATCCTTGTACCAAGCCATCTCTCCATCAATGATTGAAGAATTCAAACAACCCTTGTTCAAACCACAAGATTTTAATTTAGAAATTGGAATGATGAGATTCTTGATTGCTTCCATGTCTTGATGCTCAAATTGTCCTTTACCAGGGACATGGCTAAGTACTTAGATTTTACACTGCAGAGGTGGTGCACTTTACCCACAAGACTTGGTTTCCCAAGACAAAATCTTTCGAAGCCTTCCCTTAGACCAAGATGGACGCTGCTCCAACCTATCAAACACTACCACCCACTGTCCATTTGGCTAAGTTCTTGCAACCTATATGATCATGGCAGAGCCCATATTGCCAAGTGGTTGCACTTGAAGCTTCTCAACATTTGACATCTCAAATCCCTTTGTTTCCTGGGTGGCCATCCACAAGTGAGATACACAAGGTCAACCATAAACATGGGCCTTGTGAACCACTCAACATAACCCAATATCTCCATTCCACCCAGGTGATTCATTAACTTAGTTGTTTTATTAAACAAAACATAAGTCCTCAGACTTAGAATATTTTTCCATAGTGTGAATATATTTTCCACCCATGTTTTCTATTATCTAGGCTAAGCTTGGTAGTATTAGGAAACTTAACTTAGGAAATCCTACTAAGGATTCATCTACTAGGTTTTCCTATAGCAAGATCTATACTTAGCAAAATCCATGCAAGTTTATTTAGCAAAATCACTAATGCATAGAAAAGTAATGGGATAGAAAGTATGAAGCATCACTTGCCTTTTTGGTAGAGTATAGGTTCACTTCTTGATCTTTGCAACAATCACACTCTTCAAGTCACTACAATCCATCAAGCAAGGCACAAACTCAATCTACCAATCAAGCAAAACAACACACATAAATAACAAAGTCAAAGAAATGCATGCAAGCATGCCAAGCTTTGTTTTGTTTGAAAAAGTGGTCCCTAGTGGGTCATAGTCATTTGGGTACATCTAATGGTCATTTCCTAAAGTGGCCAAGTCATTTGCAAAAGGTTTCACTTTTAAACCATTTTCAAAACAAAGTGTTATTTTATGTGGTGTAGAAATATTTTTACTAAGGCATTAGCCCATAGGGTTCACCAAATGAGTTGCTATTGCAAAACTTGGTGTTTTTGGGTCAGTAGGTTTGGTCCAAACCATCTACTCAAAGTTTTCTTCCCTTAAACATTTCCATAATAAAATCACAATTTTATTTGGCTAGAAATGGACTAAACTAATTAATCCAATCCAAACTTTTCCAAATTTATTTTCCAAACCATGGGTTGGTTCCTAGGGTCATAAGATCATAACAAACCAATTTGCAAAGGTTTTATCCTTAAATTCAATTTTAAACAATTTTATACTCTAAACAAGCATACAAATGAATCTGTAAATTCAAACAAGCTAACAGCTACTATTTGCCAAACTAAGGGCATGGTTGGCTAGGGCTTGTTCTCCTGAATTCATTGATATAAAATTTGTCAAATTTGGACGTGGATCAAAAGATATAAGGGTTTGAAAATGGCATCAAATTCGATTTCAATTCTGTTTTTAAGCATGACGGTGACACGCACACACTGATTAGGCGATACCGATTATTCTGCGGATCATGCTCTGGTGCGTTGGATTAAGTCTAATCGCGGCTCGGCATACCTCTTGACGTTAAGTGATTATGTCCAAGGTCGTCGATCTAGATCTAACGGTGAGGTGCTCGGCCAGTAGGCGGGCGCATGGCGGCCGGGCGCGGAGCGGTCGGTCAACGACGGAGGCGACGCTACAGGGGGTGAGGAGAAGAAGGAGTAGCTCACCGGGTTCGCTGACGCTCGCTGATGCTCAACGTGGTACGGGTGGGTGAAGGGGCGCACTGGGTTGGGCGGGATTGCTCGCCGGAGTTGGTACTGGCGACGGACGGCTCTGGTCGAAGTCGAAGACGAAGCTAGGAATCACCCGGAGACAAACGAGGCACACGGTCAGGAGCGCAAGGACACGAAGAAGGCGTGTGCGTGAACGAGAGGGGTCGGGGTGGTCTGGAATTACCGGAGGAGCTCGTCGGCGAGATGACGGCGCCGAAGTTTATCGTAGCCGAGGCTCTGGGGCGCCCGCGGTCAAATGGGTGGTACGGGGAGGAAGGTCTGGGAGTGGGGAGGCTGCCAGGGTGCTCGGGGAGGTTCGGGGTGGTGTGGGCTGGTCGGATTTTGGCGAGGAAGGTCGTCGGAGTTGGTGAGGTTGCAGTGGTCATTTGGAGCAGCACTGGGGCGGAGAGGAACTGGAACCAGAGGGGAAACGGAGAGGAGGGATCAAGGATTTAACAGCGTGCTCACTGCGGCTTTTACTCGTGGCATCAAAGCGAATTAAGCCGAGGAATTAAGCCTGCAACGGCGAGGAGAGGGAGGAGAATCAGTCGCGGGGTGGGTGAGAAAGATGAACAGGAGGGGTGGGGTCGGCTTGTCAGCGTTTGAGTGAGGGAGAAGAGGGGGCCACCGGTCAGTCCCTGTCTGAGTAGGTTTCTGAATAAGAAAAGAAACGCTTGAGGGAGAAGTCTGGCTGGCTTAGTGGGCTGGGCCTTTGCACTATTTTTTTCTGTCTGCTTTATTTTTCCTTTTCTAATTCTTTTCTGTTTTGAATTTCAAACAATTATTCACACATTCAAACAACACCCAAATCAAATCAAACAAACACTCAATTTTACTTTGAATTTGGTTCTGTTTTTCAACATCATCCAAATCTCAAAACAAAATAATAATTTCATTCTTTTTAAGATCCATTCTTTAATTTGAATAAATAGATATTTTAGTTATATAATAATATAGAGTTTGTTTTAATTAATATAATCTTCATTTAAAAACCAAACACTTTCAAATCCAAATCAGTAGGTTTATTTGGAAATAAAGAATATTTTGATACTTGTTAAAAATAAAATAATCCTTTTTCTTTAGGGTCCATTAATAATTATATATAATGGGTCTTAGTTATTAAATCAAATAGAGTTTGATTTTATCAATAAAATCTTTATTTGAAACTTAAATATCTTCAAAACAAAATTAGTGGGTTTTATTTGGGAAATATAGAATACTTGGAGATTTGTTTTTAAAATAGAATAACATTTTATTTTAGGGTTCATTATTAATTAATATAATAGACTTTCATTATTATTTCAAATAGGATTTATTTTATTTGAGACATTTATTTTGAATCTAAAATAAAGCCAAAACACTTTAGTAGGTTTTATTAGAGAATATAAAATACCTGGACAACCTATTTTAAACCATTCAATAAGTCTTGGTGTTTTAATTAAAATAGTAAAACCTTTCATAATAAATTTTGATATTAATTCCTTATTATTTTATTTTAAATAAACCTTTGTTGTTTTTATTCAAACTAAATGTTTTAATTCCCAATGTTTGGTCAGGGTTTAATTTGGCTTTATTAGATAATCTTTATTTATAAATCCATCTTTTCTTTTGAATAACAAATCTTTTATTAAGTGATCCAAAATAGTTTTTTTTAAAATATTTTTATTTATCCTTTAATAAATGTTTATCTTTATGAATCCTTTTTGGATTTTATTTAATTCAAATGAGTTTGAAGTTCCAATTGAATTCAAAAAAATTCCTTCTGGCTCTGAAAATCAAACAAAGTTTTATTTTATTCATTTATTTTCACATTACAAGATTTGGAAAATCTTGGGATGTGACACAAGTAGTCCCTATTCCTCCTCCTACTACGCCTAAGCCTATTGAGCCTACTACTAGTGATGCTAAGTTTGATTTTGATATTGATGGTTGCAATATTTCTGAAGTGATTATGTTCCTACAAAATCTTGCTAGAAGTCTTGATGCCAGTGATATGCATGTTGCTTTCACTAAACACATTACAGATGCTCTTGTTAAGATTAAGGAATAAAATCTAAAACACAAAGCTTCTATTCCTAGGAAAGTAGAAGATAGTTGGAAACCCATTATTAATATCAAGTGAATGACTTTGATCTCAAAGCTTCATGTGATCTTGGTTCTGGTGTCTCTATTATGCCTAGGAAAATTTATGAAATGCTTGATTTGTCACCTCTGGAAGATTGTTATTTAGATGTCCCACTCAATGATAATGCTAAGAAAAACTCATGGGGAGTATTAATGATGTTCTCATTATGGTTAACAATGCTTATGTCCCTGTTGATTTCTATGTTTTGGATGTTGAATACAATGCTTCTTGTCCTATTACTTTGGGAAGACCTTTTCTTAGAACAGTTGGTGCCATCATTGATATAAAAGAAGGCACCATTAAATATCATTTTCCATTTAAGAAAGGAATTGAACACTTCCTGATGAGAAGATATAGGTTGCTTTTTGCTCCTCCTTTGAAAGCAAGATTTGATGTTAATGCTTCTTCATTTGAAAATACTTGATTCTTCTTGCTTCTTATGCCTAACTTAAAGGCGTTAAAGAAAAGTACTTGTTGGGAGATAACCCAAGAGTTTCCTTGAGTCTTGGAAGTTATTACTTTAGTAATGACCTCTCCTTATCCTTTTTGTTTGATTTTTGTGCCAAAAATTACCTCTAATGAGAGGGAAGTAAGATTTGGGGAGTTGCTGTCCTGAAACAGATTTCTGTCCTCCACCATAAAAAATCGTGAGGAGTCTCTGTAACTCGGATTGAGCTAAAAAATTACAAATAAATCCCCCGGTATGTTAGCTAACTTTCGTTAGTTCAACACTTTTTGATTTGAGCAACATAAGATGTTCTAAAAAATAGGTTTCTGCATGCTGGTCTGTTTTGACAAATTTCTGCCATTATTTGCATTTGCTTCTTATTGATTCCTTTTTGAGTTCTCTTTTGGGGAATTGAGCTTTTTGAAGGAGTTACTACAGTAGCTTGTGTTTTTAGTGAAAATACTTGCTGTTTCAAAGCTTTGTCAGAGGTCTAATATCTTTTGAATAAACCAATGTTGCTAATGAAGATTGTGTGAAGTTTTGTATGAAGGAAAAATTTCAGGTGTAGGGAGAGAATGATGCAATGAGATGAAGAATGGACAAAAGCTCAAGATTAGGGATGCCACCATAGGTGTCACCCCAAGAAATATCCAAGAAGTGCAAGCGTCAAAACTTGGGGATGCCCAAGGCATCCCCTTCTTCATCAATAAAAAGCTCAGGTCTGTCTAGACACTTTGTTTTTATTGTTTCATGCACAGTTATGTTGTTCTTGGAGCGTCTTAGTTTTCGTTTGCTTTGATTAGTTTGTTTAGTTTGCTAAAGTAGTTTGGACCCCCGCTCTCGCTGTGTTGTTTTGCAAATAAGTTGTTTGGTGTTGGAAAGGAGTAGTAAGTTCTTGCTTGAAGTGCAAGAGGAGCTTGCATTGACTGTGACTTAGACTTTAGCATGACATGATATGTGTTGTTTTGGCATTATGCTTAGTGATTATTGCTGTAGCATGTCTTGTTCCAAACAATTTGGATTGCTTAGTGTGCCTTGAAGAAATTATGTGTTATTTTAGCATGCAAAAGCATAGTATTGTGGTATTCTCCTTTGATGCTTTTCTTGGGTTGACTTGGCACATGCTCACACCATGTTATGACTATGACAAGTCACCATTATCCTCTATGATCATTTAGTCCTTGACTTGTAGTACCAATCTATGCATTGATTAGTAATGCTTTGTTGCTCTGCATGATTATGACCATTATGTTGTCTTAGTTGGTTGCTCCCAGTCTTTTGCTAGACTCCACTTGTATGAGTAAGTTCTACTCATGCTTCCAACTCCCAAGAAACCAAGTTATTCCGAAGTGTCCACTATAAACTCCTATGCATGGTGTGTTACACCATTCCAAGTATATTCTTGTTTTTAGCTATCTTCCAATTAAAAACTATTTTGTTATGTGAAAACTTAGGGATTAAAGCCCTCACGAACTTGATGGCACACTTTATATCCTTTGCCCCTAATAAACTTGAACCATTGTGGTGCTATGTTGTATATGCTTGCACTTATATGTTGGAATTAGCATAACCGTGCTGTCATGGGGAACGTTTTCAACATTGCACTTGTACTTTGTACTCAGTTGACATCAAGCTATTTTGTTTGTGGATGTCACCGGTGTGAAATAAAGAGGGAACTTGTAAGTCCATGGAGTTTGTATTCTGTGTTAGAGAAATGCCTGGGCCGCTAGCCTAAGCCATGCCTAATCATGGTGGAAACTTGCAGTATCACCATAGTGAGCTATCTATGAAGCATCCTCAATAAAAATCTATGCATATAGTAAATAAAAAGATTGCTGAGATGCTCATTGTCTACTTGCCTTGTCATTTTGGTTATGGGAAAGGTCCTGTACCATGTGCAAGGGGTACCCCATTGGCGGTTCTCAATGATATGCAAATACTTACAATGACAAGAACTTACCTGGGGCTTAAGTTGAGTAGCATGAGGTGTGGCCCTCATATTCAAGGGACTTGAGATTGCCAGCTTATACTTCGTCAAGCATATACTACCTAGTTTGTTCACTTTAACCTTAATCACTTCAAGATGCTTATGCTAGGGGCAATGAGGGATGAAAGCTAACAAGTACCATAATTTTTGGAAGCTCGTTTTGAAACTTGAAATCCCTGCTTCCTTTACAAAAAGGCCTTTCTTCCACCACTATTGAGTCTCCACCTTCTACCTTTAGGCACCATTAAGAGAACATAGTTGTCATTCTGTGTGCAGTGTTCCAAAGCTTCTTAATTGATGCATATTGTGATATTACTTGTTCTTGTGCTATTTGTTTCTAGTCACCCTTGTGAACTTTGAAGGTTTCCTATGCATCTATTTTCTACTCCATGAGGGACAAGCTGATTGCCACTATGCTATGTTTTCTGTATGTGAAACAAATAAACGTTTTTCAATGCATGTTATTCATGATATTTGTTTGTAGCGTGTCATGTTGCATGCATAGTTACTATGTACTATTGTTAGAACTCCATCTTTCATGCGCATGTTTAGAGTTCTTTGATCCCAGCTTTCAATGCTTGCAAATGGTTGGATCTTTATTAGGAGGGTGCATGTCACCTAAAAAATTATTCTTTTATCACTTACCTACTCGAGGACGAGCAGGAGTTAATCTTGGGGATGCTTGATACGTCGAAAACGTATCTATAATTTTTGATGTTACATGTTTGTTAGTATCTACTTTGCTTTGCTTTGTCTATACTTTGAGGTGCTTTTTTACATGTTTTCTGGTACTAACCTATTAACAAGTTGACACAGTGCTAGTTGCCTATTTTCTGCTGTTTTTGGTTTCAGAAAAGCTAGTAAATAAATATTCTCGGAATTGGACCGGACAAACATCAAAGTCAATTAATTTTCGTGGGGAACAAGAATCCAGAAGACGAGACGAAGACGCAAGCCAGGGCGGCCAGACACCCCCCTAGGCGCGGGTGGGCCCTGCCCCGCGCCTAGGAGGGGTGTGGGGCCCCTGGTCGCCTCCTCGGCCTCCCCCTTCGCCTATAAGAAGCCCCCGATGCAGAAACCCTAAGTACCCGATCAAATCTCCATGAAACCGTCTATAGCCGTCGCCACCATCGTCCCTAGATCGTGGGGATCTGAAGTTCTTCCCGGCACCCTGCCGGAGGGGAGATCATCCCAATGGCCTTCTCTCCGGTATGATGCGTGAGTAGTTCCACCTTGCACTATGGGTCCATGTAGTATCTAGATGGTTGTATCTCCTCCTTTGTGCTTTCATGTATAGATCTTGTGAGCTCGATTCATGATCAAGATCTAATCTATTTGTAATCATGCATGTTGTGTTTGCGGGGATCCGATGGATATTGAGATTATTATGTTGGTTTGATTAATGGTTTTGTCTTTATGATTCTATCATGTCTGTGTTGTTTGTGATCTTGCATGCTCTCCGTTGTTAGTAGATATCTTGGCCAAGTAGTTTCTAGTGACTCCAAGAGGGGGTATTTATGCTCAATAGTGGATTCATGCCTCTAGTTTCCAAGGGAAGTGACAATAATCTCTTCGGTTGTAGATGTGTTGTTGCCACTAGGGATAAAACAACGGTCTCTTGTTCATGGAACATGTGGACTGTTTACCTTACACACTTTGCTTAAAGCAGTTGTTTGTTGCTTGCAACTTAATACTGGAGGGGGTTCGAATGATAACCTAAAGGTGGACTTCTAGTCATAGATGCAGTTGGATGGCAGTCTATGTATCTTGTTGTATTGCCCAATCGAATCTCATAGGATCTTTCGGACTAGTAATTGCATTGTTATGCCTTGCTCAGTTCCTGTCAATTGCTCTGCTGTAATTTGTTTACCCTTCATGCCATGTTGATTATCTAAGGAGAGCACCTCTAGTGAAATATGGACCCCAGTCCAATCTTTACCATTGATACATCTTCCACTGTTACTTGTTTACTTGCTGCAAACCATTACCTTCCACACCATACGTTTAATCATTTGTTACAGCAAACCGGTGAGCTTGACAACCTCACTGATTTGTTGGGACAATGTCTTGAGTTTGTGTTGTGCAGGTTTCCACGTTTCTTGCAATACCTTTGAGACATTTCCTTCCTCCTTAAGGTTCGATAACCTCAGTCTCTACTAAGGGAAACTTGTTGTTGTGCTCATCACACCTTGCTCTTGGGGTTCCAACGAAGTGTCCCACGACAACACTGGGTGCACGCATCATATAGTTCATCACAAAGCTCTTGTAGGTTGGTGGTAGAGATTGTAGAACATGATGTATACCTAAGTCAATGGGAATCGTTATTCCCAAGGAAACAAGCTTATAGGCGTACCTAGACATTTTGAGTACATGCTCGCTAACGGAGCTGTTCTTTTCCATCGTGCATCTAAATAACTTTTTTGAAGCATCATAACTCTCCACAACAGCATGGGTATCGAAAATCTTTTTTAGTTCTCCCATGGTATCAAAAGCATTGCCATTATCGAAACGCTTTCGGAGTTCCATCTATATCCCATATAGTATGCCGCAATGAACCATGTTGTGGTCCTCCTGACGACTCAAGTAAACATTCTTTACTTCATCCGGAGCATCATGAAGTGCTGGGGGGCCTAGCGGCTCTTATAGCACATATTGCTTTTGTGCAGCAGTGAGGAGAATCCTCAGATTCAGGGCCTAGTTGGTAAAGTTGCTACCACTCATTGCAAGTTTATGTTTATCCATGAACACATTGAAATTAAAAGCAGGTGGTTCCATCTACAACATAATTTACAAAGTTTATTTAGACTAAGTTTATGACAGATTGAGTTCAACTAATCCAAATTACATATGAACTCCCACTCAAAAACAACATCTCTCGTGTCTTTTTGGTGATTACACGAACCAGATTCACTATAACAAGACCGATCATCACGTGAATTGTTGTAGCTTCAAAGGCGAGCATCTAGATGGCCATCTTATCAACCATATAACTCATGCTTTACCTCTCGGTTCATGTTCTGAGGCCATGTCTATACATTCTAGGCTCGCCAACTGAGAACCTTAGTATCCGCGTGTGTAAAAATGTCTTACACCCGTTGTATACGAACATTGAGTCTATCACACCCGATCATCACGTGGTGTCTCGAAATGACGAACTTTCTTAGCGGTGCATACCTAAGTAATAACAAATTTATCTTGATATTTTATATCCCACAAGTATAGGGGATTGGGTGTAGACTTTTTGATAAGTAAGAGTGTCGAACCCAACGAGGAGCTAAAGGTAGGATAAAAAGTCCTCTCAAGTTTTATCAACCGCTGATACAACTCTACGCACACTAAACATTTGCATTATCTAGGAAATAAAACTAGAGCAACAATATGGGTATAAGAGATAGCTTTGCAAGATAATAAATACAAGAAAGTAATTGTTAGTGTTGTAGCAATAAAATATACTAAGTAACCATAAACTAACAGTACCATGAGTGTGGGAAAATGGTGGTAATTGTGGTGGCTTTGTCCAAGTTTAATTAGCGAATAAATCGGGTTCATTGTCTTCGATACAGTTTTCTATGTGAGAGAGGCTAAATAAACATGCACTTCACTACTTGGAATTACAAGTACTATATGATTGGATTGTTAGCAAGAATCCGCAAATACTAACAATGCATTAAAGTTTCCCCAACCATAGCCTTAAGTTAATGGTCCTCTTACTCCTATACGTGCAACGTTCTGGTTTGCGTCCTCGGGTTTCTGTCACTCCGACAGAACTTCCCCCTTCCTCTTACACATACTACAAACCATATGATGTTTAATACATGCACATACAAATATAATGGAGACCAAAGGACTGTACCATATCAACATACTACTCTAATGAACCAAAGACACTCAACCAAGCAATCAAAAGACAAATAAACTACACAAACATGACATAGATCATAGGATTATAACTTATAGCATCGAACACCATGTTTACATAGTACGGTATAGAGGTGTGTGGGAGGATGAACCACTATATACAAGGAGGAGTTGGTGATGGAGATGGCGCTGAAGACGATGAAGGGGGCAGCGAGAGGTGCAGGGCGGTGGCGGCGCGGGGAGCTCCTTCCTTGTCGCCGACATCATGGGGGAGCGCCGCCCCTTACCCCCTTCCTTCATGGCTTCTTGGGATCCCTACCCCATGGAGATGGGATCCATGGGGGAGGCAAAAAACGTGGCTTTTGGCAGCTGCAATTTGTGGGTGGAGGCGTCCCCTACGAGTTAGGTTTCCTCCCTTTATATAGCTACTCGGATTTTCGTCACCCAATCTAGGTTTGCAGTGGATCGGGCTTATCTCGGCCGTCCGGATTCAAAATCGGTTAAATTTTATGTCTAGAAAATTCCTCGCTAAATTTCCAACAACTTTGTAGTTGGGGAGTTTTCCGTTTGACGTTGTGTTCGACCTGTAACGTGACCATCTTCAAAAAAGGTTCTGAGACAGATTTCTGGAAAGTCCCGATTTGCCTCCAACAAGATTTCCTCTTGTATTCTTGGTAATTCCTACACATCAAAGTGTAAAACAAGAACATTGTGCACTTTTGTAACTATTATTAGGTTAGTCCAAATAAATCATAAACTTTATATAAAAACAAGTGTCAAAAGCATAATATTAGCATAAAGCCATAAAAAATATAGATACGTTTACGACATATCAATATTTAAATTAGGGATCATCTTATATTGCTACTAAAGCGCCAAACAAGCAATATAAGATGCATACAAACATCATATGCTAAAAGTGATATGATATGGTTCTTCCACTTGATCACTATCTTGTGCATCATGGTATGATTGTAACATCCCTAAAATCATGTTTCAAAAACTCATGCATATCATCCATGCATCCATGATCATGTAGGATTCCATTTCAAAATCATTTCAAAACAGGAGCATATGTGCTCATTATTTTATGTATGAATGCTCTAGCCTTTGTGCTACTTGCTATTGAGAAAGATAGTAATATTCTCTTAGTATTGTTTAGAATCCTAACTTAAGTGATTCCAAAGGCTTGAGCCAAGTTTCAAAACAAGTATGAAATAAAACCAAAGTTTATGCCTTTTTATTATATCTTCCAAAGGCTTGATTTCATTTTATTTTTCAAATGACCCAAGTAGGTTTGAGTGAATAGATGTGTTTGACACATATTTGAGTACAAAGTTCACTGTACAAAAGACCAGAGAAAGTTTGAAATCAAACTGATTTAAAATGAAGTTTGAAAATCATTTTAGAAAATCAAATAGAAAAAGAAAAGGATTAAAGTGGGAAAAAATAAGCAGCCAGCCATTCTGGCCCAACCCAGCCCAATTCGACCCAGCTAGCCCAGCAACCCTCCCGCGAACCGTTTTTTCTTTACTCGCAAACAAACCCACCGAGTGACTGACACCGTCCCCACCTCCTCTGCTTTCTCTCATTGACAATCATGCCACTGACCGTCATCTCCACCCTGCAACCCCTTCTCCCCCAAATTACGTCGGTTGTTTCCGGTGATTAAACCTCGCTTAAATTCGATTGATTGCGTGAGTAATTTCCTCCCCCGACCTTGCGTACTTAATCGCCTGCGACCTCCTCTCCTTTTCCCCCAGTTTCCCCTCTTCGCTTTAGGCTTTCAGATCGACCCCAACCACCCATCGCTCGACGAGCTCCAGCACTCGCCAACCACTGTCGCCCCTTGCCCTCCTAACACTGCGAGTGAGTTCCCCATCTCCTTCTGCACTTGCCAGTATCACCCACTCGCCCGCGCACGCTCCTATTCGTCGGCAACCTCAACGTCAAGCAAGCGCCGCCGTCTTCAACTCGGTGGCGTCTCTGGTAGTTCCGACCCGTCTTTCTTTTTGATGCTCACGTATTTGCCAGGCTCGTGCGCGTCTAACACTCTGTTTGTGACACTCTGGCATGGTCTACAACTCCGGCAACAACAACGAACAGCTGTGCCCGACATCTGCCTCTACTCCGACGAGGAATCCCCACCGTGTCTGTGCGCCCCTTGACAAGTCGCTACCACGTTGAGCTCCAGCACGCCTCTGCGAGTCTGGTAAGCACTTCCACTGACCCCAGCCCCCTCTGTAGCCACCGCCACGCCATAGACCGAGCACGCCGCCGCTCGCCATCGCCGCGCGCCGCCATACTTTGGTCGTTTGATCGAGAGCTGTTAGATCTAGATCTAACGCGTGAGACAGAATCATTTAACGAAACGGTATGTTTAGATCTAGACCGTACACAGTCACTTTAATCCAACGGCCTGCATCGACCGATCCGTGCGAAGCGGTATCGACCAATCAGAACACGCTGCGTGGCTAGGGTTTAGATTTAAAATCAGAATTTGAATCTATTAGATGTTTAAACTTGTTTTAATCATAATTTTTGATTCCCACGTCCAAATTTGACAAATTTTATATCAATAGAATCAGGAGAGAAAGACCTTTCCATTAATGCAAT
Organism: Avena longiglumis; assembly: GCA_030063025.1. Classification (NCBI taxonomy): domain Eukaryota; kingdom Viridiplantae; phylum Streptophyta; class Magnoliopsida; order Poales; family Poaceae; genus Avena; species Avena longiglumis. Next base: position 79,561,288 of record CP125976.1, read on the forward strand.
GTGTTTAATGTTTTGTTTCTGTTAAAATGGTTATTTTTACAGAAACATATGTAGGCCTATTTTGAGTATATTAATCATTAGAGAAATGTTTTAATGTTCAAATAAAGATTGTTTGGCAAGTTTTGAACTTGTTTATGAACCAGTACTGTGCACTTGTCTTGTTGAGTATAGAAAATCATCACATATCATATTGCATGCATCCATATATTTTTGCTTGTATCTATTTTGTATGTGATTTGGTGCTATCATTTTATGTGTAGATTTTGGTGCAAATAGTGATTGTGATTGTGAGGATTGTAGCTACTCTCCAAACTACCAAGGCAAGTGGTGCTTCATGATTTTATTCCTATGTTTTTCAAATATGCATTAGAAATATTTTTGCTAGACTTGCATGGATGAATTTTGGTCTTTATATGCTATGCTTGGGAAATCCTAGTAGTTGTAGAATTGCTAGAAATTTCTAAATTAAGATGTTATCTATGCCATGCTTAACCTAGCTAGTAGAAACCAAGGGTGGTAAAATATTCATGCTATGATAAAATATTTCTAAGTCTTTGGACTTGTGTTTTGCTTAATAAAACAACTAAGTGAATGAAACACCTTGGTGGAATGGAAGGAATGGTTTATGTTGAGTGGTTACACAAGTCCCATTTCTATGGTTTACCTTGTGTATCTCACTTGTGGAAAGCCACCCAGGAACAAAGGGATTTGAGAGGCCAAATGTTAAGAAGCTTCTAGTGCAGCCACTTGGCAATATGGGCTCTGCCTGGATCACATAGGTTGCAATAACTTAACCATTTGGACAGTTGGTGGTAGTGGGATGATAGGTTGGAACGCGTCCATTTGGTCTAAGGGAAGGCTTCTGAAAGGTCCTGTCTTGGTGCAAATCAAGTCTTGTGGGGAAAGTGCACAACCTCTGCAGATGGAAGAATCTAAGTACTTAGCCATGTCCCTGGTATTGGACAATTTGAGCATCAAGACATGGAAGCTATCAAGAATCTCCTCATCCCAATTTCTAAGTAAAACTTGTGGTTGAACAAGGGTGAAGGACCCCAATGTCTATTGGTGGTTCCTTGGGAAAAGATTTTGACAAAGAAAAACTTAGTGTTTTCAACTGATAGGCAAAACCTATTTTAAGCAAAGCAAGCCTAAGCTACACTTAGCCAAAATGCATATAGTATTTAGTCCACCAATATTCTACTAAGGTATCACTTGCCAATACTATTCCAATGTATTGACCCACTGTGGCTGTAACTTGTGATGTTGCAGGATATTCTGATGATGATTAGGAGTCATGAGTCTACACTCAACATGCTTGCCTGTGGCACATGAAGATGAAAACTTATTTATCTTATTATATATTTGAACTCTTGTATTAGGCATGTGGCCATGGAGTTGTAAAAGACTATGTTTGTCTCTGGAATGATATGTAATAATGACCTTTGTTTCTGTGTACTTCATATTAAACTATGTATGCTAGCATTGATCCAGGGACTAGCATTGCAATCACAGTGATCCTTTCCTTTACAAAGGAGGGATCTTACAATGATCTTCATCATTCCTATATGTGTAAGGCCAAGGTCTATGGAACTTACACTTTGGCATATTATAATTTCCAATAGTATCAACCCATACTACAAATTATAATACTACCATATCATAGTACTTTCCTAGCAAAACCAAAAAACTAGACGCCTCTAATTTATGTTTTGCATGTTTTTACATGGCTAAGGGCTTTCGGAGATAGAACCGTTCATACCTACAAACATGAAACCACAACGATGATAATAAAATTATTGACAACCTATTGTAAATTAGATATTGACTATAGTAGGAGAGACAAACACCCGCAATCTACTTATGTAAAACTAGTTGCATGTTAAGCGTGAAACAGGTCTCATGTGCGAGGACATGTAAAGTTTATCTGGGCCGCTTCATCCCACTATGCCACCAATATCCAAAATACACATAATAAGAAATAACGTGACCATCAACTCCCACATAATCATATCTGTACTACCCGTGCAAAGTATCCATGTATAGATTCGACTGAATCGACTCTGATACCATTGTTGGGTTCGCGGCATAGAAAACAAAAAATTCCTACGATGGGAACTATAAAGCACCAAGATCCATCTACCTAGATATAATCAATGGATGGATATACATCCATAGAATACATACACTTGAAGAACGGCAAAGCTTTATGAGGTTAGACTCGTGGATGATGTAGTCGTTCGCTTACTGATCTCAAGATCAAGTAGAAGTCCGACAACACTGCAACTTAGCGGAGCATCCATGATCACACACACGTACAGTACCCCGATAACCTTTGTGTCCTCACTCCAGCAATGGACTGGAAGCAGCAAATCCTTGCTCCAGATAATTTTACCGGGAACATGTATCTCGCTAAGCCGAGACCATGGGGGAATAGTACTAGAGGGGGAGAGAGATCCTTCGCGATGAGGTGTGAGGGAGGAATGCCTTTTATAGGGGGGACATCCCCTCCCATGGCCGGAGGCCAAGGTGGTGCTCCCACCTCTCCCCTCATTTATGTGGGTGGAGCTCCCACTCACATAATAAGCCTCCACTCACATAAACCATTTCTCCACTCAAAATTCCACTCACTTTCATTAAATTTCCACCAAATTTTATGGAATACCTCATTTAATAAAACTCTTTTATTTATTTTATTCAGATTTTTTAAATAACATTAATTAAAAAACATTCACATAAAACCCCTTACTATATTTCAATTTCACATGCATAACCAATTTCAGCAATTTCACCCGAAATAATTCCGGTGTCCATTGAAATAATTCTAGCGCTTTGATATTATTTCTCTGGCATTTCATTTGCTCAAAATGGTGTCACTATCCCTTAAGTGTGTCACCCTATGGTTCGCGAATAATGCAGACATGATCGAGACTCATCTCCGATCAAAAATCAGCAGCGGGACCTGGAGATCTATACTGACTCCCACACATTCAACGATGACGTCTTGTGATCGTGTGAACCTTTAACACTGTAACTAAATACTTTTGTTTTGTTGTATTTTACATGTCCGATATTCGATCATCAGTATCCCCATACCTAGTTTGATCTCGTTACCGACATGTGCTCTTTTCTCGTTCCCATTATATAATATTCTAGTGATCCCCATCACTTGCTTTCAAGCTATATCAATGTGATATCACCGAGAGGGGGAGCAGAGTATATCTATCCATCATTGGCATGGACAAATCCCACTATTGATCCATAAGCCTCTACATAACACCATCGGAGTATCTAAACCCACCTTTATAGTTATCTTGTTACGGTGTGACATTTGATGTTATCAAGCTACTCTTCCCGTGTTAGTGATTGGCATGATCTTATGGTCTAAGGATTAAAGTTACTTTGTAACAATGTTATAGTAATTTAAACATAATTACTTTGATTGTATTACTATACTTCGGATGAATGTTCATCACATCATTCCACCAATGTTGTGACCTTGTTATTAACAACATCCAATGTCCATGATTTGGAAACCTTAATAATCTTGTTAATCAACGAGCTAGTTTATATGAGAGGCATAACTAGGAACACTTTATTTGTTTATTAAACACACATGTATTAATGTTTCCTTTTAATACAATTATAGCATGCAAAATAAATATCTATCATATAATTAGAATACGATAATAACAACCGTATTATTGCCTCTCGGGCATATTCCCTTCAGCCTTATAGGCTTGTCCTGAGATTTATTTTTGTCTTGGAGATGCATACAACAACCAACATGGACATGAAGACGCCTCTTGCCTCCTGAGAAATGAGAAAGACTTGGATACTGCAAATTGTGTTGCAGGTAAGTTAGTCGACAAGCATAGTTCAACAAATAACACATATAACTAGATATTTTAAAATCCAACTACATACATCAGCGCAAGTGTTGAACAAATGGGATGATTCCTCAGCATTCCCAAACTTAGTAGGTTTGGACTGATATGACTAAGATAGATACTGCAAATGCAATGCAGCATAGTAAATCGGTAAGCATATCTTATCAAGTAGCACAACATAAATAAAGGCAAACTTAGCTATGTACATTATTGCAAGGCATCATATCATTGGATATCTCTTCTGACATGACCCGAGCCTGATAATAAATAAAATGTAGCAAAATTAGCTTATCGTGCATATCACAACTTTAGTTTTAGCAAATTTGCTAACTTAAATGCATCAAGTTACCTCTGCATTCTTCATAGGTAAAGGAACGACCGGTCGAATGAGAAAACGGTTCGCAGATCCCATTTCAATGAGGATTTTCTTGTTTCTAACAATTCTTGCGTAACGCTTAAGCTCGTAATTTGCGAGAAGAGCTGAATCCATTGACCCAATGTACAAGTTGTCCTAAAAAACATCATTTTAACAATCTGCATGATGTGCCCTATATATCTATATACCAATCCCATGTACCTAGTAAAACATTGTCCTTAGGTAGGGGGTGTACCAGCGAATGCGGCGGGGCGACTGGAATCTTCACGATGATGGTGGAAGCGAATACGCTGGGACAATGTGGCGACGGTAGAACCAGGCGACGAACAGGGATCTGCATGGCGACGGTGGAAGCAGAGCAACGAGACAGGGATATGCATAGTGAGCTTGACGGCGCCGGTCGAAGCTCGGATAAGGAGTAAGTGTTGGAATTGGTGGTGATATTTTCGAGTGAGACAACGAGACAAGTGCAGAAACTAGTCTGCATATTTTTCTAAATGTCGGAGCGGTGAGCTAGGTCTAAAAATTTGGAAATTTTCTCGAAAGTAATACATACATATATATAAACACATGGAAAATACAAACCACATAATCAAATACTACAAACTGGATAATTAGCATAGTAATCCGCAATTAGTTAGTACATAATACAAGATTAACTACCCAATCATGTTAATTGAAGGGTGATGACTGCAAGTGCACAGATTGATTGTAGCTAGTTTAGCTAGTTTTGAAATAAGAGTATCGAACCCACATAGAGATATTTGGTTAAGGTATTTATGCCCCTTGTCACTATCTACCAAAGGTTATTTGTAAGCTACCTTTGATTTTAAGTAAAGGGTGCTTGAAAGGTTTTTGGTTGAATGCAGAAAAGTAAATAAAACAAATAAAAAAAGGAAACAAGTAACAAAAGCATTTAGAACAAAGGTTGAACTCAATAGGGCTAAAACGTTCTTGGAGATGTAGGATACACCACTAACATGTTGTAATTAGTCATAATTCGAATAACCTATTTCTTATGTCATGACATGTGTGGAGAGAGTTCCATAATAAGTTGTCCACTACAAGGCTCGCAGGAAACCACTTTATTGAGCCAAGTGTCATGGTGTGGAACACGGCAGATCCATCGGGGATGGCAAAGAAGGGACACATGAATGCATTCGGTGGCTCACGCAACGGGTTGGGCACGGTGCACTGCAAACATAGGGACGTACCCAGGTTCGGGGCCCTCTTGGCGAGGTAACACCCCTACTCTTGCAAGATGAACTATGTATGGGAGCTGATGCTCAGTACAAATGCTCCTTGAGTTGTTTCCTTAGCTACTACCGAGAGCTAGAGGAAGATGGAAACTTGATGCTAACACTTCTATCCTTCTACTGTTGCCTACCTAGAACCCTAGCTCTGCCCTCCCTCATATACTGGTCTGGGGGGCAGATTACAGGTCAGGTCCTAGGGTTTACTGTTTGGATATGGGTTTACAGGGCAGGGCTGGCTACAGGGCCCAGTCGGTGGGCCAGGACCCAGTCCGCCCTTCTTTTAGCGTCATCCCTCTCTTTAGCGGTCACCCGGGCTTCCTTTGGGCGTCATCCTTGCTTTTACGGTCACCCGGACCGCTTTCGCCAGTCCGGCCGACCGTCTTGCTTTATCTTCGTCGGGTAGCGCTGGTCATGACGGCATCCAGCTTCCTTGATGACGAGGGAAATCCAGAAGCGTACCCTGCACGGAGCGTCAACCCTTCAGTACTCTCCATCGAATCCGAGGTGAGCCGGGTGGAAACGGCCACCCAGCCAATTCTTCTGGCCACCGGCTAGACGGGCCAGCCGGGAAGGTTATAAGCCCAGCCGGGATCTCTTGCCAGTCGGTTAGAGCTATCTTTCCTGGAGGCTAGGCGGCCTGCATCCTCTGGAGCCGGCCTACTTATGCCTGGCTTTCCCCACCCGGGGGTTATCCCCTCGACACTAGTCCCCAAGCACGTATGGGCTTGGCCGGTGGGCAATATCTTCTGTGCTCCTTCTTGTCCTGAGAGAGTTGTTTTATTTCCTCCGGCTGCGGCTTTTGCTTTTGCTTTCCGGCTAGAATTAACCGGCTGCGGAATCGATGGCCGTCCACTGGGTGTAAACAGCGAAGGCAGGTACTGGATGGCGCAGCTGAAGACGAAGCGTTTGGCTGGATGACGTCGTTGATATCTTCACCCATGACTGTGGCTCTGGCGCACGTCGCGTCAGTTTGACTTCCGTGTCGATGCGTCAATTTTTGGCAACTGCGCACGCAAACTTGCCGCAACGTTTCCTCGGGGCAAGAGCGCATGCCTCGTCTCCCACTAACGCCCGGGGATCTTCTGCGGCAATTACGACGACGCGGAGGATTTGGAGCGCCGCGGTGGCTGTGGCACCACGCTGGCCGCGCGTGGCCGGGCGGGGCGACGTGCCGCTTTGGAGATAAATAGAGCTATGAGGGGGATCGGTTCCCACGCTTGTCCATCCTCCGGCTCATCTTATCCTCGTTCCCCAGCGCTCTTTGCTCGTGTGCGTCCTCTCCTTGACATCGCCGTCCACTTCTTACCCATCCACCACGATCACCTCTTCTGTCGAGATGCTGCCGGAGCAACGCAGCGGCTGGTGCGGGTCCTTTGTGACCGACGAGCTCGTCAACAAGTACTGGCGGGGGAGGTTTCTTTACTCGTCGATGCTTGTGAAGCACCGGCTCGCTCCGGAGGGGGAGCGGGTGTCGAACCCTCGTTCGGGGGAGCACGTTGTCTTCCTTGCGCATTTCGCCCGCGGCTTTGGCCTTCCCGTCAGACACTTCCTCCTCCATCTCTTTGTCTTCTTCGACCTACAACTTAATCATTTGGGCGCCAACGCCATGGCGCAGCTGTCGCATCATGCGGCCTGCTGCGAGTCATACCTTGGGGTGTGGCCCGAGGTGGCGAACTTCCTCAAGTTCTTCGACTTCAAGGCCCAGAACACCACCAAGGGTGGCGCGCTGACGTAGACGGGATGTTGCGCCGTCTACCCGTGGACCTCCTCGCCGATGTTGCGGTTCGAGATCCCCGGCACCGTCAAGCTATGGCAGCGCTCATATTTCTATGTGAGCAATGCCACAGATATCGACTGGATTTGCCTTCCACCCTTCGCCGACGTGCCCTTGACGCAGAAGGGCTGGACGACGAAGGGCATGGGAACGGTGGCGTACCTCGACCGGATGGCCACCCGGCTAGAGACGATGGTGGATACGGAGAGGCTCACCGCCGGGACATTGCCTTGTCGTGGATGGTGCGTTGCGTGCTTCCGCTGCAAAAGCAGTCGCACAAGATGTGCCACCTCTCGACCGCCAATGATCTGACGAGGACGTCACAGAAGGATGTGCCCTATAAGGACCTGCGGAACTGGGTCTCCATGATCTCCAAGTTCCGCATTGAGGCCAACTAGGCATACTCCTGCCCCCCCCCCCGGTACCATCGTGGCCGCCTGCCGCCTCGGGTAAGTTTCTTTCTGGTTGTCTTGCGTCTTGCTTCTTGCTATTGCTAGCATTCCCTGGGTGCCTTATGCTCCCCTTTTTGATTAGTTGTTCACGGCGTAGCTAGCTGAGGATGGCATGGGTGACTTCCCGCTTCCGTCCTTCTTGGAGGACAGGAATCCGGAGAAGTGCCCCCAGACGGAGCCCAAAGGGTTTCCCGTCCGGGCGGACGACGGCCCCTTGGATCCTCATGGTAAGTTGTTGACCGTAGCTATTTCCTTCACCTTTGCTCGTGAGGTTGTGGTTTTGATTCCTTGTTTGTATCGCTGTCGATGTCACCAATGAGGAGGGTGGCCAAGAAAAACCAGCGGCGAGAGCCCGGGGAAAGAGGGCGGCACCTATTGCCGCTCCCGCTCCAGTTGAGACAAAAAAGACGCACCGAGGGCGTCGGGTTGTTGCTCCATCGCCCGTCGCTAGGTTAGTATCTCTCTTCCCTTGCTTGCCTCTCTGTGGTTTTGCTGAATCCTCCTTTGATTTTTTGTTCCGCGCAGCGAGGCCATGCTGCTTGGCGATGGTGGTGCCGCCGTCACTGCTCCTCCTCCTCCTCCATCGGTTGAAGAGGTGGCGACGTCATTGCGCGGCTGCCAAGCGGCTAGCCCGGCCGGTCCAAGGCTTCGGTCGTGCCATCTCCGCCTGTGGCGCTGAGGGCTCCGACCACGGGCTGCCGCTGTGCACTGCGTCTTCACGGTTGGGTCAGCTGTTTGTGGTTCTGCAGGACCCAGAGACCCCCCTCCTTCGCCCCGGGGCTGGTGTGAACCCGGCGTGGAGCGATGCTCCAAGCAGCTCCGCCAGGACCGTCATTACGGAGGTGACAGAGGAAGCTGGGGCGGCGCGGGCGGCTATGGCGGATGGCAGCCAGCCGAACGGTGGTCAGCCGACTGGCAGGGAGTTGGTGGTGGTTGTGCCTTTGGGTGTGGCTGCTGATGATGACGAGGTTGTCATCACCGTCTCAAGGCCAGCTCCGGATGTGCTGACGCCGGATGCGATCCTTGCCCAGCTCTCGGGCTCGGCACCCGTCGCACTGAGCCAGGTTCGCCACCTGGTTGAGGGAATGGAAAAGGGCCTTGGCGAGGCAAAAAAATTGTCTGTTTTGATGGAGGTAAGTCGTTGCCCTTCACATGTTTCTGCTCTTTCAGCCGGTTTGTTCCTCTATTGCTCATTTTCTTTCTTGCTGCAGAGAGATTTTGCTGAGTCTGTGAAGAACACCTGGGATCTTGGCCGTAAGATTGCTTCTTCAGATCTGTCTTGGCGATTGGCTCCCTTTTCCCGTTTTTTTTGACCATCGGGTATCCTCATACAGCAATGATCCAGGACAAGGAGAGGGAGGTGGAGCGCCTCAAGGCTGAGGTCGCCCGGCTGGAAGAATCGAACAAGGCGCGACAGGCGCAGTTCGATGAACTTGCCGCGGCCAAGCATCGGCTTGAGGTTAGCGTGGAGCAGGGCAGGAAGGCAGCTGACATCCAGGCGGAGGCACTGAAGAATTTTGAGAAGATCTCCACCCAACAGGAGGAGACGATCAAGATTCTTCGCGCCCGGGAGGGGGAGCTTACTCAGCATTCTCGGATATGGTCATCAGTAAGTTCTTCATTTTCCTTCTTCCGTTGTGTCATGACTCGCTCGATCTTGTAAGATTATTCCGCTTTGTGCTTGACTACAGCTCATTATCCTGAGGCGACCGAGATGGCCGTGGAGAAGCTGCCCGTGGATGAGGTTAGACGCGACCTGACTGCCCTTGATCTGGTCAAGGTGCTGGCGGAGGAGAGCAATGGCCTGCGCGCTAACCTCTTCCACTACCTCTGGCCGGACGCAGGCGAGGTGCATGACATCGCCAGCCTGGCCGTGGCTCTGTCCAAAGGAATTGACGTGCTGGACATCCATAAGGAGTGGTCTGCTCGAGGCGGAGTGGAGATGGCTCTGGCCCATGTGATGTCGTGGTATCCAGGTGTCGACCTAAGCGTGCTCGCTCGTGGCTTCCGTCTTGGGACGAGCTACGAGGGCCTTCGCACCAGGATTCCGGCGCTCCGGTCCTATGGGGTGAAGATTGGCACCTACATGGACTTGGAACGTGACTTCAGTGCCCCCGGAGAGCCACGACCGTTCCACTGGGCCCCGGTGCCTTGTAATCGCACTGACGTCACCTCCAGCAGCCAGCCTCCTCCCACTGACGTTGGTGCCGCCCCTGCTGATCCATCTCCTTCCACTTCTTCAGTTCTAGACTCTTGATCCCCGGTATGCCGGGTGTATTTGTGAAACTTGTTACTTTGCTTTGCTACGCTTCGGCTGACTTCTGTCGCCGACTTTTAAACCTACGCGGAGCCTTCGTGCCCCGTTTAATGGTTTGGTGCCTTTTGTTTATCTCTGTTTATATCTCTGTCATTTGCGGTCTCTTATGCTCGGGCCGGCTGGGATAGCCAGCCGGGTTGGAGCTCTTTTGCCGTCCTGACTTGAGTTTGTGGGTGCACGGGAGCGCGTCCACTGGGTGTAGTCCCCGAGGTTCGGGCCGACTAGGATAGCCAGCCGGGTCGAAGCTCTTTTGGCTACCTTGACTTGAGTTTGTGGGTGCGCGGGAGCGCGTCCACTGGGTATAGTCCTCGAGGTTCAGGCCGACTGGGATAGTCAGCTGGATCGAATCTCTTTTGGCTACCTTGACTTGAGTTTGTGGGTGCGCGGGAGCGTGTCCACTAGGTGTAGTCCCCGAGGTTTGGGCCGGCTGGGGTAGCCAGTCGGGTCGAAGCTCTTTTGGCCACCTTGACTTGAGTTTGTGGGTGCGCGGGAGCGCGTCCACTGGGTGTAGTCCCCGAGGTTCGGGCCGACTGGGGTAGCCAGCCGGGACGAAGCTCTTTTGCCACCTTGTTTCCTGCCAATTTGTGGCTCGGTCGTGCAAGATAGAGCATTGCTCTGGATTAGTTTTCTTGTGCATATGCTCATTCGTTAGTTGGTACTTATCGTAGAAATAAAATAGATAGGCGCCCCTTCAAGTTAGGCCGTCAGCAGCTCCCCTTTTATCAGCGAGTATTGGTCTTTCGAGCATTTTTCCTTGCCGGCTGTCAGCAGGGTTACAGTCTGCAGCCGGAACCGAAGGACTGACTATGTTGGCGTGCCTCGCGATACTTCGATTCGCTGTTGTTGGTTTAACTCTTGTAGGGCGCGACCGGTTCGCCTGGACGCCCTTGCTTTCTATGCTGGCATCTTCTTGCTGCGGGCGCTTTGAGTTTTTGCTCTTGCCGGGTCGACAGCCGACATGCGTACTGAAGCCGGAACCGAAGAGGTTACTCTACACGCCGCGTGCAATATTATGCCGTCTGTAGAAATAATGGGGCCTAGGTCAGCCGGTACGAAAATGCAGATGGTGTGCGGAATTGGGACAAAGTCCTTAGCGTTGCGCCAAGGCTTTCAATCTCGTTCACTTGTTACATAAAAAAGGGAAGATACATACACTTTTCTAAGTTTAAAATGGCCGGAGCAGGCTGGCATTCCATGGGCTCTCCGTCTCATCGTCTGAGCGATCTACCTTGTTCATCGTCGGCTGCTGCGCGTCGATCAGGTAGTATGAATTGTTGTGGAGCGCTCTGCTGATGACGAATGGTCCCTCCCATGGTGGGGACAGCTTGTGCATTCCTTTGGTGCTCTGGACCAGGCGCAGCACCAGGTCTCCTTCACGGAAAGAGGTGGGCCGGATCCGGCTAGCGTGGTATCGACGCAAGTCTTGCTGGTAGAATCTAGACAGGGCCAGCCCGCGTGCCTCCTCGAGCAGGTCCACGCTTTCCTCCCTTGCCTCCTTGTCTTCCTTCTCCGTGTAGAGCTGCTTGCGGGGTGCGTCGAACTGGATGTCTGTGGGGAGAATGGCTTCTGCCCCATAGACAAGGAAGAACGGCGTGAAACCGGTTGAGCAATTGGGCATGGTGCGCAGGCTCTAGAGCACCGCTGGAAGCTCCTCGATCCAGCATCCAGGTGACCTGACGAGCGGTTCGATGAGCCTTGGCTTGATTCCGGCTAGGACCAGACCATTAGCAGGCTTGCATTGTCCGTTGGAATGTGGGTGTGCGACTGATGCCAGATCTAGGCGGATCCCTTTTTTCCCGCCGAAACGAGCGAAGACACCTTTCGCGAAGTTGGTTCCATTGTCAGTAATGATGTTGTGCGGGTAGCCGAATCGGATGATGATGTCTGTGAAGAACTTGATCACTATCGCTCCGTCCAGCTTCTTGATTGGCTTCGCCTCGATCCACTTGGTGAACTTGTCCACGGTTACGAGTAGGTGCGTCATATTGGATCAAGCTGTCTTAAATGGTCCGACCATGTCTAGGCCCCAGACTCGCAAACGGCCAGGTGATTGGTATTGTCTTGAGCGCTGCAGATGGCGTGTGCTTCAGCTGGCTGAATCGCTGGCAGCCGTTGCATGTCTTGACTATTTCTTCAGCATCCTTCAGTGCCGTCGGCCAATAGAAACCATGCCGAAGGGCCTTGGCTGCTATTGCCCTTGATGATGCATGGTGGCCACACTCGCCCTGGTGTATGTCCGTTAGAAGCTTGGCTCCTTCCTCCTGACTGACGCATCGTTGGTAGATGCCTCCGACGCTGCGCTTGTACAGTTCGTTGTTGATGATGGTGTAGGCGCTTGCCCTTCGTCGCACTTGTCGTGCCGCCACCTCCTCTGTTGGGAGTTCGCCCTTGGCCAGGAAATCCATGTACGGCTTTGCCCAGTCGGGCGCCTCCCGTATGGTGTGCACCGTTTGTATGATGAGCTTGATCTCCTCGTGTACGACCGGCTCCAGAGCGTCGGGAGGCCTGCTGGGTGGAAAGATGTTGATGTCAACCACGAGCTGCATCATGGTAGTTTTACGGATGCGCGGCAGTCCACAGGTGCGATCACGGCCCCCGGTGCGGCGCAAGAATCCCGGGCGTGTCGTGGCAACGGGTGTTCCTAGATCTGCGCTGAGCACGATGGAGTCGCACTCTGGAGTGGAGTGATGGAGGGATTGTGCAGGTGCTCGAGGGACACCCCAGGCGGTATGGCTTGTCATGTTGACCCGACCCTGGCCAAAGCGTCAGCAGCTTCGTTGTTGGCTCTGGGTACGTGGTGAAACTCACATCCTTCGAAGCAGGCACACAACTGCTGGACGAAGAAGCGATAAAGGGCCATGTTCGCATTCCTGGCATCCCATTCTCTAGATACTTGTTGCACCACCAAGTCCGAATCTCCGAAGCACGGTACCCTCTGGATGCCAATCTGCTTGGCCATCTTGAGCCCATGGATGAGTGCTTCATATTTGGCGATGTTGTTGGAAGCTTTGAAGTGGATCTGGAGAACGTACTCCACCCGGTCGCCTTTGGGCGAGGTTATCACGATTCCGGCTCCAAGTCCTCCCCTCATTTTCGATCCGTCGAAGTGTAGCTTCCAGTAAGTTGATCCGGCACTGGGGGCATGTATTGTGTATCTGCCCAATCGACGATGAAATCAGCCAATGCTTGCGACTTGATTGTTGTGCGTGGCTTGTACTGGATGTTATGTGCAGCGAGCTCGATGGCCCATTCCGCCACGCGGCCAGTTGCGTCTTTGTTGCCGATGATTTCCGCGATTGGGGCCAATGCCACCACCCGGATGGAGTGCTCCTGGAAGTAGTGCTTGAGTTTCTTGGCGGCCATGTACACGCCGTACACCAGCTTCTGGTAGTGAGGGTAGTTCTGCTTGGATAGCGATAGTACCTCACTCAGATAGTATACGGGGTGCTGGACCATCTGAGCCTTTCCTTCCTCTGGTCGCTCCACGACCAATACCATGCTGACCACTCTGTTTGTGGCAGTGATGTACATCGGCATGGGCTCCTTTGCTGCTGGGGCCACCAGGACGGGTGGCGAGGTGAGCATGCGCTTGAGGTCTTGGAAAGCTTCATCCACCTGAGCTGTCCAGACAAATTTGTCTATCTTCTTCATTAGCTGGTACAGGGGAAGAGCCTTCTCTCCCAGCCGGCTAACGAACCGACTGAGAGAAGAGAGGCACTCGGTGAACTTCTGTACGTCGTGCAGGTTCTACGACAGCTCCATGCGATCGATGGCTCCAATCTTTTCCGGGTTCGCCTCGATTCCACGCTCGGAGACGAGAAAGCCCAGGAGCTTGCCAGCTGGGACGCCAAACACGCATTTCTCCGGGTTCAGCTTGATCTGGAAACGGCGAAGGTTGTCAAATGTTTCCTTCAGATCTTCAAGGAGCGTGTGCCGTTCCTTGGTCTTGATGACGACGTCGTCGACATAGGCGTGTACGTTCTTTCCAATCTGCGTCTGCAGGCATTTCTGCATGCAGCGCTGATAGGTTGCGCCTGCGTTCTTCAACCCGAAGGGCATGGTGGTGTAGCAGTATGCTCCATACGAGGTTATGAACGATGTCTTTATTTGATCAGTTACATTGAGCTTGATCTGGTGATAGCCTGAGTAAGCGTCCAGAAAAGACAACAAATCGCACCCGGCGATGGAGTCGATGACCTGATCAATCCGCGGCAGGGCGAAAGGATCTTTGGGGCAAGCCTTGTTGATACTGGTATAATCGACGCACATGCACCATGTCTTGTTCTTCTTCAGCACCAGCATCGGGTTGGCGAGCCATTCCGGGTGGAAAACTTCCATGATGAAGCCGTCCGCGAGCAGCCGTGTGATCTCCTCGCCAATGGTTCTTCTCTTTTCTTTTGTGAAGCGGCGCAAAGATTATTTGACCGGCTTCGCGTTCGGTCGAACATGAAGGGAGTGCTCGGCGAGCCCTCGGGACACCTGGCATGTCTTTGTGGCACCATGCAAAAATGTCCCAATTCTCACGGAGGAAATCGACAAGCGCGCTTTCCTATTTGCTGTCCAGGCCGTCTCCAACCAGAACGAACTTGCTTGGGTCTTCCTTGTTTAGCAGGATCTTCCTTGTCCCCTACGAGGGCTTGAACTGCGACTCTCCAGCCAGTTTGGGCTCTCCAGCCGGCATGTCCTTCTACAGGGCCGCCATGTTCTGCATTATGACGCGCTTCTCTTCAGCGATGATCATTGCCTCGACCAGATTAGAGCCGTCTGAAGCGCACTCGATCGAACGCTTGTAGCATCCATCGACAGTGATCGGTCCCTTTGGGCCCGACAGCTTCATCTTGAGGTATGCGTAGTGCGGTACTCCCATGAACTTGGTCAGGGCTGGGCGCCCTAGTATGGCGTGGTAGGCACTGGAGAGATTTATGACCTCGTACCAAATTGGCTCGCGGCGGAAGTTATTCTCGCTGCCAAAGCTGACGTCTAGCCGAATCTTGCCGATTGGGGAGTGCGACGGCCCTGGTACTGCTCCGTGGAATGAAGTGCTTGAGGGTTCCAGTTGGGACTCGCTGATGCATAGCCTATCGAGGCTGCTCCGATACAGGAGGTTTATGCTTCTCCCTCCATCGATCAGTACCCGAGAGAAGCGACATGAATGCTTCTTGGAGATGATGATGGGGTCCAAAACCAACGCGTAGCTGCCAGGGCTTGGCAGCATGGCCGGTTGATCCTCCTTGCTCCAGGTGATCGCCTGGTCGGACCAGTGTAGGTACTGGGGACGGGTTGGGACCATTGCATTCACCTCCGCCTCGCGTCTCCGCTTGGCGTGCTTCATTTTCGGCTCCGCCAGGAATATGTGGTAGTTACCCACCTGCCGCGGGTAACCATCCTCGTCGTCTTCGCGGCGGTTGCGCCATTCCCTGTTATCCGGTGGGCCTCCGGCTGGCGGTGGAGGTGGTGGTGGGAGTCCACCGGCTTCAGCCATTTTCTTTGTCCAGCTGCATTGGCGCGTCGTGTGATTCGCGGGCTTGTTGCCGCCGCTGTGAAACTTGCACGGCCCGTCGAGCATGGACTCCATGGTGTGCTTAGGCCGAGGCGGCCTATCGTCTGGCCTCTGCCTCCGGTTGCCCCTGCCGCCGGATCCTCATGCATCGCAGCTACTTATTTGGTACCATACCGACTATCCGGTTGGTCGTCTTTCCTCTTGCCGTGGCGGTTGTCGTGATCGTGCCGCCGGGGATGATGGTCGCCCGGCTGGCGTCGCTCCGCCTGCTCGTTCGTGACGATTTAACCTTGGTCGTCCACCATGATGGGCTTCTTCATTGCTGCGTCCGCGGTGGCGTACTTGTCCGTGATGTCCATGACCTGGGCCATGGTTTGCGGGTCTGCCCGGCTGAGCTTGTGCTTCAGCATGGTGCCGTCTCGACAGCCGTTGGTGAAGAAATCTATCGCCTGGTGCTCACGCACCCCTTCACACAAATTGTGCATGCTGGTCCACCGGGTGAGGTAAGCGAGATCCGACTCGTCTGTGCCTTGTACACAGAGGGCGAGCTCGTGAGGCCGACCTGGCTGCTTGTATGTTTCGGTGAAGTTGCGGATAAACGCCACTTCGAAGTCCAGCGCCATGCGTTGATGCTGTTGTCAGGGAGGCTAATGAGCCACGTCCTTGTCGAGTCGACGAGCATGAGGGGGACGTAGCAAATGGCCAGGCGGAGGTTGCCGTTGGCGATTCCCATCACGGTGGTGTAATCGACCAACCAATCCTCGGGCTTAACGGTTCCGTTGTACTTTGGCGTGTCCCTTGGGAGCGAAAATCCCTTCGGAAACGGCTCGTTCTGGATGCGCGGGCCGAAACATTTTGGGTCAGTCGGACTTTCCTCCTCCAAGGTGCGTGACTGCATCAGGAGGTCGATGCGCTCCCGCGCGTCAGCCGGTTCTCGGGGACCGAGTTGGCCCTTCAAACGCGACGCAGGCGGGTCCTTGTTCGCGTCTGCTTCCTCCTCTGGTGCTCGCATCTTCTTCCCCTAGGAGGCTCCGCCTGCGCGACTTATGCTTGAGGCGGCGGCGTCCCGGTTGTGGCGACCGCGATTGCCGGATTCGCCACGCGGGCGGCTGTTTTGCCCAACCCCTCCTGGAGAAGAGGCTTGCTGATGCTTGATTCCTCCATGCGCAGTCTGGTCCGTGCCTTTGCGGACGACAATGACGCGGGAGTTGCCCACTTGGCTGGGGACGCCCTCGGCTTGTTGCTTGTTCGCAGTGGCCACGAGGAGCTGCACACGCTCCTGCTGGCGACGAAGTTCATTGCCCTCTAGGTGCTTTAGCTCCGCGGCCGCTGCCTCGGCTGCCCTCATGTTCTTGGCGGGAGTGCTGTAGACGGGTCGCGCCACACCTGCATGCGAGTCGGCGGCGCGGTCCAGTTCCGACGCTAGGTCACCGCCCCGGTGCTGGATCTTCCTGGCGAAGCCGTGAGCTGCGTTATACTCGTGCACGGTGGCATTCAGCCGACGCTGGTTAGCCGTGACCTTGGTGGCTTCCTCCAGGAGTTTTTGGCGTGTAGCTTCGAGTGTTGTCGCCGCAGCCGCTGGGTCTGTCTCGACAACGACCGGACCACGCAGGTGCTGGATGGAGGCGGTGAGCGGGTCTTTCTCCTCCTCGGGAGTGGAGTTTTCTCCTCCTGCCCGATATTCTTGAGGTGGCCGGTGGTTTTCGCGAGCGTTTACCACCATGACTTCGACGCAACCACTCCCTGCGGTAGGGCCGCGAGTGAGGGGCACGTCGAGGACGAGGGTGACCACGTTGGGAAAACCCTCAGCGATAGTGGCGATGTAGACGCGAACGTCTCCGAAATGCACGATGGAGCCGTCAGCGGGGAAGGTGTTCCCGGCGAAACACGCTGCATCACCTAGCGTGAGAACGAGGCCGGAGGCCACGCGTTCGCCGGCGACGAGCGGAAGTCCCGTGCGGAAGATGATCCCAGCCGAAGCGCTATGCCCCACGGTGGGCGCCAACTATCGTGGTGTGGAACACGGCAGAGCCATCGGGGATGGAAAAGAAGGGACACACGAATGCATTCGGTGGCTCACGCAACGGGTTGGGCACGGTGCACTACAAACACAGGGACGTACCCAGGTTCGGGGCCCTCTTGGCGAGGTAACACCCCTACTCCTGCAAGATGAACTATGTATGGGAGATGATGCTCAGTACAAATGCTCCTTGAGCTGTTTCCTTAGCTACTACCGAGAGCTAGAGGAAGATGGAAACTTGATGCTAACACTTCTATCCTCTATTGTTGCCTACCTAGAACCCTAGCTCTGCCCTCCCTTATATACTGGTCTGGGGGCGGATTACAGATCGGGTCCTAGGGTTTACTGTTTGGATATGGGTTTATAGGGCAGGGCCGGCTACAGGGCCCAACCGGTGGGCCGGGACCTAGTCCGACCTTCTTTTAGCGTCACCCCTCTCTTTAGCGGTCACCCGGGCTTCCTTTGGGCGTCATCGTTGCTTTAACGGTCACCCGGACCGCTTTCGCCAGTCCGGTCGACCGCCTTGCTTTATCTTCGTCGGGTAGCGCTGGTCATGACGGAATGCCAGCTTCCTTGATGATGAGGGAGAGCCAGAAGCGTACCCCGCATGGAGCGTCAGCCCTTCAGTAATATCCATCGAATCCGAGGTGAGCCGGGTGGAAATGGCCACCCAGCTAGTTCTTCTGGCCACCGGCTAGACGGGCCAGCCGAGAAGGTTATAAGACCAGCCGGGCTCTCTTGCGAGTCGGCTAGAGGTGTCTTTCCTGGAGGCCAGGCGGCCTGCATCCTCTGGAACCGGCCTACTTATGCCTGGCTTTCCCCACCCAGGGGTTATCCCCCCGACACCAAGAATGAGGTCATCTCTAAATAACCACCGGGATGTCTGAGAGCAATCACCCATACCGACCACCACAATTAAGGGTCTCCCTGTGGATATCGTAATTATCTTAGTGAATCTCTCTTTATTCCTCCTTCGACCGTGTAGGTTGCTAGTTGTGCTTCTAGTCACGATAGCTCTAGGCACACGTCCAAAGAATTCCACTCTCTTATTTAGACCCGAAGGCAAATAATATGTGGCCGACTACACATACCATCTAAAGAGAGAGATCAAACATGCATCATAGATAAATAGATCATAGACATAAGTAATGGATCATCTTTATTTCATTTCATAATAATGCTAGGGTTTCTCCATCTCCTCAAGAATGAAGGGAACTACTCACACATGGAAGCAATCAACAACATCATCATAATCAAATGGTTTGATAAAATTACGGGAATAAATCTAGTGCAAACCATAATTACATCTTGTGGTATTGGTAATCTCTCTAAAGTAATAAGTCTTGAATCGTTAATATCAATTCCTTTTTCAGAAACTCTATGACCAAAAACTATACCCACTACTAGGAAAAGGGTTGTTCGTGGCGCACCTAAAAAGCCCATACGTGGCGCACTAGTGGTGCGCCACTAAGCGTACGCTGCGGCTAACTTTTAGCCGTGGCGCACTAGGTGGTGCGCCACGCTTCTGAAAAGATAACCGTGGCGCACTAGGTGTTGTGCACCACGCATATGAAAAGCTAGTCGTGGCGCACTAGGTGTTGTGCGCCACGGTTACAAATTTCAAAATTAAAAAAATGCGAGATCTGGATCTCGTCGGAGCCATCGCCGTCAGTGTCATCGCTCGTCGGTGTCGTCGCCGTCTCCTCGTTTCTATTGCCTCACCTCGTCAGAGAGGGGATAGCTCGTCGCCGTCGGAACTGCAAGGAGGAGGAGGAGGAGGAGAGAGCCCGCCGTCACCGTCGGGACTGCAAGAAGGAGGAGGAGGAGAGAGCCCGCCGTTGCCGTCGTCGTCGTCACTACAAGGAAGAGGAGGAGAAGGAGCCCAACGTTGTTGTCGCCGTTGCAAGGAAGAGGCCGCCGTCACCATCTTCATTACAAGGAGAAGGAGAAGGAGAAGGAGAAAGAGAAGGAGGAGGAGGAGGAGAAGGAGAAGGAGGAGAAGAAGAAGGAAAGGAGAAGGAGGAGGAGCAGGAGGAGAAGGAGAAGGGAGGAAAAGGAAAAGGAGAGAAGGGGGAGGGAAGAGAAGAGGGGTAGGTGGGCGGGATGGGGATTCAAATTTTAAATCCCACCCAACTTACTCGTAGCGCACTAGGTGGTGGTGCGCTACGGGTAAGTTGCCCTCTATTTTTTTCTGCGGAAAAAACGGTCTTTTGACCGTAACTTTTTACTCTTTTCGAATTTCGAAAATTTAAAAAAACGCTAAATGACCAAAGGTCATTGCGAGCGGATGTGAAATCTTGTTCTCGTCATTTTGGTATATTATACGATTTTTTCGACATCGTATGCAAAAGTTACGGCCATTTTACCATGACATGACTTTTTTTGCAAAAAAAGTGGAAACTCATGTTTGTTAATTTTTCTAGAAACTATACCACATTACCTACCTAAAGATGAAAGGATTTTATTTTTTAAAGTGTTTATTATTTTCTTTTATTTTTTGCAAAACCTAAAAAGGCGATCCAATGGGGGTGGAGTTGGTGCAGGCCACTTAGGCAGAGTGCCCTACGGCTAAGTTGACCCAGCTGCTGCAGCACACATGCCCGTAGCGCACTAGGTCAAGGTGCCCTACGGATAAGTGACACATCCGTAGCGCACCTTGACCTAGTACTCTGAGTATGTGTTAATGACCATATGTGCCCTACACACATAGCATGGCGCGCACCCCATGTGCGCTTGACGATTAGCCGTAGGGCACTTGTGGGCAGTGCGCCACGCCTATTTTACACGTGGGGCACCACTAGCAAGTGCGCCACAGAAGTGTGGATTACCTATGGCCGTTTTCCTAGTAGTGACCTTCTCTTACCATAAATCGGCAGTGCTTCCAATTGAGAACCAGCTTAGTTTGCCTACACTGCCGCAAAACACTATTAAGATTATAAAGACATTGCTCAAAAGCAGTTCCGTACATAACAAAGTTATCCATGAGAACTTTCATAAAGCTTTCTACAAAATTGTCAAATATCTTCAAAACACAATCTTGAAAAGTAGCAGCTGCATTGCATAAACCAAAAGGCATTAGTCTTTAAGCATAAGTTCTATAAGGGCGGGTAAAAGTAGTTTTGTCTTGGTCTTTGAGCTGAATAGAAATTTGAGAATAGCCCGAATAACCGTCAAAAAAACAAAAATGAAATTTGCCAGACATCCTTTTCAAGACGTTATTCATGAGAGGTATTTGATTGTGACTTGGGTTGGGGTCGACCTTGGATGCCGGATGATTAGTTGGGCCACGAGGGCGCCAAATCTGTTTGGGGAGGTGGGAGGGAGGGGGAGGAGCGACTGGTGGTAGCGCCCCCATATCCCCCTTAGGAGTCTTTAGGTTGGGAGTGAGCGAAGATGCTCTTATATATCAGGGATCAACATACAACAATTACAACAAGACTTGGATACGAATACGAATACATACGCTTAACTAACTTTAACACCTGATCCAACTGATTGTTCAAGATTACTGGGGTATGGATTAGCGATGGCAAATGCACTATGAGTATAAAAGAGTAGAAGAATGAGAGGGTTTCAGTGACAATTTTCTGTTGCAGGAGGGGGAGGTCAGAGAGCGCAGGAATATGGATCCCAGGCTCCAGGTAGCTCGTCACTGTACGTATACAGAGCGTATATATGGACGTTGTAAACGATGGAACCGATCCAGAACTACTGCTTTTTTTTATATATATCGTGGATTCGTAGGTGCTTAGTTTTATACTGTCAAAAAAATTGCAAAGCCATAGCACCCAAGCTGGTACAGAGTTAACAAAAAAAATTCGAGGATGTACAGAATTAACAATGACTTTGGTAGTTTCTCTAACGCAATGACGGTTGACATACAGGTAATTGCTGTCACTTAAAGTTGTACAGTAGCAATATAAAGCTAAGTTCTTTGCTTACTTTATATCCCCGTCGCGTTCTTTCCATCAGCCGAAAGTTCCGAAAGTGCACGATCTGTGGTGAGGAAATACGTAAGGCGGCTGCATGAGACAGAATAGGATCTATCATCTATGTACTCCCTTCATCCCACATTAACGGATTTCATTTTATCTAGACACATATGTATATAAATACTGTATTAAAATATGTCTAGATACATACGTATCTAGCAAATTGAAGTTGGTTATTTCAGGACCGATAGTAGCTTTTTTCCGGCACTTAGATTGTGTTAAGAGTGTTGCTACAGTAGAACCCCTATCCATACTCTGCCAAACTCGTTAAAAGTAAATTGGTAGACTAGATAAATTAGACATGTCTAAGCCCATATCCAGAACTTGTATGTCATCGTATAGGCATACGGTATTCCTCTCTCCCACCAAAATAGATAGCCGACGTCCGTATTAGCTACCTATATACATATAAGTACAGGTAAGTGCAACGCCCAAGCCTGACTTGGCCCAACTATGCATGGATTAGGGCAAAGCTGGTTCAGAATTTTGTCTGAACAAAACATTCCCCACACACACACACACACCCGAAAGCCGCCAGCTCAGGAAAGGGGAAGAAAAACGCACATGGCTTGAGTCTCCTAAACCTCCATAAAAAAGAGTTTCGTGAACAAATTTGCTCCTGTAAATGGGGTGAGGAAAGTGACTTGTGAAAAGAATCATACTCCTTCCGTTTGGAAAATAAGATGTTTTTGTAAAGGAGATGTACCTGGACACCTTTTAGTGTCTAGATTCATTTGAACCTATACACTAAAAGGTGTCTAGATACATTTTCTTCACAAACCTAAAACATCTTATATTTCTAAACGGAGGGAGTAGCACTTCAAAGTTTTGCTTTGTTAGGCATGCTGCCTGGTTTCTTGCTTTAGAAAAATGTTCATTTTTTCTAAAGTTCAAGGACTTGAGTATTTACAAATATCAATCTGAAATATCAAATTTTAGTTTGCAATTTCACTTTTTTAGTTTACCTATTCACCGAGTGAGCTATCTCATGGCTCTCAAGTAAACCAGTCGAAAGGCCAAACCTATAGCCTTAATTTGTACAAAGCACGCCAATGATGAGGATGCAGATCGTATCATATGCTCCCACCTCTGGAGCACTCCCGATACTCCCACACCTCAAGCATCTCTATAAGGTTACAAAATATTCAAGAACCAAACTAAGAACATAGATACATAATTATTTATGTTGCCACAAATTTTGAAACCAAGAATCAATCTATAACTCGAGGAAAGAAATCAAGTATGTATGGTGATAATGGGTTGAACTGACAATTGAGTTTGGAATTATTACTATTCATCTCATTTGCTTTCCAAAGTTATTAATCAAACTTGGATTTGTATTCTCGTGACATAGGTTATTGATGTTGTATCAGTATGGTGATTTTGCTTTCAAAGGTTTTTGTGAATTGTATATATGTTATTTAAGTTTGGGAGTACCTTGAGCACAAAAGCACGCGGGAGTTGGATACATCGTCTGTGCAAAATATATTGTAGAATTATTATTCTCAGCTATTTTGTTTTCATGAACTATTGATCAAACTTAGACTTGTATTTTTTGTGACATAATTGATTGATGTTGTCCTGATACTTTTTTTTTTTAACTTTTATTTACATGTTTTAATATGATTGACAGGATTGACGCGGTGGGATCATATAAATTGATCCGATTGGGTCTATGGTATTTCACGGACAATAGTACCCCCTCCATCTCAAAATAGATGTCATAGTTTGTCAAAATTTGGATGAATCTATTCATCCAAATTTTAACAAACTTAAGACATTTATTTGACGGATGGAGTAGAAGACACGCACGTTGTGGTCTGGTTTTACTTCATGTATTTACCTTGTATTCCCTCAGATGAATAAATGGTATAAACTATTTTAGAAACTTCTAAAAATAAAATGTATCATGCCCTAACTAGTCTTTAGTGAAGGAAGAAAGCTCTCAAATAAATTAAACAATTTTATCTCCGAACTGTTGTGTACTACTCCCTCTGTTTCAAAATATAAGATGTTTTAGATTTGTGAAGAGAATGTATCTAGACTTGTTTTAGTGTGTAGATTCACTACAAACATGAGTGAACCTATATACTAAAACTAGTCTAGATACATTTGCTTTATAAAGCTAAAATATCTTATATTTTAAAACGGAGAAAGTACAAATTTTATTTCGGTAGTAGTATATCTGGATGTCTGAGAAAGAAAATTAAGTTTTTTTAGGGAAGAAAGAAAAATGAGTTGGCGACATCGAAGAAAAAACTGGGAAGTAAAATAGGAGTGCGCTGGTATAGTTTGTCCGGGCCCATACACCAGAGGCCTGAAACGTTAAAAGAAATTTTACACAGAAAGATTCCCACGTATGTACCACTGACGGGTGGCCCTACTGTATACCAAGCCGCAAGATCGCTTGCGTGTACAAGCTCTCTGGAATTTCCCTTCAAGCCCCTCACCCTCGCCGCACAGCTGCACAATCACACATCCCACCATCGATCGGAATTACAAGGATACCCTCGATATCTCTGCGCAACCACTAGAACGCCCTTAGGCTCCGTTCCTTCACAGCAAAGGTGCGGTGGCATGGACGTAATTTTTAGGAAAAACAGTGGCACTCCCGCACGCCTCCCAGTATAAATAGGGGGCAGCCCCCATCCTCCCGGCCCCTTCTCTTTTAAGCCAGAATTTTCTCTCGCTTCCTCTCCACCCCCCTCGGGTCTCTCCTCCCATCTTTCTCTCCCCCTCGTCTTCTCCTTTGGCTCTTCGTGCCGTGTGAAGTTACCATCCTGCCCCCGGTGGGCCCCACCACAGGGCCATCCCCTGATAATTTTTTTTCCTCTCCTTGTTTTTTTTTTGCCTTCCATCAGAAACCGCTTTCCCCTCTTCCACTCTCAATTTTATTTTTCTTCGCAATCACTCGCTGCTGACGTGGCTGTTTGGGCTGGGCTGGCGAGAGGTGAGCCGTCGATATGTCTCTGAGCGAGATGCTGGAGGCGGCGCGTGCGGCACTTGGTAAGCGCAAGCGTGAGCTGGGCCCCACCCCCGCCCCCGCCCCCGCGGCTCCTGGTGCTGCTACCGCTAAAGCCGAGCTGTCGTCCAAGCCGGGCAACAGCAGCGGCAGCAACAACATGCTCCTAGCCGGGAACCTGGCCCACGAGTTCCTGACCCACGGCACGGTCCTGGGCCGGCGGATCGAGGCGACGACGAGCACGGCCCCGGGCCGCCGGGTGGAGGCGACGTGGCAGCCCGCCCGGGCCGAGCCCGAGCCCGAGCCGAAGCGCAGGTACGCCGAGATGTCCTGGCTCCTCATGTCCGACGGGGCCCACATCCCCGGCGTCGTCAACCCCACGCAGCTCGGCCAGTGGCTCCAGATAAAGGATTGACGCCCGCCCGCCGCCCGCGGCGCCATTGCTCAGGAAGGAAGGAAACGCACCAAGACAAAGCGGTTTCGCCGTTCGATCCCCCCTCCCCTCGTCATTTACTACAGTAGTTTTCTTTAGATCTAGCGAGAAAAGAAACTTGTTGCTGCGGCAGTTGTTGTTGCTGTACTTAGCTAGTATCTCTGTTGGATGCATTTTAATTTGTACCGTATTAATCTGTCTTTGTTCGGATCAGTGCGGTCGAAAGTCGATAGATGAAAAGTGGATGGGATCGGGCGGAAAACGTTGCCATGTATGGCGACGCAGCGAGCATGGCGTGCGCGTCGTTGGCATCGGTAGATATAGCAATGGCTCTTCCTGCGGTGGTGTGGTTGGTCCCCGTTTCTTCCCATCTCCATGTCAGGAACGCATGGCCATGGATGGGCGTGGCTTTGGCTCGGAACTCCCGTCACTAATTACACGCAGCTGGCGCCTCTTTTCGATACCGCTGATGGATTTTACTCCTACTAGATATATTAGATCTGTGCAGATCTCGTGTTGATTATTTCAGACAGGCCTTTCGCTGCGATGAATTAATCCATGATATCATATATGCAGAGTTGGTACATACATACATGAACTCGTGCAGGCCGGTTTAGTGCATGGAAGGAGCGGCTTGGGTTTTGCTGCTCGGCGCCGCATACGTATGTCGTTGCGATTTGTTTATAGGAGGAAAGAAGGAAGGAAGGGGGTTGGGTTAGGTCTGCCCCAGTCTTTGTGCCCAGGCACCAGAGGAAGCTTAATTAGTTGGTCGTTGTTGTTCCCACCGATTGATTTGGTTCTTGCAGCTACGCCTGGTCCATCTCCTGGCCTGTCATGATTGCATTTAAATATCAACGGAATCGCTGCTGAACCGGTCGATCTTTTAGTTCCCGTTCATCGTCTACGTCTAGGCGGGTGTGTTGGTCAATGGTCTCTACGAGGGCCAAGTCGAATGTGCGAGCAATTTTAATTTTGGGGAACACGTTTGTTGATCGTTGCAAATCAATCTTCGAGCATTTGTGTGACGGACAAGAGGAAGTTGCCTCTCGTGACGTACGTACACTGGTTGAGCCGCCGGGGTAAGCACTCTCCCGGCAATTTCCCGGCATGGCATGGTCTCCGGCGACGCCTCAAGACTAAACACGCCCAAGATCTCGCTTTATTGTACTCGCATCGACATATTCTTTTTTCCAGGACGAGATGGAGTCAGGTTGCCATGGACAGAATTTACAGCTCAGAGGCGTTTCTCAGATTTTAATTCTTGCCTTGGTTGGTTGTCCGCAAGAATGGCTAGCCACCTAGACAAAGCGACGGTTCACGTAATTGAAGACAGCCAACGCCCGTCCGGGTGCTCTGTGCTGTGTGCGTCCGAAAAGGATAACACTACGTCGTCGAGTTGTTTTCTGCCAAGAAAAAACATACTCCCTCCTTTCAGATGTAACTGACCTAGGTTTGTCTAGATTCAATGTATCTAGACAAACCTAAGCTAATTATTTCTAGACGAAAAGAGTAAATTATTTCCTTCTCTTTTCTTCTTATCTGTAACATGTGTTGTCCTGTTTGATATTCTCATAATTATGTAGTACTGTGAGTTTTAGAAAAATCTAGCGCACATCTTGTGATGTTCGGTTTTTTCTAGGGAGCCAAGGAAGACGGATCTCACAAAGATATGAGTAGATGAGGTAGGGAGGGGGTGAAGAGAGAGCACCAACGACATACAAAAGGGAGGGGAAATTGAACAGTGACCGGTTCACAGGCTAGGGCACAACTACGCAAATTATGCAGTATGAATTTTAGAGAAAATCCAACACACATCTTATGATGTTTGGTTTTCTAGAGAGCAACTCGAGACCCTAGTATTGGACAACCCAATGAGGAAGAAGAGTACAAGAGGACGAAACTTAGAGAAAAGGAGCGACGAGGTAGGGAGGGGATGAAGCGAGAGCACCGACGACATAGAAGGGGGGGGGATGGACTCAAGACTATGAGGTCTCTGCCTCATCGGCTAGGCGGCCAATAACAACAGTATGTTAACTTATGGCTCACCGAGTGAAATGAGTCTATGATTGGGATATGACGACGTCTAATCTTTAAATCCATCTGTAGTGGGTGGTGGATGATGTGACGAGAAGTGCATAAAGAAGGGAGGAGGAGGAGGAGGAGATGGTGTTGGGAGAGATGAATGGCTTAGGGGTAGGGCGCAGCGAGGAAGATGGGAGTGAGGCGAAGCCCGGGTGTGAGGAAGATCACGTCATGAAAAAGGTCAACTTGCAAGGAATAAGGCCAAATGGTAGCAATTTAGTTTACTTCTTTAATGTTTCATTATTGCTATTGCTATGAGTCTAGAACTTTCTTCGCGCTCACGCCAGGCTGGGCTTAGTGGTAATTTCGCTCAGTAACAACCTTGTGGTGGAAGCCAACACTGACATCACATGTTTTAGGCGATGAAGATGATGTCGCAAAAATAATCAAATATAATGAAACGACAAGATATAGTTCATGCTAGTAATGCCAAATGAGCAGAGAAGGTGCCCCAACGAGACAATGACATAGATAGAAGACAAAATACCATATGATGTAGCTTAGAAGGCACCCATGATGTCGAAGCTCACAGACAATGGTTGCTTGGGTAGTAGGACTTAGGGGCATATGCCATTCGAGCGAGTGATGGTGTGAGGATGCACTAATTCCTTAATTGTGTAATTCCATCATAAGTTCAGGTTGACATATTTCTCTAATTTATTTTAATAGAATGATGTTCGGTCGTGATTCACAAGTTCTCATGTCTAGAATGTGCTTTTAGTGTTGGAATGTCATTTCACTTTATTTTTGATGATAATAGGAGGGAGGTATACATGGACTCACCCCATCTATGTCAACTTTCCCTAATGTTCCCGATCGACTTTCTATTTTTCATGACCAATGATATCTCGTGGTGATGTTTATGCCAGCCACCATACCGTTTGTTACTAATTGTATTGATGATGATAATTAGGATGTAAGGTGAACCATGGAATAAGTAAATAAATTCATGTTTTTTTTGAACTTCGGCAACTTTATTACTGAATCAAAACACGGTCTTGTACAAGTACAGGGAGAATAAAAGGAGGATATGTAAACCAGAACTCCCTAGCACCATGTGTCGAACAAAAGCGAGCAAGCTCATGGGTGGCACCATTAGCCTCTCGTGGACAGTGTTGGATTGTTTCCATGCCGAGAATCATAAGTAGATGCCGACAATCATTGATAACCACCGTGCTAAACCCTCTGTACGCCGACGGATCAGTGACAGCTTGTACAACCTCTAGAGAGTCAGATTCCACCACTAGAGACATGGCCCCAAACAGTTTTGCTAAGCGGAGTCCGTCAAGTAAAGCTAGTGCCTCCATAGTTGTAGCATCAATTGCATCATCATTGAACTCACAGCAAGCTGCAATGAAATTCCCACCAGAATCTCTAATTATAGTCCCAGTTGCACCAATGCCATAGTCCTCATCATAAGCTGCATCGACGTTCAGCTTATACACTCCAGAAGCTGGTTTCGACCAACCTACACGACGGATTGCATTGCCATTTCCTCTTAGTTTAATACTATTTGCCAGGATTCCCTGAATATTAATAATGGACCTCTTCGGCGTAGGCACTGCCTCTTTATTCTTAATCTGTCTCCGACATCACCATAGATACCAACATGTGATCATAACTGTTTCCAGCCAATTTTCCATACTGCATGTAATCCCACTCGGGGTTGGTGAACACAACAACTCTCCCATGACCATAGACCCTGACCGGTCAATTGCAACCACTGATCTAATGATTTTCCCTAAGTGTATACCATCCCAAACCTCCAACGTTCTAGGGCATTGAAAAAGCATATGTCGGAGGTCCTCAACATTTGTTGTACATACTAGACAATAAATAATTTCATGTTGGTTAATCCATTCACGTGTTGTGATGTTATTTTACAATATTTCAAAGCATATCCTGTCACTCTTTGTAATATGCATGTCCCATACTCCTATTGAGCAAGGCATGCATGCAGACGTAAAAGTAAACCAACTCGATGATAACAAGAAGACCCTCGTCCATCCCGTATCTTTTATCCATACTTTTCGCCATTTTATTGACATAAATGGCAACAATACTTCCAGATTCATAAAAAAGTGCTTAGTTAGGTTACAATGATTGCCAAAAACAAGCAAAAATATCACAAAATATTACTCTAAGAGAGAGAGAAAAGACCTCTCAGCCTTTTCCTCAACCAATAAACCAACATTTTTAGAAAAAAGTGTTACTCATTGATCATCACCAAATTACACCGCCTCAAGGACGAACATACCGATGTTGAAATATGCGTCGACAACACTCCTTACACACACTATAAAAAATATATGAGTAGCCCATAGAAGTGTATGCGCAACTCCATGGAACTAGCGCGCAAGAAGAAATCCCACAAAAGTTTAAGAGTGAGAGTGTATGCTATTGCAATGTGTATTACCGGTGATTAGTGACAATCCATATGGACTAATGGTTTTTACTGAGCTGAAGGGATGTTCCATAGGCAGTGCATGAAGATCATTTGATGGAAGGAGGAGGAGGATATGGTGTTCGGAGAGACGAATAGCTTCGGGGGATGGCGCGACGAGGGAGATGGGAGTAAGGGGAAGCTCGTGTGAGAGGAAGATCATGTCATGAAAAAGGTCAACTTGCAAGGAATAAGGCCAAATGGTAGCAATGTAGTTTACTTATTTAATGTTTCTTATTGTTATCGCTATGAGTCTAGAACTTTCTTCGCGCTCACGCCATGTTAGGCTTTTTGGTAATTTCGCTCAATAACAACCTTGTGGCAACCTTGTGGTGGCATCACATGTTTTGGGCGGTGAAGATGATGTTACAAAAATAATCAAATACGATGGAACGACAAGATATAGTTCATGCTAGTAATGCCAAATGAACAGAGAAGGTGTCCCCAACGAGACAATGTCATAGATAGAAGACAAAATACCATATGATATACTCCCTCCGTTTTAAAATGTAAGATGTTTTAGCTTTGTGAAGAAAATGTATCTAGACTATTTTTAGTGTGTAGGTTCATAGAGATTCACTCTGAACCTACACACAAAGTAGACTAGATACATAAAGCTAAAACATCTTATATTATGAAATGGTGGGAGTAGCTTAGAAGGCAGCCATGATGTCGAAACTCACAAACAATGGTCGCTTTGGTAGTAGGACTTAGGGTCATATGCCATTCGAGCGAGATGGTGTGAGGATGCACTAATTCCTTAATTGTGTAATTCCATCAGAAGTTCGGGTTGGCATATTTCTCTAATTTATGATAATAGAATGATGTTCGGTCGCGATTCATAAGTTCTCATGTCTAGAATGTGCTTTTAGTGTTGGAATGCCGTTTCACTCTATTTGTGATGATGATAGGAGGGAGGTATACATGGACTCACCCCGTCTATGTCAACTTTCCCTAATGTTTAGATTGACTCATATTTTTCTATTTTTTATGACCAATAATATCTCGTGATGATGTTTATGCCTGCCACCATACCTTTTGTTACTAATTATATTGATGATGACGATAATTAGGATGTAAGGTGAACCATGGAATAAATAAATAAACTCATGTTGGTTAATCTATTCACGTGTTGTGAAGTTATTGCGCAATATTTCAGAGCACACACTATACCTCTTTGTAATATGCATGTCCCAGACTCCTATTGAGCAAGACATGCATGCGGTCGTAAAAGTAAACCAACTCAGTGATAACAAGAAGACCCTCGCCCACCCCGTATCTTTTATCTATTCTTTTCGCCATTTTATTGGCATAAATGGCAACAATGCTTCTGGATTCATAAAGAAGTGCTTAGTTAGGTTACAATAGATTGCCAAAAACAAGCAAAAATATCACGAAACATTACTCTAAGAGAGAGAAAATACCTCTCGGCCTTTCCTCAACTAATAAACCAACATTTATAGAAAAAGTGTTACCCATTGATCATCACCAAATTACACCGCCTTAAGGACGAACATACCGATGTTGAAATATGCGCCGACAACACTCCTTCCACACATAATAAAAAAAGGACGAGTAGCCCATTGAAGTGTATGCGCAACTCCATGGAACTAGCGTGCAAGAAGAAATCCTATAAAACTTTAAGAGTGTAAGTGTATGTTATGGCAATTTGTATTTTTGGTGATTAATAACAATCCATATGGACTAATGATTTTTACTAAGCTGAAGGGATGTTCCATATGCGGTGCATGAAGATCATTTGATGGATTCATGTACTAATGTCATGAAGATAGTATATGCACCGAGTTTTGGTAATGAATGACAATTACTATGGATAAAACGTTTAATCAAACTAGTTAAATGCCCGTGCGTTGCCACGGTTCATCAAGTTTTAATTCTTCAAACCACGTGTTCGTTGCAAGTGAAAAAAATTACCTGTATAAAAAATGTCCAAACATTATGATCCGAGATTTACTTTAGGTACAATCCGATAATCAACATCACATGTACTACATAAAATATAATCTAACTAATTACTTATGAAAGCCAATAGATAATTCTAGCATATGCTATGAGCGCTTCATTGTGCCAATGACATTGGTATTGTGCCAGTGATATTTATATTGATCAGTGTTTTTTTAGATTTTATGATGTCCAATTGTTTATTTAGATTTTACGATCTCCAATTGAGTTGTGATGGTGAAACCTTATACTCAACATTGTTTCTAAAGCATGCATAAAGTTAGCATTGCAATATGAAACAAAAAGTTATGTGTCGCTTCACTATGCCAGTCAAATTGGTATTGTGTGTATTGATTAGGGTTTTTTATTTTATGATGTCAAACGATTGTTTTAAGATTTTATTATGATATCCAACTGAGCTGTGATGGTGTAACCTTATATTGTTCAACGTTGTTTCTAAAGCATGCATAAAGTTGGCCTTGCAATATGAAACAAAAAATTATTTACCGCTTCACTGTGACAGTGAGATTGTTATTGTGCCAGTGATATATGTATTCATCATTCTTTTTTAGAGTTTATGATGTCAACTGTTCTAGATTTTATGATATCTAATTGAGCTGTGATGGTGTAACATTATACTGTTCAACATTGTTTCTAAAGCATGCATAAAGTTGGCATTGCAATGTGAAACAAAAAACCATATATATAACTATAAAATAGCATCCACATGCTCAAATGTGTAACTACTCCCTCCGTGCCACAACATAAAATGATTTGGCAAGCTAAATTGCCAAAATAAATGATTTGGCAAATTAAATTGCCAAAATACGATGATGCATATACCTTTTGCACATGAGAAAAAAATATTGGCGTGACTGAATTGCACACATCAACTAAAACAACCGTCCAATTAGCTCACAAAACCCAACAAACCATAAAATTACTATAAAACCCATATAATTACTATAAAAATAGCATCCACGTGCTCAAATTAGGTAAATACTCATTATTTAGCAACTATACTACAACCAGGTAAAAGAAGATCAGAAAAAATGCTAAAAGAGATAATGAAAACCAAAATCATGAATAGACATGTGCGCCATCTTCTGGAATCGAGAAGAAAGCAACTTGCCAATTCTGTCAAAATCATGAATAGACATGTGCCGCCATCTTCCGGAATCCAGCAAAAAAGTATGAGTAATATGGGTACAGAGCTAGGAGTCACTATGATGCTTCTCTAATATATATCTTTTCACAAAGATTTAAATAATACAACCAAAAGAGCATTATCACCATGCAACGGAAAGCTAGAGAACTAAATTTATAAATATTAAAAGAGGAACGTTCCTATTACACATTACATAATTACAATGCATGAACATAAGAGTGCAAGGAAAAAAGGGTGCTTACAGAATAGGGACGTGTTCTTGTTATGCACCATCAACAATACCTTTCAATGAATTATAACTGATTTACATAACTGAACAAAGCACTATTATTACATTTGAAGTAGCAAAACACAAACGAAGATAATAAAATCTGCTCATGGCGGACTACTCTTGCAAACTATTAGCTAAAAGCCCCTGCATAAAAAAGAAAAATCTCAACTGAAATAAAAACATCTTTTAGTGTGCTGAATATTTAACAAACATTAGAGACAATTCAATAGAACGTCCAAGCATAAAGTGTAAACAATAGAGGAGCTGATGGGTCTGCTCTTCAAATAATATCTCTAGCCGGCAATAAAGCATGCTCGTGGCTGCAATCATTGATCATTTTCATCTCGTTTTATCCACACCATGCTCAGTCGTTCCCGCTGACGTGCCAATATATCATGCAGTCGTGGAAGTTCCTAGCGCTGAAGCTTGTAGCATCTTGTGCCCTTTTTGCAGGAAAAGAATCAAATGCCGTTGTGAATACAATCTGACAAAATGAACTGTTGAGAACACAAGATGTGGAGCTACCAAGAAAAGAAGAGGTGATAATGCATAGGCTTTATCTGAAATTTCTGAACCACCAAGATAACAACCAAAAAATAAACATTTAAATACTCATATGTGGGATATAACAGCAAGGAGACAAATACCTAGGGCATTTCATGATAAACTGGATGTAGAGCTACCAAGAAAAGAAGAGATATACATGTGCGGGAACGTTTGGCAGGATAAAAGTAAAACATCTTCCCACCAGGATCAATCCAGCTACAAGGTCGTTGCTGCATATGATAAACACGATTATTACAGATTAACTTCTTTTGTTCACCTGGAACACTCTCAGAAGTCAGATCTTTACCTCATAATTAACAAAAAGATTTTTTTGAATTGAGATACGAAAATCAGAGGCGATTAAATAAAATTGAAGAATTAAAAGTATGAAATCAGGGCAAATCTTGCAGAATAACACATCAGTCCATGAGGCAATTGGCCTACCTACCAATTATTCAGTGCAACCGTACCGATATTATCAGCTCATTGGACCAGAAAGTTGATAAGCCGCAAGGAAATTCCTTCTAGGAGTATTGCATTCTTTGCAAATTTGCAATTCGTCGAACGCATAGAGTGCAATGCCTGTATTGTGTATCTGCACGTTTGTATCTAAATTGCGCTCTCAACGTTGGTTCTGTTATAATTGTAGTCCTAGTCCTTAGGAAGAACTGGTCCGTCGCACCATGCGCCTACGTCTACGTGCGCCTCTGTCTACATGACCGTTCCACCTTGTATATCTGTAACTGCTCTCGATGAATGGAACATGGGGATAATTCTTGAAACCTTCTCCCAACACCATGAAATAAGAAACGAAAAAATCGGAAATGGGCAAATAGAAGGCTGATGGTGCATACCGTTTGTGAAGTCTGGGTTTGATCTCGTGACGAAGTCGTGGACGGTGAAGTCTGGGTCAGGCCGCCTGCAGAATCCCTTCCATGTGCCCGAGACTCGGTCGCTATATGCCACAATCCCGATTCCAATGCTAGGGCAGGAAGAGAAAGAAGGGACTGGCGGAGAGGAGCGCGGCTGCGGTGGTGGTCGGAGACAAGGTCTCTGAGGTCAGGGGTGACGCAGAGGTACTCGGCGTGCAGGAGGAAGAGGCCAAGAGGGGTGGTGTGATAGCTCGGAACCAGGCGGCGACGGGCGGCGCCGACGCGCCCTACGACGACCGTACGTAGTCGATCGATCGAGAGAGAGGTGTGGCGATCTGGAAAGAGGGACGCGTATGTGGGGGCGGCGTGTACGGGACGGGAGTTATCAGCGGGACGAAGGAATTTAATCGCGCGGTGGAAAAGCATCCCGGGAGAGCACTCGACGAAACCAAACGACGTATTGGTCGACCACGGAACACCAGATTCTTTTTAGGTAGTAGAGATAGAGATTATATATAAATAAATACGTCATAGAAGATAGACCAAGACTATAATTGGGTGGGTTAAATGATGAATGCCATCAAATTTAAATTTGGTATCAAGATCATATAATTGAAGAGATGAATATGTTATGTTCAAGAAGAAGGAGGTGAAGAGAACTTAGAGGTACGAACGATTGTGTCAAGTGATTAATCTCATTACAATTAATATGAAGTCAATGGGGGGATAGAGTAATGACTAAGACAAAGTTCATTGGAGGAACTAAAAGATAGTCATGATTGGGCGATGAGCTAAACCATGGAGGATTAAGGTCTTGAGAAAATGAATACACCATAAGGATCCAAGACATAGCTTCAAGAAGGTTATGAGAGCTCATAAATCGAGGGGTGCTTGACCTAACCTTGAAGCAATTACCCAAGTGAAGAATTCATAGTGTACCGTGTGAGATCATAATGGAGCACGAAGAAGTCAAAATTGATGTTCACGGTGAACCCCAAAATTATTCATGAGAGCGTTTGAACCTTTGGTGACCGAGTCTTGAAGAATTGAATTGAGTGAATAGTTCATTATAGCGTTCATGTCAAAGTATGGATAAGCGTTTTAAAACTCAATGCGGATCTGACTTTATCCTAATGCAGAATTAAACTAGGGTGTAATTTTCAAACAAAAATCCTAAATATGATTGTAATTCAAACTTTACACAAGATATACCAATAGTAGCAAGTACAAAACTACAAGATGTAAAGTGGACAAGAGAAAATAAATGTATTTACAGGAGTTAGAATATCCACTAATATTATACTCTCTGTTGGACATGCCGCGACAATCCCACTGCAATCCCTCTGATATAGCTTTCTTCCCCCTTACCCTCTCCCCATAAAGTATGAGAAATTCCACTATACTTCTTCGTTCACCACGGAGATGGCGGACTCTTCAACCACTTCACAAAAACTTGGCGACATGGGTACAACCTATCGGGTATCAACTGTTAGTATACCTGTCTTGGCCTAACTATATAGAAACCCACATGATGACTGGCTAAGGACCACGAAGCCCAAAACAAGTTGGCAGCTGCGGAGCCTCAGGAGCCTAGATTTCTGGCGGGTGGAGTAAGAATAAGCTCAAAATTAGAAAATTTTAGGGTTCGTCCTTAGCTTGCAACTGACTCGGTCATGGTACATGAGACCTAGCCTCCCATATATACACTAGGAGGGGCTATCGAGGAGGACTCTCGAGCTTCCACACAATCTTCCCTAGACAAGATCCAAGCTACATCGCCATAGCCATTACAACGACCTTGTAATTTTCATCAATAATAAAGAACAAACAAATAGGAGTAGGGTATTACCTTACGAGGGCCTGAATCTGGATAAACCTCCCTTTCCCTCTTGTTTGTTAGCCGACGAATCCACCAACACACTCATCTTTTTTAAAACCCAAGTCCATCATCCATGAACATTGCCACGGAGATTCCACATCACTTGGCCTTCTAACAATCTTTGGGGAGGTCATCAATCTAACAACTATACGTCTCTCTAAAATCACACACATATTCAATAAATGCTATGGGGAGATGATAGGAAGATGGACATATAATGGACGAGGTCAGCAAGTGACTAGATCCAACCACAACCTTCCCCTGGCTTAGATTGGAGATTGTGGGTTTGAGAACGTGGAAATATATCGAATGGATGGGAAAAAGCGAGATCCAAATGCTTCTCTTCCGTGGGAAAGATTTGTCAAACATGAACATTTTTTGAACCTTAACATTCTTTAGATTTAAATATTTTTCAAATAAACGAATATTTTTTGAATCTAAACATTTTTTACCTTTTCTAATTTCAGATTTTTTCAAATCTGAAAATAAACAAAAACTAAAAAAATAAAAAGAAAAAGAAAAAATAGAAAAGAAAAAGGAAAGCTGAACTAGGCGGCCCATACTACGCGCAGGGGTTTGCGCCGCGTGGTACCACCTTACTTGGTCGGCATATAGGATTTGTCCATATGAGCAATGTTGGATGGAAGGGAGTACTAGTTGTTTACGGGTTAGTTGGCATGAAAAAATTGAAAAAGTTTAAAGTTTGAAAAAGTCCAGATAAAAAATATTCAAAAACAAAAAATGTTCAGATTTATAAATTATTCAACTTTGAAAAAAATCTAGAAAATGTACAGATTTGAAAAAAAGTTCAAATGCAAGAGTTAAAAATTGTTCGCATTTGAAAAATAATCAAATCTAAAAAATACACAAACTCAATAGGTTCATGTTTGATAAATGTTTATATTTAAAAATTGTTCAAATTTGGAAAAAATCAAACATGGAAAAAAGTCAAAAATTAAAACATGTTCAGAATTTAAAAAGTCATAACAAAACCAGAAAACAGGAGGCGGAAAACCACCAAAACCCGAAAAAAAATCGAATGAAAAAGCCTAAAGATAAAACCAGAGGAAAACCGTGTCCTGGGTAACGGGTCTGGCCCAGAACTCCCGTCCCTGTGCGGAGCGCCAGATAGCGCCCGCTGAGGGCGGTGAATAGGATTTGCAGAGCGATGGGTGCATCCAACATGTCAGTGCCCAGGCCTCTCGAGAGGCCCAAGACCACAGGATGATCCAGCCAGCCCATGTCCAAAGCAACCGCTTTCTTTGTTCGACATGGCCCAAGCCCGCGTCTCTGGTAGGCTTAGGTCTTCCAACCAAGTCTCCAATTGGACTCCCTCCCTCCCTTCCTCCAGAAAAAGAAAGGAACACGCTTGGCTTGACCAAGCCGCCGACCCTAACGGACGGAGGAGGGCGCGTCCGGCTCCAAAGCAAAGCAAGCACCTGCCATTTCTGTCCGCACCCAGAACTCCCCGCCGCGCCCCGCCCAAAATTTCCCGCGGAAGCCATGGTGTCCACACCACACCACGCGCCCTCAAATCGTTTCCACCTTCCCGCCACCCCCTTCCCCCCATTTCCGCCCGGGTATTTCAGCGCAGCCAGGGCTGCCAGAGCCGTCAAGGCACAATCCTTTCTCTCACACAGTCAAGGCTAGGGAGGTACAGGAATCGGTGCTAGGGAGAAGGGAGATGGAGAGCAGCATGAGGAGGTTCCTCAACCCGTTGGTGCTCAACATCCAGAAGATGGAGCTGGAGCTCACCTGCCCCGTCTGGTACACACCATCTCGCCTCATCTTCTCCCTTCCTCCCCCAATTTCTATTTCCTGGATCTAGAAGCGGTTTGTTTAAACATGGCAAAAAGAAGATTAACCTTTGTAGGATCTGACTAGAGCTGTAGGAGTAAGCCTGTAGGATATACGCCCAAAGGCGTCATCTTTTTCATTCGTGTGAGGATCCCATATAGGATTACCGGAAATAAGATGTGTGCGGCGCCGCGATTGAACTTATCTAGCTTATCAAGATTTGGTTCTGGTAAAACAGCGGGGTATTTGCCTTGTTAGAAATATGAGACGGTGAAACGAATGGATATGTCCGCCGCGCCTTCTGGATCTGTGACGACTGACCATCTCATTGTTTTTCTCCCTGTTTGGCAGCCTGAAGTTGTTCACCGCGCCTACGACGCTACCATGTTCCCACACATCATGCAGGTTAGTTACTACTACACCTTCACCTTGACAACCCAACCGATGCACCATTCTCTCGATTACCTCGAGTACCGCTGCTACTGCATCCTGACGAATTTCTTGAATTTTTTCAGCACATGTGCCACTACACAGACTATGGATGGCTACAGCTGCGCCATCTGCAAACTAGCATACCGCACTCAAGGTACATCATCAGAGAAAACTGACATGTTTGGGAGTCGGTGAGACCTGACAAACTAGAGTACTTGGCTAATGTTGGAACCGCTTGCAGATTTGAGGCCTGCTAATCACCTTGAGGCAATAGTGAACATCCACAAGAGCCTCAGCTCTACGCTCAGCAGCATGGTTGCACAGCAGGGCTCTCAAGTGGACATTCCTGGTATGACATTGTCCACAGATTCCAGTTTTTTTCTCTCTGAATATCAAGCACAATTTTACTAGTAGTAGCAGGCCCAAATGTTAATTAGTTGGTAAACTCTTTTTTCTGCCAGTTGCTACTCAACAAACTCAAGAACCAGGAAACAAAAATCCTTACAACTCGGTTGCTTCAGTGCTGCTATACAACCAAACAACTGGACCTGCAAATGCACCTGTCGATGCTGACAAAACAACGGATCCTACATTGGAAAACCAAGCTAATGATGGGACCACCGAGATCCTTGTACACAAGGGACCATGTAGGTCGTCTCAATCTTCTGATGGCACTAGGGATCTGGACTGTGACAGCAATGATCTTGAAGGAGAGTTGGTAATATTTCTTCTTATTTAGAGGAACATTTTCTGCTAAATTGAATTGTTTTTAAAGAGCTCCAATCCTATAGTCTGGCCAAACAAATTAAAGCATGTACCAAATGCTACACTTAATCTGCCTTAAGAATCATTACTGTGATATAAGCATTTAACATTAGTATGTGACATGACACATGTATCTTCACTTAATTAGTCTATACTTTTCAGTTATGGCTTTGGTTTCAATGTACAGGGGCTGTGTGGCAAGCCGGCAACTGTAATAATCATGTTGTGGCTATTCGGAAAGGTGTAAGATAGAGTATATCTATCTTTAGAGTATATCTAAAGATAAGAGTTTTAAGTATTCACGTTGGTTACAATTGAGTCCTTAAATTAAGTAGTCTCTGATTAAACCAGGGAAATATGTTTTTGGTCTAGCCAAGAGTTTCTTTTGGTATCTTATTTTCTGCAGGGAGATTTTATTGATATTTTGCTGGTATTTAAACTTCACTTATATAATTTTGTTATTTGGATATGAAATTTGGAATTTTATGTGTTGTCTTCTTAAATTTTACATAAAATGGTACCACTTCTTGAAATTCATAGTGAACGTTCCCAATTTACTTTATTAACAACCTTGCTATTTACTGAAGATCTTCCCATTGTACACTTCATTATTTGCTAGTATGTAGTAAACTGACTATACTATTTTTGAAAAGGAAAAGGCTTTTCCAGTAATATATTAATACAGAGCGAGAAGGTGTTGAAGGCTGGACAAAACGGGTACCCATACAAAATGAACGGTTCATAGTAATTTGGGATCATCTTAAAATTCATTTCTAAAAGCATTAAATTTGGCAACCAAAAATAGTTGTGTGTAATAAATTCAGTTTATTTTTCTTGCATCTGGTATATCCTTTTTATAGTAAAAATCTCACTCCTAAAATTGGCCATTTGTCAGATAACAAGCAGATCACCTCCTCAAAGTGTGTTGAAAAGAGTACCTGATGTAACAGATGACCATACTAGGGACCTGAAGAGGCTAAAGTCCGAACATCAGAGTGAAAGTAAGTATATTTTTTCTCTAACTCGTCATTTCACTGGGATTTGGAAATGAAATGCAAAAAAACTGATGTAGTTCTGACCATCAATGCAGAACAACCAACTATGACTGAATCTTGGAAATGCATATTTTGTCACTCTGAAACCACCGAGGTCAGACAATCAGCAAATATTGATTGTTGTATTCACCGCTAGTATTTGACTGCCACTTTTTGTTTCTGTACTTTGATAATCTAATGTTCTTTTCAAACTCAGTGTGCTGGCCCGTTGTTGCATTATCTGAATGGAGAACCAATGAAGGATGATCAAGCTTGGAAATCTGATGTTCTGCATGTCCATGAGAAATGCATTGAATGGTATGTTTCATGCAAATTTTGAGCTTATTTTTCCTGAACCTATAAATAAGCTTATTTCTCCGAATGAAAACCTACTTTTCATCTGAGTAGCATCGGCAGATGCTAAACTTCATTTTTTTGTCATCGTTTGTCTTTTGGCTTTGTCGATAGTATCTCTGTTATTATTTTTGGTATCATGTTTCTCAAGTAAAAAATATATATCAGTAATTTATCATACATATATAGGGCTCCTCAAGCATTCTTCGATGGTGATAATGTGATGAATTTGGAGAATGAGTTGGCCCGTTCTTCGAAGATCAAGTGCAGTGTTTGTGGATTAAAAGGTGCAGCACTGGGCTGCCTTGTTAGGAGCTGCCGCCAAAGCTTTCATTTCCCATGTGCCCATGGGATCCCAGGCTGCAAATGGGACGAAGTAGGTCCTTAAATCTGCATTCTCCATTCTGTATTAAGTTAAAATGCACTTCATTATTTTGGAAAAACATTATGTCAAGTTAATTGAATCGTTCTGATGTGCTTCAGGGAAAGTTTGTAATGTTGTGTCCTTCCCATTCATCAAAGAAGTTGCCAGGTGAGAAACCGAAGTCGAAAAAGAAGAAGGCCCAGCTGCAAGGGTGTGTTCTCTGTGCATGTTATTTGTAGCTGTATTTTGTTATAATATTTGCATCTGCATGTGCTTCTCAAGTTCTCATGAACCATTGTCTTTTCCTCGATTTGCCAGATCATCTTCGGATACTATTCTTGGTGATCTGAACTCACCTTTTCCATTGGAAAGGAATGAACTTTGGACAGCCTCACCTTTTTTGGCAAGTGAATGGGTGATATGTGGATCTGCCCTCTCTGGTCGAGACAAGGTAGTTATTTGTTATGCGATTATACCCTCTACATACTATTACTTGGTGTAGCTGTTTTGATGATGATGTTATGTTGCTATCTTTTGAAACTTCACAGGATGTCTTCGATCAGTTCCACTCTCAAACTGGCATCACAATAACTAATACCTGGAGGTCAAATGTGACGCATGTAGTTGCTAATACTGATGAGAAGGGAGCATGTGGTAGGACACTAAAGGTTCTCTTGGCTATACTAGCTGGGAAATGGGTTGTCAACGTAAACTGTAAGTACAGTCCTCTGAGGGCTAAGTTCTTCTCATATAAGTTCCTAGTTCTTTTGGCCGTTGCACATGACTGTTATTTAAGCTTAATAGAACATTACATGCTGTGGGGACATTGTGCCTGCACTTTGTTTGCTCTGGTGTTAAATGGCCTCATTTTGAAAGGCAGTTCTTATACAATTCTTTTTTTACATTTAGGGCTGAAAGCCTGCCTGGAGGCTAGAGAACCAGTTCCTGAGGAGCCCTTTGAGATCAGTTCTGATGTTCATGGCTCCGTTGATGGCCCTCGCACAGGAAGACTACGAGCAATAGAAAAGGTTTGTATAGGAGTTCTTTGAGAAAATCAGCGACAAAATTCTTAACAGACTATTGAGTGCATACATTTTTTTTTGTTCTGCAGGCACCAGGTCTATTTTCAGGGCTGGCCTTCTACTTCATCGGCGATGTCCTGCCCATATTTAAGGCGGACCTTGAAAACTTGATTGCCACGGCAGGAGGATCTATCTTGGACAAGGCTGGTCTCTCCAGCACATCCTTGATTCTTTACAACATGGAGGTTCCGCCAGGAGGTGACCAGCGCAACATTGAGGAGGTTTTGGAGAAGAGAAGGGCAGAGGCTGAAGAACTGGCAGCAACAGTTGGCTGCAAGGCTCTTGCTCATACATGGGTTTTGGATAACATCGCATCCTGCAAAGTGGAGTTTCCCATGTGACATTGCACCCAAGTTTTAGGGTTTAGGATGCGGCTGGCGTATACCTTGATACAAAATAGGATCCAAATGTTGTAACCTGAGTGGTCAACTAAACTATGTCACTGTTGGTGACTCCTCGATGCTGTCATATTCATATGTTTCTTGCCTAATATCAATAATCTGTTTCTCACCTGCCAATAAAGTGCAGCTGGTCTAATTTCTCTTCTAAATGATGAGATGGAACTTGTACACTGGGTTTTGCTCTAAAATATGTTGTATCTGAGGGTTAATTTTCTCAAAGAATCTCAAAAGGGCGAGGGCAGATTTTTTTTGAATGGTCAGGGGGGGGGGGGGGGGGGGGCCCCAAACCAGCAGACCCAAATGGTTGGATGTTTACAAGGAAAGGGGAGGGTAGATTTTTTTTTCAGTCTGGAAATTTGTTTTACATCTTTGGGTGCTCTTCAAGGTGGCTGCTACAGCAACTGAAAAGGAGAAGGATGAAAATGATGGTGAAAAGGAGAAGGATGAAAATGATGGTGGAGTGCATTGGAGAGAAAGCAAGGTGAAAAGGGCTGAGAGTCACTAAGGTTAGGTTGCTTCTGAGACATTCTACCAATCAACAACAGGAAAGGTCCCCTTCAGGCAGCAGGTCGCCCATTGCTGGTGCAATGTAGTCTCAGCAAGTTCTCACCAGACGCCCTCGTGTCAGTTAGTATAGTGAGTAGCACATGTACCTCCACTACTTACCCACCCTCACCGGCCACCGAGGCCCTCTGATAAAAGGAGCTCCCATGGATGGATCCTCGGCGGCGGTAACACTGCCGTGGCGCCATGGCCTTCTTCAGCAGCGGGTCGCGGGCGCTGGTGGAGATCCTGACGAGATTGCAGAGGTGCGTCGCTGTTAGCTCATCTTTTCCTTTACATATGTACTACTGATTACTGAAGCATGTTTCGCAGCGCTGAAAGACCATTGCCGGTCGATCACACCTTCTTCGAGTTCGGATCAATAAAGTACCATATACAGGTTGCTTTCATTCGAAACTGAAGCAGTCACTCAGAGAACTCTGTACTACCATGTAATTTTGTTGTTGTCAGCAGCACTGGCACTGACACGGTGTGCCCGAATCGTGCATATGCAGGCTTCCGCGGAGGACCCTGAGAACGTGCAGCTGTCCATCTCGACGCCCTCGCTGTCCCACGAGGCGGCGCCGTCCACGGGCCTGCCGGAGTTCACGCTGGAGGAGACGAGGAAGGCGTACGGCGCGTTCGCGGAGGTGGTGGAGCCGGCTCGGGACGGGTACGCGCTGACGCTGCGGCTCAACTTCTCCGGCCTGGCCCGGCCGAAAGACCGCGCCAGGGCGGTCCGGCAGGTGTCGCTGCTGCAGTCCGTGGTGCTGAGCTCGCAGCTGAAGCACATCCTGGGGGGCCTCGGCCCCTCCGGCGCCACCAAGCTCGTCTACAACCACCGCCACCCCTTCTTCGTCAGCAGGACGGTACGTACGTCGTCGGATTGCCAAGCTCGATCGTTTTTGGTTCGATTGCTAGCTAATGGCCGGTGTGTGTGGGTCTTGGCGAGTGCGTTGCTGCAGGCGGGGAAGATCAACGCCATTTTCCCGATGCGTTTCCGGGACGACACGGACCTGGCCGTCGCGACGTCCTTCTTCCAGGTTGGTGCCCCGATCGATCGACACCGTAGCTCGCCTACTTTTTTTCACGTACTCCATCCGGTATCCACGGAATGAACCTGATGAGGGAGAGTGAGATGAGGGTGACGGCAGGAGCTGCAGGAGGCCGGGAGCTCGCAGTCGAGGGCGCCCAGGTGCAGCTGGTCGCCGATCCCGCCGCCGGAGCTGCGCGGGGAGTCCGTGCACCACCTCACCACCAACGGCGGCTTCGTCTCATTCGGTACGTACGCTCCGGTCCGGTTCACCCACCTCCGCTGCCGCTAGCTTGTCTCGTCCTCTCCCCCGATGATCGAGTGGAATTTGACGTGGTTGCTCCCATTATTCCGCGTGGTGACGGACGGACGTGCAGACATCTTGGAGCGGCACGTGAAGAGGAAACGGGCGGCCAAGACGGCGTGGATCCTGCTCAACTTCCAGTCCTACGTCAAGTACCACATCAAGGTTAGGTCGCTCACTGCTAGCT
Organism: Avena longiglumis; assembly: GCA_030063025.1. Classification (NCBI taxonomy): domain Eukaryota; kingdom Viridiplantae; phylum Streptophyta; class Magnoliopsida; order Poales; family Poaceae; genus Avena; species Avena longiglumis. Next base: position 79,605,776 of record CP125976.1, read on the forward strand.
CTAGTTGTAGCAATTGGACTTGCTGTACGTACGTGCTGATGGTGTACGGTCAAAACGTAACTGCACGTGCAGTGCACCCGAAGCTACATCCAGAGCAGGATGAGGAAGCGGCAGGAGAGCTTGACTGAGGTACGTACGGACTTGTTCGACCACTTGCTTCGCTCGCCTTTCGATCACAAACTTCCTAGTACGTGAGAAAGTTGCAGTTTCGTAAGCTATCAGGATAGGTATTGTCTATCCTGGTAATAAATATATAATTTCTGGAGAGCAAAATATTTTTCTGATAATTTGCACAAGCAACTAATACCAATTTATTGAAAAGAAGAAGAAAAAAAGCCGTACGTGTACCAAATTTGCAGTCAGCAGGGTGCTGTACTACGGAAAAGGTGTAATTTCCCACCTAAATCTAGAGAAAACATGGGCCTTATAACTTTCAAAACATGATAGATTTCGTCCCATCAAACCATTACGTTCTACTTCTACCGATGATATGAAGATAGTTTTGCACACATGATAAACCATTCAATAAAAGTATTTAAATTTGTAACATTCAAACAAATATGAAGATTTATCAAAATGATTAACTCTGTCTTAACATAGATATTTTTCAAGAGAATTAAATTAGGAATATTGAAAAAAAACAATATTACGAACATATACTACCAATATCTAGGAATTATTTTAGAAAAGGGTTAATTTCCATAAACACAGTTTAAACATGATATTTAGAAGTTTTATGGAAAACAATACACAATTTAAACACCGTTCATGAAAAAAAAAATCAAGAAATCCATATATTTTCATTGTTGTTCCTAAACATTTTACTTTTCATTTTTTTGTTCCCTCAAAATATAGCATTTTTCGAACACCATTTCTTCCGAATTTTGATTCTTCTCAAATCGTCTACAATTAGTTTACTTTCCCCTTTTTAGTTTTGCTACCATTTCTCTAAATATTCTAAATTTTGGTGTTGGACTAATGTATGGTCAACAACCTACCATATCATCCATCAGACCTCCCATCCTGTACCGGCCAGTTTTAGGTTTTGTCCTCGAACTTTAAAGCTAGACAAACAAGACTCTTAACTTTGAATTTACTTGGTAGATTTGGTCCCTCAGTCCATTCGATATTGTCGATGTTATGAAGATAGTGCTATGCTATCCTATTCAATAAAATATTAAAAATATATAAATTTAATTTGAAAGAATATGAATTATCGATCACTCTTTATTTAATGTTGACATTTTCATGAAAAATTCTATTATAAATATTAGGAGGATATTGGAAGGAAAAAATAAACAATTTTTCCAAGCATTACTAACAATATATATATGATTAATGTTAAAAGGAGTATTTCCATAACCACACTTTTTTTGAGAATCCATAACCACACTTTTGTAAGGGATATTTAGAACTATTCGGAAAAACCATGGAATTGGATAAAAATCATAACAATTTAAGAATATTCATGAAAAATTACCAGAATTATATACATTTCTTGGGTGTTCTAACATTTTTCCTTATAATATTTTCCATTGTTTCAAAATTATGAATTTTCAGTATTATTTATCTAATTTCGATTTCCCCCTAATCATCTACAATTAATTTCTGTTTTCTAAAAATAACATTTTTATAAAGTTTGTTGATTTTTTCTAAGTATCATATTTTCTTACGAGAGAGCTATATGCATGCTCAACCACTGCCATGTCATCCATCAAACAACTTTGAGTCACACAAGAGACCAAATCTATTTGGTTTTGAAAATTAAGGCGCGAGTTTTCCTAGTTTACACTAAGGACCAAAACAAAATCTGGCCCATAACTGATGCACAACAAGATTATATTATTTCCTTGTTGAATGCAGGTGATCCAAAATGCAAGGTTAAGAGGAAGCGACAACCCTAAGAAGTTACAAGGTACACAAACCTACCGTAGAGCGCGGAATTTTACTTGCATAGCGAAGTTTCTCGTTTTCTACTTGGACAGAGTAAGAAAAAAGAGCCTTATATACTGTAACTCGGTACGGCACATGTTTATCATCAGTGTCTCACCTACTTATTTGCTCTGGACAAAGAGAATGTTTTTCTGATCAATTGATCCACATAGGATTTTAGTAGGCTCTTCATTTGTCTGGCAGTGAGGAAGAAAAGCAAGAGGAGGTTGATCAGCCTTGGCAGGGCCAAGAAGCTTCAGAAGGGTTTTAGAGCCGTGATCGACAAGATGAAGCGGCTACGGCTGAGGATCAGAGTAAGAGTCCTGGACCGGCTCAGGCGGCACTACCGCCAGTGCTTCACAATGCCACGTCTGAAGGGGAGCAATCGCTACGACAAACTGGAGTGAGCTACCTTTGCTCCATTGTTATTAGGACGAAATACAACTACAAGTCCTTTGAATCGATCATGGCCATAGATGCCAAGCATACCCAGCATTCAAGCTGTCACCCACCGAGCAGTACTGTTTAAGAAAATGATGAAGCTTACATTGTACCCGGTTATGTCTACATACTAGAAGCTTATTTTTGAGGATTAATGTAGGCACTTGCATGCTAGAAAATCTCAAATTGGTAGTAGAAGTTAAGGCAGGGGCTTCACCACATCCTGTACGGCTGTACGTCTCGAAAGCAAAGGAAAAGAAATGGATCTGTGCATGTATCTCAGTTCCTGCTAATGCTCTATCACTGTACGTCAGCCCAAGTACAAATGTTCCCATGAGAAGAAGGATTCATGGTTTTTGATATCTGCCAACTTCCTGATTGTACTGTTAAGTATATGATGGATCATGATTTCTCTTTACCTTTTAGAAGAAGGATTCATGGTGTTCTGAGAGAACACTGGAATGCTATTTTGCTGAAAGCTGGTAGCATCCAGTTGGTGGCTGAATCAGATGAGGTGGTATGGAATCTCACTGGAAATAAAAATTTGTCTACCAAATCTGTGTATGAGTATTTGGAAAGGAATCTTGCTGGGCTAATAACAAGCTTCTGTGGAAAGCTAAACTTCCTCTCAAAATCCAGATTTTTATTTAGCAACTACTTAGGAATGCCATTCCTTCTAGGGATAACATGCGTAGGAGGAATTGGCCTAGGAATCCTAGTTGTTCCTTTTGCAATCAGGTGGAGACGGTGAATCATTTGTTTTATTCTTGTTCTATTGCCAAGGTCGTTTAGGGTATTTTTGGGAAGTTGTTTGGTACTTCCACTTTTCCTAAAAACTAATGGCAAGCCTTATGTTGGTACTATCGGTTCCTTCCTGAAGGGAAGAAGTTCTATTTGGTGGGGATTGCTGCTATATGTTGGGATATTTGGACTACCGGAAATAAAGTGACCTTTGAAGGATACATCCTCCGGTATCCTCTTGAAGTTGTTTTTACGGTCTGTTCGTTTCTTCTGTACTGGGCAGGTCTGCAATCAGGGGATGATAAGGATCTGATGGTGGACAACACGAGGAAGATTATGAAGCTTGCAATGGAGGTGGCTAGAGGTACCAGGAGCAGGACTGGATACATGTTGAGGATTGGCGATTGAGGAGGCTCCCCCGATGCTTTGCTTTGGGTTGCTGTTTCTTGGGTAGTAGTTCCTGATGAGGAGATAGTGCTGGGTTCCTTGTGCTTGCTCGGTGGGTTGCTTGCTAATGCTGTTATTGTTTGACAGCATTTGCTTTTTGAGACTGTGGCTGTAGCCTGGTGCTATGTGATACGCCCAATTTGCATCACCATTCTATATCATAATTTACCTCTATTAATTGATATTTGTCTTATTATGAGGTATTACTTATGGCTTTTCATTTGTTTATGCATGTTGGATGATTCTTGGAGGATGGACTGCCGGAGTCTGGATTCTGATGGAAAAGAAGGCGTTTCGGTGAATTTTCTCGAAGATCAGAAAAATATGGAAACATATTATTTTACCAGAAGATGAAGGAAGCCATAAGGAGGGACGAAGATGGGCCTTAGGGGGGCCACACCCCCTAGGCGCGGGCCCACCTGACCCCGCGCCTAGGGAAGGTGTGGCCCACCTGCCCGGCCTCCGACTCCGCCCCTTCGCCTATATCTTCCCTTCGAAACCCTAAGGCTCGGGGAGCGACCACAGATAGATTTCCGCCGCCTCTGGGGGGCGGAAAACACCGAGAGATAAAGATCTCTCTGACAGATAGATTTCTGCCGGGGGGAATTCCTTCTCGGAGAGGGGAGACCGTCGCCATCAACACCGTCATCAAGCTAGGCTTCATCGGGATCATCATCATTATCCACACCATCATCTCCACCAGCACCATCATCACCACTCCGTCCCGCTGTAACAATTGTGTTGGATATTTCTTTAGTTCTTAGGGGAAACTTTCCCGGTGTTGATTACTATTGTAGTTGATGCTTGTGAGTGGAACCATTGGATTATTTTTTATGTTCAGATTGTTATCCATTATCATATCATCTTTGATCTTGATCCATATGATGACTTGTGAGTAGTTCGTTTAGTTCTTGAGAACATGGGAGAAGTCATGTTGTTAGTAGTGAATCTGTGATGAGTTATTATTCAATGGTTTAGTATTTAAGTTGCGGTGCTATTCTTCTAGTGGTGTCATGTGAACGTCGACTACATGACACTTTACCATTTATGGGCCTAGGGGAATGCATTGTGTATTTGGCTACTAATAGTGGGGTTGCCGGAGTGACAGAAACCTGAACCACCATTAGGACACCTTTGCACAAGGGAGCGCAGGATCTCAGAGTTTAAGGCTATGGTTAGATTTATATCTTAATTACTTTCCTATAGTTACAGATGTTTGCACGGGGTTTAATCACAAGTATGTATTATTCCTAGGAAGGGCGGTATGTTATCACAGGTTCACCCACACAACACTTACAAACACCAGAGAAGAGTACTTAGCTATTTGAAGCGAAAGCACTTGACAGAATTCCCATGTGTCCTCGAGAATGTTTGGTCCTTATAAGTATTTCCTCCGGCTTGTCCTTTGCTAAGAAAGTATTGGGCCACTTGCTCCGTTTGTCCGTTACTTCTGTTACTTGCTCTTTGTTTTGTTGCCTTGTCAGAAAACCACTAAAAATCCGTTTGCTAAGTATTCACAGGGATTTCACCTTTCGTTCAAAGACCTACGCTCCTCGTTGGGATCAACACTCCTATTTATTGGAAGTACTACGATACACTATGGATGGCAATGGGTACCCGCTACCCGCTTACCCTACGGGTTTTTACCCATTAGGGTAAGGGTATGGTAGAATTTTTTTACCCATGGATAAGCAAATGAGAAAAATTCTTTACCCGTTGGGTATTGCGGTGCGGGTATGGTTAGGCAAAAACCGCACCCACATACCCACCTACCTTGCGGTGACCCAGCATACCACTGCATGTGTAGTACACTATAGTCGTTGACATGACATCCATAGAACACCGTTCCGTAAATATCACATCCCTCAGAGTGGTACAACAGAAACATTGCGGGTCCATATTACAAACATACACACGTTATTATTATTACAATACCAGAAGTTCAAGACTTCCAAAAGATTCAACTTACAAACCAAAATATAAGTGTTTCAGTGGAAGTTTCAAATTTAAAACTTAAACTCCAAATTGAGCTCAGCAACTTATTGCTATATATTGTTCATGATGCTCGGCTCAAGTGGTTACTAGAACTATAGTAATTATTCGGACTCCTGGAACTCTCCTCCGTAGACGATGTCGTAGTCCTCCCCTTCTACGACTCCATACAAGTTGGACTCTTCATAGAAGACCTCCTCTTGACTCTCAGATGCGTACATTGGAGCATCTTCAGGATTTTCAGAGTCTAAGCAAGGATTCAAAGGAAAGGATGAGTAACAGCGTTACTCAGCAAATTCATTATATGCAAAGTAGGAAGTTTGATGCTTTATCTACCACCTCGGACTATTAGTCGTTGGCACTATGTAATTTTCGTAAATCTTTCTTCAAAGATTGATTTTATTATGAAAATCTATGACCACCAGCCTTCACAGGTTGACCAGAACTTTCATGGAGTTGCCGCGTTCGTAGTCCTTCCCGGAACAGGGAGTAATAAGTTACAATTCTTACACTCTACAGAGGTGCGTTACTTTTCCCATGAGAGATCAACTCCTTGTTGCATAACCGGGCGTACTTTCCCGTCCACAATTCCATGATGTGGGGCCCAGTAGTTGGTCCAAGCCAATAATTGCCCTCTCCGCGACCTAATATGTCTACACGATCCTTCAGGCTAGCTCACCTTTGTTAAGCCCCCTTTCGGGCAGACTAATACCCTTATGAGTTCCCAAAGACTCTATGACCTAGTGATGCCCGGATTAGTACCATTTACATGGACTATCTCCCTAAACACCATTCATAGATAATCTAGACACCAAAAGTGTGGGGCATAAGGGTGCCCACCCATATGTTGGATCCACATAAGGAATCACAAAGTCACGTTAAGGTCGTCTTGCCTCCATACAACAGGAAAAGGATACAACTGACTTCTCCGTCCCATTCCAAATCTCATGGTTAACGCGTAATATACGTCGCTAGAATCACTGATGTCATGGGTTATTAATCCCTAATTGTTCATCATTATTGCAATTAGAACTCTAAGTTCTATTGCTCCATCATATCATCACTTAGGATGATATCTAAGATTTAGTATCTTGAGAAAATATTGTTTTCTTTTTCTATAGTGTAGATGATAACACACAATTTGCAAATACTTTGATAAAGACTCTTCAAAGGACATGAGCAAGTGATGAACTTGCCTTGTGATTTGCAAGGTAGTGAAGTCTGATGCTTGCACTGGACCTTGACCTTCTATGTCTACAAAAACATCATTATTGCCCGGTAAGGACAATATTTAAAGAAGCAAAATGATTATACAAAGTAATGTAATGCATCATTTAACTTGATATGCATTCTCCCCATTATTATAAAAGTTCTTTTTAATAATAAAGGATTTTTTAATATTTATAATAGAATATTGTATTCTTTTATTTTATTTGACTTTTATTGATTTAATAATTCTTTTAATAATTATCCCTTAAATATCAAAAATTGTTATTAAATATTTGTTTAGTATTTTTATAAAATACTAAAATATTAATATATAATGAAAGTGATTTTTATTTATTTTTATCATCTTTCAATAATTTTGTAAAATTCCATAAGGAATATATAAATTACAAAATTCTTAATAAAATTTATATGTCCTAAATTTTATTTCTTAATTTATTTGGATAGTTTGGATTATTGTGAATCCAAAAATATTTTATTTATAATTTTTGGACTTTTATTTTATTTTCTAGAATTTAATGAAGTTAAAGGGCATTTTGGTCTTTTCCTATTTATTAAAACAGATTCTAAATGAATTGGGCTGGCCATTTGGGTTTATTGGGCCCTTGTGGCCTAGTAGGGCAGGGTCAAAACAACCACCCCGAAGGGTTTTCGGCCCACCCAGCCCAACTCACTCGTTGTATCCTCTCTCGAGCCCCCCCTCTCCTTCTCCTTCCCCGACCCCGTGGTCAGTGGTGTCGCCGCCGGTGATTCCCGCCGTCATGGACCGCCCTGGCCATCACCGTGGTGCAGGAAGAGATTGTCGACTCCGCTCTTCCCTCCTGTCCAACTAGATTAGGACATGGAGCTCTCCTGCGACAGATCGATGTCGTCCCAAACCCTAGGATTTGGGTTTGGCGTGGATCCTGCCGCCGCCGCTGCTGTCGTGCACCGTGGTGATGCTCCTCTCCTCCAAACGTGGCTATGTTCGCCGCTGTGGCTCTGTGTATGGTCGCGCCCTTGCTGTGGTGCTCCACTCCGTGACTGGTAAACCCCTCTGCGCCCTACCTTCCTCTTCTATTCTCCAGCGAGGACCTTTGGTGAGTGCTTCCTCTCCTCTCATGTTCTCGGTGTTAGGCCCTCCCATGCTCAATGTTGGTAGTGGCCTCTCTGGTGATTGTCTGGTCCTGATTAGGGTTCTTGGTTCTATTTAGGGTTCCTACCCTGCTGTTGATTAAATACTGATGACTTGGATCATGTGTTGATGATCTTTGAACGTGTTAAGTGGTGACTGGCTGTATCTTACTGCTGATGATTCCATGGTTAAATTTCATATGATTCAGATGATACAGTTGTTCTGAAAACAATACTTGGTAAAGCTAGTGGTGTTGATAACTTACCACTATCATTAATTGGTTAATGATAGTGAGTATGGTGTGAGGAAGTCACTGTCTTAGTACTGTTGGCTTAAGAATTCATGTGTAGTTTGAGATCAAATGGTTTCAAACAGTGAAGATATACATAGGGATTTTCTTAATTATGATTCCTATGATGGCAGTAAAATGATTTAGAGTTGGTTGGTTGAATCTGTTAAGATTGAATACTTAACTTGATTAGTATAGAACTGTTCTTGTGACACCATCTTTGTATGGCACACAAGATTAGATTCTATTGCATTGTTTGGTTTGGTTTAAGCTTAAGATGAGTTTGGCTTTAAAGATAAGTAGAAATTTTCCTTTCTTAAATCCCTAAGACCAATGATGTTGGTCTGAGGTTTAGGGATTAAGCTTTATCTAGTTGATTCATATGGATGGTTCTGGTAGTGGTACCAACTACTGCTTCTTGAATCAAAGTTTGGAAAAATGATGATAGGATTGATTATTTGTATAGATCCATAAGATTAAATTCTAAGGTGCTACTCTTATCCTAGAGATGTGCCTAGAAGTTAAATCTTAGCTATATTCATTCTTGAATTGAAATATAGCTTGATAGCTAAATCAATGATGTTGTTCTGAGATTTAGTTGGATCCTTATAATTTTCTGTTTGCTTTTTTAAAGTTTAAAACCTCAGTGATGGATTCACCCTACTTGGGTGCATTCTGAGAGTTTGAATAAGAGTCAGATCATGTATGCTTGTCTAATCTTAGACAGATAGATCATGTGATGGTCTATTTACTCACCACTGTCACTTGATGTTGTGGTTTCTACTGGTTGATCTTGTGGCATCTTGATCTGGTGCTCCCCTGGTATTTCCAGTTCCTGGCTTGTACTTGATCTAGCCCATCATCTCTTGATCCTTATGGCTCGACCTTGGTCTTGCTATCCTCCTGATCTACCCCCTCCTTATGTCACCATCTTGGTGATGTGATCCTGGGCTTTGGTTGGTTTGATCTAGCTTGGCTTTGGCTTGATTTCGCTGCTGGCTGCTGTGCTTGGTGTGTGAGAGCAATGGAATGGTGTGGGGATTGGTTTTTTCCCATGGCTGTGTTGACAATTTTGTTTGGTTGTGCTGCTGTTGTGGTGTTGACAACACACACCATGTAGTTTGGTGTGTGTGCTGCTTGTGTGCCTGCTGCACAGATGTGGATATGTTCATAATTTTGAAAGTTACGTTCATCTGGTTACTTCTACTTGGCTGGTGAAACTTGCCCCTCCTTGCTATTATTTGACTTATGGCTTAAAATTATGAAAGGTACATTCTTTCATTTTGGTGAAACTTGCCCCTTTTTATAAGATTACTCAATGATGAACCTTGATCAGTGCACTTCACTGACAAGTCTGAGAGTAATACAATTTTAACCTTATCTTTCTTTATTTTTGTTTGTGTTTGTTTTGCAGGTACCAGACTTGGGAATTCAAGATTTTAGTTTAGGTTTTCTTCTTTATTTGTAGAATAGTCATATGTAATATTCTTTATTCTTTTGTAATTTTAGTTCTACCCTCTTGTAATCTTTATTTTATTATTTTGTAATAAAGATTGTACTATTATCAATAAAGATATATTATTCTTTATTTATTTACTATTGTAAAAAAAAATTGTGGATGATTTTCATAAGTTAAATTTTTGTAACTTATTTATTGAATGAAAGTATGAAATGGATATTCATATTCTTAATTGCTCTCTTTACATGTAGTTTTAGTTAATATTGGTTATCTCTTAATTAAATCAAAGATTCAAACATCATTCAAAAATCCTTTTGAATTATAATTCAAACACTCAAGTTTTAAATTCAAATTTCATTTCCCAAAACACATAAGTCCACAAAGATCATATCAAAGTCTATAACATTCATCCTTCAAGACTATACCTAATCTCAAAGTATGAAAGAAACTTTGATCACTTTAGGTTTTTATTTGGCGAAAAATTTACCCACATTTTCACAGATGAATGCATGCAACATTTCAAATTCCTAAATCTACCCTTCGTTAGTTCCTAAATGCTGGGATGTTACAGACTTCCCCCCTTAACTTAAACTCCGTCCCGAAGTTTGTTGAGATATACCTGAATAGTTTTGGATAGGCTTTTCTTAAATCCTCTTCTTTCTCCCACGTGGCTTCTCTTTCAGGGTGATGTTTCCACTGTACTTTGCAATATTTGATTGCTCTATTCCTCAACCTTTTCCAGTTTTCTTCCAAAATTTTAGAGGGCTTTTCAACATAGGTCAAGTCTGCTTGTATCTCTATCTCCTGATGTGTGATTGCATCATCCGGAACTTTCAAACATTTCTGAAGTTGTGACACATGGAAAACATTGTGCACCTGAGCCAATCTTGACGGTAACTCTAAAGCATAAGCTATAGTTCTGTTCTGACTCAATATCTTGAATGGTCTGATGTATCTTGGACTCAATTTTCCTTTAACTCTGAATCTTTTCACCCCTTTCATTGGACTTACTTTCAAGTATACCATGTCTCCCACTTATGGATGCCAAGATCTTGAACTTTGATCAGCATAACTTTTTTGCCTACTCTGGGCTATCTTCAGTCTATCCCTGATCTTATCAATGATATCTTGTCTTTCCTTGATATAGTCTGGCGCAAATTCTTTGCTGCTACCAGGCTCATACCAACATATTGGTGATCTACACTTCCTTCCATATAGAACTTGGTATGGAGCTGCCTTCAGACTACTCTGATAGCTGTTATTGTAGGAAATTTCTGCCAATGGTAGATGATCTTCCCATGTACCTCCAAAATATAATGCACAAGCTCTTAACATGTCTTCTAGTATTTGATTTGTTCTTTCAGTTTGACCTCCTGTCTCAGGATGATATGCTGTGATGAAGTCTAACTTTGAACCAAGTGCTTCATGCAATTGCTTCCAAAATGCTAAAGTAAACACTGATCCCCTATCAGTTATGATCTTTTTGGGTACTCCATGCTTACTTACTATCTCTTTGACGTAAACTTATACTAACTTCTCGGCATTATCTTTTTGATTTACCGGAATAAAATGTGCGCTTTTAGTGAGTCTGTCCACAATTACCCATATCATATCCTTCCGTTTAGGTGTCATGGGAAAACCTGTCGTGGTGGTATCACGGCATATGCCATGGGTAGGATAAAGTTGGGGCCGATGGACGTGGAGGAATCCGGGGAGGGATGATGCAGTGAAGACCGCACTCGTATGAACAAAGAGAAATACAATGTATATTGGATTGAAGCTCTCAAGTGGAGATAACACCTCATTCTATACATCTAATCCCTTATAATCTTGCCATACTTGTGGCTACATTCATGCTCCTTGAGCTGTTTCCCCTATGCTTCTATCTAATCTCTCTGTGAGAGTGGAGGAAGAAGAAGAAGGAGAGATCCTAGTGAGCGGAGAGGGGAGGAGCCCTTCGGGGCCTCTCCTGGGTACGATCCCCCTGGTGCTCCTTATAAAGGGGAGCCCAGGGGACAAGACTTGTTCTACACGTTTGGCATCTAGATGGCATATTCTGGGTATCTTCTAGAGATGCTCAGCATATGCCTTGGCATCTTTGGAGATGCCAGGCATATTCCCTAGCATCTTATTTGATGCCAAGAGCATATCCCTAGCATCTTGTTAGATGCCATGGGCATATTCCATACGTCATGTGCCAGTCTGAGCTGGCGGGCTCCCAAGACTGGCACGATACTTGTTGGTCTTGTCTTGGCTCGATGGTGCATTGTTGTAGATGTCGGGGTACGTCCGGATGTCAATACGGGGGCGTATGGGACGATATAACTCGGCCCGAACGCCCCAGAGGGAGCGGTAATTCGGCCTGGAACTTGTTTGATTCGGCCTGGGCGTGGAACAGCCCAACTGCGTCATTTATACGGCCCAGCCGAGGTATTACCTGAGTCGGCCTGCAGGGGCCCAACCGGAGTAGCCAGATCCTCCCAGGAGGTGGCCCGACCAGATCCTCTCCAACGTCGGCCCAAGTGAAACAGTCCCGCGGTGGGCCGCGGTGCCAGCCCACCCGGGTGAGTCGAGGATGATGGGCGTCTTGGCAGTCGAGATTCCCATGATGGGCGACTGCCCACCCGGAAGTTGAGGTGGCGCGGGCGATGTCGTGCCGAGGGAATTCGGCAGGTGGACCTGGAGGGAGTGGCTTGGCGCGGGAGCGTGGCTGGAGAACGTGCCAGAGGCAACGTTTGGCGGGGATCTCGGCGGGAGCTAGCTACGCGGGGCGACGCCAGACACCGCGGGAGCAAGACCGGCCTGCGACGGGTAAGTGGGCCGAGTGAAGTTTACCTCGGCCCGACTGTGACTGCTATGCTGTTTGGGCCGAGTTTAGGTTAATTCGGCCCGTGGTGCTATTTTGTCCTAGGAGGGATAGCTGAGTTAGGGCGAATTAGCTGTAATTCGGCCCAGGTTCCCCTTTCTCCCTTTTCTCTCTCCTATTTCTTAGTTTCTCATATATATTGATAAATATATATTCTTATATGTCTACATTCTTCTATAGAAATGTCAACTATTCTCTCGAGGTCTCTTTATACCTCAACTCTGGGGTACCTGGGGTTACATTCCCAACATTAGTCCCCGAGTCTATGTGGGATTCGTAGAGTCGCTCATAGACTTTGTATCAAATATTCCCAGAGTTGTTTTATGACTTATAACCTCTTGGTAATGTACTTCTTTTTCATACAACCCTTTTGGGCAAGTTTTAGACTTCTGGTCTTCTTTGGCATTGCTCATAACCCTTTCTGGTAAGTTCTTGACTTCTAGCTTTATCGGGCTTTGGTTATAACCCCTTTGGATAAGTTTCTGGACTTCTGGCCTTCTTGGGCACTGGTCATAACCTCTTTGGGTATGTTTCTGGACTTCTGGCCTTCTTGGGCACTGGTCATAACCTCTTTGGGTATGTTTTTGGACTTCTGGCCTTCTTGGGCACTGGTCATAACCCCTTTGGGTAAGTTTCTGGACTTCTGGCGTTATCGGGCTCTGGTTATAACCTCTTTGGGTATGTTGTGAGTTCTGGCCTTATTGGGCACTGCTCCTTTAACCTCATTGGGTAAGTTATGAGTTCTGGCCTTATTGGGCATTGCTCTTTTAACCTCATTGGGTAAGTTATGAGTTCTGGCCTTATTGGGCACTGATCCTTTAACCTCATTGGGTAAGTTGTGAGTTCTGGCCTTATTGGGCACTGCTCTTTTAACCTCTTTGGGTAAGTTGTGAGTTCTGGCCTTATTGGGCACTGCTCCTTTAACCTCATTGGGTAAGTTGTGAGTTCTGGCCTTATTGGGCACTGCTCCTTTAACCTCATTGGGCAAGTTGTGAGTTCTGGCCTTATTGGGCACTGCTCCTTTAACCTCATTGGGTAAGTTATGAGTTCTGGCCTTATTGGGCACTGCTCCTTTAACCTCATTGGGTAAGTTATAATTCGAGTCATATGTTTCCAAATCCGAGTTATTTTACTCAAAATCGACTTATGTCTTAAGTCTGAGTCCTCTGACTCAAATCCGAGTTATATGACTCAAATCCGAGTTACCTGATTACAAATCCGAGTTACTTTACTCAAAGTTTGACTCATGTCTTAAGTCTGAGTCATCTGACTCAAATCCGAGTTATATGACTCAAATTCGAGTCATCTGATTACAAATCCGAGTTACTTTACTCAAAATTTGACTTATGTATTAAGTCTGAGTCTTCTGACTCAAATCTGAGTTATATGACTCAAATCCGAGTCATCTGATTACAAATCCGAGTTACTTTACTCAAAATTTGACTTATGTCTTAAGTCTGAGTCATCTGACTCAAATCTGAGTTATATGACTCAAATCCGAGTCATCTGATTACAAATCCGAGTTACTTTACTCAAAATTTGACTTATGTCTTAAGTCTGAGTCATCTGACTCAAATCCGAGTTATATGACTCAAATCCGAGTTATCTTATTACAAATCCGAGTTACTTTACTCAAAATTTGACTTATGTCTTAAGTCTGAGTCATCTGACTCAAATACGAGTTATATGACTCAAATCCGAGTTATCTGATTATAAATCCGAGTTACTTTACTCAAAATTTGACTTATGTCTTAAGTCTGAGTCATCTGACTTAAATCCGAGTTATATGACTCAAATCCGAGTTATCTGTTTGCCATGATATAACTTGATTTGGCGTGATGATGTTAATTTGCCTTTGATATTGATCCGAGATATAGATCCGAGATTAAGTTTTGGGATATGATAATAGGGCTAACCGCTGAGAGATCTGATTCGAGATGTAGATATGAGATATAGATTCGAGATATGATAAGCTGGCCAATAGTCATCCGAGATATGGGATAACCTGGCAAGATGGTGAAATATTAATCCGAGTCATAACATAACCTGGCAATCTGGCGGACTGAATGAAGCTTCGGCCCGAATCAGAGACATGATTAGTACGCCGAGTATGAATACAAATCCGAATTATAATATACCCTGGCAAGCTGAATCAAATGTTAGTCCGAATCAGAGACAAGCTACTGAGCTAAGTCAAAGGTTAATTCAAAGCATAAGTAGATCGACTCAAATTATATCCGAATCATCAATAAGTTGGCTTGTGAGCTGAGTTAAAAGATAATCCTAAGCATAAATAAACTGACTCAAACTCTATATGAATCACAAATAAGCTGACTCAAATTCTATCTGAGTTATAAATAAGGTGACTCAAACTCTGTCCGAAACATCAATAAGCTGACTGGAGAGCTGAGTTACATGTCAATTCTAAACATAAATAAACTGACTCAAAATCTACATGAATCATAAATAAGGCGATTCAACTTATGGACGAGTTATAGATAAGCTGGCTCAAACACAGATCTAAATTAACATAAGATGTTCTCTTTATCCAAAGGTGACTCTTCGGACAAGTTAGCTAGTCCCCGGGTTAAGCTGTTTTCTCCCCGGGGTGAAGGGTTGAGTGTAGGTGGCTGAGTTATCTGGCACTTACAGCATACTTGGAGAGGTGTTTGAGTGAGTCTTTCTACGCCTTTTCTGCCCTGCTGAGTTACTTTGTACTTACAGTAAGCTTGGAGTAGTGCTTGAGTCCTTCTTAATGAGTCTTACCTGCTTTGATGAGTCAGACTTGGAGTGCCTCTGTGCTTAGCTCTCTGCTCTCTGTTTGCTTGGAGGAACTAAAAGAGCTTTATGAGGAAGAGGTTGATGAAGATGCTACCGTCCGGATGGAAACCCAACCAACGCCACTAAAAGGCCCCACGGTGGGCGCCAAATGTCGTGGTGGTATCACGGCATATGCCATGGGTAGGCTAAAGTTGGGGCCGATGGACGTGGAGGAATCCGGGGAGGGATGATGCAGTGAAGACCGCACTCGTATTAACAAAGAGAAATACAATGTATATTGGATTGAAGCTCTCAAGTGGAGATAACACCTCATTCTATACATCTAATCCCTTATAATCTTGCCATACTTGTGGCTACAATCATGCTCCTTGAGCTGTTTCCCCTATGCTTCTATCTAATCTCTCTGTGAGAGTGGAGGAAGAAGAAGAAGGAGAGATCCTAGTGAGCGGAGAGGGGAGGAGCCCTTCGGGGCCTCTCCTGGGTACGATCCCCCTGGTGCTCCTTATAAAGGGGAGCCCAGGGGACAAGACTTGTTCTACACGTTTGGCATCTAGATGGCATATTCTGGGTATCTTCTAGAGATGCTCAGCATATGCCTTGGCATCTTTGGAGATGCCAGGCATATTCCCTAGCATCTTATTTGATGCCAAGAGCATATCCCTAGCATCTTGTCAGATTCCATGGGCATATTCCATACGTCATGTGCCAGTCTGAGCTGGCGGGCTCCCAAGACTGGCACGATACTTGTTGGTCTTGTCCTCGCTCGATGGTGCATTGTTGTAGATGTCGGGTACGTCCGTATGTCAATACGGGGGCGTACAAGACGATATAACTCGGCCCGAACGCCCCATAGGGAGCGGTAATTCGGCCTGGAACCTGTTTGATTCGGCCTAGGCGTGGAACAGCCAAACTGTGTCATTTATACGATCCAGCCGAGGTATTACCTGAGTCGGCCTGCAGGGGCCCAGCCGGAGTAGCCAGATCCTCCCAGGAGGTGGCCCGACCAGATCCTCTCCAGCGTCGGCCCAAGTGAAAGCGATCCGCATGGGCCGTGCCCCACCGGTGAGTCGAGGATGATGGGCATGCTGGCACTGAGGTGCGGATTCCCCGCGGTGGGACGAATCTGGCCCACCCGGGGGAAGTGGTTGAGGTGGCGCGGGCGATGTCGTGCCGAGGGAATTCGGCAGGTGGACCTGGCGGGAGTGGCTTGACACGGGAGCGTGGCTGGAGAACGTGCCGGGGGCGACATTTGGCGGGGATCTCGGCGGGAGCTAGCTACGCGGGGCGATGCCAGACACCACGGGAGCAAGACCGGCCTGCGATGGGTAAGTGGCCCGACTATGACTGTTATGCTGTTTGGGCCGAGTGGAGGTTAATTCGGCCCGTGGTGCTGTTTTGTCCTAGGAGGGATAGCTGAGTTAGGCCGAATTAGCTGTAATTCGGCCCAGGTTCCCCTTTCTCCCTTTTCTCTCTCCTATTTCTTAGTTTCTCATATCTATTGATAAATATATATTCTTATATGTCTACATTCTTCTATAGAAATGTCAACTATTCTCTCGAGGTCTCTTTATACCTCAACTCTGGGGTACCTAGGGTTACATCCCCAACAAAACCTGTGATGAAGTCCATACCTATTTGTTCCTACTTCCATTCGGGAATTTCCAAAGGTTGTAATGGTCCTGCTGGAATTTGATGTTCAGTCTTCACCCTTTGGCACGTATGGCATTCTGATACATATTTAGCAATATCTCTTTTCATGTTATTCCACCAGAATAGTTCTTTCAAATCCATATACATCTTAGTACTTCCTGGATGTATAGAATATGGTGTTTCATGTGCTTCTCTGAGTATGACATCACGAATCTTAGCCACATCTGGAACACATAGTCGGTCTTGAAACCATAAAGACTCATAATCTCCAAGGCGAAAAACTGATTTTTTCCCTTGAGATATCCTCCGAATTTCCTCAGCAATAAAAGGATCTTCTGCTTGATGTCTAAAAATTTCTTGTTTAAGATCACCGTCCTGCTCTGCAACTACCTGCATAGTAGCTAATCCTCCAAAAACCTCCGTTATGATGAATTGAAGCTCTAATCTTTCCAAGTCCATTTGTAACTCTTTTGGTAGCTCCCTATTGCTAGGCTGAATATCTGCACTTTTTCTGCTTAAAGCATCAGCTACCACATTTGCTTTCCCTAGAGTATAGTTGATTGTTAAATCATAATCTTTGATTAGTTCTAACCAATGCTTATGTCTCATATTCAACTCTTTTTGAGTGAAGAAATATTTGAGACTTTTATGGTCAGTGTACAACTCACATCTGGCTCCATAAAGAAAATGCCTCCATCCTTTTAGCGCAAAAACTACTGCTGCTAACTCTAAATCATGAGTTGGATAGTTGACTTCATGTGGTTTCATTTGTCTTGAACCATAAGTAATCACTTTCCGATCTTGCATTAACACACAACCTAAACCTTCTTTAGATGCATCATAGTATACTGTAGAGTCTTTCCTTGTTTCTGGAACTGCTAAAATTGGAGCTGTGGTTAACCTGGTCTTCAACTCCTAAAAACTTGCACACTTCTCATCCCAATTGAATGGTGTATTATTTCTTAGAAATTTGGTCATTCGTCCAGCTATTTTGGAGAAACCTTCAATGAATCTCCAGTAATAACCAACCATTCCTAAGAAACCTCGATTCTGCTTCACATTAGTTGGTGCAGTCCACTCTAATACCGACTGAACTTTAGAGGGATTAACAACAATTCCATCCTTACTGATCACATGACCGAGGAATTCTACCTCATCTAGCCAAAATTCACACTTACTGAACTTAGCATAAAGTTTATGTTCTCTTAGTGTCTGCAATGCTATTATCAAATTATCAGCGTGCTCTTCCTTATCCTTGGAATATATTAGAATATCATCAATAAAAACTATGACAAACTTATCCAGATATGGCATGAAGATTTTGTTCATCAAATTCATGAATATTGCAGGTGCATTCATCAAACCAAATGGTACTACCAGATACTCATGGTGTCCATATCTTGAGACAAATGCTGTCTTTGGAACATCTTCCGGTTTGATTTTGATTTGATGGTATCCAGATCTTAGGTCGGTCTTTGAAAATACTCCCACTCCTTTCACTTGATCAAACAAATCTTGTATCCTTGGTAAAGGATACTTATTCTTGATAGTAACGTTGTTCAGATTTCTATAATCTCCACACATCCTTCTTCCACCATCTCTCTTATCCACAAAGATTACCGGTGTTCCCCATGGAGATACACTTTCCTGAATAAATCCTTTTCTGGCTAACTCATCAATTTTCTCTTTGAGTTCTTTTAACTCTTTGGGTCCCATATTATATGGTGCTTGAGCTATTGGCGCTGTACCAGGAATTAGATCAATAGTGAACTCTATCTCTCGATCTGGTGGCATTCCCGGTAGCTCTGCTGGAAAAACATCTTAAAACTCATTTACTATAGGAATATCTTCCAATTTGACCTCTTTCATCGAGTTCAACTGCAGATCCACCATGATATGACTGTGCTTATCTGCTTGGTAAACTATCCTTGCTCCACTTGGAGTTTTGATTGAGACAGTTTTCTCCTCACAATTTATCTGAGCTCCGTGTTCCATCATCCAGTCCATCCCCAACACTACTACAATTCCCTTCAAAGGAATCACATAAAGGTCTGCGAAATATGTACAACCACAGATCGAGATGTAACACCCTCAGAATCGGCCCTATGCAAGTTTCAGCGCTTCCCGCCAAAACCCGCATAGAAACGATTCAAAGGTGCCCACCAGGCACTTGCGTGCGGGTGGAAAACAAAGTAATATCATTACACCATAGTCCTCGATGGAACCCACAAAACATATATATACAACAGCGACTCAAAGAGTCAAGAATACAGATATACAATTCAAAGATCCAAATCACCTTTAAAACGATATAGCGTCCGAGTACGGACAAGATGCAAATTGAGCTAAGAGCCCTGAAGAATAACCAATGGCGTCCATAACCCTGCCGGGCCAAGCCAGGGTAACCACCTAACGTCGATCTCAAAACTGATCAAACAAAGGGTGCCGACAAAGGGCAAAGGAAAAGAGAAGCGGTCGATTACTAAGGCCGATTGCGGCGAGGCTAGAATTGGCGGTCCTCGCCTACATAGGTATGGTGGATCAAGCGGCGGCAGCATGCACTAAACAACCTATAGAGACTCGATACAACCTGGCGGCTATCGGAGAGGGATAAGAAAGACCTATTCGAACCAACCTGATTCTACCATCGACAAACCCATCCAGTGTTTCCCCTCGAGACCAAACGAGGAAGTCAACCGAGGAACTCACACCGTTGGCAGTTTTATTTATTCAGTTATCGTTGTAGCAATTACTAGTCAGGTATAGATAGTCATCCTGATAGAATAAGCAGTGGGCACTTTTAGTTAACCATTCCGTTATAGTTGCAACACTTGCTAGTCAGATACAATTAGCATGAGATAACCCCAAAACCCAGCAGTTGTTGGTACTTTTATTTAGCCATTCCGTTGCAGTGAAGCTTGTAACACCCTCAGAATCGGCCCTATGCAAGTTTCAGCGATTCCCGCCAAACCCGCATAGAAACGATTCAAAGGTGCCCACCAGGCACTTGCGTGCGGGTGGAAAACAAAGTAATAACATTACACAACAGTCCTCGATGGGACCCACAGAATAGATATATATATCACACGACTCCATGAGTCAAGAATACAAATATACAGAACAAAGATCCAAATCACCTTGAAAACGATAGAGCGTCCAGCTACGGACAAGATGCAAATGGGGCTAAGAGCCCTGAAGAATAACCAATGGCGTCCATAACCCTGCCCAAAGCGGAAGGGTAACCCCACTAACGACGTCGATCTCAAAACCTGCTTAAACAAAGGGTGCGACAAAGGGCAAAGGAAAAAGAGCGGTCAAGATCGAGGCCAAGACAGCGAGGCTAGAATTGGCGGTCCTCGCCACAGTATGGTGGATCGCAGCGGCAAGAACATGCACTAAACAACCTATAGAGACTCGATACAGACGGCTATCGAGAGGGATAAGAAAGAGCTATTGGATCCAACACGAATCTTACACCAAACAATCCCATCCCGGTATTTCCCCTCGAGACCAAGCGAGGAAGTCCACGGAACTCACACTTGGCGATTTATTTATTCGGTTATCGTTACACCAATTACTAGTCAGGTATAGATAGTCATCCTGATATAATAAGCAGTAGGCAATTTTAGTTAACCTTTCCGTTGTAGTTGCGACACTTACTAGTCAAATACAATGGTAGCAAGCGACAACCCAAACAAGCAATTGTTGGCAGTTTTATTTAGCCATTCCATTATAGTGAAGCTGATTACTAGTCATTATAAAGTCAAATTTATAGCACTACTTTAGTTATAGTTGTCTATGATCGAGAATCATGCTCCAAGTCGTCCATAACATGGACACGGCTTTCAGAAAGTTTTACCTGCGGGTGCACAAATAACACACACTCGATCAACCTCGGAAAAACCAAATCAAAACCAACGAGGCTTTCACGACAAAGCAATCACATGATTCAGAAATATTTCAAGGCCACCCCATTGAGTACACCATAGCAGTTAGCTGACTCGAGACGGACCCAAGGTTTGGGTGGGCGGTAAACGATCGGGAACCGAAAGTGTGGGCTTGTCGATACCGCGAAAACGTGTCCCGATCCTAACACAGACAGTGCTCCTCACAATCGTAAATAAAGCGATGGGCATGGCATAAGTACAGGATAGTAAATAAAACCTCAAACTAGTTTGTGGCCCCAAGAAATAAGAATGAATCAAGCTCGCTCGGGGGTCCCATAATCCTCCGGATGTGGATAGCGCGAATATTCAAGGAACAGTATCAAGTACTGGGTCCTCGGGACACAAGTGAACGATTAACAACCAAATAACATCTATTGCCCACAGCTTGCCTGCATTACCTACTTCAATTTTAGTTGTTAACGATAAGTAAAGTTATGATCAACTCCAACATTAAACACACGGCAATACTCCAACAACTGTGGTATAACGACACATGCACTTGAGCAAGCGACTACGACGCAGGTCCAACTATCTACCAAACAACAGTAATAGGAGGTGTCCAAGGCAATATAAGGCTGCAAGGATATCACGGGTACGAAAACTAGAGCATCAAAGACAGATAGCAATAGATCAACAGGAGGAATAAATACTATAAAAGTAAGATAGGTAGAAAGGGAGATGCTACGAAAACATTGCCGAAGGTTCATCCGAAGATCGGGGCGAAGCTCACATCAACTCAACGGCCTTATCCGCGAAGAAGCAAAAAACTAGAATAAACACCGGATGCACTAATTAATACTACGGCAAAAGATTGGGCATGATGCATGTATGATGTATGACATGGCAAGATGCGTTGCAATTAGGCAATATTAAGCGGAACCGGGGGTCCCGACAATTAAATATATGGTTCTGGTTGTTTAGATAACCCGCAATTTAAATGTTGTCTTAACATGGCAAAAGATAGCACCGGTTTGCTACACCAATTTAAATGGAGTCCGGAATAAGACAACGATATCCCGCAGAGGGACTCCATATTTAATTGTATGGTGAATCGACATAAGGCCCCCAAACCACAGACAAGTATGCATGCAAGTATGACAATTTGGTATGCAACAACTTATATAGATGGCATTTATAAAATAGGGGCTCGGATCAGGGAATCAAATTAGGGTTCGGAAGATCTTGGGGGTTCCGGAGGGTTCGGGATCGGACTCAGGGTTCGACGGGGAAACGAGGTTCGGATACAAGAGGGGAACTTGGTTGGCGTCGGGGGCACATCGGATCCGCCCTGGTCGGTGCCGATCTTGTCGTCGATGGCGGACTTGAGTGGATCGGGTACCGGGGTCTTCGGATCCGTGAAGTAGATCTTAGCCATAGTGTCGGGGTAGACGAACTTGGTGTACTGCATCGACGATCTTGGCGTTCGGTTCCGACTTCGCATCCGGGACGAAGGTCTTGTCGCATGTGTGGTCGCCGGTTCAATCGCCTTGGATGATCTTGGCGTTGTGACTCTCGTCTTCTGGCGCTCCGCGAAACAACGAGGGTTGGAAACGCGTGCCATGCAGGAATGAGCGATGTGCGACTCGAGTTGGGTCTCTCGGGCGTGTGGTTACAGGCGTTGGCGAGACGCAGCAGTGGACTCTGCGAAAAGCGTGCGAAGAACGGCTCGTGGAGCCAAAGAGGTGGTCGGCGGCGGCCGCACCGCTGCGGCAACTTAGTGAGGCGCGCGGTGCAGGGTCTCGAGAAGGCGGCTCAGCGAATGCAGCGGGCGGGGACCGACTGGTCTTTAGGCCGGCAAGCACAGAAGGAAGCGTTGGCCCAGCGTCGTGCGGAGGAGGTCACAGGCGGACAGCGGCAGCGACGGGACGAATGGAGGAGGGGCCCAGGTCGGAGACGAACGCGGAGGAAGGGGTCGCGCGGAGGAAGCTGCGGCGAGGAAGCGCCGGGTCGCAGGAGCTCGGGTGGCAGTGAAGGGCACCGGCGGGCTCGGGCGGGAGGCTCGGGCGGCGGAGCTCGGGGATGGCGCGGTGAGGGTCACGGGCGCCTGGCGGCGTGGAGGCTGGGCGACGGGCAGTGCAGGCGGGCCAGGCCTGGGCCCGACAGATGAAGGCCGGAGCTCGAGCGAGGCGGGCCAAGGCGGCGAGGATGGTGACCGGCGGCGGTGTCCGAAGAGGGGAACACGGCAGCGGGGAGGGAAGGCCGGAGGGAGGAGGCAGTGGCGACCTTTGCCATGAGGACGCGTCGGGGCTTGGCGTGGCGGGGCTCCAGGGTCCACAGTGGCGGGCGGTTGTGGTACGGGGCAGAGGAGGAGGCCGGGCCGAGTGGAGGAGGCGGCGGTCGAGGAGATTGAGCGAGGGAGATGAGCGGGAGGTGGGAGGTGGGACCGGGGGTGGGGCCAGGAGGTGGGGATTTGTGGGGTGGATGGGTGATGAACGTGGGGAGCGAGCGTGTGTGGTGTGGGGTGTGGGTGTGTTCTTTGGGGCCAGGGAGTGGGCCGGGGAAGAGAGAGAGAGGGGCCGGTTGGCGTTGGGCCCCTTGAGTGGGCCTGGTCGGTTGGGGGGGAAGTGGGGAGTGGGGGTAGGATGAGGTGGCGGGCTGGGATAGGATAGGGGGAAAGGAGTGATGAGGTGGCGGCAGGCTATTGGGTGGGGTGAGGTGGAGGCAGAGTGGGTAGGATAGGACCGGGTAGGAAAAGATTTAGGTGGCCCGATTTTGTACTGGGGGTGGCCGACTGGGTCAGATCGGCCTGGTTTGGCTGCCCCCTAAAATTAATATAAAATTTTATGTATTGTTTAAAAGACTTGTGCAATTTATTTCTAGACAAATAAAATATCCGGAAGGGTCCGGGGATTATTTTGAAATAGAGAGGGATCTTTGTAGAAAGCAAAAGTAGGTTTGAACAAAATAGTTTTAGTCAAAGAGATGCATGATGATGTCATGATGATGCGCAAATCAAAAATACCAAGCGATTTTCTAGTAGTGGTTTTAGCGGGATGCCACAAAGCTGATTACTAGTCATATCGGATACAAGTCAAATTATAACAGTAAACTTTAGTTATAGTTGTCTATGATCGAGACCTGTGCTCCAAGTCGTCCATAACCGCGGACACGGCTTCTCGAAAAGATTTAACCTGAGGGTGCACCAAAGTTTCCACACCTACACCCTTGTTGTCGGATCGGTAGGTACAAGATCACGTAACATACACCCAACGGTATGTCGACGGGGTTTGGACACGACGCTTCCTGCACCAAAGCAA
The DNA here is from genome assembly GCA_030063025.1 of Avena longiglumis. Lineage (NCBI taxonomy): Eukaryota > Viridiplantae > Streptophyta > Magnoliopsida > Poales > Poaceae > Avena > Avena longiglumis. The sequence goes on from CP125976.1 coordinate 79,629,919, forward strand.
GCACGGGGCCACCCCACTAAAGTACACCCGCGAAGTCGGGCCGGGCTCGAGACGGACTCGGGGGTTTTGTGGCGGTACATGCTTATTTGGGAACTCAAACTCTCGGGCTTGTCGATACAATGAAAACGGGTCACTATCCTAAAGATGGTGTTCTCCTCGCAATCGTAAATAAGCGTTAAAAGCATGGCATAAGTGCAGAATAGTAATAAAGCCCCAAACTAATTTGTGGCCCCCAAGATGCAAAGACGGAATCGGTACTAAATCGATGGGGGTGCCCATACATCCCACATGTGGTTAGGCCTCGATCTCGGAACAGTGTCAAGAACTTCCGGGTCCTCACGGACACCAATGAGCGGTCGGAAACCAAATATTATCTATCACCCACCGGTGCCTCTGCATTTACCTACTTCAATTTTAGTTATTAAACAATAATTGAATTCAACGATAATTAAAGCCATGATCATATCCAACATTAAACATGCGGCAAGTCTCCAACAACTGTAGTACTTGACGACACGCAACAACACTTGAGCAAGCGACTATGACGCGCAGGTCCAACTATCTACCAAACAACAGGTAATAGGATGTGTCCAAGGCAATATAAGGCTGCAAGGGATATCACGGGTACGAAAACTAGAGCATCGCAACACAGATAGCAATAGTTCAACAGGAGGGAATAAATACTATAAAAGTAAGATAGGTAGAAAGGGGGGAGGTGCTACTTTGAAAACATCCAAGGTTCATCCAAGATCGGGTCGACACTCGAATACACAAAACGGCCTTATCCGCGAAGCCGCAAAACACTAGAAGAAACACCGGATTCACTATTTAATACTACGGCAGAAGATCGGGGATGATGCATGTATGATGTATGACATGGCGAAGCGAGTCGTAATTAGGCAAGATTAAGCGGAACCGGGGGTCCCGACAATTAAATATATGGTTCTAGTTGTTTAGATACCCCGCATTTTAATTGTTGTCTTAACAAGGAAAAAGATAGCACCGGTTCGCTACACAAAGTTAAATGGGACCAATATACGACTAGATTTGCCTGCATATGGACCCCATATTTAATTATAAGATGAATTGGCATAATGCCCCCAAACCACAGACAAGTATGCATGCATGAACAATTTAATATGCATCAGTTGATAATGTCATAAAATAATGGGGTCTCGGATAGGGAATCATTATTTGTACTTCTCCGATTGCCGCACTCGATTATGATCGGCATGATACAAACTTGGTTTTACTATCTTGCTACGGATTACTTGTGGAACCCACAACAATAGTAGTGGGAATAAAGGTTATATAACGCCTTCGGATGTGTCTTCCAACGAAGTTCATGAACTATTACAATGGCTCGATACGTGAAAGGGAATGGTCAAACTTAGACCGGTAAGACCTGTAGTGTCATAGGATTCGGTCTTTGGCTTACTAACTTCACGCGGAGGCACGTTAAGGATGTAACGCTTAAGTACCCGATAACATCAAGCGCTAGTTTAGAGGCGATGACACCTCAATTTAGAAGACACATAGTATCAGGATCGGCAACTACTTATGTTATTTTCTTAAGTAGGAAAAAAACGGCCTCTGTTTTCATAGGGAAGCATCTATTTACGGCCTTGCTTATTTGTCTGAACTGTTTATTTCATGATAGATCCAGATGGTCTTGGCTCATCCCGTGGCGGTAACGTGAAATGCTCAAATAAAGCGACGTATCGGCGGACACCTTGGCTTCTTTGACTGTGGCATCGGAAACGTTCTTTCACTTTGTCAGTTGAGGGGGCCCTACCGGCATCAAACAAACAGTCATAATGCGTCAGTGCCTCGCACAAAGATCAATATGTTCTAGAGCGGCGAACAAGCCAGTTAACAGTCGAGCACATTAATGGTAAAGAAGGTTCAGAGCAATGCAGGACAAAATGTCAAAGTGCTCTTTCTGAGCGTACCCTTTTCCTCAAACTTTGCCCCGAACTGGCGATCGTTATGGCCTAGTGAAATTTAACTTTCTTGTAGCGAGGCAGGGTAAAGAAAGTGCATAAAATTTTCGATGGTGCTACTATGCTTCAAGTACGAATAAGGTCTGGATTTACAGTCACCGCCCCTAAAGTTGACTAATCGTGGTGAACACAAGGGATAGTGTTGATCGTTGTCCGAAGAAACACCTATACATGAGTGAGGGGGCCATCTTTTTGTACTTAGGCCCTTAAAGGTTCAAATATGATTATTGATCTGGGTTCTCTTGGGAGTGCACTCGTCGGATTATTAGTACATGTTTTTTAAGTCTGCATCCAAGTATAAGGATGGACATAATTTCCCGTAGTAGAGTTGCCAGCCGTTGCAGGAAAACGGAAGAACCCAGTTTGCGTAAAAATCGCGACCACAAAAGTATGGATTCAACATCTTAAGACTTCCACGGCAGATATTTATTTTGCAACCACTTCCATCCGTCGAGGTATACATTAATAAATGGGGCCAATGAAAGGTAGAGTGGCGTATTTCATGGGGATACCTAAAACAAGCTTGAGCCAGCGAGTGGAGCTAGTTACAATATCTTTGGATTACTGGGTTACATGCGACTTAGCGGCTAAACGCTGATTTGTTTCTTATCGAAATTGCGACTAGGAACTTAGTTAAGCGGGGTTAACCTAGGTGCTATTCGTGGCCTTGAGCTCTCTAAGGGCAGTGCATATCGAATACAAGTTTGAAATCACTTTAACGAGAAGCGGCTTTGAATATGAGAGGTTCGAATAAATAAAGTGGCAACCGTACGCCTTACCAAATACGAAGATTTTAGCTGAATTAATAAAAGGGCAGGATAGGGCCCCTCGGGCTTACAGTAGGGGCTAAGAAGCTCCTGGCAGCAGGAATGGCCCGTAATTTGCCACGGCGCTTCGGCACATTAATAAAACGTGGCAGGCAACCGGGCCAAGCTTATTTGCAAAAGGCCTGAAATGCGCGACTGATCGGGCCCGCTCTAATGATAAAAGTTTGCCAGAACCTTAGAGCATCCATTTAATTTTGATAGCGAGGCTACAGAAATAGGTTCTAAGCGTAGAGACTTTTTACGATGGAGAAATTCAAACAACTTGAGCATGTAAGATGTTGGCCCCCTGTCGTTGCATGTTAGATAGTTCAGAGGCTAGTGTACGATCCCCTTGATGGACGATTGATCGGAGGCCCTCAGCCGATAGGATGCGATGGCTCTCTCAGTCACCAGGCGATATGATCACGATGAAGCATGGCTCAAGCCCCATGGGATCCGCCTCTCCCCTCTGGCCAGATTTAGATTATATTGCCCATGGCAATCTCGTTTTGACCAGCCAGCAATTAGGTCATTATCTCGCTCCCGTCGATCATTTCTGGCAAGCTGAAATTGCGCTTCATAGCTCAAGACATAGACTTTGTTTGAATTGTTCGTCATCTTAGTCAGCCTAATTGATTTTAATTCGAAGCCCTCTCGGTGATCTCAAGTCTTGGCCCAGCTCTTCCGATTTGATTAAGATAGGGGCCAGCGTTGCTCATAATGGCCTGAGGGACCGCTCCCCACTATTAGGGTTAAATCACCAGGAAGGGCATGGGTTCGCAGAATGTTACTTAGCTCTAGTTTCTAATAAAGTGTTATTGGGACCCATGGGGGTCGCATGATAGCATCGGGGAAATGGTATTCCTGGGACCCATCGAGCCTGACTGATCCAACGGATAGATATGCCTGTTTTCGTAGTTGTCCTCGTGCCATCGGGGAAAGGATACCTCTCTCCCCCACTTGAGTGATTTATTCCCCCATAGGCCTGTACAGCTCACGAATCAAGATGTTCAGCATTATTAACAGGACCTAGAATGCTCATCTAGATCAAACGTCTAGAAATATAATGGTGATCCGAGAATCTGTGTAGTCTTCAAGACCTCCAGGGTGAGGTCCTGGATCCTTTAGAGGGAATCACTAAGGTTCACGTAAATGAGTTCCTAGGTACAAAAGAGTTGGCGCAGCGGCAAGCTAGCAAGGTCCGCGTCAAAAATTACATGCAATGTAATAGTTGCGCGTAAAGTACATGTTTGGCCGGCCGGGTGACACTTAAAGATATTTTACCTGATAGAAATAAGCAATTGGACAAAGAAAATTTTTGATTTCCAAGTTTTACTCTGCACAAACCGTCTGAACAAATAATAAACTCGCTTAATTTAAAATAAACTTTCGTGCAATCGGAAAAGTTTAAGTGCTTATATGCTTAGACTTATCACTGCAGATTCTAATATTCACTGATAAATTTCATTCTGGGTAAAATGGACCGACTTTGTTAATTTGAAATCAGATGTTTTGAGGATATAGCCTTGTCAAAACCAAAAACTAGACTTCGCATTTTTGAAAATGAGGAATTTTTGATATCTCAGTTATACAAATGCGACCGTGGAGCCAGGGCCAATGAATGGGTTTGGCAAATCATTAAAGTAATATCCATCCAATGTCGGCATGAATGACCCATGAGGGCTCATTCCCTTGGCAAAAGTGGGAACTTTCAAAGTTTGATGATCAACCGTTAAATTTGCTATTCGGCGTATAATTTGGTGGAACTTTAAGGCCTGGCACGACCATTTGCACGTGGCCCCGAAATAGGCTCCGGAGTCTCTGAAATCCCCCATACAACCACAAGGGCCTAGCATGCCAATTTGCAATGGATAACCATGGGATCTTGTTTGATGTGGTGGCAGGGGATCCATATTTCCTCCACCTAACATGCTTGCTGCGATCTCTCGGGGACTGGCCTGGGGTTTTCTAACAGGTTTTTCCAGCATGGTTCTCTGACTAGCGATAGTGGCAACTTATCACGTGTAAGGATTCTTGAGCGTCGGGAAAATGAATAAATTGAAGTCGCAAACTATCGGATATTTCAGGCCATGCATAGAACTTCTGTCAGGAAACTTGGTCAACGAGGCGGATATTGAAACGCAGGGCAGCCTTGAAATCAGGCGATCGCGGATGAACATCGCACAGCGATGTGCTATGGGCGCTTAGACCTCCTCAAAATTTTCTACTGGGATATCAGGTATCGCACTACTAACCGAGGTCGTGAATACGAAATGGTACAACCTCTGAACGTGCATTGAAAATTTGTTCTTGCCATTATTTCCTCCTTTATTGGGTTGTCCATTTCCTCCACTGGCTTGCCTTCCATCTCGAGCCGGCCAACCACCTTGTGGTTTGCTTGGACAATTGGGCTTGATGTGACCTCTCTGACCACAAGCGTGACATACAATTACTGGTTTTGGGCAATCCCTGCTCATATGCCCTGGGAGTTTGCAATTGTGGCATATAATATTCTTTGCATTTGGATTTGCACTTCGATTGGAATTGTTGTTTTATAGGGCTTATTCCTTGGTTTGAATTCCAAATTGGGTTTGGGCTTGCTTGCTTGTATCCTCTTGGTTTCCTTCTTAGCTCTCTTCCTTCTATCCTCTTAGACATTCTTGTAGTCATCTTCAAAGGTAATAGCTGCATCTAGCAACTGCTGATAAGTTTTGCTTATTAGCCAACCTCAACTGCATCCTCACAAATGGATTTAATCCACGCAGGAAACGCTTCTTCCTCTTTTCCTCTGTGTTAACCTCTTCCTCAGCATAACGAGATAGTTGACTAAACTCCCGGATATACTTCATAACACTAGTATATCCCTGCTGCAGCTCTTAAAATTCTCTTCGCTTTAGTTCCATAACACTCTCCGGAACATGATATTCATGGAATCTCTGTTTAAAATCTTCCCAGGTATACTCCCTTCCTGGTTGCTGCATGGCCAACTGATTTTCCCACCAAGATGCTGCAGGTCCTGTCAAAAGATGGGTTGCATACCTCAATTTCTCCTCCTCATTGCAACCTACAGTCTTCAGCTTTCTTTCTGTATCTGCTAGCCAATCTTCTACATCCATTGGTTCAGGTGCGGATGAAAAAGGTAACATCCTTGCATTATGGAAGTCAGATAGACTCACTCCTCCACCTTCAGGTGCCCTCTGATTTGCTCGTCCCAGCAATTCCTCCATGAACTTGTTCTGGGTCTCTTACATCATTTGCATGTACTGCATAAAGTTCTGCTCCGTTAACTGCCTCATTGGTGGTGGTGGTGGTGGCAATGCTCCCTGATTTGCTACATCTGCATCGGCCTTCTCCTTGGCATCTCGCTCCATCCGTTGCTGCTCAGTTTCGATTTCTACACCCGTATCCATGACCCTCTAGTCCTGCAACATAAAGCGAATACTCATAATTACATCATGCACATGTGTTCTGAGCTCGACTTTACGCACAGAACTAGTCACACAATGAAGATCCAAAGAAAATCCAAATATGCATTTCACATATTATACATAATATCATAATAATACAAAGTCCTTACAACATATACCATATAGGTATAATCACAAAACTACCTAATTCATCTAACTATCTTATTTCTTGGAGTACAATACATAGTACTTGATATCGCTAACTAGTTGCCTCCTTCTAGTAGTAACTATGCTCATCATACATGCCCGAGGTCCAACCATGATGATGTGTCGTTCGTCGCACAGTTTGTGGAACAAATAGCCTTCCAGAAGGAACATACTCAGTATCCGAAGTGTCAGGACTTGAGTCATTACTCAACCTGAGTGCATTGACTCCTTCCAGCTCAGCTAAAAAGTCTTCAGAAACATATTCAATATTATCTCCCGCTTGCATCTCCTGAGCTTCATTACTTGAGTTGTCAACAGGATACGCAGATCCTGCTGCTTCCCAGGTGCTCCTTTGGGCAAGATAGTTAAACACTGGTGAAAGAACATTTCATAATCCCTAGTGTTTTGTGTGTTAGATAACAATATCAAGGATTATTTAATGTGTGTTGAAGTGTTGCAGTTCTCTCTAAGGAAAAAGGAAAGGAATCTGCCTTTGGGGGGCGGACGGTTTTTCAGCCGGATTTTCTGGCCTAGCCGGATAATCCGCCCCTCAAGGGGGCCGGATAATCCGCCCCTCATGCTCAGCCTTAAGTTTGCCAAGGTGCAAGCCCCAGAGGGGTGCGGAGTTTCGGCCGAACTATCCGGCCACGTCGGATAATCCGCCCCTGGAGGGGGCGGGATAATCCGCCCCCAAGGTCTTCATCATGTTCTTCAAGGCGCCATCCCCATAGAGGGGGCGGATTTTCTCCCCGGAATATCCGCCCTGGGGGCGGAGTTTTCCCGGGGGCGGATAGTCCGCCCCTAGTGGGGGACGGATAATCCGCCCCCAAACTTGTTCAACGGCCAGATCTGTGCAGGGGGTATTTAAGCCAGCCTTCCTCCTCCTGCCAGATCTCTTGGTTCATTCGAAAAAGTCAAGATCTAATCTGCAACATTCATCCAAGAGAGCTCCACATAGATCCACCCAAAGGCCCCGTCTCTTGGGGAATCGAAGGGGGATGACTCGATCTTCATCAACTGCAATCAAGCGCTTCATCTCCTTTCCATTCATTTGGATAATCACCGATCTAGTATTTCTTGCAAATACCTAGATCCTTGTTTTGTTTATATTGATAAACCTTGTTCTTGTGATAGCCTGTTGTAATCTCGGGAGCCCACAATTCAGTTGTGGGTGTGTGCCCCGATAGCGTTGTAAAGGCACCGGTTCCCGCCTCGAAGGGTACCAATAGTGGAGAAGGTGGATCAGGCCTTTCATGGCGAGATCCATCGGAGAATAGGGTGAGGCCTATTGTGGCGTGGTGGTCTTAGAACCACCCACCCCTCCAACACAGATGTACTTCCCTTAACAAGGAAGGAACTGTGGTAAAGCAAATCCCCGTGTCTCCGCGTGCTCCACTACGGTTCCCTCGCTCCTCTCTTTTCGTGCTTAGTAGCTAGGTTTGCATATAGGGAAATTCTCGTAGCTACATATCTAGAGAATTTACTTTGTGTCAAGCCTAAAATTGAAAAAGAACTAAAAATTGGGTAGCACCTATTCACCCCCTCTAGGTGCCCATACGATCCATTTCAATTGGTATCAGAGCCCCGGCTCTTATTTCGGGCTTAACCGCCTAAGAGAAGTATGGGTTCCAAGGTAGATGGGAGTGATGCTCCAGAGGTAGTCACCATGAATGATCTCAAGACGTTGGAAACAACCTTAGTGAGTTCAATGGAGGCTAAGATGGAAGAGATGCGTCAATTGATAATGCGTCTCTCCACATCCGCTGCATCACCTCCATCTAACTCTGAGGCTACCACTCTGCAATCCAAGGAAACGGGTAAAACCAATTCCAAATATAACGAAGTGGTTGGTGATGACACTAGCAAGAGCTCCTCCTCGAAAAAGGATAGTGGTAAGGAAGGATACAATGAGGTTTCCCATGTGTATTCTCCTGATCCACCTATCCCTCACCCACATATACATAATAGGGGTGATCCACCCAAACTTTCAGCATATACCTTTACTCAATGGCAATTTTTGATGAAGTCTCATGTGTGCAGTTCCTCCATTGAGTTGTGGAAAATCATCGAAAATGGTCTTCATGTTGGAAATCCCAACAATCTCACAAGAAGAGAAGTTGTCGATAGTCAACTCAACGCTACAGCTCTACACATGATATAGCTTGGTGTGGGTGACAAAGATATGCCACACATTCAGCATCTTAGTACAACTAAGGAAGCTTGGGATGCTCTCACCGAGCTCTTCATCGGAAATGAAAGTATGAGAAAGAATAGATATGATGCTTTGAGCAATGAAGCTGAAGGATTTTATATGTTGGATGGAGAAAACCACGAGGACATGTATAGGAGGCTCAAGGCAATAGCCACAACTTTCAGGAATCATGGTGCAGCTCACGTTGATGATGCATGGATCAAGCGCAAGTATGTCAGTGCTCTTATGCCATTTGAGCCCACAGATTTGAAAAGTCTCCAAGGTAGGCATAACTACCACCTTATGACATCGAATGAGGTAATGCAAGAAATGTCCGCTTTCAAAGTGGCCGCCAAGAATGCCGAAGATGCTCATGCATGAGCTATGGGGATGCAAAAGGGGGTCAACATGGCCTTGAAGACTAGTGTGATTGATCATGATGAATATGCCATAGAAGGTATGGACTGTCCCGAGGATATAAAAAGGATCCACGGACAATACCTGGCCGGACAATACCTGGCCCTTTATGCTAGAAACTTTTGGAAAGACCCGGCCAAGGCTAAAGCTGAACTAGAACGCAAGAGTGGAGCCTATGGAAGAAAGTAAAATGGTCCCAAGCTAAGAACATGTTTCAACTGTGGTGACCGGCTGCACTTTGTAGCTGAGTGTCCATATCAAAGTAGGGAAGATAATGGAGGAAGACTTATTTTCAAAGACAAGTCAAAGGCTCCACGCAAGAAAAAATTTGTAAAGAAGAATGCTCCTTTCAAGAAGCAACCAAAGATTGTTCTAGTGGCTCAAGAAGAATATTCCCCGGGAAGTGAAGATGAGGACGAGGATGATAGCTCTCAGGAGGTGGCTGCTATAGCCACCACATCTACATCAACATCTCTCTTCGACTCTCCGAACGAAAACATCATCAACAAGAATGCTACTTGTCTCATGGCAAGAAGTTCCGAGGGCTATGCTTCCGATGGGTCGAAATGGGTGCTGGATAGTGGATGCACAAGTCATATGACCGGAAGCAAGGATATCATCACGGAGAAGCGTCCAAATCATGATAATATTACAGTCTCCTACGGTGATAAGTCTAAATCTCAGGTATTGGGTCTTGGCAAGGTTGTGGTTGACCACGATATCTCTCTCGTGGACGTCATGCTTGTTGAGACCCTCGGTTACAACCTTCTTTCTATTCGTGCCCTTGGCAAGATGGGTTTTTCTGTTTTCATTGATGATGATTTGGTGGTACTCTTGTGGAGCAAGTCTCTAAAGGTCGCTTTCGTTGGGTACGTCGAAAATGACCTGTATGTGGTGGAATTTTCGGGGAAAACCACTTCGGGTCCGATGTGCCTATTCAGAAAGGCCGACGTGGGATGGTTATGGCATCGCCGTTTATCTCATGTCAACATGAGAACTTTGCAAAGTCTCCACAAGGGTGGCCACATCCTTGGACTAAAAGACAATGTCTCCTTTGCCAAAGATCGTGTTTGCAGGGCTTGTGTTGAAGGCAAAATGCATGACTCTCCCCGCAAGAGGAAGACTATTATGTCTTCAAAGAGGATCTTGGAATTACTTAATGTAGATTTATTTGGTCCTCCATCTCATGCCAGTCTTGGTGGGAATAAATATTGCATGGTCATTATCGACATGGGTCTATTTCTTCAAGCTAAAGAGTGAAACTCAACAAACGGTCATTGACTTTGCCAACGAAGTCCAACGTTAACACAATGTTCCTATCTTGGCAATAATAAGTGACAATGACTCCGAATTCAAGAACTACACTTTGAATGAGTTTCTAAGCGAAGAGGGGATAAGACATCAATATTCCGCTGCATACACTCCTCAACAAAATGGTGTAGCCGAGAGTAAGAACCGGACTTTGATGGACATGGCAAGATCAATGTTGGCTGAATTCAAGTCTCCTTACAACTTTTGGGCTGAAGCCATATCCACTGCTTGTCACTCATCTAACCGTCTCTACCTCCGAAAGATTTTGGACAAGACTCCATATGAAATACTTACCGGTAACAAGCCCAACATCTCATACTTCAGGGTATTCGGGTGTAAGTGTTTCTTTCTTATTAAAGGTGCCCGCTTGTATAAATTTTAGTCCAAGGCTTTAGAAGGTATTTTTGTTGGTGAAGGTGCCGAATCCCACACTTATAGAGTCTACAACAAGCTCACCGGGACTATTGTAGAATCTTGTAGTGTGGAGTTCGATGAAAATAACAACTCCTATGTAGGGCAAGTTGATGTTTGTGATGCAGATGTTGAAATACCCCAAGATGCCATAAGAAGAATGGGCATGGGATTTTTCCGCCCCATTGAGGAACCCCTTGTGGCGGATCGGGAAGGACAATGCTCCACTCAAGTGGATCCCTCATCTTCACAAGATCAACAAGCCCCTAGTGTTGGAGAAAACTCCGCACCAACACCACAAATTTCTGAAGCTCATCAGTCTCCTGGACAAAATGGCAGTCCCAGACCGGATTATCCGCCCCCTCCAAGGGGCGGACAGTCCGTCCCTGGCACTCCAAATCGTCCCAGGGGATCATAAGAAGAAGAAATCAGTCAAGAAGACTCCAGGCCGGATTCTTCGGCCCCCGAGAGCGGATTATCCGGCGCTGGATTCCCCAGCTCTGTCATGCACTCTCAGGAAGAGGATGTTGCAGCTGCTTCTCCCAGGCCAGATAGTACGGCCCCACCAAGGGGCGGATTATCTGGCCTTGAAGAAAATATTCAACAGCAAGCTCCTGTTGTCAACTCAGAACAGGATCAAGGGCAAGCTAGTGGACAAGACAAGTATACCAATGTTGACTCAACTCCTCCTAGAAACAATAAGTATATTGAGACTCGTCGCAAGGCTCGTGCTGATCGGAACCTTGATCTTAGAGGACACACTCTTGACAAGGTTGTCGGTGATCTTCGACGAAGGGTGTCTACTAGAAGAGAACTTGTAAGCTTCTGTGATCATCAAGCTCACATTTCTATGGTTGAACCGAAGAAGGTCTTTGATGCTCTTGAAGATCCCGATTGGGTTGTTGCAATGCATGAAGAATTAAATAACTTTGAGCGCAACAAAGTTTGGAAGCTCGTAGAGAAACCTAAGGATTGCCGCAATGTTATTGACACCAAGTGGATTTTAAAGAACAAAAAAGATGAAAATGGCATTGTTGTGAGGAATAAAGCAAGACTCGTGGCTCAAGGATTCTCTCAAGTGGAAGGAATTGATTTTGGCGAGACTTATGCTCCTGTGGCTCGTCTTGAGTCCATTTGTATCCTTCTTGCCTATGCTGCCCATCATAATTTTAAATTACAGCAAATGGATGTTAAGAGTGTGTTTCTTAATGGTCCACTACATGAGTTGGTATACGTCAAGCAGCCCCCGGGTTTTGAGGACCCCAAATTTCTGAACCATGTCTACAAACTCAATAAGGCGCTCTATGGCCTTAAAAAATCCCCACGTGCGTGGTATGAGCACCTTAAAGAGCTTTTGTTAGACCGTGGATTCGAAGTTGGGCAAATCGATCCCACTCTTTTTACTAAGAAGGTTAATGTGGAGATTTTTGTATGCAAACTTTATGTAGACGATATTATTTTTGGCTCTACTAACCAAGATTTTAACGATGAATTTTCAAAGCTTATGACTCACAGGTTTGAGATGTCGATGATGGGTGAATTGCGGTTCTTTCTTGGATTCGAGATCAAACAACTTAGAGAGGGAACTTTTATTAATCAAGATAAGTACATCCAAGACATGCTCAAAAGGTTCAAGATGACGGATCTCAATGGCGTTGCTACTCCAATGCAAACAAAGTGTCATCTTGAGCTCAATCCCAAGGGTAAAGACGTGGACCAAAAGGTATACCGATCCATGATCGGCTCTCTCCTTTACCTTTGCGCATCTAGGCCCGATATCCTGTTAAGTGTAGGAGTGTGTGCAAGGTACCAAGCCGCTCCTAAAAAAAGCCACTTAGTGGCGGTCAAACGAATCTTCAGATATTTGGTTCATTCCCCAAATTTTGGGTTATGGTATCCCAAAGGTTCAAGTTTCTCTCTATGTGGTTACACTGATTCAGATTGGGCTGGTGACAAAGATGATCTAAAATCAACTTCTAGTGCATGCCAATTCTTGGGCATGTCTCTAGTATGTTGGTCTTCAAAGAAACAGAATTGCATATCACTCTCAACCGTCGAAGCTGAATATGTTGCTGCTGCAAGTGCTCGTACACAGTTATTATGGATGAGGCAAACTTTAAAGGAATATGGTGTCAATTGTGACAAAGTGCCTCTATTATGTGACAATGAAAGTGATATCAAAATTGCTTACAATCCCGTGCAGCATACACGAACAAAACATATTGAGATTCACAACCATTTCATTTGGGATCATGTTGCTCATGGCGATATTGCCCTATCCTTTGTGAGCACGAAGAACCAACTTGCTGATATTTTCACGAAGCCTCTTGATGAAGAAAGATTTTGTTACTTGAGGAATGAGCTAAATATCATAGATTCAAGGAGCTTGGCTTGACTACCCTTGCACACTCACTTACTCTTTTCATGTATTTGGTTTAGATGCGGGCATAGACATAGGGGGAGTGTGGTCCTAATTGATTGGGATAACCCTCCCCCCATAATGCCGAAAGCAAGAAAAATCATTTCCCTTAATATCATTTAGTGATATGTGGGTTATTGATGAGCATTGGTTTTGAACTCAAGATACATCTTCGCGGTGTCATGACATGCTCTCCAACATGGTGCCTTTGGCCGCCGCCCTCTTCCTTGCGAAGAGTTGGTTTCTAATGGTTTCTGGGGCGTTAGCATCACTCTTCTTCCTTTTTGGCGTTTCGACGCCAAAGGGGGAGAAGTAGTTCTATTAGGTCTCGTGGATTTGCAAGGGTCGGGTGCAAGCACTTGTCTTTCAGTCGTTTATTTGCTTTCTTGTGCCCCTTTTAGTGTGAACTTATTTGTTATTTGTGCTTGGTTTATGTAATACTATGTCGTGCTTTACTCTGTTTGGTCTTCTGGAATTCCGGATTTATATTGTGGGTCTACTCTCATGGAATTCTGGATTTATCTATGGAGTATATTTGATGGCATATGGAATCATGGGATTATCCAATGTATGCATCAATATTGTGGGATGTGCTTGGAGTCTAACAATCTCATCATTTTCTTTGTCTATAATTACATCCCGGTGGTATGACCTTGTTTCCTAACCCACCTTGTTTAAATTATCGTTGCTATGAAAGTTGCGTTCTCTCTAGTGTGTGTATTTGTATTCAAATGCAAATTGTAAATATGCACACATCTAGGGGGAGTCTCTTTCATTTTTTTAAGGTGTCGTTAGCAGGTTTCATTGCAAATCCTAGTATTGTCATCTAACACCAAAAAGGGAGAGATTGAAAGAACATTTAATAATCCCTAGTGTTTTGTGTGTTAGATAACAATATCAAGGATTATTTAATGTGTGTTGAAGTGTTGCAGTTCTCTCTAAGGAAAAAGGAAAGGAATCTGGCTTTGGGGGGCGGATAATCCGCCCCCACCAAGGTCGGATAATCCGCCCCACCCTTCTCCCAGTTACGCAAGCCCCGGAGAGGCGGAGTTGGCGGATTTTCCGCCCAGTAGATAATTAAGCCCCTCATGCTGAGCCTTAAGTTTGCCAAGGCGCAAGCCCCAGAGGGGGGGGGGGTGGAGTTTCGGCCGGACTATCCGACCACGTCGGTGTTGGAGATATGCCCAAGAGGCAATAATAAAGTGGTTATTATCATATCTTCATACTTATGATAAATGTTTACATACCATGCTATAATTGTATTAACAGGAAACATTAATACTTATGTGATTTGTAAACATAAAAGAGTCCCTAGTAAAGCCTCTTGTTAAACTAGCTTGTTGGTTAATATATGATCATAGTTTCCTAATCGTGAACATAGAGATGTTATTAACAACATGGTCATATCATTAGGAGAATGATGTGATGGACATACTCCTATAGTTAAGCGTAGCATAAAGATCAAGTCATTTAATATAGTTCATTTGCTATAAGCTTTCTGATACATAGTAACCTAATTCCTTCGACCATGAGATCATGCTAATCACCATCACCGGAAGGATGCTTTGATGACATCAAACACCACACAGTAACTGGGTGGCTATAAAGGTGGCATTGAGTGTTCGTAAAGTATGGGTTGAGGCACATGGATCAAGAGTGGGATTTTTCCATCCATATGACGGATAGATATACTCTGGGCCCTCTCGGTGGACTGTCATCCAATTAGCTTGCAAGCATGTGACTGGCTCACAAGGGATCACATATCACGGGTGACATGGTTATACCCTACGGGTACGTGATCTCAGCATACCTAGTCCAGCCCAAGGAAGGCCCACGGCAAAAGTACGTTGGCCCATGAAGACTTTCGGGTGGCCCAGACCCATGGTGCCTTCGGATCCTTGGAGAGCAAGACTAGAGCAGATAGGAAATTCAAAGGGGTAAAACCCTAGAACTTGTAACCGACTAGGACTATGCCCGGGACCTGCCTAAGTCTATATAAAGGCCAGGAGGGCACGACCTAGATCTCTCGACTCATACTTCCTCATACACACCTCCACGCCAGATTGCATCTGCGCACCCCTGTAACCTTCGGTTCCGCCGTAATCAAGAGAAGACAAGAAGAAGTAGGGTTTTCCCTCCGAGGGCCTGAACCTGGGTAAACCTTGTGTCCCCGTGTTGCTTGTTTGCTAACCGTTCCACGATCTCCAGCATCCCCATCTTCTCCAAAACCCAAGTCCATAACAATGGGCATTGATGAGATCAAACCTCGTCAATTGGCGCCGTGCAGTGGAATTGGGCGCGGTCAGCGATCGTGACGGTCCCAACCCGATCGATCTACAACTCGCAAGCGGAGAGCCATCTCCTCTTGGTGCTTTCGACTTCACCGCCCACTCGGCCACCATGAAGGACTTCAAGCCCGTAGGCGACGGACTCGAAATCTTGTCCAGGAGCTTCTGCTTCCAGGTGGGGCAAACTGGCACCCTCCGCCTACCCGAGCGGGTGCCCCTACCATCAATCAGGCCCGCTTCATGGGCCCCACACCGTGCTATGCACAACATCATCGCGAGATGATTCCACGGCAGCCGCAACTCCGATCTGTGCGATCCGCCATCGGATGCGAGGACCTACGGTTCCGGATCCGAAGCTGCGGCAGCAGCAGCCCAATCTGGCGCTACCAATGCGCCGATCATCCAAAGCGGCGTGGATCAGCACACCCAACCCGCCGCTAACCCGCCAACGAAACTGGAAAAGAAGCCAATCTCCCCACCCGAAGAAAACAACGACGCCACGTCATCCGCCTTAGCAAAGAGGATGGACCCAGGTCCGTGGCAGGTGGCAACATAGTATCTTTCGAGACGCCTCGCGAGATATGTTGATGGCCTACCACCTCCTAATCGAGAGCACAATAAGCAGTCAAGATGCAGGAGGTGCTTGACAAGCGCAAACAAGCGACCTCGAGTCCAGCCACGACGAGCCGCTCTCCGCCATGGGCATCGGCTCCAGCTCGACGCCAACCCAGGCAACAAGCACCGCTCTCGGATGGAGAAAATGGATCCCAAGGAGGCGCGCGAGTTGATGCGAACTCTCCACATCCTTCATGGAGATGGGCGCCCGGCAACGTCATCCAGCGCCGCGAGCTGCGATCATGGCAGCACTGCGTACCTCGCGACCCACCCACCTCGAGGGACCCAAGAGGGCCATGCATAAGTCCGCACTTACCGAACTCGGACTTGTCGGGCCGCGCTCACCGGAAGCTCCCAAGGGCCGAAGAAAGCTCGGTCGGTTCGACCGCAGCCCCCTTCATCCGAAGAGGAACATGACCTTCCCTAAGGAAGAAGAGTTCGCGACGCCGCCGCGCACTCTGACGCCAGAGATGCGCTCACACAGCGCAAAATCGACAAAGCGTGAGCTAAGCGCGCATGCTCGTCTGAATCCGAGATGGACGAAGACGAAGGAGAACTCTGCGGAGCTCGATGCTTCAGCAGATCCGTCCGGCGGACACGGATGCCGCGAAATTTCAAGCTTCCTTCGGATACTCCGAAGTTCGACGACACTCAAGACCCAAAAGATTAGCTCAGCGATCACTTATCATCCGTAAAACTGCACGGTGGAAACAAGGAGACCGCCATGCAATGCCTTCAGCTGCAGCTGACAGGCGCAGCCCGGATCTGGCTCAGCAGCCTATCCTCAGGGTCCATCCGAAGCTGGGATGAGCTAGCTTACAGCTTCATCCGAAACTTCAAGGGTACCAGCAAAAGGCCCGCCTCAATCGAAGAATTGCGAGCCTGCACTCAGCGAACGGGCGAATCCATTCGCCGCATACCACGCTGGTCCAACACAAAGAACTCCAGCCCACATCTCGAAGAGGGCCATCGGCGCCGGGGCGGCGTCAGCCAAGACTTCAAGGAGGATCTTGGCGTCAAACCCAAAACTCGATCACCTCATGGACGCCATGTGTGGGCTGACGGAGAAGACTCCATTCACCGAGCACAATCGGAAGAAGGCGACTATGGTCGACGGCGAGCGCCGTAGCAAGAGAAGATCGCGTCTCACGACAATCGCGACGGACCCGACATGAGTCGCGGTAGCTACGCCGATCGCCGCATACGCCAACCGCAATGCCGGAGGATACGCGGAGGAAACTTCCGCGATGGAGGCGCCAAGCGATCGTGCAACGCCCGACGCGATAACGGACCCTCATCATACGAAAAGCTTTCGGGTCCATGCACCATCCACTTCTACATCGACAAGCAGGATGGCAAAAAGAAAGCGAGCCACATGCTCAAGGACTGCCGCGAGTTCCAGAAGATCAGCGAAAGCATGGTGCAGATGAGGCAGCAAGCTCCAATCCCTGCGTTCGGAAACGCACCCACACCAGGTGAGATAGCGCATGGAGCTCCTCCACCGCCACCTGTAGGAGGCCCGAACCAACCGGTCGCACCAGCACTAATACCGAAATGGATATCCCCGAAAGAACCGATGATCCGGAAGGCGCCCTACGAATAGGGTGCAGAAGAAAATCACCCGACAGATCAACCTGGCCGTGGAAACTCCACCCGCCATCCCTGAGTACCTCAGCGGATCGGAGTCCTGCATCACGTTCACTCGTTCAGATCACCCTTGCCAGATCCCTCGCCCAGGTCATGTTGCCCTGGTGCTGGAGGCGCAGATCGGAGGTTTCAAGATGAGTCGCGTCTTCATGGACGGCGACAACGGCATCAACTTGATGTTCGCAAGCACTCTAACGCCAATGCGGATCCCGCAGTGCAGCCTGGAACAATCAGACACAATGTTCCACGGCATCGTTCCAGGGAAGGGCATATTTCCCCTGGGCAAGATATGGCTCGATGTCATCTTCGGCAAGCCGGACAACTTCCGACTAGAACGGCTCGAATTCGAAGTGGTGGACTGGCCATCACAGTACCACGCCATCCTCGGGTGTGTAGCATTCGCAAGGTTCCTGGCTGTCCCACATTATGCATACCTGCTACTCAAGATGCCAGGACCGAAGGGCGTCATCACAATCCACGGGAGCTTCACCCGATCGGACCAATGCGACAGAGATTTCAACAGAATCTCCCAATCATTCGGTATGCAGGAGGAGCTCCTTAGACTCCGCGAGGTGACGGACAATGGGGCACCCCAGTCATCGACAAAGCACACGACATGTCTTTCGACTCCACGGTCAACACAAAGAAGGTGCAGGTCCACCCGATGGATGCCTCCAAGACGGCGCTGATCGCCAACGACCTCAGCCCCGCATAGGAAGGCGCGCTCGTCGAATTCCTCCGCGAGCGCTGGGAAATCTTCGCCTGGTGTCCTGCGGACATGCCAGAGTTCCCAGGAAATTCGTCGAGCACGCACTCAACATATTTCTAGACACCAAGCCCGTCAAACAGTCCATCCGAAGACTGTCCGAGCCACGCACCGAAGCTATCGGCAAGGAAATCAACAGACTACTCGCCGCAGACTTCATTAGGGAAATCAAAGAAAGCGAGTGGCTTGCAAACACAGTCATGGTCCCAAAGAAGGACACGGACATCCTGCGGATGTGCGTGGATTTCACGTCGCTAAACAAGCACTGCCCAAAGGACCACTTTCCCCTTCCTCGGATTGACCAGATCATCGACTCGACTGCAGGTTGCGAGAAACTCTCCTTCCTCGACGCCTACTCAGGCTACAACCAGATTCGACTCAAGGTTGAAGATCAGGAGAAAACGGCGTTTATCACACCGTTCGGAGTATTCTGCTACAACACAATGCCTTTTGGGATAAAGAACGCAGGTGCCACGTACCAGCGATGCATGTAGGCCTGCCTCAAGCACCAGATCGGTCGCAATGTTCAAGTCTATGTTGACGACATAGTCATAAAAACCAGGGAGGCAAGGACACTTATCGACGATCTCCGCGAGACGTTCGAAAACCTTGATCACTACAGGATCAAGCTCAACCCCGAAAAGTGCGCCTTTGGCGTCCCATCGGGTCAGCTGCTTGGGTACTTCATCTCTCAGCGAGGGATCGAGGCGAACCCGAAGAAAATAAGAGCCATCATGGCGATGGAGATGCCAAAAAACATCAAAGGTGTCCAGCAGCTCGCAGGACGAATAGCGGCATTGAGCAGATTCATCAGCCGCATGGGCGAGAAGGCCTTGCCATTCTACCGGTACGCCAAGGCGAGATAAATTGTGGATGCCGAAGCCAACGATGCATTCAAAGCCTCAGCGGCTTCTCTCCACCTCGCCCGTCTTGGTCACGCCAAAGGAGCGAGCCTCTGCTGCTGTACATAGCAGCCACACACCAGGTGGTCAGCACCGTACTAGTGGTCGAACGACCCGAAGAAGGCAAGACCCACGGGGTCCAATACCCAATACTACCTCGGTAATCGACACCAACAAAGCGAGGTACCCTCACTACGAGCTTCGCCTACGGCGTGTTCATGACGGCTCGACGGCTGAGCCATTACTTCCAGGAGCACCAGGTGATGGTCGTCAATGAGGCACCCCTGAACAACATCCTGAATAACCCAGAAGCCACAGGACGCGTGGCCCTATGGGGCATCGAGCTGTCACCCTTGGACATCATCTACGAGAAGCGACTCACAATCAAGTCTCAAGTCCTCCCGGACTTCCTCGTACATTGGATGGAGCTGCAGCTACCAGACACCCCAGACATGTCGCAGTCATGGACCATGCACTTCGACGGCTCCAAGTGCGAAGCTGGAGCAGGAGTCGGGGTCATACCGACCTCCCCGCAGGGCGACCAGATGAAGTACGTCCTCCGGATGAAATTCCGAGCCTCCAACAATGAGGCCGAATACAAAGCCCTCATCCACGGCATGAGAATGGCAAAGATCTGCGGCGCAACGCGTCTGGTTATCTACGGTGACTCCAACCTCGTCGTCCAGCAGATGATGAACAAGTGCGACGCACACGCCGAAAACATGATCGCGTACCGCGCACTCTACAACGCACTCGAAGGAGAATTCGACGGCTGCGAGCTTCGGCATGTTGGAAGAGAAAGCAACGAGGAGGCCGACAGACTCGCCAACATCGGCTCCACCTGTGCAAAGGTGCCACCGGGTGTGTTCCTCAAACAGATCCGCGTGCCATCCATCAAGCGGAAATTCCCCAAGGGATCACCCAAAGAGGCAGAACATTCGGGGGCTACGCTGCCCGAAGGACTTGAAGGACCCGAGAAACTGGACACAGAGGTAGCCATGGTCAACCTAATGCAGGTCATGGCAGTCGAAGAAACTTGGACGCGACCATACCTCCAGTTCTTGATAAACGGAGAACTGCTTGACAGCCCGACAGATGCCCGGCGCATATCTCGCCGGTCAAAAGCCTTCACCATCATCAATGGCGAACTGTACAAACGCAGTATTACGGGTGTACTACAAAGGTGCGTCACCATCGGTGACGGGAAAGCCATCCTCCAAGACATCCGCGAGGGCATCTGCCGACATCACACAGGCAGCCGCTCCCTTGTCGCGAAAGCTCTACGAGCCGGATTCTACTGGCCAACGGCCATGAGAGACGCAAAGGACATCGTCCGAAGATGCAACGGGTGCCAACGGTTCACCGACAAACCCGCGCACCGGGTCGAGCTCGAGAACCATACCTATAGCTTGGCCTTTTGCTGAATGGGGCCTCGACATGATTGGCAAACTGCCAAAGTCCTCGAAAGGGGGACACGTTTACCTCCTGGTCGCAGTCGACAAATTCACCAAGTGGGTCGAGGCCATGCCCGTCACCAACCAAAAGGGCAAAACTGCCGTCAAGTTCTTCGAGTCCATTGTCTACAGGTTCGGCGTACCGCACAGCATCATCACCGACAATGGATCGAACTTTATCTCCAAGGAGTTCCAGGACTTCTGCGAAGACCTCGGGATCAACATCACGTACGCCTCGGTAGCACACCCGCAAACAAACGGGCAAGTGGAAAAGGCCAACGGCCTAATCGACGCTGGCATCAAGAAGCGCCTCATGAGTCCACTCGAACGGAAAGCTGGAGCCTGTACGAAAGAGCTACCATCCGTCCTGTGGAGCTTACGGACTACGCCAAACAGCTACACAGGCTACACACCGTTCTTCATGGTGCACGGAGCTGAGGCCGTGCTACCAGCCGAAGTACGCCACCAGGCCCCCCGGGTCGTCTCTTACAGCGAAGCCGAATCCACGGCGGCACTCAAAGATGCCGTCGACACACTCGACGAAGCAAGAGACGTAGCAGCAGCTCGATCGGCGGTGTACCAGCAGAGTCTCCGCAACTACCACAGCCGCCGGCTACGCCCAAGGTCCTTCGTCGAAGGAGACCTCGTCTTGCGACTCAAGCAAGAGCGACAAAAGAAATTCGAGTCACCCTGGGAAGGACCCTACGTCATCACCGAAGTCATCCCAGGTGGCGCCTATCGCCTCAAGCACGTGGAGTCTGGAGTCGCATACTCCAACCCATGAAACATCGCGCACTTGCGACGATTCTACCCCTAGCTACCTACCCCTTTACTTTCAATAAGGCTTTTCAGCCAAGGCTATTCAAAACAATGTACTTCCTCCATTACGATATAAATAAAGCTAAGTGTCTGCCCCAAACTTCCGCTCATTATTTGCAACTTTACTTTATGCTACAAATGCACTCGGGGCTCCCCACCTCACGATTTCATCAACGAGGATTACGGCGTGTACACCGAGTAGTGACAACGTCGAGCAAACGAAAAGGACACGCAAACAAAGCACTGCGTGCTTACAACAAACAAATCTTTACAACAAAGGGCACAACACGCCGAGTCGAAATATACAAATTTTACATCTATCTCTTTTACAGGTACTACCTATTCTGATGAATAACCTGAGCACGCTGCTCAAACAAATCTATGACCTGTTACATCTTGCCTTACAATGCGTAATGTGGACGCATGTCCCACTCATCACCATCCGGCCGAGGAGGTGGTCCAGCTGCCACAACAGTCAAATCTACATCAGGCCGGTGCAGCCTCACAAGAGACAAAGCAGCCTTCACTCCTGCGACGAGCTGTTGCCGCACCAACTCCTTGACATTGCTCACGCTCCGAAACTTCGACAGAAGACCCGCAAGGCTCGTCGGTACGGCATCCAAAGGAAACATTACGTGCAACACCGAGGCAAGCGACGTCTGCACTTGGTGAAGCACCCGCGAAACCTGGTGCACACGATCCTGCACCGTCGCCAGAGCCATGGCACGGTCACGATCCATCCAGAAGAAGCCACCGGCCTCCATGTCCTACTGAGTCAAGCAATTGACCTGAACGGAGACACGCTCTTTCTCTTCCCTCGGAGCAAGGTTAGCACCTGCCACAATTCTACAAAATAAAGGGCAAGGTCAGCAGGCTCATCAGAAGAACTGAGCTACAACTCGAAACAAAGAACAACTTACATTGAAGCTGCTTAGATAACCGAAGCAGTTCCGCCATCAAGTACTCCTCTCTTGCTGAACCACGATCCGCCTTGGACTTCCAAACATCAGCGTGACCACGCAACCCAAGCAACTCCCTCTCTAGACTACAAACACGGTCCCGAAGAAAAGCGAGTTGCAAAGGATCATCCAAAGATGGCCGCAGCTGCACTGCGGGCGAGGTGTCAACAGGTCAGCACCCGAAGGAACCTAGAGCAGCAGAAAAAGAAAAGGACACAAACATTTAGACAATGATAGAGCACAACTCAGAAGCATTCATTAAGCATATAAGGCCACTACGTGGCACAAGGACTGTGTTCCTCAAAATATTTACAGCAAAAGCAGACTATAAACTATCCTACATCTACAACGCCTAAGACGCGGCACCACAGTCGCCTCGGGCATTGCCTAGCCTTGGCCTCCTGCGCCGCAGCGCATACTCGAACAGAAATCAATGAGCTTGGCCCATATAAGCTTGCGGCGAGTAGGCAGCAAAGGCTACCTAGGATCCGTCTGCGGTCTTCGGCATCCGGGAGGTGATCTGGGGCAGGTCCAGCTCCGCTCTAGCCGCCAAGGCCATCGCCAGCCCGACGGACGCGCTGATGCCCTTCTGCGCTATGCGCCCTTGTGCCGGTGACAAAGCCTCGCCAGCATCCACATCATCAAGGGCGCCCTTAGGGACAAGCTCCTTGTAGAAGAGGCCAAGGACCTCCTTCGCCTTGGCAGGAGGCGGACGGTGCTGAACGATCTTCGACCTGCGGTAGCATCATCTAGAGCACTCCCGTTCTCCAGAGCGCCTCGGTCAAACTCGATGCCTGCGGCATCTGAGACAAAAAAAGGGACATGACGAAAAGCAACAGAAGAGAAGAAAACAAGAAGAAAGAAGCACAAATACAACACTCACCCGAAACAGCCTTGGCAGCAGCCATGAGCTTGCCTGCCACCTCTCTCTCGCGCGCAGCCGCAACAGTGGCCAGCTGCTCCTCACGGTCCGCGACCTCCTGCTGCAGACGCTCCTTAGCTTCGGCTGCCTTGGTCAGCTCTAGCTCGAGGCGTTCCTTCGCACCAACGGCGGCCTCGGCCTTCTTCTCCGATTGACCAAGGCTCTTCTTGAGAGCGTCGACCTCACGGAGAGAAGTATTATGCTCCTCTACATTCAAAACAAGCAAACGTCAGAGAGCAGGACCGGAACAAATGAAAGAAGCACAAAAAACAAACAGGTACCTTGAAGGCACGGAGGTTAGCCTCTAGCACAGGCGCTCTGCACCGCTTGGCCTCCTCCACAAAAGGCTGCGAAAAAGAAACACCAAGAAGAAAAGGACTTGGGGCTGTGCCCAACATTAAGAACAGCAAAAATCGAACACGAAGACACTGGGGCTCCCTCAAGATTCAAAAATAACAAGACACGAAATTTTTCGACACTCGGGGCTCCCAGGTGCAGTACCAGCAGGTACTTACATGCTCGATGGCGACTCGAAGCCAGGCGAAATTCTAAGGCGCAACCACCTGCACCTCCTGCAGAGGAGGATTCGGAGCGGCACCCCCTGACGTTGCCACCGTTTGAGGAGGAGGAGACGCAACTTTCGACTCCCCCATCATCTCCTGAGCACCATCGCTGGAGGAGTCGTGGGAGGAATGCCTACATACGAAGCAATCAGCAGAAGTGCAAAATCAAGAAGGAAAAAGGACAGCAGTAAGACAAGAAACTTACGAGTCTAGCGAGCTCAGGTCAAAGACTGGAGGAGTTCTTCGGGCTCTCTTCTCCACCTTCTTCTCTTCCTTCTTCTCTTCCTTATTTTCTTGCTTCTTCCGCTTTGCTGGCGGGTGTGGCGCTACAGCCCGGCATCCGAAGACTCGCTGGAGCTTCGCGATCGTTTGCGCGTGTGGTCCTCGCTCGACTCATTGGCATCTTCCGCCGGAGATCGCGCCGACGGCAGTTCGGACACGGAATCCACCACGTCATTATCCGGAGCATTCGGAAATAACTCAGGCAATGGCGGCACCATGCCCGACACCTTGAAGCTCTGCAAAAAGAAGGTACTTTGTTAGCAAACCAAGGAAAACAAATATGCAGTCGACAAAAAGCGCTACGCGCACGAATCTACACCTGCGGAACGGTCAGCGTCGAAGAAAACGGAGAGTCGGCGACTTCCCGGGATTTTTCTCCGGCCTTGAACTTGAGCAAGCGAAGGCCTGTCAAAGATCTCCTCGAGATTTTCTCAGCCGAAACCCTCGTCGGATCACGGCGCCGAATAAAGAAACATCGGTGCGCCCTCGGAGAGGCTGCACCCGCCGAGAAACATGCGGATAATATCCGCCATTCACTTCCTTCTCCTAATCAAGCGGAGATCCTACACCCGACGGTAAAGGGCCTCTATCTCCTCTCTCGCCATCCAAGATCTGGTTTTTCCGTGATCTTTTCGCTTGATTATCGGGAGGGTCGAAGGAGCAAGACCAAAATGCTGCCCAGCAACTGTAGAGTCGTGAATGTAAAACCACCGCCTCCTCCAGTACTGGACAGATTCGGACATAGAAAAAGAAAAGAAGAGAATATTGTCTTTGAGGGAGATGATGCAACCACCAATGGGATACACACCATCCGAACCGGATTGCCTCTTCACGGAATAGAGTTTCCGGAAGAGGCCAAAATGCGGTTCGATGCCGAGCCAGCACTCGCAAAAAGTGATGAAACAAGCAATGTGAAGAAGAGAATTGGGTGAAAGATGATGCAGCTGGATTCCATAGAGAAAGAGCAGCCCACGAAGGAAGTCATGGACTGGGAAGGAAAACCCACGCATAACGAAGGCGAGAAACATAACCCGATACCTAGCGGGGGGGGATTACCTCGTTCGGGAGTCGACGCCTCCCTATCTTGCGGATCAAACCCGCTCGCGGCTTCATGGAGATCACTCTCCGTCTCGATCGCCGCGCCACCGTCGGTGACACGGGTAGCGATGGCGCCTTTCTTTCCTCCGGCGCTGGTACCAACCGCAGATGATGATTTCTTGGTTTCCCATTGCGCTTCTGGCGGCGCGGCCATGTGCGCAGAATGGAAGATGGAAATGTGGAAGGAAATCCCAGCGCGCAGCAAGAATCGCTAGAGCACAAGGAGGCGGTGAAAACAAGAACTGATGCTGTGAAAACAAACTGCAGCTTTCCCCAATGATTATAACGGCGAAGACGATGCACGGCAACCGTCCATCAGAAGACCTAACGCCAACGGCAGATCTGGCCATACACGTGTCAGCATCACAACGAACCGTCGTTACCACGCCATCCACTACACGCGGAAATCGAGGAGACACCGTAATTATCTCCATGCCGCGCGTGACCGGTCAATTCAAGGTCAGCAAGTGGGACCCACGTTCGTCCAGTCAAATCATCTCTGGCGCAACAGATGCTTGAGGTCATTGATCGTCAGCACTGATGTCATCAAAAGCTATACTAGCAACAACTACAATTTCTTCGGCTACAAAGCTAAGAGTACTCACTCGAATATACAATTCGACTAAATACTCGGGGGCTACTCCTATTAGGAGCGCTGGCCGTGCACCCGAAAGATGAATAAAGCAATCTGTTTCTTGAGTCCTCGTCGAGTCTCGACTCCACTACGTACTCGGGGCTACTCCCATAGGGAAGATGGATTTAAGCATCCGAAATTTTAGTGTCCTCTGGACTTAACAACGAACAATGTTTGAACTAAAGTCGACTCGAACAGACACTCGGGGGCTACTCCCATAGGGAGCGCTGGTCGCGCACCCTATGAAATCTTCGACTACGATCTTTCGGATCAGTATGCAAAAACTTTTCGGCAACTCTGCCGCAACAAAACGTTGAGTGAGCAACGATCTCCTTGGCCACCCTAAACACCTCCGCGGTGACAAACATTCGGATGCTGTGTCTGCGACACAAAGATAAGACCAACAGATATCATCTGATGGCCTGGCAATGCATTGCGCTAGGCCTCGCTAGTAAAACCCGTGCTAAGTGCGATGAAAAATCCCGGACGTTGGGTACATCAATTAAAATCACTGGAATTCCACTCTGTAAGTCCTCACGGCTGAGTCGAATTACGCCAAAGATATGTTCAGCTTCGAGTTGAGGACTCGAACCGAGAAGATCGTGATGTTTCGTCCTAAGGCAGTTAATCGACCACGATCCGTCGGGTGAGTCGAGCTGCGCATCAACAATCCCTACATACATACTGTTAATACATAGTTGCACCGAAGATTGAAGAGTCCTCACCAATCTCGATTGACCGATCACTCGAGCTCTTGACATGGTTATACCCTACGGGTACGTGATCTCAGCATACCTAGTCCAGCCCAAGAAGGCCCATGGCAAAAGTACGTTGGCCCATGAAGACTTTCGGGTGGCCCAGGCCCATGGTGCCTTCGGATCCTTGGAGAGCAAGACTAGAGTAGATAGGAAATTCAAAGGGGTAAAACCCTAGAACTTGTAACCGACTAGGACTATGCCCGGGACCTGCCTAAGTCTATATAAAGGCCAGGAGGGCATGACCTAGATCTCTCGACTCATACTTCCTCATACACACCTCCAAGCCAGATTGCATCTGCGCACCCCTGTAACCTTCGGTTCCGCCGTAATCAAGAGCAGACAAGCAGGAGTAGGGTTTTCCCTCCGGGGGCCTGAACCTGGGTAAACCTTGTGTCCCCGTGTTGCTTGTTTGCTAACCGTTCCACGATCTCCAGCATCCCCATCTTCTCCAAAACCCAAGTCCATAACAATGGGCATTGATGAGATCAAACCTCGTCAACGGGAATGATAAAAGAGTACTTATCAGTAACGAGGTTGAACTAGGTATGCAGAGATACCGACAATCAAAACCTCGGATAAGTAAACTATCGCGAGACAAAGGGAAATTGGTATCGTATGTAAGTGGTTCATTCGATCGCAAATTAATCTTAGAAATATGTGGGAGCCATATGAATTTCCAGATTCCTCTGGTTATTGATCGGAGAAATGTCTCGGTCATGTCCGCATAATTCACGAACCGTAGGGAGACACACTTAAGGATTCGATGTTGTTGAGTAGTTATGGAATGATGAGTAAGATACCGAATGTTGTTCGGAGTCTCGGATGGGATCCGGGATATCACTAGGAGATCCGGAATGGTCCAGAGAATAAGATTCATATAAGGAAAGTCCTGTTTCGGAGTTGGAGAATGATTCCGGTGTTTTCATCGGGAATGTTCTAGAAGGGTCCGGAAGGTCCGACACTCCGGAGGGGAAGGGTACATGAATGTGTCATAACAAGTTGGAATGGTTGCATCGTCTACTAGGTGTCATCGCTGAGCAAAATAAAGGGATAAATCAAATCCTAGTTTGAAAAGTCAAACGCCAATTTGAAAAGTCAAACGACAAGTTTGCTTGGTGGAGGGAGAGTAGGAAACCTACTTAGGGAGGAAGTCCTACTCCCCCCACCCGCCGGCCAAGGAGGAGGAGTTGGAGGAGGACTCCCTCCTCCCAACCGTGCCTCCCTCCCACCTATAAAATAAGGGACAGGGGTGCCCCTCTTCCCTACACCTCTCTCCTCTAAACCCTAGCCCTAGCCGCCGGCCTCCAAGTCGCCCGCCTAGGGTTTGCCTAGCCACCGAGTTGGGGCCTCCCTTGCCCTAGCCGCCCTAGCTCTCTATCCTTGGCGCCTCTAAACCCTAGATCGCCAAGGACTCTCTCATAGTCCACCATACTCGCTCCGTCTTAAGGCGGTTCTGAGATCTCCCTCTACTTCCCAGATTACGCCGTCGTGCTGCCGGAATCACGAGGAGAGTGCTACAACCTCCGCTGCCTGCTGGAACTAGGGAGATGAAGGTCTTCATAGAGTACCGAACGTGTGACCGACTATGGAAGCGCTGCCGGAATGCAACGCCGGAAGGATCGTCTACGCGATCTTGAGATCGGCAAGAGTACGACTACATCACCCACGAGAATCTGCTCTCATTAACTGCTTTGGAATCTTCGAGGGTGAGTTCCTCTATCGACTCGTTGCTACAATCTAGTAGATAGATCTTGGCTTGTTTGTTTGCATGCGATAGAATTTTTTTGTTTTCCATGCTACGAACCCCTCTGAGGGTATCGAGCCATGTCTATATGTAGATCTGTTGCACGAGTAGAACACAATGGTCATTGTGGGCGTTGATGCTTTTGTTATCGATTGCTTCTTGTGTACTTTGCATCTTGCAGGATGGTGGGATGAAGCGGCCCGGGCTAACCTTACATGACATCGTTCATGAGACTTGCTCCACGCTTGACATGTAACTTGTATTGCATAAGTGGCTATGCGGGTGCCTGTTTCTCCCAACATAGTTAAGATTCATTTTACAATGGGTGATTGACAATACTAGTATCAATGTTGTGGTTCTTGTTCGTAAGTTAGAACGACACTTATTGAAAGCCCCAAACCACGTAAAACATGCAAAGAAAATTAGAGGCGTCTAACTTTGTTTTGCAGGGGTGTGCTGTGATGTGATATGGACATAATTGTGATTATATTTGATGTATGCAATGTTCCTTATTGTAAGTTGGCAACCGGCAGGAGCCATATGGTTGTCTTTAAATTCTGTTAAGACCCGCATGTCTATTCAAAGTAGTTGTAATAGTTGAAGCTGGTGGACGACAACCATGGAGTGGCGTCATTGACCTTGATGCAATGCCGATGATGATGGAGATCATGTTCGTGCTTGAATATGGAGATCGAAAGGAGAAAGAAGAAAGGCCATATCATATCACATATTATGAATTGCATGTGATGTTAATCCTTTTATGCATCTTGTATTGCTTAGTTAACGACGGTAGCATTATAAGATGATCCCTCAAGCACACAATTTCAAGTTTTAAAGTGTTCATCCTTAGTAAGCACCGTTGCTAAAGCTCGTTGTTTCAAACCACCACGTGATGATCGGGTGTGTTAGATTCTGCGAGTGTATACAACGTGAGCAAGCCAAATTTGCTCATGCGGAAGCTAAGGTTTGATCTTGACGAGCCTAGCATGTTCAGACATGGTCTTGGAACACGGATCACCGAAGCATGAGTCATATAGTAGATATGATGAACATGTTGATTGTTCACCATTGAAGCTACATCAACTCTCGTGATGATCGATTTTGATGTGGTGAATTTGGTTCGTGTGATCACTAAAACAACGTGAGGGATATATTTTTTTAGTGGGAGTTCAACAGCAATTTGATTAAAAGTTGAACACTATTTATCATAAATTAAATCAAAGTGAATTTGCATAGTTGTTGTAGTCATTGGCATCCGTTTACCACCTTGCGCTTAGTTATAATTGAGATGATAGAACTACAGAATTCTGGTTAGTTACTTTACGAACTGGTATCGTATTGTTTTGAAGTGTTAATCTAAAGTTTAAAAGTCTTATTGCAAACTTTCAATAAGTTCCGGTTACTCCATGAAGTTTAATAATTGGTATTAAATCAAGAGTGACAATTCCAAGTGTTAGTGTATGAGTATCATGTTTGTCTCCATGATTATTGATATTCAAAGGATTGTCTTAATATCAAGGTTATCTAGGATCTGAAAGAGTTGTTTCAGAAACCATGATGTGTGGAAGATATTGTGATATCTGAAACGAAGTTTTGGTTGCAACATGATAGAGTATAATATGGCAAAATTCATGTTCTCATATTTGATGAGAATTTGCAAAAGGTTGGAGACACTAGTTGTCCTAATCCTCCAAAAGGTTTTGGAGAGCAACATTATACTCGTGATTCTCCGCAATAAGCTAAAGTAGCTTGATCATGAATAATTCCATGATAAGGGTGAATATTTGATGTAGGTAAAATATTTACTACACAAAGAGATTACTAAAGAATGGAATTTGAAAGCACACCAAACATTTGATGATGGTGATCTACTTCAAAGTGCAAGTCCAAAGACATTGGTATTTAATTATACACGCTTTGGACTATGTGTCATATGTGTCACTCCACTATTGATGTTGATAGATTCTTTCAAAGCAAAAAGAAATCTTGAAGAGAATCTCAGAAATATATGGCAGAAAAGAAAAGACTAGAATTGTTCAGCTTAAGTATATAGATGATATACATGTTATGGCTATATTCTTTGCTTATTAAACAATGTGGTTCTTAAGTATTTGATACTAAATTTGTTGGTATGAATCGTCATACGAAACAACAGAATTCATGAACCACAATGGCCTAAGTAACTAGCAAAATAATATGTGATGATGTTCACCGAGAACAAATAAAGGGTTATTGTGTTGCTCGTTAAATATCAAAGCTTGCCTTCAAGATTTGTTTTGTCAGGTATTATGAGAACAAAAGGGTTGTTCAAGTAATTGCCGTAATCCATAAAAGATGGATGATTCACAAATCTTATTGGAGAAATCACATCCATAAAACTAGTGCTAAATATGTCAAAAGACAAATAGATTGAAAGATCACTTAGGAAGTGACATCACCGTTTAAATTATATTGGAAAGAAAACATGAAGAAAATCCATGTGGATGGAATTTTGGAGTCCTTTTGATTTTGATCAAGTGACGCTTGTGAAACTTTCCTAGAGATAATTAAAACTTCGTTCATAGGACAAAAGGGAATGAATGACTAGCTTATTGGAACTTGTACATATTGTTGTACGAAGTCCATTATGTGTAGTCAAGAGCGATGGATTTCAACTTCATATACTTTTGAATTCAATTGGAACTTCAAACCCATTTGAATTAAATAAAACCTAAAGGGGTTTAAAAGGATAAACATTTAATAAAAGGAATAAAAACATTTGGAAATATTATTTGAAACAATTAAATGAAAAGATTAGTTTTCAATAGAAATAAAAGTTTCATGAATAAAGAATATTTTATAAAATCCAAATTAAACCTTGGCCAAACTTTGGGAATAAAAACATTTTATTTTAAATAAAATTATCAAAGGTTTATTCGAATAAAATAATAAGTATTTAATATCCAACCTTATTTAAATAAAAGGTTTTACCAAATTAAATTGAAACATCAAAACTTATTAAATTACTTAAAAATAAGTTCTCCCAAATATTTGATATTCATAATTAAAACCTACTAAAATGTTTTGACTTTATTTTAGATTTAAAAATAAATATTCTCAATAAAACAAATCCTAGTTGATTTAATAATGAAAGTCTATTATGTTTAATTAATGATGGAATCTAAAGTAAAATGTTATTTTAAACAAGTTACCAAGTATTCTATATTTCCCAATAAAACCTACTGATTTGATTTTCAAAATATTTTGGATTTCAAGTGGGGATTTTATTAATTACAACAAACCCTATTTGATTAATAAACCATGGTCCATTTTATTTAATTAATAAATGGAATCTAAAAGGATTTAAAAATATTATTTCATTTTGGATTTTAGTTTATGAATGTTAAACAGAACCAAAAACTTTTTACAAGTGTGGTGATTGTTTGAATTATTTGAATGATTGTCTTGAATTGTGAAATGAATTTCAAATTAGTAAATAGAAATAGAAAAGGAAAATGTTTTTGTACAAAAAAAAAGAGAGAAACAACAGCAACCCAACAAGGCCCAGCCCAACAGACCAACAGCCCATCTGCCCTCTTCCCCGAACCGTTTTTCCTCACCGCTGAAACAACCCATTAAGACACTGACGGGTGGACCCTTCCCCTCGTTTCTTTCCATCGACGACTGGACCCCTTTCCATCGTTTCTTCCTCCACCGCAGACCACGCCTTCCCCCTCGCTGCCGTTGCTGCCATTCAAAGCCGCGATCAATTCGCAGTGATGCCGCGCCTTAAACCTCGCCGTGAATGCACGCTATTAAGCGCCAACGCCTCCTCCTCCTTTCCCCTCTGTCGCCACTCTCTCTGCCCCTAGGCTGTTGCCAATCACTCCTGCATCGCCGCTGCTCCGACGAGCTCCTATCTCCGATTCCGGCCAGCACACACCACCCCGAGCCTCCCTGAGCACACTTACAACTTCCCACTCCTGCAATCCTCCTGTGCTCTTCGTTCGACCGCGGGCGCCCCAGAACACCGTCCTCGACAAACTCCGAGCACCGTCGAGTCTGTCTCCAACTCCGGCGCGTTCCCCAGGTGAAATCCGACCGCCCCTCTACTTCTCGATCACGCGAACATCTTCGCCTTGGTTTTACGTAACTGGCCATACTCCTGTCTTGCCTCCGCGTGAACTACAGCTTCGCCTTCGACCACGGACAGAACCGCCCGATGCCGACAAAGTCTCCGGCGAGCAATCGCCACCGTTCCCGTACGCCCCCTGCCTCGTCGACCACACGTTGAACCTCCCCAGCCAACTGCGACCTCGGTGAGCCTACTCCCTTCCTCTCTCGCCTCCTGTTCTGCCAAGGCCGCCGATCGGCCGTCACCGCACCAGTGTGCCGCCAGTTGATGGTTGATTGATTGCGTCCGTTAGATCTACATCGTAAGGCGGTAATAGAACATAAGCGAAGGGGTATCATATGTCTCTGCGCCGCTCGATCTAAATGATATCCTACGGTCTGCAGCACGCGATCCAGACAAACCGGTATCGGCCAATCACGACGCGACGCGTGGCCTATATTAGATCTAAAACCAGTTTTGAATCATATTTATTTGCAAACTTCAAACCCTTGTAACTTTCAAACCACACGTCCAAAAATTACAAATTTTATATCAATGGATTCAGGAGAGAAAGACCTAGCCAACTGCGGAATTGGTTTAGCAAATAGTATCTGTTAGTTTGCTTGATTTTGCAGATTATTTTGTGAGCTTGTTTGGAATATAAAAATTGTTTAAAATTTATTTTAGGATTAAAATATTTGCAAAATGGATTGTTGTGACCTTACTGACCCTAGGAACCAACCATTGGTGTTAAAAGGGATTTTGGTAAAATTTGGGTTGAATTATTTGACTTAGCCATTTTCAAGCCAAATAAAATTATTAGGTTTATTATGGAAATGATTTTTTCAAGGAAAACTTTGGGAAAATGTTTTGAACCAAACCTACTGACCCAAAACACCAAGCCTTGCAAATGGCAACCCACTTGGTGAAAACATAAAGTTTTGCCTTGATAAAAATATTTTTCACCACATGAAATGATGGTTGGATTTAAAAAAAATGGTTTATGAACTAAAGCCTTTTGCAAATGACTTTGCCATCTTGGTAAAATGACCAATTTGGACTTAACAAAGTTTATAAACCAAGTGGAGACCATCCTTACAATAGAACCATCCTTTGCATACTTATGCATGACTTAGACTCCATTGCTTTATGTGTGTGAGATTGTTTGTTTGACTTTGGTTTGTAATGTTAGTTGATTTTGTGTTTGCTTGATTGACTTGTAGTGAATTTATCAAAGTGTGAGACTAGCAAGATCAAGGAGTGAACCACCATTCCCTACCAAAAAGGCAAGTTACACTATCATACAAAAGTCCTACTATTTTCATTATACTTAGTGGATTTTGAAAACATGCATGAAAAGATATTTCTATACTTATGCTATGCTAAATCCTAATAGGATTCCCTATACACTCCTTAGTGAAAATATTGAAGTTGTACATGCTTAGCCATGCTATGTTTTGAAAAGAGATACATGTTGAGATTTTACAAAGGTTGAGAAAAGGACTTATGTTTTACATAATAAAACAAGGACTCAATGAACCACCTAGGTGGTGGATACTTTAAGTTTTGGAGAAGGTAGCAACAAAAGGACACTTTGTGTTGTGCTCCAAAAGAAAACCACCTAGGAAACTTAGAGATTGAACATGTTTCTCCAATTGTGGCTTTCGTGTGCAACCACATGCTATTATGGCTCTGGCTTAGTCAACTACATTAGGAAGACCCATACATTGTCTTTAGTTACCGGACATGGGGATCTGGAATGCTTCATGGGGGCTGAAGACAAGCTAGCAATGATGTATGGGAGGACCTTTTGGAAAGACTTCGTCACACTCTCAGTCTGCCGGTACTCCATCTTGGTGAGCACTAATCCAGTAGGCCACTGGTGGCAACAAGATGGGATTGTGACATGTGGGTAAAGTGTACTCCTTCTGCAGAAGTTAATAAAATCTAAGTACTTAGCCGTGTCCCCGGTTATGGACAATATTGAGCAACTAAAGTTTGAACTATGGGAGATATCGACATTCCAACTTCTAAAATAAAAACTTGATGCACTTGGGGTTACCAAGGTGCTCAAGAGATTTTGCTTAACACTTGATGTACTTGGGGATTACCAAGGAACTCATGAGATTTTGATAAAACTTATTGCACTTGGGGTTACCAAGGTGCTCAAGGAGTTTTGACAAGGACTTGAACACTTGAGTTTCAACCAAGGAGTTCAAGGAACTTGGAAAAGAGATTTGACAAAGGACCAAAACCCTTTTGAAAAGATAGGATAAAATATTGCTTTATGCAAATGAGCCTAAAACTCTACTTAACCAAATTTGCATGTAATGATAGGATCCTCTTATATTATACATAACAGTGAAGCTTGCCAATACAATTCAAAATGTATTGACCCTTGTGGCTGTAACTTGTAATGTTGCAGGTTTGATTAATTTTAGTGAAGATTGATTGATTAGGATTACAAAGTCTACAACAACATGCCTGTGGCACTTTGAAGATGAAGGACCCATGACTATAGTTATTCCGCTGCAATGTAATGTAATAGCCAATTGAGCTATGTATGATGTAATAAAATTTTGTTATTCCTGGTTATAAAGTTATATTATGACCTTTGTTTCTTGGTATTACATCTAAACTGTGGATGCTAGCTATTGATCCAGGGACTAGCATTGTAAACACAGGAGGAATCTACCTTATTAGGTTGAGGACCTCTACAGATGGTATCAGAGCATTGTGTTGCCTGTAGGATTTGTAAACCCTAGGATTGGACAAAACCCTTAGAAAAATAGGAGTTATATTTTGATCCAAAACTTATTTACCAAAAACACTTGTAACCTCTTCCCTTAACCATTTTGGTTTCAACTTTACACCTCTTCTACTTCAACTTGATGGAAAAACCTACCCATGGCCAAGGACTACACCATGTGCAAAGGATGATTTCAACATCTTCAACTCTAATGACTTCAACATCTTCAACTCTAATGACTTCAACATCTTCAGTGTATATTTCCCAAAGACTTCCAACTTGGATATCACTAAGGACCACAAGTGAAACAAGGAAAATCTTACTCAAGATTTAGAGACTGAGGGAATGCAAAATAAGAAGGAACCATCAACAACTTTGAAATATTGTGACCAAGAGTTCTTCTCAAGGAAACCATGATCTCATGCAAGAGGGATCAACCAAGAAGGATGGAAGGATCACAAGTGAACCATATAGATGGACCACCATAATTTAGTTAAGACAAAACACACCAACTTATGTGGTGTAACAAAATTATTTTGTTGACTAAGTATGTACTTGAACCTTGTTTGAGTGAAAAGTTTGGTTTGTGATTGCATGCATTGCTTGTCTGAATTGTGATGTGTGTGACTAGAATTGACTCCTTAGAAATATCTTACCTATTCTAATTTTCCTTCAACCCAAACAGATGACTACTCCCAAAGACTCCAAGGTTGGTGACACCAACACCAACCAAGCTGATAGCATGAAGGAGCTCATAGCAACCCAACACCAGTTGAACCAACTGACAGCTCAGTTCATAACCAACAATAGTGATAAAGATCCAGCACTACAAAAGTTTTTGGAGGAACAATCCCAACTGATGCTTAAAGTGACTAATCAGATGATTAGCATGGAAGAAAGCTACCCCAAAGGAGTTTATGATAACAAGGATGACAAGAATGTTATTCTAGATGGAGCCCCAGCTTGCATTATTTGTGGAGACAAGGACCATACTTCCAAGGAGCATGAAGGACAATGCCCCAATTGTGAAGAAGAACATCCTATTGGACAATGCCCCACCTCTCAAGCTACTTGTTACCTTTGTGAAGGATGTGATCATACTCCTAACCAATGTCCCATCTACTCCATGGTGGAACAAAGGAAACAAGAAGGATCCAAGTCTACCAAAGGAAAAGGACCACTCATACCTCCAAACAAGACAACCCAATTCAAAGGACTAAAGAAACCTAAGAAACAAAAGCAAGACATGAGCCTTGCACAATGTCGTAAATGTAAGGAAATGGGACACTACTCCAGTGGATTCCCAGAGAACAAGAAAAATAAAGAGATTGACCAAGTGTGGTGTAACAACTGCAAAGAGTTGGGACACTATGTAGCAACTTGTCCACAAGAGCCACGTAAAGAACTCAAGGACATTCATTGTTTCAACTGCAAGAACCCAGGACACTATGCAAGCAATTGTCCAGAAAAGATGAAGAACAAGTTGAACAAGCCTATGGAGAAGCTCAATCTTGGCCCATGAGTCAAGTATGGAAACCAAAGAAACCATGCAAATGTTTGCCATGAGAAATTTTCCCCAGGATCCCAAGAAGGACAATATGTAATTTTTTGTTTGAAAATATTTTAAGGGTGGCAGTACCCTAGTTGTTTTGAACTTGCTTGTAACCCTAGCCTCCCCAATTCTCGGGACGAGATTTATTTTAAGGGTGGTAGCCTGTCACATCCCAAGATTTTCCAAATCTTGTAATGTGAAAATAAATAAACAAAATAAAACTTTGTTTGATTTTCAGAGCCAGAAGTAACTTTTGAATTCAATTGGAACTTCAAACCCATTTGAATTAAATAAAACCTAAAGGGGTTTAAAAGGATAAACATTTAATAAAAGGAATAAAAACATTTGGAAATATTATTTGAAACAATTAAATGAAAAGATTAGTTTTCAATAGAAATAAAAGTTTCATGAATAAAGAATATTTTATAAAAGCCAAATTAAACCTTGGCCAAACTTTGGGAATAAAAACATTTTATTTTAAATAAAATTAGCAAAGGTTTATTCGAATAAAATAATAAGGATTTAATATCCAACCTTATTTAAATAAAAGGTTTTACCAAATTAAATTGAAACATCAAAACTTATTAAATTACTTAAAAATAAGTTCTCCCAAATATTTGATATTCATAATTAAAACCTACTAAAATGCTTTGACTTTATTTTATATTTAAAAATAAATATTCTCAATAAAACAAATCCTAGTTGATTTAATAATGAAAGTCTATTATGTTTAATTAATGATGGACTCTAAAGTAAAATGTTATTTTAAACAAGTTACC
Organism: Avena longiglumis; assembly: GCA_030063025.1. Taxonomy (NCBI): domain Eukaryota; kingdom Viridiplantae; phylum Streptophyta; class Magnoliopsida; order Poales; family Poaceae; genus Avena; species Avena longiglumis. Next base: position 79,667,715 of record CP125976.1, read on the forward strand.
AAGTATTCTATATTTCCCAAATAAAACCTACTGATTTGATTTTCAAAATATTTTGGATTTCAAGTGGGGATTTTATTAATTACAACAAACCCTATTCGATTAATAAACCATGGTCCATTTAATTTAATTAATAAATGGAATCTAAAAGGATTTAAAAATATTATTTCATTTTGGATTTTAGTTTATGAATGTTAAACAGAACCAAAAACTTTTTACAAGTGTGGTGATTGTTTGAATTATTTGAATGATTGTCTTGAATTGTGAAATGAATTTCAAATTAGTAAATAGAAATAGAAAAGGAAAATGTTTTTGTACAAAAAAAAAGAGAGAAACAACAGCAGCCCAACAAGGCCCAGCCCAACAGACCAACAACCCATCTGCCCTCTTCCCCGAACCGTTTTTCCTCACCGCTGAAACAACCCATTAAGACACTGACGGGTGGACCCTTCCCCTCGTTTCTTTCCCACTGACGAATGGACCCCCTTTCCACTGTTCTTCCTCCCCACTCGCAGACCACGCCTTCCCCCTCGCTGCAGTTGCTGCCATTCAAAGCCGCGATCAATTCGCAGTGATGCCGCGCCTTAAACCTCGCTGTGAATGCACGCTATTAAGCGCCAACGCATCCTCCTCCTTTCCCCTTTGTCGCCACTCTCTCTGCCCCTAGGCTGTCGCCAATCACTCCTGCACCGCCGCTGCTCCGACGAGCTCCTATCTCCGATTTCGGCCAGCACACACCACCCCGAGCCTCCCTGAGCACACTTACAACTTCCCCACTCCCAGACAATCCTCCCCATGCTCGACCGCGGCGCCCTGCACCGTCCTCGACAAACTCCGAGCACGCCGAACTGTCTCCAACTCCGGCGCTCCCGTGAAATCACCGCCCCTCTTCTCGATCACGCGAACATCTTCGCCTTGGTTTTCGTGCTGACCATACTCCTGTCTTGCCTCCGTGAACTACTTCGCCTTCGACCACGGACGAATCGACGCCGACGAAGTCTCCGGCGAGCAATCGCCACCGTTCGTCGCCCCTGCCTCGTCGACCACACGTTGAACCTCCCCAGCCAACTGCGACCTCGGTGAGCCTACTCCCTTCCTCTCTCGCCTCCTGTTCTGCCCGTGCCGCCACTGACCGACCGTCGCCGCCGTCCACCGCAGCGCAGCGCCGCCAGTTGATGGTTGATTAATTGTGTCCGTTAGATCTAGATCGTAAGGCGGTAATAGAACATAAGCGAAGGGGTATCGTATGTCTCTGCGCCGCTCGATCTAAATGAGATCCTACGGTCTGCAGCACGCGATCCAGACGAACCGGTATCGGCCAATCACGACGCGACGCGTGGCCTATATTAGATCTAAAACCAGTTTTGAATCAGATTTATTTGCAAACTTCAAACCCTTGTAACTTTCAAACCACATGTCCAAAAATTAAAATTTTTATATCAATGGATTCAGGAGAGCAAGACCTAGCCAACTGTGGAATTGGTTTAGCAAATAGTATCTGTTAGTTTGCTTGATTTTGCAGATTCTTTTGTGAGCTTGTTTGGAATATAAAAATTGTTTAAAATTTATTTTAGGATTAAAATCTTTGCAAAATAGATTGTTGTGACCTTACTGACCCTAGGAACCAACCATTGGTGTTGAAAGGGATTTTGGTAAAATTTGGGTTGAATTATTTGACTTAGCCATTTTCAAGCCAAATAAAATTATTAGGTTTATTATGGAAATGATTTTTGCAAGGAAAACTTTGGGAAAATGTTTTGAACCAAACCTACTGACCCAAAGCACCAAGCCTTGCAAATGGCAACCCACTTGGTGAAAACATAAAGTTTTGCCTTGATAAAAATATTTTTCACCACATGAAATGATGGTTGGATTTAAAAAAAAATGGTTTATGAACTAAAGCCTTTTGCAAATGACTTTGCCATCTTGGTAAAATGACCAATTTGGACTTAACAAAGTTTATAAACCAAGTGGAGACCATCCTTACAATAGAACCATCCTTTGCATACTTATGCATGACTTAGACTCCATTGCTTTATGTCTGTGAGATTGTTTGTTTGACTTTGGTTTGTAATGTTAGTTGATTTTGTGTTTGCTTGATTGACTTGTAGTGAATTTAGCAAAGTGTGAGACTAGCAAGATCAAGGAGTGAACCACCATTCCCTACCAAAAAGGCAAGTTACACTATCATACAAAAGTCCTACTATTTTCATTATACTTAGTGGATTTTGAAAACATGCATGAAAAGATATTTCTATACTTATGCTATGCTAAATCCTAATAGGATTCCCTATACACTCCTTAGTGAAAATATTGAAGTTGTACATGCTTAGCCATGCTATGTTTTGAAAAGAGATACATGTTGAGATTTTACAAAGGTTGAGAAAAGGACTTATGTTTTACATAATAAAACAAGGACTCAATGAACCACCTAGGTGGTGGATACTTTAAGTTTTGGAGAAGGTAGCAACAAAAGGACACTTTGTGTTGTGCTCCAAAAGAAAACCACCTAGGAAACTTAGAGATTGAACATGTTTCTCCAATTGTGGCTTTCTGTGCAACCACATGCTATTATGGCTCGGCTTAGTCAACTACATTAGGAAGACCCATACATTGTCTTTAGTTACGGACATGGGGATCTGGAATGCTTCATGGGGTGAAGACAAGCTAGCAATGATGTATGGGAGGACCTTTTGGAAAGACTTGTCACACTCTCATCTGCCGGTACTCCATCATGGTGAGCACTAATAATCCGAGGCCACTGGTGGCAACAAGATGGGATTGTGACATGTGGGTAAAGTGTACTCCTTCCGAAGTTAATAAAATCTAAGTACTTAGCCGTGTCCCCGGTTATGGACAATATTGAGCAACTAAAGTTTGAACTATGGGAGATCTCGACATTCCAACTTCTAAAATAAAAACTTGATGCACTTGGGGTTACCAAGGTGCTCAAGAGATTTTGCTTAACACTTGATGTACTTGGGGATTACCAAGGAACTCATGAGATTTTGATAAAACTTGTTGCACTTGGGGTTACCAAGGTGCTCAAGGAGTTTTGACAAGGACTTGAACACTTGAGTTTCAACCAAGGAGTTCAAGGAACTTGGAAAAGAGATTTGACAAAGGACCAAAACCCTTTTGAAAAGATAGGATAAAATATTGCTTTATGCAAATGAGCCTAAAACTCTACTTAACCAAATTTGCATGTAATGATAGGATCCTCTTATATTATACATAACAGTGAAGCTTGCCAATACAATTCAAAATGTATTGACCCTTGTGGTCAGTAACTTGTAATGTTGCAGGTTTGATTAATTTTAGTGAAGATTGATTGATTAGGATTACAAAGTCTACAACCAACATACTGTGGCACTTTGAAGATGAAGGACCCATGACTATAGTTATTCCGCTGCAATGTAATGTAATAGCCAATTGAGCTATGTATGATGTAATAAAATTTTGTTATTCCTGGTTATAAAGTTATATTATGACCTTTGTTTCTTGGTATTACATCTAAACTGTGGATGCTAGCTATTGATCCAGGGACTAGCATTGTAAACACAGGAGGAATCTACCTTATTAGGTTGAGGACCTCTACATTTGAGTCACGAGTTTAGCATAATACCTAAGATTTAAGGAATCGTTCCGTGGATTTGCATTTCTCGAAACACCATAAGAGCATGGAGCGTTCGAGATATGTAATTAAACCTTATTTGACATGGTAAGATCAAAGGTGTAATTCATAAAACTGTCATTATATTTTAAAGATTAAAAGCTTTAGAGACTACCATTTTTCCACTGAAAAGAGCTCCATCATAATCCGTTGAATTGACACCATATAAAGTTATGGTTTTGGATAAAACCCAAGTTGTCCTTTCTTAAATATTGGTATGCTATGCATAAGAAAGATGTTTGCAACCAAAATCGGATGAACATATCTTTGTATGTTATTTTGAATAATCGTTGAGTATTCCTCCTTAACAGCAAAGGCAAAAATGTTTGTCGCTTATAACGTCAAGTTTCTTTGAGAAAGAAATTTTCCGTGAAAAGTTAAGTGGGAGGACAATAGAAATTTGATAAGGTTAAAAGAACCTTAGCTGTATGTGCAAAGTTGCGCAGCGCCGAAAAGTGTTCCGGAGGAAGCAACAATGCTCATGGCTCACGTGCCTCAAAGGTTGTGGTCATGGAGATCTAAGTTCCTATTGAAACAAGTAGGTCAGGTTAAACAATCAAATACCAAGATTTGAGAGTTAAATAATTATTTGACAATAATTATCCGACTACATGCAAAGAAGCGATGATGGGCCCTGACTCCGTCAAATGGCTTGAAGCCATAAAATTCGTGATAGTTCCATATGCGAGAGATCAAGATTTTAACTTGAAAGACCCTCTGGAAAGGCACAAGACCTTACAGTCGTATTTGGATCTATAAAGAAATAGACATGGATGTTTTACATCTATGAAATAGTCGACATGTTGGGAAAGAGTTCACAAATGTTCAAAGGTTGTATATGACAAGATTTGATCTTTCATAGCGATATTTAGTCTAGACGTATTAATGTAGCAACCACTACATATAATTTTGTTATGTGGTAGTTGAATAAACAAAACAAGTTCTTCTAATAGAATTGTTACCTAGGACGTGTGCATAACACGGTCCAAAGGGTTTTGTTAATTCAATGGATTCTTAAAAACATATGCAAACTTCAATGGTTGAAGTGAGCATCGCGGAGTTGGAATCTTCACCATGATGAAATTGTTAAAAGAGTTTAAATTCATCAGAGATGATAAAGATGCTTGTATTTGCAAGAAATTAAGTGGGAGCGCTAAGACATATTTCTAATACATTATGTGGAAGACATATTGTGGACTGTAAATGATGTATCTTTTATTAACACATATTAAGAATTTCATCCCGATTAAAGACTTAGGCAAAACCCAAATATTTGGCATCAATAGACACTAATATGGTTGTGCCGAAAGTACATAGATGATATATTGAATGAGTTCAATATAGAAACTACAAGAAAGGTTCTTGTCGCACAGAAAGGATTGAATGAGTTCAATATTGATGATATATTCAAGTATATTGACACTTGGTAAGTGAAACAAAGATTCAAGTATAGATTGATACTTGATGTATGAAATCACAGAGTATTTATATCAATCATGCTGTGATATGTACAAATCCAGATATGTCCTATGCTCTAAATGATGTGAGCATATACCAGAATGATTCATAAGATGATCATTGGACAATAGCAAGGATATTATTACGATCTTTTGGAAGAACTAAGAATATATTGTTTTGTAGAAGTGATAAATAGATGGTTAGTTCATTGTAAAAGTACTACATTGATACTAGTTTTGTCACAAAGTACAAATTAAGTTTATCTCAATCTAAACTATGGGTGGCACAATATGATGGAAAGTAAGTTCCATAATGGATTTGGATGAGTTCCAAAGTTAAGACATTGTGGCAGATACTACAACAAAAGGCTAAGTATATAACTGCTATTATAGCAGCAAAATAGGGCATTTGTGTCAAGTAGTTTGTTATCAACTAGGTGTAGTTCACAACAGGGATAATATTATGAAGATATATTGTACGACAATATTATCAACATGTTTTAACCCCAAAGAACTAAAGGTCACACCAAAGGACCAAATTTGTACAAAGCCATATCATTAGAGAATGAGTGATGCGTAGAGACGCAAAGACATGCAATTACACACGGACCTGGAACTGTCAGATCCGGAGATCAGTTGACCACTGGAAATCGTGTACATACGACACCAGAAAGCCATAGGTGTTGAATACACAAAGGTTTGAAACTAGATTATTGACTCTAGTGCAAGTGGGAGACTGTTGGAGATATGCCCAAGAGGCAATAATAAAGTGGTTATTATCATATCTTCATGCTTATGATAAATATTTACATACCATGCTATAATTGTATTAACAGGAAACATTAATACTTGTGTGATTTGTAAACATAAAAGAGTCCCTAGTAAAGCCTCTTGTTAAACTAGCTTGTTGGTTAATATATGATCATAGTTTCCTGATCGTGAACATAGAGATGTTATTAACAACAGGGTCATATCATTAGGAGAATGATGTGATGGACATACTCCTATAGTTAAGCGTAGCATAAAGATCAAGTCATTTAATATAGTTCATTTGTTATAAGCTTTCTGATACATAGTAACCTAATTCCTTCGACCATGAGATCATGCTAATCACCATCACCGGAAGGATGCTTTGATGACATCAAACACCACACCGTAACTGGGTGGCTATAAAGGTGGCATTGAGTGTTCGAAAAGTATGGGTTGAGGCACATGGATCAAGAGTGGGATTTGTCCATCCATATGATGGATAGATATACTATGTGCCCTCTCGGTGGAATGTCATCCAATTAGCTTGCAGGCATGTGAATGGCTCACAAGGGATCACATATCACGGGAACGATAAAAGAGTACTTATCGGTAACGAGGTTGAACTAGGTATGCAGAGATACCGATGATCAAAACCTCAGATAAGTAAACTATCGTGAGACAAAGGGAAATTGGTATCGTATGTAAGTGGTTCATTCGATCGCAAATTAATCGTAGAAATATGTCGGAGCCATATGAATTTCCAGATTCCTCTGGTTATTGATCGGAGAAATGTCTCGGTCATGTCCGCATAATTCACGAACCGTAGGGAGACACACTTAAGGATTCGATGTTGTTGAGTAGTTATGGAATGATGAGTAAGATACCGAATGTTGTTCGGAGTCTTGGATGGGATCCGGGACATCACGAGGAGATCCGGAATGGTCCGGAGAATAAGATTCATATAAGGAAAGTCCTGTTTCGGAGTTGGAGAATGATTCCGGTGTTTTCATCGGGAATGTTCTAGAAGGGTCCGGAAGGTCCGACACTCCAGAGGGGAAGGGTACATGAATGTGTCATAACAAGTTGGAATGGTTGCATCATGTACTAGGTGTCATCGCTGAGCAAAATAAAGGGATAAATCAAATCCTAGTTTGAAAAGTCAAACGCCAATTTGAAAAGTCAACGACAAGTTTGCTTGGTGGAGGAGAGTAGAAACCTACTTGGGAGGAAGTCCTACTCCCTCCACCCGCCGCCAAGGAGGAGGAGTTGGAGGAGGACTCCTCCTCGCGGATGCCTCCCTCCCACCTATAAAAGAAGGCAGGGTGCCCTCTTCACACCTCTCTCCTAAACCCTAGCCCTAGCCGGCCTCCACCAAGTCGCCGCCACCCTAGGGTTTGCCTAGCCGCCGAGTTGGGGCCCTCCTTGCCCTAGCGCGGCCTAGATCTCTCCTTGGCCTCTAAACCCTAGATCGCCAAGGCCTCTCATAGTCCACCATACTCGCTCCGGCTTAAGGCGAAGCCCTGCGAGATCTCCCCTCTACTTCCGGTACCACGCCGTCGTGCTGCCGGAATCACGAGGAGAGTGCTACAACCTCCGCTGCCTGCTAGAACAAGGGAGAGGAAGGTCTTCATCAAGTATCTAACGTGTGACCGACTATGGAAGCGTTGCCGTAACGCAGCGCCGAAAGGATCGTCTACGCGATCTTGAGATCGGCAAGAGTACGACTACATCACCCACGAGAATCTCCTCTCGTTAACCGCTTTGGAATCTTCGAGGGTGAGTTCCTCTATCGACTCGTTGCTACAATCTAGTAGATAGATCTTGGCTTGTTTGTTTGCATGTGATAGAAATTTTTTGTTTTCCATGCTACGAACCCCTACAGTCGGATAATCCGCCCCTAGAGGGGGCCGCATAATCTGCCCCTCCCAAGGTCTTCATCAAGTTCTTCAAGGCGCCATCCCTAGAGAAGGGGCGGACTTTCTCCCCGGAATATCCGCCCTGGGGGTGGAGTTTTCCTGGGGCGGATAGTACGCCCCTATTGGGGTGCAGATAATCCACCCCCAAACTTGTTCAATAGCCAGATCTATGCAGGGGGTATTTAAGCCAGCCTTCCCCCTCCTGCCAGATCTCTTGGTTCATTCAAAAAAGTCAAGATCTGATCTGCAACCTTCATCCAAGAGAGCTCCACCTAGATCCATCCAAAGGCCCCGTCTCTTGGGGAATCGAAGGAGGAGGATTCGATCTTCATCAACTGCAATCAAGCGCTTCATCTCCTCTCCATTCATTTGGATAATCACCGATCTAGTATTTCTTGCAAATACCTAGATCCTTGTTTTATTTATATTGATAAACCTTGTTCTTGTGACAGCTTGTTGTCATCTCGGGAGCCCCCAATTCAGTTGTGGGTGTGTGCCTCGATAGTGTTGTAAAGGCATCGGTTCCCGCCTCAAAGGGTACCAATAGTGGAGAAGGTGGATCAGGCCTTTCGTGGCGAGATCCATCGGCGAATAGGGTGAGGCCTATTGTGGCGTGGTGGTCTTAGAACCGCCCACCTCTCCAACGCAGATGTACTTCCCTTAACAAGGAAGGAACTGCGGTAAAACAAATCCATGTGTCTCCGCGTGCTCCACTACGGTTCCCTCGCTCCTCTCTTTACGTGCTTAGTAGCTAGGTTTGCATATAGGGAAATTCTCGTAGGTACATATCTAGAGAATTTACTTTGTGTCAAGCCTAAAATTGAAAAATAACTAAAAATTGATTAGCACCTATTCACCCCCCCCTCTAGGTGCCCATACGATCCATTTCAACTGGATAATGTATATTCCTTGGGTTTTGATAAGATGTTGATGATTCAAACACTCTCTCCTCAGGATCTTCTTCTTCGTCGTGAGTATCTACCGACATGGCATTTCTACTACTGTTACTAGGGTTAATTCTTGCACCCATCCAGCTAGATTGTCCAATATTTCTGTCAGAATCAGCTATGGACATCTGGTGTTCCTGAGATCCTTCATATGATCCCCTTCTCCAACCATCAGAATTCTCAATAGGAAGTTCTGAATCAGAATCATCCTCTGAACCCTGTGGTACTGCATACCTCCTATCCATAGTAGGATCATGTATAGGTTCAGGACTTGGTGAATAAGGATATTGTATAAAAGATTCATGATCTATAGGTATATCCTTAAAGATAGGTTTTGCACTACTACTTGCTTCCTTCTCTAACTGGAATGCTAACTTCTTCCTCCTTTCCGGATCAGTTAGATACTCTAACATGTCATTTTTATCTTCAACAATCACTTGATGTGTCTTGTAAAAAGACGCAACGAGTGTTCGGTATCTATCCATAAACTTGGAAGCTAACTTAGGATGCTTCTTAACCAAAGTAAGATGATCCGGTATAGGCTCTGAGTCTATAGAATCATGAGGTATCACAGAAAATGTGCTACCTTCTAACTCCTTGGCTTTATGCTCCCGGATATTAGCTATCGCCTCCACAACAGCAACATGATATGCTGCTAAGTGACTCCTACCTTCACCTATATGTAGATCGTGATATAATCCAAGCTCTTCAGGGAGTTGGATACTCACACGATACTTGGATAACATCTGGCCATCACAGTAGGTTATAGTATTCACTGGAATTCTAGTTGGACAACTAAAGATCTTTAAAAGTTGACGAAGTTGGTCTGTGAATGATCCTTGATAATCATCAAGAGTCTCCGCTTTCCTTACCAAAGTCTGTTTTGGAAACTATGGTGACATAACTCTGTATATCAGAAAAATATTTTTGATTAGTAATAAATAATATATTGCATCATAACAAAGAATTATCGCACTAAAACATATAACAAAATATTCTCATTTGAATACCCATTATTACTTTTAGAGAATTCTTTATCGTTGCTACACTTTCCTACATGTAATACCCTTTACTAGGTTTCCAACCTAAGGTCAAAGCAATTTGCTCTGATACCAACTGCGGTGACCCAGCATACCACAGCATGTGTAGTACACTATAGTTGTTGACATGACATCCACAGAACACCGTTCCGTAAATATCACATCCCTCAGAGTGGTACAGCAGAAACATTGCGGGTCCATATTACAAACATACACACGTTATTATTATTACAATACCGGAAGTTCAAGAGTTCCAAAAGATTCAACTTACAAACCAAAATATAAGTGTTTTAGCGGAAGTTTCAAATTTAAAACTTAAACTCCAAATTGAGCTCAGCAACTTATTGCTATATATTGTTCATGATGCTTGGCTCAAGTGGTTAATAGAACTATAGTAATTATTCGGACTCCTGGAACTCTCCTCCGTAGACGATGTCGTAGTCCTCCCCTTCTACGGCTCCATACAAGTTGGGCTCTTCATAGAAGACCTCCTCTTGACTCTCAGATGCGTACATTGGAGTATCTTCAGGATTTTCAAAGTCTAAGCAAGGATTCAAAGGAAAGGATGAGTAACAGCGTTACTCAGCAAATTCATTATATGCAATGTAGAAAGTTTGATGCTTTATCTACCACCTCGGACTATTAGTCGTTGGCACTATGCAATTTTCGTAAATATTTCTTCAAAGGTTGATTTTATTATGAAAATCTATGACCACCAGCCTTCACATGTTGACTAGAACTTTCATGGAGTTCCTTTCCTGCCGCATTCGTAGCTCCTTCCCAGAACAGAGAGTAACTGAAAGGATCGTATGGGCACCTAGAGGGGGGGGTGAATAGGTGCTACTTCAAATTTTACTCTTTTTCAAATTAGGGTTTGACAAGAAAGGCAAATTCTCTAGAATATGCAACTATGGTGAATTTACCTATATGTCAATCAAGCACAAGCTAACACAACACTAAGCAAGAACAAGTAAGTAAAGTGCGGTAAAGGATAGAAGTAACCAATGGAGTGGATGCGGAGACACAAGGATTTGTTTCCCGTAGTTCCTTCCTTTTGAGGGGAAGTACGTCTACATTTGGAGAGGGGGTGATTTCAAACCACCAACGCCACAAGAGGCCTCCCTTGTTCTCCGATGAACCTCACCCCAACGGGCTCGATTCACCTTCCACTATATCGTCAACCTTCGAGGTGGAAGCCGACACCTTCACAACAAGTTCGGGGAACACATCCACAACTGAATTGGAGGCTCCCAAATACAAGCAAGCTGTTAAGACAAATCAAAGACAAGCTTGTAAGAACCAAACCAAAGTTAGGGTTTCCAAAGAAACACTAGAGCTTGGGGTCCCTCAAGTGAATGAGGGGGAAATGAAGATCTCTCTTGGTGAAGATGTAAATCAAGGCCTCCTCCTTCGATTCTCCAAAGATCAATGACTTTGGATGGTTGGATAAAGAGATCTTGTAGATTTGGTGGCTCTAATGGGGTTGGTGTTCTTGAGCAGCTCGAGCCACTGGAGGAAGAAGATAAGGGTCCCTTTTTATAGGCAGCCCCCTCCACGAACCGTTTTCTGACCGTTGTAGAAAAGTCAGACCGGAGACTCCAGTCTACACCGGAGACTCCGGCCAATCTCCGGACCAGCCTCCGGACAACCCTTCTGACTGACCCAGGCCAAACTTGCCCCAGCAACACCGGAGACTCCGGTCTTCCAACACCGGAGACTCCGGACTGAACAAAGTCCGGAGACTCCGGGGTAACCTCCGGTGCAGCCTCCGGACCGCTATTCAGACTGTCCCAGCCAAATCCTGGGAGGCACCACCGGAGCCAGAACCGGAAACTCCGGACCACACCGGAGACTCCGGTCTTGACAAACCGGAGACTCCGGTCTGGAGTTTCCAGAATAGTGGCATATGACTGTGGTCTTTTCCCAAGAGTGAGGGTGCAGTTTATCTATGATAATACCAACCTGTGGACAACAACAAACTGTAAAATGATCTACTTGTTGTTAACGAACACCAAAAGTTATTATGACAATAAATGCCCTTTCAATCTCCCCCTTTTTGGTGGGGCACTGCTAGGAACCGGAAGCCGATTTATGCTTCTAATCGGACCACTGCTTAACCATTGGATTGAAAGCAGCCAAACCGTACGATTATGAAGCAGACCCGGGGCATCTAATTCCACAAATTGGGGAGTGATTGCATGCTTCTGTATTAAATGATTCCGTAATTCAAGCTTTCCTATTTATATGCATGCATTTAGCAGGGAGGCATTGGCAGGTCCATAGAAGATATTTACCACGCATTCCTCTAATTACGAATATTTCTAAAATTGTTTCTGTTAAGTAATATCCATTCTTTATTTACATAAATCTAATTATTCATGATTTTCAGGACACTTTGGAGTAAATTTTTTGTTTCTTTGTGACACGGTAGTTTGCTTCCTTAGAAGCAAATTTTGCTTCCAAAACTGTTTCCAACCCTATACTAGTTTGCTTCCAAAACATTTAAAACTTGTTTTGATCTAAAATAATGTTTACTATGTGATATTTTTTCCAAACATATGGTCGTTTTGAGGAATATTGTGTTTCATGGTGACTAGTTTGCTTCCAGTGTACAACAAGATAGTTCTAGCCGACTAGATAGTTGCTTAAAACAAAATAGGAATTTATTGCCATCAAAATATATATATTAACTTGTAACAATTATAACATGTTCAAACTACATAGAGATTTGCTTCCAAATAATTTGAAATCCGCTTCCAAGGAAAAAAATACATCCTCTTTCACCAACCACAATGGCATGCTTCTGAATAAATTGTCGTCTGCTTCGGAATGAGTAGAACTCTACTTCAGCATTTTCTTCATCAACCACAATGGCATGCTTCTAAAGAAATGGCCATCTGCTTCGAAATGATTAGAAGTATACTTCCACCATGTTTGAAACAAAATTCTGCAAAACAACTTAGTAGTAGATGATCGGATTGAGTCTCTTTCATGGTAGCAAAAGGGTAGACTGAAAAAGGATGAAATTTGAACAAATCGTTTGGTGGATGAACATTCCAATTTGCACAAATTTTAGAACTAAAAATTTAATTACTAAATTTGTATGTGCCATCTAGAATAAAAAGAGAACTTGTAGATGTGATAACAGCATCATTTGGAACACAAAATGAGAAATATAAGAAGCTTGTGGTGAAGTTTAAAATTCAATTGAAAACTAGAAAGAAATATGTAAGCTATCATGAAGCTTGTTGCAGTGCATCTGGAAGCATATGTACGATATATAAGAAGCTCCAATACTAACTTGAGAAGCATGGATGTTTTGCCAATCAAAAATGCACATATTCCATATATGAAGCACGAGATATCTGTAGCAATTAAATATTGCTATCTCTGCCCTTTGGAGACCTAGTTGAAGCATATAAATTTATAAACAAAAATTATCATGCTACAAATTTGAAGGTGATGGAATCTAGGGCAAATTGGGAAGACGGTCTTGGTAGGTGGAGCATGCCATACCTTCTGCCAATTCGTGTCGTCGTTCCAGAGATAGAGATCGAGACAAAGACCATAAGAAGCACTTGTTCCGTGGTGAATCTAAACAACCAAACAGTCTCCAACCTAATGCGCTGATCGCTGGCGATCAGGGATGCCCCAACGACGATCCACCACGGCGGAACGACATGGGTGGCAATGCAGAAAAAGATCTAAGTGTAGGCACGGGTCATCGCCGGAGTTGGGGGAGCGGCACCGCGTCGCGTTACGGTGTAGTGAGGAGTGGAGGCGCTGTGGGGAAGGCTGAGAAAGAAGATCGATTAGGAGCAATAACTGTCCATGATTTGGGAACGGAGGTGGTCAAAGGTGTGGGGGTTAATGCAGCAGTGTTTTTTTAACTACACGTGGACCATAGGATTCAAATAGAGATGAACGGTGCTCAAATGGTCCGTTACTTTGTTTCCCATCGGCCTCCGTTGGAGAGTGTTTACCTTTTTGGTGTTCGATGACAACAAGTGATTTGCATGGAATAACATATAAATGTGGCTCACTATGTGTAGCAAGATAATGAAGCAAATCATGTAAGGAAGATAATATCAATGATAGCACACATAGATCTCACATGAGTTACAATAGGTGGTGCACATAAGCACATAGTCATAGACACACATAGGAACAGCAGATAAATTTCAAGTTCGAATATCCAAATAAAAGGCAAATAAAGGCAGATAGTCGCAAATCCCAAATCCCATGCAAACCAATGAGAATGTCTTCTCCCCCTTTGGCATCGAAACGCCGAAAAAGGGAAAAGACCTACACTAGCACCCCAACAACTCAGTGGTCATCGTCATCCTCGGCATCCTAATCCTCATCCTCCTCCTGGTCACCATCATCCCGATAATAGTCATCATCATCGTCTTTAGGGACAGCATGCCCTTTGTAGTGAGGGCGAGAAGAAGAAGTACCCTGGTACCCAAACCCTGAGGTGACATCAGCAAACGTCTTCCAATCCACCAGACTATCCTGTTGGGCATTCCATGCCCCAAATGAGAGAGTGTGATCAGACTCTGTGGACGGCTGAGCCCCATGCTCATCATTGTATTCATCCTCACCTTCCTCATTATCATCAGCACCCTATGCCTTGATCTCTTTGAGGAGCTTCTCAATGCGGCGGTTGCTTTGGTAGGATGCATGCTGCTGCTTGCGAATGTCGACATTCATGCAACAAAGGGTCCTCTCCCAAAAGCTGGCCTTCTTGACCCTCTCATGCACATAGTCTCGAGTCATGGTAGGCATAGGGGCACTGGAGGCATTCTTCCTCCAAACTCTAGGTGGGGAGGGAGCCCTCTCTGTCTCAATCTCCTCATCATCATCCCCATAGCGACGCCTTGGAGCAGGCCCCATGCGCCCCTTCTGCTGCAGAGAGACCAGAGTGTGCTCAGTGAGGTGTGGAGGTATGCCATGTGGAGAATCATGCTCCTGGGAGTTGATGAGCCTCATCACCAAGGGTGCATATGGAGGAGATTTCTTGTAGAGGATGGCATGGAACATCTCCTCAAAAATGAAGTCCATCACATCAATAGGTGCAGCATCAGCCTCGGGTCCAGCATTGAAGATCCGGTGAGTATGGTACAGGAGGTTGACAAGCCCACCCCTAATAGCATCATCATTTCCAGCACTTGGAGCAATCGTGTGACGAAAAATCCTCAGCATAAGGTTGTAGAGGGTCTTGAGTCCCTTGGAGCCCCCCACAACACCACCATCATACAGAGGTGCCAGCTTCAACTTGTTCTCACCCAAAGCTGTTGAGTGCATGCGCTGCCCCACAGGAGTAGATACTCCATGAAAGGTCTCAAAGATGACATTGGCAAAGTCATGAAATGTAGCCGTGCAGTGAGTGGTGCCAGTCATCCACACCATGGTCCTATCAAGGTCAGTCCCAAACACAACTGTGGCATAGAACTTCTGGACAAGATGGACACTGTAGTCTTCACGCAGCTGACCCAGCTTCTCACAAATCCACAGGGCATCATTGAAGTAAGGGCTCTGGCGAATTTGCTCAACACTCATGAACTTCTGAGGGCAGACAGGTGATCTGGTGAGTACACCATACACATCCTTCATGAACACAGCCTGTTCTTTCCTCCAGTAACGAGGGTCCTCACTGGTACGAGGCAGCGCATAGAAATCTGTCTTTCTCAGATCACGGTACTCCTCTTTAGACATCTTGGCTAGGGACTGGAGGTTGTCATACTTGGCCCTCTTGGCACGTTCCTCCGGTTCAGCCCTCTCCTGATCCCTCTTCATGTAAGCTGCATCACGTGCCTGTTGTTTCCGGTTGGACGGAGGCACGATAAACTGACCCTGATCTTCATCATAGCGAGGATTGCCCCTTTGGGACTTGGCCTTGGTACGACGAGGACGACTAGAACCATCACCTGAGAACAGCAGTGAGGGAGATAGCATGGCGATGAGTATATATGTCCCAAAGATACAGTACAAGAACTTTGATACATTTCTGTACTAATTTGATTCACCCAAGACCGGAGTCTCCTTTTTGATCTGGAGTCTCGGCTCAGACTGGAGTCTCCGGTCACTGGGACGAGTTTTCGCACTGGACCGGAGTCTCCGGACCTAAGTCCGGAATCTCCGGTTAGGAGGCTCGGGTATGAGATGGAAAGACGCTGGTGAGGGTGAATCTAGTAGATCGGGCAATGCAACAAGGCTAAAGTACTAGAATGCACGCAAACAAGTGATTCCAATGGACAAATTAGCATCAATCCTCTAAAACACATCTAGATATGAACCCTAGGATAAATATAGAGGATAGGTACCAGATCTGTCCATGGGATCAATTCCTTCAGTGGGAATGACCCAATGGAGGAGAGGGGAAGGTTGGCCGGTGGCACGGCGGATCCCGGGGCTTCTTGACCTTCGGGGAGGATTTTTGGAAGAGGGGGCGACGGGGTTGGAGGTATGGGACGGGGTGAAGAATGGTGAACTGTTTTCCCAGTTCACCTCGACCCCCCCACTTTAAGTCACAGAAACCGTCTGGACCGGAGACTCCGGCCTACACCGGAGACTCCGGTGTTTGTACACCGGAGACTCCGGTCCTCCTCGACCAAAAGATCCAGGAAAGGTGTTTGGGGACATATATGAGAGTTAGATGGTTTTTAAGATAGGGAAGGGGCTTGGGTTGAGACATCAATCTGTGAAGAACCAACAAGAGCCATAGGGATTCAAAAAAAATGTTTAGAAAAGCTCCAAGAGACTAGAATCAAGCAAATGACAAACATGAGTAAGTGCCAACCTCTCAAATGAGAGAGGGCGGTGGCCTAGGACACCATATTTGAGTATACTTGGCTTGGCACCACGAAGATATATCTTGGGTCCATTACCAAAACTCATCATTAAGCTCACATATCACTAAATGATATTAAGAGGAATGATTTTAATTGCTTTGGGCATAATGGGGGGAGGGATGGTCCAATCAATTAGGACCGCACTCCCCCTATATCCATGCCTACACCTAAACCAAATATGAGATGAAACATAGGTGAGAGTGCAATAATATCAAGTCAAGCTCCTTGAATCTACGATATTTAGTTCATTCCTCAAGTAGCAAAACCTTGCTTCATCAAGTGGCTTCGTGAAGATATCGTCAAGTTGATCTTTGGTTGATACACATGATAGATCAATATCACCTCGAGCAACATGATCTCTAATGAAGTGATGGCGAATCTCAATATGCTTTGTCCTTGTGTGATCCACCGGGTTGTAGGCAATCTTGATGGCACTTTCATTGTCACATAGAAGAGGCAATTTGTCACAATGGACACCGTATTCCTTTAAAGTTTGCCTCATCCATAGCAATTGAGTGCAATCACTAGCAGCTGCCACATACTCGGCTTCGGCGGTGGAGAGAGATATACAATTTTGTTTCTTGGAAGACCAACATACCAAGGACCTACCAAGGAATTGGAAAGCCCCGGATGTTGATTTTCTATCATCCTTGTCACCCGCCCAATCCGAATTCGTGTATCCACAAAGATCAAATGTTGAGACTTGAGGATACCAAAGACCATAAAATGGGGTATGAACCAAATATCGAAAGATTCTCTTGACCGCCATTAAATGGCTTTCTTTAGGAGCCGCTTGATATCTTGCACACACACCTACACTCAACACAATATCGGGTCTAGATGCACAAAGGTAAAGCAAAGAACCAATCATAGACCGGTATACCTTTTGATCCACATCTTTACCATTTGGATTTTGTTCTAGATGAGTCTTTGTAGCCATGGGAGTAGGAGCTCCATTTAAATCTTGCATTTTGAATCTCTTGATCATATCTTGAGTATACTTGGCTTGATTGAAGAATGTCCCTCCTCTAACTTGCTTGATCTCAAAGCCAAGAAATACTCTCAACTCCCCCATCAAGGACATCCGGAACCTACTAGTCATAAGCTTTGAGAATTCATCATTAAAAGCTTTGTTAGATGAGCCAAAGATAATATCATCAACATATATTTGGCATACAAAAAGCTCCCCATTGACCCTCTTAGTAAAAATAGTGGGATCGATTTTTCCAACCTCAAAGCCACGGTCAAACAATAACTCTCTAAGGTGCTCATACCACGTGCGTGGGGCTTGCTTGAGCCCATAGAGCACCTTATCAAGTTTGTAGACATGGTTTGGGAAGTTGGGGTCCTCAAATCCCGGGGGTTGCTTAACATATACCAATTCATTTAATGGACCATAAAGAAATGCACTTTCTACATCCATTTGTTGCAACTTAAAGTTGTGATGTGCCGCATAAGCAAGATGGATACAGATGGACTCAAGGCGAGCCACGGGCGCATAAGTCTCTCCATAATCAATGCCTTAAATTTGAGAATACCCTTGTGCAACCAATCTACCCTTGTTCCTTACTATAATTCCATGCTCATCTTGCTTGTTATTGAATATCCACTTTGTTCCAATAACATTGCGGCAATCCTTTGGCTTCTCAACTAACTTCCATACTTTGTTTCTCTCAAAGTTGTTGAGTTCTTTGTGCATGGCTTCTAACCAATCCGAATCTTCAAGGGCTTCCCACACTTTCTTTGGTTCAATCATGGAGATGTGTGCTTGGTGTTCACTGAACCTCTTCGATTATGCTCTTGTGGAAATACCTTTCCTTAGATCACCAACTACATTTTGTAGAGTGTGATCTCTTATTTCCAACATTCTTTCCTTTCTAGCTTCGCGACGAGCGTGGATCTCCGTGTTGTTTCTTGGGGGACCCTCTTCATCATTTTGATCCTCGTCTTGACCATCGCCTTGACCTTGATCATCATTGGAATCATCCTCTACATTGGGAGGCAAAGATTGACCTTGATCTTGATCAAGTGCTCTTCTAGCGTCAATTTGAGCTTGTCTCAAAGAAGCTTGTACGGATCTTCCTTGACAAATTGACTTGGCACCACTTGACAATCCGTCGAATGGACCAAGCTCCCCTTGACTAGAGTTGACACTTTGATCACCATGTTGAGGGTCCACATCTTGTCTTTGGCTTGAGTCAATGTCCTCTTCGGTGGATGGAGCATGTTGAGTTTGTGAAGATGAGGGCTCCACTTGAGTGGAGCATAGTTCTTCTCGATCCGCCATAAGGGTTTCCTCAACGGGGCGGATATATCCCACACACATTCTTCCTATGGCATCCTGAGGCATTTCATCATCTGCATCACAAGCATCAACACGCCCCCCTTGGGGACCATCATATTCTTCGAAGGTCACACTACAAGATTCTATGATGGCTCCAGAGAGCTTATCATAGATTCTATAAGTGTGAGATTCGAGACCATAGCCAACAAAAATACCCTCTAATGCTTTAGACTTGAATTTATACAAACGAACACCTTTTATGAGATAGAAACACTTACAATCGAACACCCGGAAGTAAGATATGTTGGGCTTGTTATCGGTAAGAATTTCATATGGAGTCTTGTTGATTTCTTTGCGGAGGTAGAGCCGGTTTGAAGCATGGCAAGAAGTGGAAATGGCTTCGGCCCAAAAGTTGTATGGAGATTTAAACTCCGCCAACATGGTCCTAGCCATCTCAATAAGAGTCTGGTTCTTCCTTTCGGCCACGCCATTTTGTTGAGGGGTGTATGCAGCGGAATATTGATGTTTAATCCCCTCATCACTAAGGAAATCATTCAAGGTGTAGTTCTTGAACTCGGTGTCGTTGTCACTTCTAATGATCAACACGGGAACATTGTATTGCCTTTGGACCAAATTGATGAAGTCGATGAAGGTCTTTTGATTTTCACTCTTCAATTTGAAGAAATAAACCCAAGAGTATCTTGAAAAGTCATCAACAATCACCAAGCAATATTTCTTCCCACCAAGACTTGCATGAGATGGAGGACCAAAGAGGTCCACGTGAAGGATCTCCAAGATCTTGGTGGACTTGATGCGGTTCTTAGGCTTATGAGGAGCATCATGCATCTTCCCTAGAACACATGCCCTGCACACACGATCTTTGGCAAAGGAAACATTTTCTTTTAGTCCAACAATATGGCCCTCCTTGTGGAGACTTTGCAAAGTTCTCATATTGACATGGGCCAGTCGGCGATGCCATAACCAACCCACATGGGCCTTTCCTAATAACCACATCGCACTTGTAGTGGCCTGCCCTGAAAAGTCCACCACATACAAGTCATGTTCGACATACCCAACGAAAGCGACCTTGAGAGACTTGCTCCACATGAGGACCACAAGATCATTATGTATAAAGACGGAAAAACCCATCTTTCTAAGAGCACAGACTGAAAGTAAATTGTACCCAAGGGTCTCAACAAGCATGACGTTCACGAGTGTAATGTCGTGAGCAACCACAACTTTGCCAAAACCCAATACCTTAGATTTTGACTTGTCGGCATATGTCACGGTGATTTGATAATCATTTGGATTTAACTCCTTGACGATAGACGAGCTTCCGGTCATATGACTTGTGCAACCACTATCAAGCACCCACTTTGACCCTCCGGAAGCATAAGTCTACAAAAGATCAAGCTAATTTTTAGGTACCCATTTTTCAATGGGTCCTATTTTGTTAGCAACAAGGGTCTTGGGAACCCAAATAGACCAATCAATATAACCATCATATGGGCCAACATATTGTGCATAAACATCACCATAATAATCACGCATTAGAACATAGTGAGGGTTAGCACTACCCGCAAAGTCATCATGAGACATAGTTTTACCACTTGTGGTCTTACTACCCACAATGGCCTTGTTAGTTTCTTGTGTGTGCTTGGCCTTCTTCTTCTTGTTGTTCTTCTTCTTATTAGAATTGGAGACAAATCCAATGCCCCCTTTATCACCACTAGGCCTTTGCTTACTCAAAAGATCATCAATAGACTTGTTACCTTGTGGAAATGTGGCCTTAGCAAGCCTCCCCCCCCCTTCAACCTAGCATTCTCTTCAAGAATAGTTGTACTACTAGATGGAATGAAGTTACTAGGTGAAGGAATATTGGCCAATTGAGTTTGAAGCGTTTCATGGGACTTTGTGAGTGACAAGAGTTCACTCTCCAAAGCCTTGTGGGCCTTGTTAAGCAACCTAAAGTCCTCGGCAAGTTTTTCATGAACCACACCAAACTCAATATTGTCCTTTTTAGCACTTTTGTATTTAGCAATAGCATTATCACGCTCTTTGATGAGTTTGTTAACAATATTGTCATTGCCTCATCAAGCCCTTCAAGTTTTAACTCAAGTGATAACCTAGTTTCTTGTTCTTCTTCTAGAGAATTGTTTAAAGCCTCTAGCTCAATCATGTGTTCATGCCCAAGTTTACATCTTACATCTAGAAGTTCTTGAGTATGTGAAAATTGATCTAGGATGTTTTCAAAGTGTAACTTAGCATCTCCTTCTAGTTTGGTCATAAACTCATCAAAGGCAATTAATTCCTTTTTAACATCAAGAGACATCTCATCGTCAAGTTCATCATTATCTAAGGGAGTAGAGTGGGATGATGAGGATACCTCCGTTCCTCTTGCCATAAGGCACATGACGTTCTTGGTGGGAGAGTTCTAATTTGTAGAATCAAAGAGTGAGAATGTCGGAATAGAGGTGGTGGCTAGAGCATCCACACCATGCGAAGTTTCCTCTTCCTCATCTTCATTATCTTCATTGTCGGAGGAGTATTCTTCATGAGTGATCAAGACAATTTCTCCCGACTTCTTGTTGATGGGATTCTTCTTGATGAAAGGTTTCTTGTAAGGTGCCTTGAGAGTCTTATTCAACACAAGATTACCCCCATGATCTTCTCTCTTTTCATAGGGACAACTTGCTACAAAGTGATAGCGGTCACCAAAATTGAAGCAAGCTCTCAATCTCGTTGTATTTTCTCTTTTACCATTTGGGTTGCTTTTTCTTTGCATTTCCAACTTGGCCTTGGCGGGGTTCTTCCAAAAGTTCTTTGCATAGAAGGCCATATATTGACTATGAGAAATCTTGAATTCATCGGGGTGGTCCATGGAAGGCCCTTCATCACTATCATCTTCATCCCCATGGTCCACAACTTTGGCCTTTAATGCAACATTGACAACATTTCTCATACCAAGGGCACGAGCACGGGCATCTTTGGCATTCTTGGTGGCAACCTTGAAAGCGGCCATCTCTTGCATAACTTAATTTGAGGTCATGAGATGGTAGTTGTGTCTTCCTTGTAGACTCTTCAAGTCGGTGGGCTCAAAAGGCATGAGTGCACTCACATATTTCCTTTTTATCCATGCATCATCCACATGTGAGGCACCCACATTTCTAAAAGCGGTGGCGGTGGTCTTGAGCCTTCGGTACATGTCTTCATGATCTTCACCTTCTTTCATGTAGAAGCCTTCGACTTCATTGTTTAGAGCATCATATCGGTTCCTCCTCATACTCTCATTTCCAACAAACAACACAGTGAGAGCATCCCAAGCTTCCTTGGCAATGCTAAAGTGCTCGATGTGTGGGTAATACTTTGTTCCCAATCCTTGTTGAATCATATGCAAAGCAGTGGCATTGAGTTGACTATTGACAATCTCTCTTCTTGTCAAGTTGTTTAGATCCCCAATAAAGAGTCCATGCTCGATGATGTTCCATAGTTCAATGCAAGAGCTGCGCACATGAGTTGTCATTAGTGATTTCCATTGAGCAAAAGTAGCAGACTCTTATAGCTTAGGTGGGTCACCTCTATTGTACACATGAGGGTGAGGGACGGGAGGATCGGGAGAGTACCAAGAATCACGGTGCTCACCCTTCCCCCCATCAAGTTGCGTGGAGGAATTAGCGTTGTCTAGTTTGCCCCCTACCACCATACCCTCGGGGGATACCGAAGTATTCCCTTTAGGTACAACGGATGGTAGATCCTCTTGAGGAGATGGGGTGATGATCCATCTTTGTCTTTAAGAAGTTGCTCAAGCATCTCCTTGACTTCGTTGACCAAGGAAGAGCTCAATCTTGTTTCCAAGTTTCTGAGATCTTCCATGGTCACCGGGGTCGGCTCACTACCACCATCCCCTTCTTGGCTACCCATATTCTCTTAAGCGGTAAAGCCCAAATAAAGAGCCGAGGCTCTGATACCAATTGAAAGTATCGTATGGGCACCTAGAGGGGGGCTGAATAGGTGCTACTTCAAATTTTACTCTTTTTCAAATTAGGGTTTGACAAGAAAGGTAAATTCTCTAGAATATGCAACTATGGTGAATTTACCTATATGTCAATCAAGCACAAGCTAACACAACACTAAGCAAGAACAAGTAAGTAAAGTGCGGTAAAGGATAGAAGTAACCAAGGGAGTGATGCGGAGACACAAGGATTTGTTTCCCGTAGTTCCTTCCTTTTGAGGGGAAGTACGTCTACGTTTGGAGAGGGGGTGGTTTCAAACCACCAACGCCACGAGAGGCCTCCCTTGTTCTCCGATGAACCTCACCCCAACGGGCTCGATTCACCTTACACTATATCAACAACCTTCGAGGTGGAAGCCGGCACCTTTACAACAAGTTCGGGGCACACATCCACAAATGAATTGGAGGCTCCCAAATACAAGCAAGCTGTCAAGACAAATCAAAGACAAGCTTGTAAGAACCAAATCAAAGTTAGGGTTTCCAAACAAACACTAGAGCTTGGGGGCCCTCAAGTGAATGAGGGGGAAATGAAAATATCTCTTGGTGAAGATGTAAATCAAGGCCTCCTCCTTCGATTCTCCAAAGATCAATGACTTTGGATGGTTGGATGAAGAGATCTTGTAGATTTGGTGGCTCTAATGGGGTTGGTGTTCTTGAGTAGCTCGAGCCACTGGAGGAAGAAGATAAGGGTCCCTTTTTATAGGCAGCCCCTCCATGAACCGTTTTCTGACCGTTGTAGAAAAGTCAGACCGGAGACTCCGGTCTACACCAGAGACTCTGGCCAATCTCCAGACCAGCCTCCGGACAGCCCTTCTGACTGACCCAGACCAAACTTGCCCCAGCAACACCGGAGACTCCGGTCTTCCAACATCGGAGACTCCGGACTGAACAAAGTTCGGAGACTCTGGGGTAACCTCTGGTGCAGCCTTCGGACCCCTATTCAAACTGTCCCAGCCAGATCTTGGGAGGCACCACCGGAGCCAGAACCAGAAAATCCGGACCACACCGGAGACTCCGGTCTTGACAGACCGGAGACTCCGGTCTGGAGTTTCCAGAACAGTGGCATATGACTGTGGTCTTTTCCCAAGAGTGAGGGTGCAGTTTATCTATGATAATACCAACCTGTGGACAACAACAAACTGTAAAATGATCTACTTGTTGTTAACGAACACCAAAAGTGATTATGACAATAAATGCCCTTTCAGTAACAAGTTACAATTCTTACACTCTGCAGAGGTGCGTTACTTTTCCCATGAGAGATCAACTCCTTGTTGCACAATGGGCATACTTTCCCGTCCACAATTCCATGATGTGGGGCCCAGTAGTTGGTCCAAGCCAATCACTGCCCTCTCCCGGACCTCATATGTCTGCATGATCCTTCGGGCTATCTCACCTGCGTTAAGCCCCCTTTCGGGCAGGCTAAAACCCTGATGAGTTCCCGAAGACTCTATGACCTAGTGATGCCCGGATTAGTACCATTTACATGGACTATCTCCCTAAACACCATTCATAGATAATCTAGACACCAAAAGTGTGGGGCGTAAGGGTGCCCACCCATATGTTGGATCCACACAAGGAATCACAACGCCACGTTAAGGTCGTCTTGCCTCCATACAACAGGAAAAGGATACAGCTGACTTCTCTGTCCCATTCCAAATCTCATGGTTAACACGTAATATACGACGCTAGAATCACTGATGTCATGGGTTATTAATCCCTAATTGTTCATCATTATTGCAATTAGAACTCTGAGTTCTATTGCTCCATCATATCATCACTTAGGATGATATCTAAGATTTAGTATCTTGAGAAAATATTGTTTTCTTTTTCTATAGTGTAGATGATAACACACAATTTGCAAATACTTTGATAAAGAATCTTCAAAGTACATGCCTTGTGATTGCAAGGTAGTGAATTCTCATGCTTGCACTGGACCTTGAGCTTCTATGTCTACAAAAATATCATTATTGCCCGGTAAGGACAATATTTAAAGAAGCAAAATGATTATGCAAAGTAATGTAATGCATCATTTAACTTGATATGCATTCTCCCCATTATTATAAAAGTTCTTTTTAATAATAAAGGATTTATAAATATTAATTTTTAATATTTATAATAGAATATTGTATTCTTTTATTCTATTTACTTTTATTGATTTAATAATTCTTTTAAGAATTATCCCTTAAATATCAAAAAAAATATTAAATATTTTTTTAGTATTTTTCTAGAATACTGCAATATTAATATATAATGAAAGTGATTTTTATTTATTTTTATCATCTTTCAATAATTTTGTAAAATTCCATAAGGAATATATAAATTACAAAATTCTTAATAAAATTTATATGTCTTAAATTTTATATCTTAATTTATTTGGATAGTTTGGATTATTGTGAATCCAAAAATATTTTATTTTATAATTTTTGGACTTTTATTTTATTTTCTAGAATTTAATTAAATTCAGGGGCATTTTGGTCTGTTCCTATTTATTAAAACAGATTCTAAATGAATTGGGCTGGCCATTTGGGTTTATTGGGCCCTTGTGGCCCAGTAGGGCAGGGTCAAAACAATCACCCTGAAGGGTTTTTGGCCCACCCAGCCCAACTCACTCGCTGTCTCCTCTCTCAAGCTCACCCCTCTCCTTCTCCTTCCCCGACCCCGTGGTCAGTGGTGTCGTCGCCAGTGATTCCCGTCGTCGTGGACCGCCCTGGCCGTCGCCGTGGTGCAAGAAGAGATTGTCGACTCCGCTCTTCCGTCCTGTCTAACTGGATTTGTACATGGAGCTCTCCTGCGACAGATCGATGCCGTCCCAAACCCTAGGGTTTGGGTTTGGCGTGGATCCTTGCGCCGCCGCTGTTGTCGTGCGCCGTGGTGATGATCCTCGCCTCCAAACGTGGCTATGGTCACCGCCGTGGTGCTGTATGGGTTGCAGCGCGCCCTTTGGGGTGCTCCCCGTGCCTCCATGGTCGTCGGCCCCTCTACTTCCTCTTCTATTCTCCGGCGAGGACCTTTGGTGAGTGCTTCCTCTCCTCTCATGCTCTCGGTGTTAGGACCTCCCATGCCCAATGTTGGTAGTGGCCTCTCTAGTGATTGTCTGGTCCTGATTAGGGTTATTGGTTCTGTTTAGGGTTCATACCCTGCTATTGATTAAATACTGATGACTTGGATCATGTGTTGATGATCTTTGAACCTGTTAAGTGGTGACTGGATGTAGCTTACTACTGATGATTCCATGGTTAAATTTCATATGATTCAGATGATATAGTTGTTCTGAAAACAATACTTGGTAAAGCTGGTGGTGTTGATAACTTACCACTGTCATTAATTGGTTAATGATAGTGAGTATGGTGTGAGGAAGTCACTGTCTTAGTACTGTTGGCTTAAGAATTCATGTGTAGTTTGAGATCAAATGGTTTCAAACAGTGAAGATATACATAGGTATTTTCTTAATTATGATTCCTGTAATGACAGGAAAATGATTTACAGTTGGTTGGTTGAATCTGTTAAGATTGAATGCTTAACTTGATTAGTATAGAACTGTTCTTGTGACACCATCTTTGTATGGCACACAAGATAAGATTCTATTGCATTGTTTGGTTTGGTTTAAGCTTAAGATGAGTTTGGCTTTAAAGATAAGTAGAAATTTTCCTTTCTTAAATCCCTAAGACCAATGATGTTGGTCTGAGGTTTAGGGATTAAGCTTTATCTAGTTGATTCATATGGATGGTTCTGGTGCTATTGTTTCTTGAATCAAAGTTTGGAAAAATGATGATAGGCTTGATTATTTGTATAGATCCATAAGATTGAATTCTAAGGTGCTACTCTTATCCTAGAGATGTGCCTAGAAGTTAAAACTTAGCTATATTCATTCTTGAATTGAAATATAGCTTGATAGCTAAATCAATGATGTTGTTCTGAGATTTAGTTGGATCCTTATACTTTTCTGTTTGCTTTTTTAAAGTTTAAAACCTCAATGATGGATCCACCCCACTTGGGTGCATTCTGAGAGTTTGAATAAGAGTCATATCATGTATGCTTGTCTAATCTTAGACAGATAGATCATGTGATGGTCTATTTACTCACCATTGTCACTTGATGTTGTGGTTGCTAGTGGTTGATCTTATGGCAGCTTGATCTGGTGCTACCCTGGTATTTCCAGTTCCTGGCTTGTCCTTGATCTAGCCCATCATCTCTTGATCCTGATGGCTTGACATTGGTCTTGCTATCCTCCTGATCTACCCCCTCCTTATGTCACCATCTTGGTGATGTGATCCTGGGCTTTGGTTGGTTTGATCTAGCTTGGCTTTGGCTTGATTTAGCTGCTGGCTGCTGTGCTTGGTGTGTGAGAGCAATGGAATGGTGTGGGGATTGGTTTTTCCCACGGCTATGTTGACAATTTTGTTTGGTTGCGCTGCTGTTATGGTGTTGACAACACACACCATGCAGTTTGGTGTCTTTGCTTGTACTCTGCCGCATGTGGATATGTTCAATTTTGAAAGTTACTTTCATCGTTACTTCTACTTGGTGGTGAAACTTGCCCCTCTTCGTTATTTGACTTATGGCTTAAAATTATGAAAGATACATTCTTTCATTTTGGTGAAACTTGCCCCTTTTTATAAGATTACTCAATGATGAACCTTGATCAGTGCACTTCACTGACAAGTCTGAGAGTAATACAATTTTAACCTTAACTTTATTTATTTTTGTTTGTGTTTGTTTTGCAGGTACCAGACTTGGGAATTCAAGATTTTAGTTTAGGTTTTCTTCTTTATTTGTAGAATAGTCATATGTAATATCCTTTATTCTTTTGTAATTTTAGTTCTACCCTTTTGTAATCTTTATTTTATTATTTTGTAATAAATATTGTACTATTATCAATAAAGATATATTATTCTTTATTTATTTACTATTGTAAAAAAATTGTGGATGATTTTCATAAGTTACATTTTTGTAACTTATTTATTGAATGAAAGTATGAAATGAATATTCATATTCTTAATTGCTCTCTTTACATGTAGTTTGAGTTAATATTGGTTATCTCTTAATTAAATCAAAGATTCAAACATCATTCAAAATCCTTTTGAATTAGAATTCAAACACTCAAGTTTTAAATTCAAATTTCATTTCCCAAAACACATAAGTCCAAAAAGATCATATCAAAGTCTATAACATTCATCCTTCAAGACTATACCTAATCTCAAAGTATGAAAGAAACTTTGATCACTTTATGTTTTTATTTGGCAAAAAAATTACCCACATTTTCATAGATGAATACATGCAACATTTCAAATTCCTAAATATACCCTTCGTTAGTTCCTAAATGCTGGGATGTTACATACCCGCCATATATTTGTATATGACATGTGGGGCATTATTATCATAGCATTTTTTCCAAAATAAATCCCTAAAACTAAATACATTATTTTCCAGAAATTCCCGAAATCACATTAATTCCATTTCCCACCACTTAATTTCCCATTAATCGAGTATTCTTGTTTGAACTATGTACTTCCTACGCAACTTATGTTTGGTTGTAACTTGTTTTCTTCACATATATCATATGTTTGGCTATGTATTTTCATTATTTAATTTATATTTTCTTGCTTGCTAAAACTGTGAATGAATGAAGATATATGCTATCATTTTTATATGTTGTGTTATTACAATGCCTTGTTAAGTTGTTTGGACATACAGGTGGGTATTACCCGCGGGTTTGTTTACCCTAGGTGGGTGAGGGTATGGGAAAAAATCTATACCCATGTGCGGGTGCGGGTTGCGGGAAATATCTAAGATTGCGGGTGCGGGTTCGGTTAAGCTCCACCCACACCCAACAGCCGCGGGTGCCATCCGTACGATACACCCCCCATACTTGTGGGTCATCACTATGTTGTGGGCTGATACTTTGTAGGTTAGTTTGAATTCTGGTGGTAGTAGTTTTTTGCCCTGCAAGAGATGTTTCGAGATCGAGCATCTCCAACAAGTTTCCTACTAGTGCCCCAAATCACTCTCCTCTCTTTCCCTCATCCTATTTTGTAGTGGACTTTGTATTTCCGTTGAGCAATTAATGGAAAGGGGTTAGCCCGGTTGGAAAAAATATTCCCATGAGAATCGAGAAGCTGTGAACAATGTTACGATGTGACCCGTACATTTTCAACCAGTGACTGTCTTGACTGATTGATTTATTCTTATGGAAGCTAGGTCCAGGAAAAAAAGAAACTGCTTCATGTCATCCCTCCCGTGGGCGAGCGAAGCGCCTTCCAACCTTGCCCCGACCTTGCAGTTCTTCACCGTCTCTACCCCTACCCGTCGCCAGCTTGCGCTGCCAGGGCTAGCCCACGCAGGGGCGGCGGTGGCAGGCCTTCCTCTCCCTGACGCGAGGTGGTCCGGGCGGGTAGGCAGGCACCTCGGCACGCGGTGTATCTCGACGAATGACGACTCTGGTTGCAGGTGGTGGGAGGCGGCGACATTCCGGTCCTGTCCTCTGCTTCACGAGGCGGCGCTGGTTTGTGGCGAAGAGCGACGAGCGAGCGGGCTGCTGCTGGATTCCGACCGGACGGGCCAGTCGGCGCGTGAGGTTTTTGTTCTTCCTAGAGTGCGGAACGGAGGTGATATCTACTGGGTGTTAGTGATGGAGCTGATGTGCAGCAGCATGGCGGCAGAGGCTTTATGAGTCCGATCTAGGCCCGGTCGGACCTATGGCATCGAAGACGAGGGTAAGTACGATGGCCTACGTGTTGCAGCATGGCGGCGTGGACTTTACGGGCTCGTCCTGGGTCCGGCTGGGCCTATCCGGCCTGGTTTATCCCTACCGCCGCGTACGTTCAGCACCCACATTTGGCGGTGGAGGACGCCCTCCAGGTGGCTATGATGTTGTCGCCCTCCAGTGCCAATGGTCGTCTAGTGTGCTTCTGGACCGCGCCCGGTCGGCTGTCGTGCTAGTGGTGGAGGTAGTTTCCTCCCGTGCAGCTGCAACATTCCCAATCCCCGAACTGGTTGTCTCCGTGTTACTTCCACTAGGCCTCGTTTTAGTTCACAGTGAGACGATGAAGGTGGCGAAAAAACCGTGGTGGCGCGTGTTGGTGGGTGGAGTCGATGGGGTGGAAGACTACAGAGTGTTCGAGGTAGTGGTTGTTTTGGGGTCAGGAGAAATCCCTGTTGATCTTTCGACACCGACGGGGTGATGCCTGCAGGTCTCTCCATTCCTTCTTGAAGGGCGTCTGGTATACCCTTTCCCTCTAACCTTTGCGTACGAGGGAAACCCTAGGTCAGTCCAGGAGACAGCGTCGTCATCATCGCTTACCTTCTTGAAGGTGTTGTTTGTTACGCGAAGCTTCGTAGCTCTAGGTGTGTGGTGGGTCATCTTTGACGGGCACAGCGGTTTCGAGCCATCTACGTTTAGTTGATCTGTCGTTGTTGGCATTGTTTTCTCTTTTATCTCTCTCTTTTCATTTGGCCTTGCTTGTGATGAGGTCCCAGCAATTGTACCATTGTATCGGGTGGTGGCTATATTAATATAGCGGGGCGAAAGCCTATTTCGAGGATTTATTCTTATATAAGGTTTGTCCGACGTCCCTTCATTCTGTATGAAATAGAAATAGAGAGTTTCTATACTCTGACATAGATTTTTTTACACGAATTGTGGCTCGCATCCCAAACATGCGCTTGATATTATGTTCCCAAGTCAACATGCTATTTCATTTCATGTTTATCTTTCATTGCTAACAAACATATATGATGTTCTTGGAAGGTGTGTGAAGGATCTAGATAGATAACCTAGGGTGTTATAATCGTAACAAGAAAATAACGAAGAACAAAAATAAAATCGTAGCAAGAGGACACAGACTTAACGTGAAAAAACCTCTCCAACAAAGAGAGGAAGAAACCACGGGTGCCAGCCAGAAAAACTTTACTATTTCGGGAAGTGTTTACAAACGTCGGGGATTTTCATAGATGTAACTTATCCTCGGCGACGGGCCTGGCTCCTCTCGTTAGAAGTTAGCCCCTTGATTGAATTTGGATCATACTTCAACATAGAGGGTGTTAAATAGGTTTCTTGAATTTTTCTTAATTAGTTTATTTATAGATTTAGCTTTGGCATATAAATAAGATGAGCCTAATGCAACTATGTGAATGGACATATATGGTAAATATATTAAATTTCAATTAAGAAAGCTATCACAAAGATAGACACAAGTGAAAGAGACCGGATAGAAATAATTGAGACACGGGAGGCGAAGATATATCCCGATGTTCATTTCCTTGAGAGGGGAGATAATTATCGTTTGAGAGGTACATATTACCACGAAAGACACACAGATGCCACCAAAGTCTCACCTTCTACTTAAGACTCCTCCATGAAGTAGAAGCTCATAACTAATGGTAGGACTTCAGATAACCCTATCACACCCGGTTTCCACGGACCCAAGAGTAACAAGTAACTTGATTAACTCAAGGGGAATCAAGATTCGGATAACTGGATTTGTAGATCTAGATTTCCTATTTTGATTACTCAAAGGAATTTCAATTTCGGTGGAGGAAATGGGAGATCTTAGGCTTTTGAGGTTCTCAACAGTGAAGAAGAGAGAACGCTAAGCCTTCTTTTTAGCTCAATCCAAAAGTAACCCTCGGAAAAGGAGATCCCCATAAATAGGTACTTCAAAATCTGTCTGTTGGGGTGTTTCCCAGAGGTCCTATTTATAGGGATCTTCTTTTCCAAAATCTGCCTGTTGGGGTGTTTCCTCAAGCCATCTCTTTTCTCAAATTTTAGGTGTCATCAATCACTTTATCCAATTAGCATGGGACTAAAACCTGCAACATTTAGTAAACCGAGTAATTGCTTCATTGCCTTGTTATAAATCACACAAAGTCTCATTGGAATTCTAGATGCACTTTCAATGTCCAACTCAAACCTTCATGTGGTAGGGTGATTGTCATGACAAATAGACAATTAATTGCATGAGTAACAAATATGGTCACATTTAATAAAGTAATAATATAATAATGATTACATAAACAAACACCAATTTACTGCTAAAAAGTGTAATCAAGTTTGTAGTGATTATAATTTTATATTATGGAGAAATTCTATTTCCCCAGAATATAGGACACGTTTAGTTTTGATCCTTAGATTCTATGACTACAGAAATTCAACCCCTAGCTTTGAAATCTGGATTGTTCCCTCACACCACTCGCAGTGTGTGGGCTGCAGGTGGCTTCGCACATGTGATAAATAAATTATTGAAAATATATTCTATGTTAAAATATGAATATTTAAAATAAGTTTACATGTCCTTAAGGGTGATATTTTCTAAGCGAATAAGGAAACCTCTTTAAAATTAGGGAAAAAAAGTATGTTGGAAAACAATTGAATAAATTCCAAATAAAATTACTAAAAGGATATGAGAATGTAAAAAATGCGGGAGGATTTAGTAACATTTAAAAATAACAAGTTAAAAATATTATGAAGAAAAACATGTAATCCGAGAAAACTCACAGGCAATTTATGAATATTCATGAAACATCACTAGATTTTTTTATTAATTTTCTTCTTGGATAATTCTGTCATTCTTAGTAACTTTTATCAAAATTTATTGTTTCCTTGAAGTTTTCTGATTTAAAGAAAAAACATTTTTGTAGAAATTTGCAGCTTTTAAAATGGTATCATGTATTTTTTAAAAAATATTGTTTAGTATAACTATAAGGAAATTCTAACAATTAATATAAATAAGAATCCTAAATTAGTATCCACAAGGACTTTGAACCGGGGTTGTGAGGTTGTACATCCACTCCCAGCCAAGCGAGCTAGGCTCCACCGAGCTACTGATGCAAGATGCATGCTAAACTACTGCCAGGCCGTCGGAGGGACCAAAATCTACCCCATGTTAAAAGTTGAGGAGCAATTTTGTCTAGGTTTAGAGCTTGTTATTAATAAGAAAAGAATTCGGCCCATTATGAAGGGACCAAATATATAATATTTGTTCACTGATGATCCAAGATGAGAAGAGATTACAAGGCATACAATTGCTCCCTCTACACTGAAACATTCTGTCCTAGAAAAAAAAAACAATGTTGTAAAACACGATTTTTGGAGCACCATGTTTGTTTTTTATACACATGTCATAAAAAAATGTCTTTCTTCCTGAAACATCATGTGCAAGCATGAAACATGGACATTTCACATTTTAAATTTTCCCTATTATTTTGATCGTTTGAGGTGTCCTTTTTCTTGGGCGGGAGGCGGGAGCCGTGTGCTTCGAGAGCCGTTTTGAATCAAAACATAGTTGAACAACTAGGCCTGTATGGCTGTATACCGCAACTTGGCACATGTGTACCATCCAATTACTCCAGATATTTGCTCTGGACAAAGAGGCTGTCGGCCGTGATTAGTTGGGCATCTGAATTAAGCTGACGAAGCCATCAAACCACCACTTTTGGCATATTCAGAATTCGCAATGATAGTCGTTGGCGCTGCTGCCAAAAATGGTCCAGTGATTTCTGCCATCTTAGGACCATGCAAACAGATGCTACAGATGCCGGTTGCTATCTTCCATGCATGTGTGGATGGAGTGATCATTGATCAAGAAGAGCAAGAGGAGGTTGATCAGCCTTGGTGACAGACGTTGTTGAAGATATTTTCTAGGAGGGACTGGGAGCAGCTTTGTAGTCGCCCAGCATTCAAGCTGCCATGCTTCAGAGTCTGGAGTTATTCCTCAACGAAACCGAACGGCATCTCTCACCCAAAAAACAACAAAGGTACTGTTCAAGAAATGAAGCTGACATCGTACCTGATCGATTTATCTCTGCCCAAGTATGGACATATAACCTGTCAATCATCACAGCGGCAGCATGTAGCAACGCTGCCTACATTTCATTGTGAGGTTTAACTGAGAACGAGATGTTCTAGGAGCTCTGATGAACAAGGTTACCTACAAGTGACCTACGGCATTTCAGTTCCCTACAAGAGAGATTGGTTGTTTGACCTCTATAAGCCTCGTCAGCCGTTCCTCCATTATCTTCATGAAATTCAGTACGAGTTCACCGCGCAAAATTTCACGCACAAAAAAAAAAGAGAGGATCTCGCATTCTAATTTCAAAGTGAGGCCTGAGGGGGCAACATAAAAAAAAGAACTCCGAGACGGAAACCGTCACCAAACAGTAATGTCACTGGCAAGCAGCAGCAGCCAGTTTTGTGTGACCCGAGCACCCTGAAAGCATGTTCCGAGATTTAGTAACATCCAACCGTCCATGCGATGCGACCATGCGTATAAATTGCGACCGGAGCTAGTAGCACTCCTTACTTAGCAGAGCAAGCTGAGGCCTGAGGGACCGTCGATCCATCCATCCATCACCATGGCAACACAGCCGGGGCCTTTGACTGAATGGCCATGGCAATGGATGGGCAGCTTCAAGGTATTATGATATCTTCTTGCTTGCTCTTCATCTCCATGTGCTGTTGTGTTTCTCCTTCCTAATGTTCGTTTTGGAGTTCGTTTTGGGTTCAGACATAAATTAGACCATACTTTTTAATCTTAAGCTAATGGCATGGTCACAGTGATCAAGAAGGCAGAAAATTCATTTATTTCAGTGGCCAAGAGAAGAAATAGACTAAGTACTTCAATGATATGTTAGTTTGAGAAGTTGAGCTATAAAGGTTCTATATATACTGCCTTATACAAGTAGCAAAGCAGAACAGGAATTAGTGGTATCTGTGGCCGATTAGTGTTTGCAGTAAAATATCACGTCAAATGAATAATGAGATCACCCTATATTACCGCTTAAATGGAAAAAAAATAGTGCCTAGCTTTCAAACAGTATATATATTCTATCAAAAGCGTTCACATAAAAATGTTGCCGGTTCCATGGGTACTTTTCAGTTTTCTAGATCTTCCAGCATAAACTACTTCAAGAAATCCTCCAATCCATAATAAGTGTCACTCTTATTATGGATCAGATGGAGTACTATATTACCATGGTGCCTTATTACAATCTAAATAATTTTTAGAGCAAACAAAAAAGATAGAGGAGGATAGTGACCTTGACAAACTCCTTTGCATGCTCTTGTACGGTGGATTAGCGACCTGAATACGATAACATGCACCAGTACTGTTGGAAGGGGTGTCCAATAAAATAAAATCTGTCTCATACAGTCATACTTACAGTTTTTTTGACTGCATGTTTAGTGATCAAATCATAAAGATGTACTGAATTGCTTAGCAGTTCAAGTCGCTCTTGTGGAACCTTCAACTGTCTGTGTACCTTGTCTTTGTGATCCAAATATGACCTGCTGACAATAGCTGCACTTTTAAGTACTCCACGCACATACCCAACCGAATTGAGATAGGCAAACTTCTCTGTCTCTTTGAAACGAAGACATTTGCACCCTGACATGGCGATAGATTCCGAACAGAGATACCACCTCTTTGACACCATTGCTTTCATTTATCATATTCATCAGTACATATATTTAATCCGGTGCTCTATCCATGAACACAGTACCTGGTATTGGCGCCTGCTGCGTTGCACACCGCACACAGGGTGCTCACAAAGGGGTGGGGAGACATTGACCCAGCGTACGCCACAATGTTACCAGCTCTGCTGCTGAGGATGATCCACAACCAGATCTGGATCAGCTTGTCTCGCCACCAGACCGCACGCAGGAAGCACATCATTGTTGACCGCAGTCTTGAATTCGAGCAGGTGGACCGGGAGAGTTCCTGGTAAGTCGTGTGTGTCCATCCAGCTATTTACATCTATCGCACTCGCACTAGCACCTGAGAATGTTGCACTGCTGAGCAGAGTCTACATCACAATCACAGATCTTTTAATGCCAAATGATCCTTGCTATTCTGTACAGGGATGACCAGATCATCTTCAATGGGTTGTTCTTCTACATGGCGTACGTAGCCGTCCCAAATGTAAGTCGCATGCCAGTGTGGAGAACCGAGGGAGCCATCATCACCGCATTGCTTCACATTGGACCTGTTGAGTTCCTGTACTACTGGTTCCACAGAGCACTCCACCACCATTTCCTATACTCCCGCTACCACTCACACCACCATGCCTCCATCGTCACAGAGCCCATAACCTGTAAGTAATAGCGCTTAGAACAGTTAATATGATGATGAATGATGCCACCAACTTAAGCAATTCTTTATTTACTGCTTTAAGAAAAGCACCATAACTTTTAAGAATATTTTTGCAGATCTACTATTTTAATGCTTTTGCCCTACAACATTACATTCACATATCTGGATTGTGCGTATATCACCATTTTCACCTAGTTCATGGAGCTCAGGCACAACTTCCTTCACCTATTCTGTCAAAAAAAAAACTTCCTTCACCTATTCATGTTCTGAAAACTACCAGTAGCACTAAGTAAATGGCAGCTGAGAACAACTCAACATATATCAAATGCTCATAGGTTGACAAAATATACATGTTCTGCTTTTGTGAGCATGAGAAATTCAGATCATATATATGTAAAGAGAAAAAGTACAAGATTACACGGGCACTTGTCTGAAACTGCAAAAATACAGTTTGGAGATGAGAAGTAATTATATTGGCCCTTCCTACAGACAACCTAGGTCACATTTTTCCGAATGTTTTTTGCTGCAATGAATCTCTAAATGCTCTATTCTCTTCTTTCTGTTTTGTTTGTTCCGACTCCAGGGTAACATAGGTTTTTTGTTCTCTCTTGTCTCATTGATTACCATAGGTTTTGATTTCGTTGTTTGCTTTTTCTGTGTTTTTTCCTGTAAAGTTTTGTCACCTTCTTGCATGCTTCTAATACAAATGACATGCAGTGTGACACGTGCTCAAAAATAAATCTCTAAATGCTTGATATGTTGACAATCGGTGTACTTACATTTAATTCTAATGCAACTTTACTATATGTCTGGCAGCTGTCATCCATCCATTTGCTGAACATGTGGTCTATTTCCTATTATTTTCGATCCCCACGATGACACCAATATTTCTGGGGTGTGGTTCTGTCCTGTCAGTTGTCTTGTACATCACGTACATTGACTTAATGAACAATATGGGGCACTGCAATTTTGAGCTGGTGCCAAAGTGGATCTTCCAAGTCTTCCCTCCTCTCAAGTATCTCATGTATACTCCCTCGTAAGTGTAACATTTTACCATCAAGCTTACAATCTAGTTACCTTTTTGATAAAGTACAATCTAGTAGTTAACATGCAACCAGGTTTCATTTCTTAATCAAAGCTGAGTTAGTGGATTCTGCACACAGTGCACAAGAGGTTGAAATGATTAGTCATGGCTTCACAAAAACACAAACCAAAATATTCACTGTTATTTTGTTCCATATTTTCACAGGTTTCATTCTCTCCATCATACAAAGTTCCGTACAAACTACTCACTGTTTATGCCGTTCTATGACTACATATACAAGACCATGGATAATTCAACTGACGAGCTGTATGAGAGAACATTGGAAGGAACAGAAGAAACACCAGATCTTGTTCATTTGACGCATATGACTACCTTGAAATCAGCTTACCATCTAAGGGTTGGGATTGCCTCTATAGCCTCTAGACCCTCAGATAACCCTGTATGGTATATGTGGATGATATGGCCCATGTCATGTCTGTCAATGGTATTGGCATGGGTTTATGGATCGTCTGCGTTTGTCGTTGAAAGTCTTAAACTGAAGAAGTTAAAGATGCAAATATGGTCAATACCAAGATACAACTTCCATGTAATGGGTTTTACGTTCTGTATGAATCATATGCTTTAACAGTTTTGCAAACTGCTAACATTTTATTCATGTCCAGTATGGCTTGATTTGGGAGAGAGAATCCATCAACGGATTAATTGAGAAGGCAATACTAGATGCTGATGAAAGAGGGGTCGGAGTGCTCAGTCTAGGACTGTTAAATCAGGCATGATGGCTTTTCTCAGATAATTCTTTCTCTATGCTTGTTTTCACATTACCTTCTGATCTGATCAAAACTATTCAGGCATATTGACCAGTTAGATGTAGGGACTACCTTTTGATTGCATTTAACCAGTTATGGAATTAATGTTTTTTTAATAAACGTGTTGCCAACATTCAGAGCACAGTACAACAAATTGGTCAAAGCAAAGTTAAACCTTTACTGTTATGCTGTTGGTGCAGGCAAAACAACTCAATGGCAGTGGCAAACTATTTACACAAAAATATCCAAAATTAAGAGTTCGAATTGTTGATGGAAGTGGCTTAGCAACTGCAGTGGTGCTCAAAAGCATCCCGTTAGATACAGAGCAAGTTTTTCTTTGTGGGGGCAGTTCTAAGGTAGCCCATGCGACTGCTAAAGCTTTATGTGAGAGAGGTGTCCAGGTACCTATCAGACTGTTCCTTTGCTGAATTCGTTTGGTAGCACTTTTTTTTCATTGGAAGACTGTCTCTAAATGTATTCTAAGTATTCCAAGAAATTAATTTTGTGCAGGTAATCATGAACCAAAAGAAAGAATATGACATGCTCAAGTCACGAGTTCCAGTGAGTAGCGCTGTCCATCTGAAATTCTCCAGTGATGAAATACCCCAGGTAAAAGTTATCACAAAAAGGGATCAACATCCTCAACAGACCTTTAGCATGATATATCGTAAGTGGGTATCATTTTATAGAGACATGGCAGGATAGTGAGTGCTTCTACAAAACTTGATAAAATCACTCACATTTTTTGTTGGTAACATAGTATGCTATATCATTTACCAACAAATAACTAGCACATCACAAATAAGAAATAGCTAAAGGAGCAAACACTCCAACAAGCAGAGTATTCATGATTACTCCTTCACTACAACAGATCTGGATAGGAGATACCATAGATGATAAGCAACAAAGGAGGGCACCAAATGGAACTATATTTATTCCTACATCACAGTTTCCCCTTAAGAAGACACGTAAGGATTGCACTTACTTGAGTAGCCCAGCAATGAAGATCCCAGAGACAATGCAGAATGTCCACACCTGTGAGGTACTAATAATATGTTTCCATTACCTGTTTATGAAAATTTTGAGCTAAGCATAGGACCATTTAATGTACATAACTTCTTGTGGAGCACTGGAATTGATAATGTGATTGACATTTATATGTGTTGCTACGCGCTGTATGAACAGAACTGGCTTCCAAGAAGGGTGATGAGCGCATGGCGCATTGGTGGGATAGTACATGCTCTGGAAGGTTGGAACATTCATGAGTGTGGAGATGATATGATGGACATCGAAAAGGTTTGGTCGGCAGCTATCAAGCACAGATTCATTCCTCTGTCAAAAGCTTGATACTCCTGAATCCTCACAGATATGTTAATAATGATGGAAGTTAAGTTTTAGTGTTAACGAATAAGAGTGTCCGATACTCTTATAGGATTGCTAGCTTCATTGAGCAGGTCGTTATATATTTGGATAGAAGGCCATAAGCGCAATATTAATAGCTAAGTACTCATACGTATGGATGTAATGCATGAGTAATCAGCTTGTAGAAAATACTCAAATCAATATCAGTTATCTTCAGAGATAAAATTCCAAATGGTGTACAATGACAGGGTCCAGGAATGGCATAAGCTGGAGCGAGATCTAGTAACTTTGAATTTTCTCTGCATTTGTGGTTCCTCTAGATTGTGCAGTAAGTACAAGATATCCGACAGAACTGTTAACCTTAATCGGCATCTGGGGTTGTCAGTCAATTATGGCTAGTTTACAACTCAGGCAGTATCTAGGACAACAATGTTACGCAGAGAAATCACACAGAGTTTTTTTATAGAATACAAGGGGGAGTTGCAATGTTGCATATCGTCATCACATTTACAAAAAGGGGACATCGGAGTGGCTCGGTGCCCTAAGTAGACTAGATAGGTGTAGGCAAACTTCGCAAACAATACGTTTGCTCAAGAAAATGAAGCCGACATCATACCCGATCGATCATCTCTGCCGAATTAGGCGTATATACTTGTCAATCATCAGAGGCAGCATGGTAACGCTGCTTACATTTCATTTCATTTCATTTCATTGTGAGGGTAACTGAGATCGAGATACTTGATGAGCTATGAACAAGCTAGGTTACGTCTTGAAGTATGCATTTCAGTTCCCTACAAGTGATTGAGTGTTTGATCTCTAAGCCTTGTCAGTGGTTCCTCCATATCTTTATCTGTACTTTGTGTCAGTTTCACATGGCAAACTTGCTTACGAGAACTGCAGCTCGTATCACACCCATTTTGCAAAAAAACAACAACTGAAACAAGGATCCCACATTCTAAATTCGAAGTGAGGCCTGGGGGTGCAACACAAAAAGACCTCCGATTTCCAAGACTGGAAGCCAGTCGCCAAACAGAAACGTCACTAGCAAGCAATAGCATGTTTTGTGTGATCTGGACACCCTTAATGCATGTCCAGTGATTTAGATTTGAGTACCTCTGCCCAGATTGTAGCTTGGAAGGACAAGTTAAAGTAAAATACAGATGGGGTGGTGAAATATTGTCAAGTGTTGGTAATGGGCAAAAGGAACCTGCGGGGGCTCATGAAAAAACAACACCCTTTCCACAATTTATCCCAGTGGAAAATGTGTGGAGTGATGGTGACAAAACTATTTTTGTTTTCAAAACAGAGGCGAACTTATTCATTATAAGAGGGGGTCTCTAAATACAAAATTAAGTATTATAAACTCCGGTTACTCTCCCGGGATGATGTTTCCCAAGTATTTACCCTGCACGCCAATTTCCATTGTGTCGGCTCAGTGTTGATTTTTGCCAAAATTACCTTTGAGGCCTTGTTTGGTGAAAGTGTTTTCTAATGTTTTAGTGGGTATTATTCCTGGTGTCTTTGGTGAAAACACCCGGCTCACTGACTACCTGTGTCGCCGTCGCGAGTAAGAAACACGAGCCATACCTCGCGTCTCCACAACTCCTCAACCCGACAGGTATCTATGGGTTTACTCGGGATTACACAAGTGGAAACTGGGCTGCCAACAGGTTATGGAGTGTTTTTTTGAGTAATAGACTGGGCCGGTAATTTACACGTGAGACTGCATACAAACTGGGCTGCCAAACGAGGCCTGAAGGAGATGAAAAGGAGCAAGTAACAATTGGTCATCCAAATGAATTCAGCTCATGAAAACTAAACATTTCTCGGCCTACCATGTGCTAATAAAACCGACCAAGCAAGTTATTAAAAAAAAATGCAACATGTACCCGAAGAGAACACCGAATTTGTGTTAAAGAAATGTGTTAGTATCAGATGCCCAAATCTAAATACCTCATGATGCAGAGGGTGGGGGTTATAAAGCTCTATTCTAAAAAAAAAAGCTTCAAAGGTCGCCACGGTAATAAAGCTATATCATGGATTGCTCTGCCAATCAATGCAAGAGAACTTCATGCCCCTTAGGAGTTGGGATACAATCCAACCCTCTAAACCGGGCCTAAATGTGCATGCCACATAAATGAGAAACTTCAATAAAAGGGCCCGGCCGTGTTGACATGGTGATAGATAGACGGATATAACTTCTACATTTGGGATTGTTTTTTTTTTGGAATGGCCATGGCAATAGATGGGCACAGCTTCATGGTATGCTATTTTGTTTGCTCTTTATGTGCCACTGTTTGATGTTCGTTTTGGGTTGAGAAATAAAGGAGGCCATGTTTGTTTTTACTTAAGCTGATGACATGACCAATGATCAAGAAGCCATGGAAATTCATTTCTTTGAGTAGCCAGAGAAGAAAATAGACTAAATGCTATGGTAGTGTTTGAGGGCTGGTTGTATAAAGTAGAACAGGAAACAGAAGGTACCCATGAGGCCATGAGCCATTAGTGATTGCAGTAAAAGTTGTATGTCACAGTGAATATTCAGACTTATCCATGAAAAACAGTTTCCATGGTTGCTAGTTCCACGAGTACTGTTTTAACTTTTAAGTTTTCAAGATCACCCAGAATAATCTGCTTCAAGAAAACGCTAGAAGTAAACTATGTGCACCATTACGCTAACTCATTTTTATAAGAGATAAAAAATATAGAGGTGGATATAGACCTTGACAAACTCATTTGCATGCTGGTTCCACAGGGCCTGTTGAGTTCCTGTACTACTGGTTCCAAAGGGCACTACATCACCATTTCCTCTACTCCTGCTACCATTCGCACCACCATGCCTCCAACGTCACAGATCCCATAACCTGTAAGTCATAGCATTCAGAACGATGGTTAACACAATGATGCATTATTATCACTAACTTAGACACAAACAGTGGACCCTGCAATAGCCCATTTCATTACCTTAGTGTTACTGCTCAATGAACCCAACTAGTGTTCCTGCCGTCAACTCTAATGCAACTTTACCATATGACTCGCAGCTGTTATCCATCCATTTGCTGAACTTATGACTTATTTCCTGTTATTTTCAATTCCCACGATGACACCAATTTTTATGGGTTGCGCTTCTATCCTGGCCTTTGTCTTGTACAACACGTACATTGATTTCATGAACAATATGGAGCACTACAATTTTGAGCTGGTGCCAAACTGGACCTTCCAAGTCTTCCCTCTGAAGTATTTCATGTACACCACCTTGTAAGTGTACATTTTAACATCAAGCTTACAGTCTAACATGCAACCAGGTGATGAGACTTGGGCCATTGAATTCTTAATCAAAGCTGATCAGTGGATTCTGCATGCAATGCACAAATTGAAATGGTTAGCCCTAGCTTCATAGAACCACAAACCAAATTATTCACTGTTATTTTTGCCACAATTTAACAGGCTTCATTCTCTCCATCATACACAGTTCTGTACAAACTACTCATTGTTTATGCCATTCTATGACTACACATACAACACCATGGATGATTCAACTGACGAGCTGTATGAGAGTACACTGAAAGGAACAGAAGATACACCAGGTCTTGTTCACTTGACACATATGACCACCTTGCAATCGGCTTATCATCTACAGATTGGGATTGTCTCTAGACCCTCAGATAACCCTGTATGGTATATGTGGATGATATGACCAATGGTATTGGCATGGGTTTATGGATCTACTGCATTTGTCATTGAAAGTCTAAAGTTGAAGAAGTTCAAGATGCAAACATGGGCAATACCAAGATACAACTTCCAAGTAAAGGATTTTCCTTTCTGTATGAATCACATGTTTAAACAGCTTCGCAAACTGCTAACATTTTATTCATGTCCAGTATGACCTGATTTGGCAGAGAGAATCCATCAACAGCCTAATTGAGAACGCAATACTAGATGCTGATGGAAGAGGGTCAGAGTGCTCAGTCCAGGACTGTTAAATCAGGCATGATGGCCGCACTTTTCTCACATAATTCTCTCTCTATACTTGCTTCCATATGCCACTTATCTTCTGATCTGATTAGAACATATTCAGGCATATTGGCAAAACAGATGTAGGGACAACCTATTGAATATTCTAAACAGTTTGTAGAATTAATATGGATGTTTAACAGAAATGTTGCCAAAGTTCAGTGCACTGCACAGTACACACAAATTGGTCAGGGAAAAGAGTTAAACCCTTATATTGTCGGTGTAGGCAAAAACACTGAATGGAAGTGGTGAATCATTCACACAAAAATATCCGAAGTTAAGAGTTCGACTTGATGGAAGTGGCTTAGCAACCACAGTGGTGCTCTCAAGAGCATCCCCTTAGATAAAATGTAAGTTTTTTTTTATGTGGAAGCAGTTCTAAGGTAGCCCATGCCACAGCTACAGCTTTATGTGAAAGAGGTCTCCAGGTACCTATTAGACTGCTTTGTTGGGTTTGTTTGATAGCTCATTTTATGTCATTAAAAGATTGGCTCTATATGCATTCAACAACTCAATTCTGTGCAGGTAATCATGAACCAAAAGAAGGAACATGGCATACTCAAGTAGCGAGTTCCAGAGAGCAGCACTGTCTATCTGAAATTTTCTAGTGATGAAATACCCAAGGTAAAAGTTATATGGAAACAAGGATCAAAATCCGAGTCATGATCGTAAGTGGGGTATCAACTAGTAGAGATGTGACATGACAGTGAGTGAATGCTTCTACAAACATTGTCAAAATCATTCACACAATTTTGGTTGCTAACATTATAGTGCTACACCATCTACCAAGCAATAAATTACTCGGCAAACCTATGTAACTCTGCATAGTACAAAACTATAATGTGATTGGCACTAACATGTGTTGCAACTCGCTGTATGAACAGAATTGGCTTCCGAGAAGGGTGATGAGTGCATGGCGCAATGGTGGGATGATACATGCTCTGGAAGGTTGGAGCATGCAGGAGTGCGGAGATGATATGATGGACATCGAGAAGGTGCGGTCAGCAGCTATTAAGCACGGATTCATGCCTCTGTCAAAAGCTTGATTCTCCTGAATCCTGGGAGATCCGTAACTCGACAATGATGCAAAGTTAAGTTTGGGTGCCAAAGAATACGGAGTGTCAGACGTTCTTATCGGCTTGCTAGCTCCATCGAGCAGGGTCCTGATATATGCTTCATTTTCTTTCTCAGAAAACATAATAAAGTCTTAAGTCCAATCAAATTGAATATGTATGGATGTAATGTGTGAGTAATCAACTTGTAGAGAAAATTCATCAAAGGAAGCGTCACAATATCGGTGATCTCCAGAGAGAAAAAAGAATCCAAACAGTGAGCAATGCAGGGTCCGGGGATGGCGCAAGCTGGAGGGAGATCCAGTAACTTTGGTTTTTCTCAGCCGTTGTGGTTCCTC
The DNA here is from genome assembly GCA_030063025.1 of Avena longiglumis. Classification (NCBI taxonomy): domain Eukaryota; kingdom Viridiplantae; phylum Streptophyta; class Magnoliopsida; order Poales; family Poaceae; genus Avena; species Avena longiglumis. The sequence continues at coordinate 79,712,368 of CP125976.1, forward strand.
TAGAAATGTGCAGTAGCTACAAGATATTCCACAGAACCGCGAACCTTTAATCGGCATTTGGGGCTGTTACAGGTCAATCATGGCTTGCTGGTCTACGAGAAAAACGAGCAGGCTTCAGGCACGCTCAAAGGGATCAGCAGGAGACGTTGGACTAGGAAGTCGGGCTTCTAGGTGCAATCCCCCATTAATAGGACGAAACAAACTGCAGGTGCATTACAGTTGTTCTTACCGCGAGTGGCCGCCGGCGCCTCCTCCGCAGGTTCCCCTCGCGTCGCCGGCGCGGGGAGGACGGCCATGGTGCGCTTCCACCTCCTTCTCCCAACTCCGTCCGCCGCCGCGACGGAGCTGGCCGATCCCGGCGGGCGGCGGCTAGGGCTTTGTGTCGGGGCCAAGCGTATTGGGCATCCAGTGTTCGGCATTGGGCTGAGCGAACGATTGGGTTTGCTGATTCGCTGGCTGAGCATTGGGCCTCGAGTTCTGGTCATGGTCAGTGAACAGTGCAGGCCACTGCGTGAGCACGATGACGACGCCGCTGCTCCTCCACGTCGTGGTGAGCGATCACTACCAAGCAACGGCATGTTTTGTGTGATCAAGCACCATGAGAGCATGTTCTATGATTTCGATTCTGGCACTGTTGGCCACAGAAAAATACAGTTGGGGAAGTGGATATTGTGAATGGAAAAGGAAACACGCATGGGCACATGTGAAAACGACTTGTGTTCTAGTGCATCTAACCGTGGATGTGTATGCGTATAAAATGCAACCGGAGCTAGCTGCTTCCCCTGGGAAGGGAGAAAGGGCACCATCGTTCATCCATTATTATACTACCATGGCAACACGGCCGGGCCCATTGACTGAATGGCCATGGCAATGGATGGGCAGCTTCAAGGTATGATGATATCTTGCTCGGTCTATGTTTCGTCTGATGTTTACTTTGATTCAGAAATGTAGCAGGTACCATTTTATTTATCTTAAGCTATAACCACGTTCACGAATTTGGGAACACCCGATTTGATTGTGTGAACAAGTAAAAACTAGTACTTCAATGGTATGCTAGTTTGAGGGTTGCTACAAGGTTACTCATGCATTTTTTTTTCCTTCAAGAAGGTTGCGTCTCTATAACAAAGAAGTTTCATATGCATCATAATATCCCACAATATATTGAAGTATATAACAGGAACTGCAGCCGAAGTTGCATATCATGGTGAACTCACAATCGTGTTATCCATTAAACAATTAAATTACTTGTATTTGAAATACTAAATAGTATTGGCTCCAATCTCAATGATCCTACTTTTTCTGGCGGAGGGAGTAGTATGTTCTAGCATAAGCACTCCAGTCTCATGATCCTACTTTTTCAGTTTTCCATACGATCAAGAAAAACTGCTTGAAGAAAACAATGTAGGAAAGGTAAGTATATATTATCATTCTACTCTTCTCCTGACTCGGTTTTTTAAAACACGGAAGTATAGAGGATAGAGAACTTTGGCAAATCCACTTTTATGCTTCTTCGACTGCGGATAGCGACCTAAAATCCTGAATAGTACAATAACATGCGCCAATACTATTCGGAGAGGTGCCCAACAAAAACTGTTATCAGTGATCAAATCGTAAGGAGTTACTGAATACTATTGATAAGCAGGGCATGCCCTTCTCATGAAACCGCAAACTGTTTCATGACCGAATATGAACTACCGACAGCAGCTGTGCTCTTCAAGTACTTCACTCACATACACAACTGAATTGGCATAGTATTACAACTTCTTTTCCTCTTCAATATGAGGGGTGGACTAATATTCGCAGAACTGATGCCACAACAATAGCTTCCAAACGATCAGAGATCTTGTCTGCATTTAACAAGATGATCTATTCATGCACACAGTATCTGGTCCTGGCACCTGCTGCGTTGCACACTGCGCACACGGTGGTCACCAAGGGGTGGGGAGACATGGACCTAGCATACGCCGGCATGTTGCCACTTTTGCTGCTGAGGATGGTACACAACCAGATCTGGATTAGCTTGTCTCGCTACCACACCGCACGCAGGAAGCACATCATCGTCGATCGCAGTCTTGAATTCGAGCAGGTGGACCGGGAGAGAAACTGGTAAGTCATATCCACACAGCTAGCTATATCTATTTCCACCATACTCAGGAGTACCACATGCTCCATCTGTCCCCAAATATATGACGTATATAAACTTAGTCAAAAAAGTCAATGTTTTATAAGTCTGACCAACATATATTGGGGAATATCAATAACTACAATACTACACAATCACATGTTAATATATGGTGTTATGAAGATATATCTTATAGCAGATTTATTGATATTGATTTGGTATCGTAGGTCTTCACATTTTTGTATATATACTTTGTCAAACTTAGAAAACATTGACTTTTTTTACTAAATTTATACGCCATGTATCTGGGACGGATTACGTACTTGAAATCTAATGATCCATCACAATCACATGTTAATATATTATCATACATGTAAAGTGAGTGATCTTACCATTCTGTACAGGGATGACCAGGTCATACTCCTTGGGCTTGTATCCTACCTTACCTATGCAGCCATCCCGAGTGTCAGACTCATGCCAATGTGGGACACCAAGGGAGCCATCATCACAGTGTTGCTTCACATAGGACCTGTTGAGTTCGTGTACTATTGGTTCCATAGGGCGCTGCACCACCATTTCCTCTACTCCCGCTACCACTCGCACCACCATACATCCATCGTCACAGAGCCTATAACCTGTAAGTAACAACATTCAGAATTAGGATTGACGCAATGATTCACAATTCCACAAACAATAGATCGCGTGAAAACCCATTTCATTACTTTAGTGGGATTGCTCAATAGCTTGACATGAGAATAAGGATGACTACATGAACCAAGTATCACTTACATAAAACAAAGACACATGGAATATAGTACCATTTTGTATGAACTGATTCAAGAAAAGCGCGATAACCTCGTCTACATGTTTTAATGTTGTAATGAATTTTTTAAAGTTTTCTTTGTTAAGAGTTACTGTAATAGTGTTGCATAAAACATGTTGATGTGCTTTTTAAAAAGCTAATGTGCAGCTTTCCCCAAGTCTAATGCAATTTAAACATATGACTGGCAGCTGTCATCCATCCATTTGCTGAAATTTTGGCTTATTTCCTGATATTTACAATCCCAACGGTGATACCAATTCTTATGGGCTGTGGTTCTATCCTGGTTTCTGGCTTGTACTTTGTTTACCTCGACTTCATGAATAATATGGGACATTGCAATTTTGAGTTGCTGCCAAAGTGGATCTTCAAAGTTTTCCCTCCTCTCAAGTATCTCATGTATACCCCATCGTAAGTATACCGATTTAAGATCAATCTTACAATCATGTTAACATGCAAACAGATGATGAAACTTTGGGTTCATTGAGCTGTTAATCAAGGTTCGCCAGTGGATTCTTCACAGACTGCATGAAAAATCTAAATGGCTAGTCATAGCTTCACAGAACCAAGAACCAAATTATTTACTGTTATTTTTCCACACTTCCACAGGTATCATTCTCTCCATCATACACAATTCCGTACAAACTACGCATTGTTTATGCCGTTCTATGACTACATATACAACACCATGGACAATTCAACTGATGATCTGTATGAGAGGACAGTGAAAGGAACAGAGGAAACACCAGATGTTGTTCACTTGACTCATATGACCACCTTGCAATCGACTTATCATCTAAGGATTGGGATAGCTTCCGTAGCCTCTAAACCATCCGATAATCCTGTATGGTATATGTGGATGATATGGCCTATAGCGTGGCTGTCAATGGTATTGGCATGGGTTTACGGATCTTCTGCGTTTGTGATTGAAAGTCTCAAACTGAACAAACTCAAGATGCAAACATGGGCAATTCCAAGATACAACTTCCAAGTAATGTATTTTCTGTTCCGTATGAATCATATGCTTCAACAATAAAGCTGGTGTTCCCAGTCTATTTTTTTTTAAGTTATTTTATATTTTTTTTAAGTTATAATGTTCCCAGTCTATTCTATTTGCTTTTTATAAAAAGCAGGGCCAAGTGTCTTTTCTCTAAGAAAAATATGCTTCAACAGTTCCGTAAGGTGCTAACATTTTCATCATGTGCAGTATGGCTTGATTTCGGAGAGAGAATCCATCAACAGGTTAATTGAGAAGGCAATATTAGATGCTGATGGAAGAGGGATCAGAGTGCTCAGTCTAGGACTTCTAAATCAGGCATGATGACCAAACTTTTCTCACGTGATTGCGTCCCTACACTTACTTTCACATGACAATTAGCTTCTGATTGAGTCAGAACACATTCAGACATATTGGCAAAAAGAATTTAGGGACAACCTTTTTATTACATCAAACCAGATTGTGGGATTAATAGGATTTTGACTAGAAATGTTGGAAAAGTCAGATGCACAATAATTGCACACATGGTCTGGGAAAGATATTAAGTTGTTAACCCTGATACTCTTGGTCCCAGGAAGAACAACTCAATGGAAGTGGTGAATTATTTATACAGAAATATCCAAAATTAGGAGTTCGACTTGTAGATGGGAGTGGCTTAGCAACAGCAGTTGTTCTCAATAGCATCCCGTCAGATACAAAACGAGTTTTTTTCTGCGGAGGCAGTTCTAAGGTAGCACATGCCACAGCTACAGCTTTATGTGAGAGAGGTGTCCAGGTACCTGACAGCCTGCTACTTTGTTGCCTTCGTTTTGTTACTGTACCACATTATTGTTATGAATCATTTCACTAAAATATTGACTATCATTGTATGCAATGTTGATTAGGTAATCATGAAGCAAGTGAAGGAATATGACATGCTCAAGTTGCGAGTTCCAGAGAGCAGCACTGCCTATCTGAAATTTTACAGTGGTGAAATACCTCAGGTAAAATTTGTCTTTAAAAGGGATGGAAATTATCAAGAAGCTTTCTAGAGGAAAAAGATTGTAAGTGGGTAGTAGATATATGAGGCAGAGCAGTGGAATGCTTCTATAAACCTTTAACTAAAATAATTTATACAATTTTTAGTCGCTAACACGTTATGTAATACTACCAGCAAATGACAAGAAACAACACCTTAAATCTATGTGGATAGCACTCCAGGAAACAATATAATGACAATTACTTCGCTGCAACAGATCTGGATAGGAGACAACATAGATGATAAACAACAACTGATGGCACCAAAAGGAGCAACATTCATTACTACGTCACAGTTTCCCCCTAACAAGAAACGCAAGGATTGCACTTACTTGAGTAGCCCAGCAATGAAGATGCCGGATACAATGGAGAATGTCCACGCGTGTGAGGTATCAGTAACATGTTTACATCATTACCTGATTGAGTAAATTTTGAGTGAAACAAAATAGGATAATTTGTTGTACACAACTTCTTAGCCAAGATTGAAATAGATAATATTGATTGATATTGGCATGTGTTGCTACTCTCGCTGTATGAACAGAATTGGCTTCCAAGAAGGGTGATGAGCGCATGGCGCATCGCCGGAATGATACATGCACTGGAAGGCTGGGACATGCATGAGTGCGGAGATGATATGATGGACATCGAGAAGGTTTGGTCGGCAGCTATTAAGCATGGATTCGTTCCTCTGTCGAAAGCTTGATGTTTCTGAATCCTGGTAGAGTAGATATATTGTTCAATAAATGATGATGCAAAGTTGAGACTCAGTGGAAGGAGGGTCAGACAAAGCTTATTGGCTTGCTAGATTCAGTGAGCAGGGTTCCCATGTATCCGGACAGAATAGCTAAGTACTACTTGCGAGTACATGAAATGTATGAGTTACCAACTCATAAAAAATCATTAAAGCATGTGTCCTCGCATTATGAGTACTCTCTCCGTCCTGGTTTAAAGGATACAATTTGCAATTATCTGGGCCCTAGGTGTTCTCTAATTGGTCCATTTTATAGTGTGGAGAAGAGCATGAATGAGAAAAAGAAGAGTATGCAAAGCGCTCTCATTTATTCACACATGTACATGCAAGAATTTGTTCTTTTCACACCAGACTAATTAGAGAGATTAAATGCTAATTAGAGAGATTAAATGCTTTTGTGTCTAAATATTTTGGGATTGCATGATTTGCAAATTGTGTCCTTCAAACCGAGACGGGGGAGTAACTTTAATCGCCCGGAGGCCCTAACCTCCTACACATTAACTATGAACCTAGCTCGGCATTGGGCGCTTTCGCAATCGACTCTGGCGACAACTGAAGGAGTAGCGAGGTGAGATTAGAGGGAAGGAGGCGGGAATGGTGAACCTAGCTCGGCATTGGGCGCTTTCGCAGTCGACTCTGGCGACAACTGAAGGAGTAGCGAGGCGAGATTAGAGGGAAGGAGGCGGGATTGGTGAACCTGCAGTCGGTCGCTCCGGATTCAGAAGATGGTCGTCCATGATCCACCGGAATCCCCGCTACCACTCTGTGGCGTCCAAGCATGGCGAAGAAAAAAGGTGGGGACGAAGAGGTGGAGGTTTGTCGGTCGCTTGTGGCTGGCCTGGGCGTGCCATGGCCGGCGGCGCCGCTACCCGCTAGTAATTTTTTTTACCAAACTACCAGGGGATTGGTCTTCAGGGCGGACGCATGGGCCTCACTAGGCACTGGCATGGGCCGATCCAATTGCGAGTCAGATTTTCCTCGAATCTTCCTGGCTGACAACGGATCAAGTCCATCGGCGACGAACTACGTGAACTTGGTGATCACTGATACGTCGGAAACGTATCTATAATTTTTGATGTTCCATGCTTGTTAGTATCTATTTTGCTTTGCTTTGTCTACACTTTGAGGTGTTTTTTACATGTTTTCTGGTACTAACCTATTAACAAGTTCCAACAGTGCCAGATGCCTGTTTTCTGTTGTTTTTTGTTTTAGAAAAGTTAGTAAAGAAATATTCTCGGAATTAAACGGGACAAACGTCAAAGTCAATTACTTTCCGTGGGAAATAATAAGTCCAGAGGGGGGCCGGAGAGGCAAGCCAGGGCGGCCAGACCCACCCTAGGCACGGGTGGGCCCTGCCCCGTGCCTAGGAGGGGTGTGGGGCCCCTGGCCGCCGCCTAGGCCTCCCCCTTCGCCTATAAGAAGTCCCCGGTGCAGAAATCCTAAGGATCCGATCAAATATCCATGAAATCGTCTGTAGCCACCGCCACCATCGTCCCTAGATCAGAGGGATCTCCCGGCACCCTGCCGGAGGGGAGATCATCCTGGAGGCCTTCTCTCCGGTATGATGCGTGAGTAGTTCCACCTTGAACTATGGGTCCATGTAGTAGCTAGATGGTTGTATCTCCTCATTTGTGCTTTCATGTATAGATCTTGTGAGCTCCGTTTATGATCAAGATCTAATCTATTTGTAATCATGCATGTTGTGTTTGCGGGGATCCAATGGATATTGAGATTATTATGTTGGTTTGATTAATGGTTTTGTCTTTATGATTCTATCATGTCTGTGTTGTTTGTGATCTTGCATGCTCTCCGTTGTTAGTAGCTATCTTGGCCAAGTAGTTGGTAGTGACTCCAAGAGGGGGTATTTATGCTCGATAGTGGGTTCATGCCTCTAGTTTCCAAGGGAAGTGACAATAATCTTTTTGGTTGTAGATGTGTTGTTGCTACTAGGGAGAAAACAACAGTCTCTTGTTCATGGAACATGTGGACTGTTTTACCTTACACACTTTGCTTAAAGCAGTTGTCTATTGCTTGGAACTTAATACTGGAGGGGGTTCAGATGATAACCTGAAGGTGGACTTCTAGTCATAGATGCAGTTGGATGGCGGACTATGTATCTTGTTGTATTTCCCAATCGAATCTCATAGGATCTTTTTAACTAGTAATTGCATTGTTATGCCTTGCTCAGTTCCTGTCAATTGCCCTGCTGTAATTTGTTTATCCTTTATGTCATGTTGTTTATATAAGGAGAGCACCTCTAGTGAACTATGGACCCCGGTCCAATCTTTACCATTGAAACATCTTCCACTGTTACTTGTTTACTTGCTGCAAACCATTACCTTCCACACCATACGTTTAATCCTTTGTTACAGCAAACCGGTGAGCTTGACAACCTTACTGATTCGTTGGGGCAAAGTCGTGAGTTTGTGTTGTGAAGGTCTCTGAAGGAAATATGCCCTAGAGGCAATCATAGAGATGATTATATTTCTTATGTATCCATGAGTTATTGTTATGTTCCTTAAATATCCATATCAGGCAACTTGTATTGATTAGCAATTATGTGAATTGTTTGTCAAACTCTATACTTGTATGGTTATTTAAAAGTTGTCCCTAGTCGGAGTTCATGTGAGGACACACGTGAATATTAGACTAGCACATCGATTGGTTGATGACTATGTTTCGCAAGTCATAGACATGGACATGTCAAACCAATGATGTGGACACATGTCATGGACATGGGGTTGGACTGACCCAACTTGAGACTGGCAATTAGTTGCAGCTCTCTCTCTCTACACATTGTGTGTGTTTTGTCCTTAGACCTGAGATTGTCGCATGTACTTGAGATGTGGATTGACATACTTTGGGGCTATCAGGCGCTACTCCGTAACTAGGTAGTTATAAAGGTAGCTTTAGGGTTTGCCCTGAAGCATGCTGCAAGGCATGGCCAATCAAGATGGGATTTGCCCCTCCCTACTTGAGAGAGATATCTCTGGGCCCCTCGAGTGATCGGATCCAGAAATGCATGGTCGTGCTACATATGGTTAAGAGTTAACCTAGTAAAGGGATTCCGAATCACAGTATCGAGAAAGGGAGGTCAGCTTGGAGCTAGACCAAATATCGTGAGGCAAAGGAAAAGACCTGTACTAAACCTTGTGATGGTTCGTCCGATATGATCTTTGCATGTGTTTAGGAGTTGGCACGTCTTGCTAGAGGCTGCTACCAACTATTGACAGAATAAGTGTATTCGTGTCATGTCTATGCGTATATGAACCTATAGGGTCACACACTTAAGGGGCTGGAAGCCTAATAAGGATTAGATCTGAATTGGACCAGGCTTAGGGTATTAATGGGCTGCTAATGTAGAAGCCCACTAGGGACGCCTATATAAGAGAGGGTGGGGCGAGCTGACCAGGGTTAGACCATTCCACCCAGCCGCCACTCCTCACGCAGCAGACGCGCGACCTAGCAATCCGGCTCGACGCTTCCACCTCGTGCGTGTGGATACCTGAGGCGCCAGATCAGCGCTTGGACAAGCCGCAAGGCTGGTCGGGATGGGATGAGAACGAGGCGAGATAGATCGTCAGTTGCCTCGACGCGCTTCATCAAGTTTCGCAACTGCGCGTCTAGTGGTAATCCCGTGATCTATGACAACAGTAATCCTGGTTTACGTGGTAGAAATTTTTGATTTGCGCTAGTGTAGCCTACCCGTATCCCTTCAGTGGTATCAGAGCCGATGCTGTTCAGTTATAGGTTCAGGATGTTTGCATATGGTGATATGCAGATTGATATGAATGATGTGATCGTTTTTATTGCGGGTGGTTCAGGATTGATCTATGATCTTACTTTCTGTGATCGTGATTCTGAGGTAGTCGAACGACTTACCCCTACCGGTCGGTTTCCGTCATCGGGGTAGACAGTGACACATAAATCCTGTTGAATCATGCGAAGATCAATATGATTGATCAAATCGGAACCTAGATCTAAAATCGATGTACCGTGATCAAAGGAGTTTGATAAGATCGGGACAACAGACGGTTTATGGTAAATTTGATTTGCCGATCAAAATCCTTAAAGAAAATTGTGTAGATACCGCGAGGGGCGCTGCCCCTTCGAATCCCGCAGGAGGAGACCCCCTAGACCCCCCTAGTCGTAGCCCCTTTTGTATCTCGTTAAGATAACTAGGTGTTGCGAGTTCACATGATCCGGTAGAAATCGATTATATGCATAACTTTTTTTTGAAGGATGTATGTGATTAGTATGGTCCATATATGTATGTGATGCATGTATGAAAATTATCATGACCTGCGTGTCGTGAGTAGGGCAACACGGCTGGATCCATATGTGTTGTCAATTATTATAATGGCTTGCGTGCCAACTTGTGATGATCCCAATTCTATGTAATTTTGATTACTAGCTGTTAGGGGTAATAGCTTGTATTAGTTCTTGGAGGACTCATCACTTGGAGGATGGCTCGCATGGAACATGAAGATAGAGATCATCATGGTGGACTGGTTCTATGGCGATAGAGATCACCATGAGAAAATGGGCCATATTGTGTCACAACTATGTGAATGCTACTCTTGTGCGTTTTACTTTATGCATGCTTAGATGATAGAAGTAGAACAATCCCTCACAAAGTTTAAGTTAAACCATGCCCTCCCAACCAAACCTTGCACCATCCTATGCCTTGTACAATCATTGGTGGGCCTATGAAATTAGGGTGCCGCGGTTTTCCTTGGCTGGATGGGTTTGTATCGGATAGCTACACGCATAAGGGTTGGTGATCTTGACAAGGTCATCTTAACAGTTAAGGACCTTGGGGCATAAAGGTTGGGCGCCTAGTTTTGACATAGAGATGTCACCCAACAACAAGAGTCATATGTGATATGATTAGCAAGTGTTGCTTACCAATTTACCTTGTCTTCTAGCAGTGATGCTAAAGCTCACTAGTCGACTTGTTAATTGTGGATCTTGAATCACTTAGTATCAATAGAGGGATATTGATTTAAGTGGGAGTATATGCTATTAAATTATTTAATATGTTTTACTCTTTCATGGTTACATGGCTTAGTATTTTGCATGTTTTCTGTTGTAGATCAATGGTGTCAAACACTGCATCACCTTTTTCTTTGCGTTCGATTCTTGACAAAGATAAAATAAATGGAACAAACTGTACGGACTGGGTCTGTAACTTGAGAATTGTTCTCAGGTCTGATAAAAAGGAAACGGTTCTGGATACCCCAATCCCCGATGAACCTGCTGATAATGCATCTGCTGCTCTAAAGAACGCCTACAAGAGAGCATGTGATGATTCTCTTGAGGTTAGTTGTCTTACGCTTGCATGCATGGAACCTGAACTCCAAAAGAAGTTTGAGAATCAGGATGCGTATGATATGATCGTCGCACTTAAGTACATGTTCCAAGATCAGACAAGGACTGAGAGGTACAATGTTGCCAAGTCCTTTGTCGAATGCAAGCTAGCGGAGGGAGCAGTTGTAGGCCCCCATGTGATCAAAATGGTTGGTTACAGTCAGACTTTGGAAAAGCTTGGTTTTCCACTAGGCCAAGAGTTGTCTACTGACTTCATTTTGGCGTCTCTTCCATCTAGCTATGGGCAGTTCATTTCGAACTACCATATGCATGGGGTGGAGAAGGGCCTTAATGAGTTATGCGGGATGCTAAAAATAGCAGAAAGTGACATGAAGAAGTGTGCAGGGCATATCCATGTGATGGCTGTGCAGAACAAGCCTAGCTTTAAGAAAAAGGGTACTTCTTGGAAGAAGAAGGGCAAGGATACAATCCCTAAGCCTGCACCCAAGCAAAAGGCTAGACCTATAGAAGACATTGAGTGCTTCTTTTGTCATGAACATGGCCACTGGGAGAGAAACTGAAGCAAGTACCAGGCTTCTTTGAAGAAGAGTGGAAGTAAGAGTACTTCCCACTCAGGTACGCTTGTGGTAAATGTTGTGGACATTCTTCTCGCTGATTCCTATGTTAACTCTTGGGTATTTGATACCGGATCGGTTGCTCGTATTTGCAATTTGATGCAGGGGCTAATAAGGACTAGAGAAGTGCAGAAAGGAGAAGTGGATTTTCGCGTCGGAAATAAAGCAAGGGTTGCTGCATTGTTCGTCGTCATGCAACTTCACCTTCCGTCAGGATTTATTATGGAGTTGAATAATTGTTATTACATTCCAAGTATGGGTCGAAACATTTTATCACCTTCATGTTTGATGAGGGATGGATATTCATTTGCGAGTATGAACAATGGTTGTGTGATCTCTAAGAATGATATGTTTATGGCTAATGCTCCCATTGTGAATGGGTTATTTATTTTAAATCTTGATGATGCATATGTTTACAATGTTAGTGTTAAAAGGCTTCGGCATGATGATTTGAGTCCTACCTATTTATGGCATTGTCGTTTGGGGCATATAAGTGAAAAGCGCATGAAGAAGCTCCATGGTGATGGTCTTCTAACTTCGTTTGATTTTGAATCATACAAGACATGTCAGGCTTGTTTACTTGGAAAGATGACCAAATTGCCTTTTTCGGGTTTACCCGAGAGAGCGACAAACTTGTTGGAACTCATACATACTAATGTATGTGGACCAATGAGCACGACATCCAGAGGAGGATATAACTACTTCATTACTTTCACTAATGATTTCAGTAGATATGGTTATGTCTACTTGATGAGGCATAAGTCTGAAACTTTTGAAAAGTTTAAGGAGTTTCAGAGTGAGGTAGATAATCAACGTGTCAAGAAAATAAAGGCATTGCGATCTCATCGTGGAGGTGAATATTTGAGTCACGAATTTAGCAATCATCTTAAGAGTTGCGGAATTGTTCCACAGCTCACGCCGCCCGGAACGCCTCAAAGAAACAGGGTCTCTGAACGGCGCAATCAAAATTTGTTGGACATGGTTCGATCGATGATGAGCCAGTCAGATTTACCATTATCATTTTGGGGATACGCTCTAGAAATAACAGCTTTTACACTTAATAGGGTACCATCTAAATCCGTAGTTAAGACACCATATGAGATGTGAACTGGAAAGAATCCCATTTTGTCTTTTCTAATGATTTGGGGTCGTGATGCATTTGTCAAGCGACTTCAGTCGGACAAGCTAACACCCAAATCAGATAAGTGCATTTTCGTGGGATATTTGAGGGAAACCTTAGGATATTACTTCTACAACCGAGAAGAGGGCAAAGTGTTTGTCGCTCACAGCTGTGTTTTCCTAGAGAAAGAGTTTCTCACAAAGGGAACGAGTGGAAGGTCGGTTCGACTTAAAGAAGTTCAAGATGAGCCAGTTGGGGATGCTTCTACGAGTGATGCTATTGTAGCAGAACAAGTTGAGGAACCTGTAGCAATAGAAGCACCACAACCACGAAGGTCGGGGAGGCTCCACGAGACGCGGGAATTATTATTGTTAGACAATGATGAGCCTACGACCTATGCAGAAGCGATGGTGGACCCAGACTCTGAGAAATGGCTGATCGCCATGAGATCCGAGATGGATTCCATGGGAGATAATCAAGTTTGGAACTTGGTTGACCTGCCTGATGGTTTTAAAGCCATCGAGTGCAAATGGATCTATAAGAAGATATGGATGGAAATGTTCACATCCATAAATCTCGACTTGTTGCAAAAGGTTTTTGACAAGTTCAAGGAGTTGACTACGACGAGACATTCTCGCCTGTAGCGATGCTTAAGTCTATACGGATCGTTCTAGCCATTGCTGCATATTTTGACTATGAAATATGGTAGATGGATGTCAAGATGGCTTTCCTAAATGGAATCCTAACTAAGGACGTGTATATGATGCAGCCCAAAGGTTTTGTCGATCCAAACAATGCTGGAAAGGTATGCAAACTTCTAAAGTCTATTTATGGGATGAAGCAATCATCTCAGAGTTGGAACATTCGATTTGATGAAGTTGTAAAGGAGTTTAGCTTCATAAAAAACGAACAAGAACCTTGTGTTGACAAGAAGGAAAGTGGGAGAGCGCTGGTATTTCTAATCTTATATGTAGATGACATATTACTGATTGGAAATGACATTCCTATGCTCGAGTCTGTTAAGACCTTGTTGAAAAATAGTTTTTCGATGAAGGACTTAGGAGAAGCGTCATATATTCTGGGCATCAAGATCTATAGAGATAGATCAATGAGGCTAATTGGATTAATCCAAAGTACATACATTGAAAAAGTGTTGAAACGGTTCAGCATGGAAGAGGCTAAGAAGGGGTTCTTGCCCATGTCTCATGGCATAAAACTCAGCAAGAGTCGGTGTCCTTCGACTATTGATGAGCGTGAGCACATGAGCAGGATTCCATATGCTTCGGCTATTGGATCCATCATGTATGAAATGATATGTACTCACCCAGATGTTTCCTATGCTCTAAGTGTTACGAGCAGATACCAGGCTGATCCAGGCGAAGGTCACTGGACAGCAGTAAAGAATATCCTTAACGCTGTGTTTGGATGTCAGAATTTAGCCTTAGAATCGAATTGAAGTAGAAATTCCAAATCCAGGATGGAAAGGAAATGACTCTCAATTCGAAATCTATTGTTTGGATGTGTTTAGAATCTGCTATTAGAATCGAATGGTGGTACCCAATTCCAATTCCTGTTTGGATGTATAAACCATGGAATTGAATATTTAGTTTAATTTGAACAATATAAAGTTCTATACATGTATGAAAAACAGCATATGTATATTAGAGTGTTTATATATTATTTTTTACATGTAATAATGTAGTATTTTAATAAAATCAAAAGAACACCGCATGACCCAGAATAGTTTTTTCAGCCTCGTTGATGTCATAGTTCTGCAATCTGAACAACTAGGATGAAAGTGCAATCTGAACAACTAGGATGAAGACAACCCAGGTGTCAGCAAGCTTCGACTTAGATCCAAAAAAAGAAACATACAGTATTCTAGTCTGATGGAAGACACTGCAATATACTTCACACAAGATCTATTATCTGATAGAGTAGCTACACGAGATTATTGTGTACTAATAAACATTTACACCTGACCCGGCTGCAGATGATATGCGTGTCCTCGGCTACACGAGATTATTGCAGATAGAGTAGCTACACGCGATCTGTTACGTCAATACCAGCCCCGGCTGCAAATGAGATGCGTGTCAAATGCACATGTCAATTTCCATATAGGGAACACAAATTTCAAGAACAGCTAGCTATATGAGAAGGAATTGAATGGAAAGATGGCCAGGTAAGAAGCCTTCTTAGGAAGGAGCAACTCTTGCAAATTCTCATGTGACCTGCAGATCAAACAGATCACATATTAGACAACAGAACATTTTGAGAAAACTCAATCAGGAGGAACAACTCGTGCAACTGGAAGTGGGCAGGGGAAGAGGCCAGCTTGGGAGGTCCAGGACGCCGCCGTCGTTCACCTTCCGCCGCCGTTCCCTTCCTGCCACCCGGTCGACCTAGGGTTAGGGGCGGGCTCACGGAGGGGACGGATGGGCGTCAGACGACTAGGCCACAGAGGAGGGCGAGGAGAGGGAGAGGATGGTGGGAAAGGGGAGAGAGGGGGCCGGGAGGAGCTTACCGGAGCCGCGGCTGCCGGTTCCTTCAGGTCGTGGTCTCCATCTCCATTGGCAGGAGCTCCAGGTCGTGGCTCTGTTTCTGTTCGACGAACGGGTACGCAGCCAGTTTCCGAGCGTTTCCGAGGTAGCGACCTCCGAATCACGGGTGGGGTGCGGGACACAGGCGCGAGGTGGGCTCGGAATTTGCCCCGGTTTCCAGGCCTAGATTCTAAACGCATCCAAACGGCAGAATTGGTGGCATGAATTCCAGATTCCATGATTCCGAGCTTCAATTCATACATCCAAACATAGTGTAAGTACTTGAGAAGGACTAAGGATGTGTTCCTAGTTTATGGATGTGAGGATGAACTTAGTGTAAGGGGTTACACAGATGCGAGTTACCTTAATGACTCAGATGATTCCAGATCACAATCTGGTTATGTGTTTGTCATGAAGGGTGGTGCTGTGAGTTGGAAAAGTTCCAAGCAAGATATGTAAGGTTCCCAACCTTTAATAAGGTAGAGTCCCCTGTGTTTACAATGCTAGTCCCTGGATCAATAGCTAGCATCCACAGTTAAGATGTAATATCAAGAAAGAAAGGTCATAATACAACTTTATAACCAGGAATAACATAATTTATTACATCTTACATAGCTCATTTGGCTATTACATTACATTGCAGCAGAATATATATAAGCATGGGGTCCTTCATCTTCAAAGTGCCACATGCGGACATTTTGGTTGTAGACTTTGTAATCCTAATCAACACACTCCACTAAAATCAATCAAACCTGCAACATCACAAGTTACAGCCACAAGGGTCAATACATTTGAATTGTATTGGCAAGTGATACTATGGTAGTATAGTGGAGTATATCATCTATATGCATTTGGCAAAGTGGAGTTGAGGCTTGCATTGCTCAAAATATATTTTTCCTTATCATTTGAAATTACTAAGTTTTTGTTTTGACAAAATCTTTCCCAAGGCATCTCCCAATCAAAGATTGAAAATTCTTTAACCCTTGTTCAACCACAAGTTTTTAACTTAGAAATTTGGATGATGTGATTCTTGATAGCTTCCATGTCTTGATGCTCAAATTGTCCTTTACCAGGGACATGGCTAAGTATTTAGATTTTACACTCTGCAGAGGTGGTGCACTTTCCCCACAAGACTTGGTTTCACCAAGACAAGATCTTTCAGAAGCCTTCCCTTAGACCAAAATGGACGCGTTCCAACCTATCAAACTCTACCACCAACTGTCCATATGGCTAAGTTCTTGCAACCTATATGATCCAGGCAGAGCCCATAATGCCAAGTGGTTGCACTTGAAGCTTCTCAACATTTGACATCTCAAATCTCTTTGTTCCTGGGTGGCCATCCACAAGTGAGATACACAAGGTTCACCAGTCCTCTGGCCTTGTGTAACCACTCAACCAAAAACCACCAAGCAATTACCATTCCACCCAGGTGATTCATTAACTTAGTTGTTTTATTAAACAAAACACAAGTCCTCAGACTTAGAAATTTTTCCATAGTGTGAATATATATTCCACCCTTGTTTTCTACTAGCTAAGCTGAGCATGATAGTAGTAGGAGTCTTAACTTAGGAAATTCTACTAAGGTTTTCATCTACTAGGTTTTCCCATAGCATGGTTGTAACTACCTCGGTGAACTACGCTCCTAGATACAAGCCTGGATGAGTGGTAGTGGTTGAAATAGTATGGTGGGGCCCCAAAAGCCACTCACTGGTAGTCCTTTCAGACGTCCCAACCACTACCCTCTCAACGGGACTGTCAGAGGCGGGCGTAGTCGGCAGGCGAAGGGATCAACTACGTACACAAGTGGGTATGTACGCAAGCCACCATACAAGAGTACATCAGAGCCAAACCATCTAGAAATAAAGGAAATATAGCAACGCCATACGGCAAGATTCAAATGACCTAGATAAATCTATATTTTAGGATACTTCCTCATACAACACACATCAGAGTATCATGCGGAAGCGGCAAACAAAATCCGAGTACGGATAAGAAGCAAATCGGCATAAGATGCCATAGAAAATAAGCACATCCCAACTACAGGTCTCACGGATCCCCGTTCCCGGAATCTCTACACCGAACGATCGTTGCCCACATCTTCGGCTTCTTCCACCCAGTATCCGTCCTGTGAAGGTACCTGTTCATCTGAATCAAGAATTTATCGTGTGAGACCCTAAGGGTACTCAGCAAGTCTTAATGCCTCTAAAGGGGACACAACCTGGGGTGACGCAATTGCAGCGAAAGGTAAACCCTAGCAGTTCTACAGACAAACGCTAACCATCCGCCTAACCAATGATAGACGGATGTCCGTGAATTTAAGTACAACGGTTATAGTGGTAATCTCATCCGATCCATCCTCCTCCCTGCTTACCAACAAGGAAGCGGACGAACAACCCCCCATCCATTGGCAATTTTATTAACCATTCCATGAGTGTTGCACTATTTACTAGTCAAGTTACTTTAGTCAAATTAAAAGCGGTACTTTAGTTATGCTTGTCTATGATCAAGAAACTGTGCTCCAAGTCGTCCATATCCGCGGACACGGCTTTCAGAAAGTTTTACCCGGCCGGGGTGCACCAATAGCAACACACGCTCGATCAACCTCGGAAAAACCAAATCAAAACCCAACGAGGCTTTCACGACTGAACAATCATAGAATTCAGAAATATTTCAGGGGGCCACCCCTTAAGTAGATCCCGCAACGGAGATAGCTGACTCCGAGACGGACTCAAGGTTTGCGACAATGGCGTAACGGCGGGAACCGAAAGTGTGGTGGCTGGGCTTGTCGATACCGCAAAACATTACGCTTACCTAAGCAGTCAGTGTGCTCGCACAATTTAAATCTGAAAAGTAGCATGGCATAAGTACAGATAGTATATAAAACCTCAAACTAGTTTGTGGCCCCAAGAAATATGGCGACGAATCAAGCTCGGCCCGGGGGTCCCATATACCTCCGGATGTGGATAGCGCAATAAATCAAGGAACAGGAATCAAGTACTCGGGGTCTTACGGGACACAAGTGAGCGGGAAAAACCAAATAGCAGATGTTGCTCACGGTGCCACTTTCTTTAGTTATCCCGAACTACTCGAGGTTAAGTTGTTTGGGTACCTCATTATCCATCGACTCTCTCACAAACCCTACACATCTTTGTTCTCGACTCGCATGGCTCAAACAACTCCTAGTAGTGGCTCATGGGATGGAGGAAACAAGCTTGGTGGGTTTAAAAGTAAAGGCTATGCATACTTGGGATTCAATTTAATGCAATCGCGACTCAATGATGCAAGAATAAGATAGAGGCAATAGGTATCAGTATGTATGCAAGCATGTGGAAGTGCTTGCACTCGTTCGATTGAAGCGAGGGACGGATCTGGTAGTGCTCACGGTTCTCTTGATATAACCCCACCTTTCTATCCGAGAAAACCAAACAAACAAGGCCAACATGAATATAGAGCACAAGCATATGAATAAGATGCGTCAAGCAAACAATCATGCTATGATGAATGATGCACAAGTTGCATGGCATTAAGGTAGCATGGCATGGGTGAGGTGTGGAGGACAAGTAATAACATTTTAATGGGGATTTGGTTCACATTTGTTGCCATAATAGTTGCTGTTCATTATATTTTTATATGATGCATGCTGCAATTGAAGTCATGGATATCATAACAGAAAGGTCTCGTCGAATGATCATTTTAGGCATATCATTTGCTAAATTTGAAATTATAAAACAAAAGTTATTAATTATTTAAATTCTAGTGGCATTAGTTGTAATTTAATTAATATTGGAATTTTACTTGTGCAAAAGGCAATATGTATGGAATATTTGGAATCCTCTCATTTTGCTGATATCCAAACATATATGATTTGTCAAATTTGGATTTAGTATGGAAAAGTTATTTGAAACTGAATTGAATTTGAATTTTGAAATAATTTAAACAGGATTTGAATTTTAAAACAGTCTCTGGCCGTTTTATACACAGCCTAACCCAGCCTGGGTCGCAGACAGGTGGGGCCAGGAGTGTGCTCACCCACACGCCAGCGGCTAGGAGGGGGAAGGACCGCGGGTTTATACATGAAAACGCCAGGAGCCTTTTTGCAAAACTACGTAGACGCAGACAATGGGCCAGGCTGGACCGCGGGTTGGCGTGGCAAAAGGGTAGGGGGGTATTAGCAAAACGACCCACTGGTACTGTGGATCTTCTCTGCACTTGGCACTGAGCCTTGTGGCAGTGAGGCGGGGTGGGGTCGAGCAGCGACCGCGAGGCGCTTCTGGACGTGAGCCGCGGTGGGGTTGGGTAGTTGACAGGAGGAGGGTTAGGCGGCTGGATAAGGTGTGCGCGCGCGGAAGCGAGAGGGCGCCGGCGACCACGCCGCACCGAGGGCGCTTCGTCGCCGTGACCCGCTCAACCAGAAGCGATCGAGGGGCGGTGTCTAGGAGGACCGAGGACTCCGCGGGGGCCGATGGCGTGCTTGGCTCGGCAGGGACGCGTTTGATCGGCGGCGGCGAGCACGCTTGCTAGGGTTCTGATGGCGTTCCGGCGTGCAAGGCAGGCGACGTCTCTCCTCGCGTCTGGGTCCAGGCGTCATGCAAACCTCAAGGCTTCCTCGACACCCTCTACTCCGCCCGCCTCCCGGAAGTGTGTGTCTTTGGCGAGGTGGGCGGTGTGGCCGGCGAAGGCGAGCGGTGGAGAAGGAGGCCAGAGGAGGGAGGCGGGGCCTCTGGGGTGGATCTGGAGAGGCTAGGAGGAAGGGAGGATAAGAACGAGGAGGGGCTAGCGTGGGGAGGGGTAGATGGCGAGGTGGCGTCGGCCACCTTTCCCCTTCACGTGCTCGGCTCGGTCGAGGCAAGGCGGGCACTAGGGGTGGCGGTGGGGTGGCGAGGCTAGGGGAGGCAGGTGGGCACAGGCGTGGGCAGGTGAGGTTAGAGGGAGAGAAAAAGAGAGGAGGGGAGAGGGCCGGCTCGGGCTAGGGCTAGGTTGGGGTGATCCTTGGGCGTGTGGGGGAGGGTAGATGGTAGAGGGTGCTGGGGTGGGGCCTGCATGGCAGGTAGAGAGAGGGGGACCGAGAGAGAGGGAAGGGGCATGGCTTGAGCCTAGGGTTTAGGTGAGGGGGGTGATCAAGCTAGGTAGGGGAAGGGGAGGGTAGCTAGGTTTTGTTTAGGGAGAGGTGTAGTTTAGGGTTTAGTTTAGGGGATATGTAGATTAGGGTTTTTGGTTTAGCTAGGAAGGATAGATGGCAAGGGTAGGATTTAGGGTTTTTGCTAAGAGAGGTAAGAAAGAGGGAGGTGGCACTTAAGTTGATCAAGCAAACTCCAAACAAGCCATAAGCAAGATCAAGCAAGAAAAAGAGGGAGAGGGAGAGAGAGATGGCCATGTGATGATGTGGATTTGAATCATGCATGTTCCATTCAAAGAACAAGCAAAACCCAAGCAAGGGGTGGTTTGGTAGGTGCATGCCTCATGAGCACATGTATGTGCATGGGGCATGGGGGTAGGGGTTAAGCTAAAGGGGGGATAGAGAGAGAGGGTGAGCTAGGGTTTTACACTACCAAAACAAGATCAAGCAAGGAAGGAGTGATCCACTTAGAATTCAAGCAAAAACCAAACTAGAAAAGGTGGCACTTGCATGGCCCATGCAAGATAATTAATGCCAAAATTATCCTTGTGAAAACAATAAGATTATCATGGCATTACTCATATGCATTCCCAAAAAGTGGGCAAGGCCAAGCATAGATTATGAGTGGAATCCAAACAACCAATCATGAGCTAGAGATAAACCAACAAAAGCCAAGCTCAGATTAGTTGGGTGGTGGATTACAAGGTGGTGAAAGAAAAAGGTGGTGGAGTCAATAAGAAAGATGCCCTCAACTCAACTTGGGCATATAACAATGTATCAAGAGCCAAATACAATATCAAGAGGCAAATACAATTAATCATGCACATGAGATAAGGACCAAACAAGAAAGGGTTTTATATGATGCTCAAATGCAAGGTGGTATGATGTATGAGCATGATATGATGATGAAGCAACAATTATATGTTGGAAGTGGCCCTTTTTATTATTATAACATGTAGCATTACAGGTGTTAGACAACTGGGATGCTACAACTCTCCCCCACTAAACAGGAATCTCGCCCCGAGATTCTAGGAAGAAGAAGAAGAAGAAGATACAAAGAGAGAAGGATGGTTGGCACGGAGTTCATCTTCACGCTCCCATGTGGCTTCATCAACAGAATGGTGTGACCACTGCACCTTGAAAAACTTGATGGACTTGTTGCGCGTCCTTCTGCTTGGTCTCAAGGATTTTGGTGGGGTGTTCTTGATAAGACAGATCTTCTTGGAGGTCGATTAGCTCATGATCCACGGTCTTGCGGGGTCTTTGAAGCACTTCTTGAGCTGAGAGATGTGGAAAACATCATGGACTTTGAGTTTTTCTAAGCTCGATGCATAAGCAACTTCTCCTCTTCTACCACGTATCTTGAAAGGACCGATGTATCTAGGAGCCAGCTTTCCTTTGATACCGAAGCGGTGTGTTCCTCTCATGGGAGTGACACGAAGGTAGACTAGATCACCAGGGGCATATACCATATCCGTGTGCTTCCTGTCATAGTTGCTCTTCTGACGACTTTGAGCAATTTTCAGGTTCTCCAGAATGATATGCACCTTCTCCTCTGCTTGGGTTACAATGTCAGGGCCAAACCAGATTCTTTCTCCTGCACCTGACCAACCAATTGGAGTTCTGCACTTCCGACCATAGAGAGCCTCGAATGGTGCCATCTTCAGACTCTTCTGGAAGCTGTTGTTGTAGGAGAATTCAGCATATGGAAGGCATTCCTCCCACTTCATGCCGAACGAGATGACGCAAGCTCGAAGCATATCCTCCAGAATCTGATTGATCCTCTCCACTTGTCCTTGCGTTGAGGGTGGTAGCGATCTTGAAGTTCAACTTTGTTCCCAAAGCTTTTGGAAACTCTCCCGAACTTTGAGGTGAAGATGCTCCACGGTGAACTGATTTCAAGTGGAACCCCATACAAAGAGACAATTCTGTTGATATAGAGCTCGACCAACTGAATTCCAGAAATTGTTTCTTTATTTGGGAAGAAATGAGCCACTTTAGAAAGCACATCGATGACAACAAAATTGCATTGTTGCTTACGTGACCTTGGGAAACCAAACCAGTGATGAAGTCCATCTCTACTTTCTCCCATTTCCATTCGGAGGTTTCAATGGCTGTAGAAGACCAAATGGTTTCGATGGGCGACCTTGACTCTGCGACAGACATCACATTACGAGACATACTTGGCACAATCAATACCGTTTCAACCTGTGCCACCAGTATTGTGTTTTCAAGTCCATGTACATCTTTGTCTTTGCCGGGATGGATAGAAAGAACCGAATCATGTGCCTCCTTGAGAACTTGGTCTCTCGGACCGGGTAGTTTGGAACAAACATCCGGTGTTCAAAGAAGAGCGTGCCTTGATCATCAACGTGGAAGGAC
Source organism: Avena longiglumis (assembly GCA_030063025.1). Classification (NCBI taxonomy): domain Eukaryota; kingdom Viridiplantae; phylum Streptophyta; class Magnoliopsida; order Poales; family Poaceae; genus Avena; species Avena longiglumis. The sequence continues at coordinate 79,735,178 of CP125976.1, forward strand.
TCATACTTGGAAGGTCAAGCTTAGAGATGAGCTTTTGGTGTGTGGATCACAAGTGACGAGAGCGAATCTGTTCTTCCAAGAGAGGAGTAGCGGAAGATTCGGAGATGCCCTTGTTCCACAACTTCAAGGTTGGTGACGGAATTCCTCGCACAAGAGGTGCTGCTCTTCTACCATGAGGTTGTTGACATAAGCTTTACTGGCGCATCTCGCCATGACGCGTTTGCTTTGCAGGTGTAGTTGATGGTCACATCGAAGTCATTGATTGCTTCAATCCATCTCCTCTGCCGAAGGTTGAGATCTGGTTGAGTGAAGATATACTTCAAACTCTTGTGGTCCGAGAAGATCTCACAACGGTTACCAAGCAAGTAGTGCCTCCATAGCTTCAAAGCAAAGACCACTGCTGCTAGCTCAAGGTCATGTGTGGGATAGTTGATTTCATGCGTCTTCAACTGACGAGAGGCATAAGCAACCACCTGTCTCTCTTGCATAAGGACCGCACCCAATCCTTGCAAAGAGGCATCGCAGAATATCTGGAAAGGCTTAGATGTATCCGGAGGAACCAAGACTGGTGTGGAAGTGAGCTTCTCTTTGAGTGTCTCAAAACTTTCTTGACATGCAGGAGTCCACAGGTACTTCTTGCCTTTCTTGAGGAGGTCGGTAAGAGGCTTTGCTATCTTCGAGAAGTTCTGAACAAAGCGACGGCAGTAGCTAGCCAAGCCGAGAAAACTCCGCACTTCCTTGACATTAGCAGGAGGAAGCCATTCAACTATTGTCTTCACGGTTTCCGGGTTGACTGCAATGCCCTTGCGAGATAACATGACCTGTATGTTACTTGAGCCAAAACTCACACTTAGAGAACTTTGCATACAAGCGGTTCTCACGAAGCTTGTTCAGACACACCGCAGTGTTCTTCATGCTCCTCCTTAGACTTGGAATAGACGAATGTCATCCGGATATACCACGACAAACTTATCCGGTACTCCATGAAAGCGGAGTTCATCACCTCGAGAAGGTAGCAGTGCGTTGGTGAGACGAAAGACATGACCGTGTACTCATACGGGCCATAGCGGGTGGTGAAAGCTGTCTTGGGCACATCTTCTTTGCGAATTTTGATTTGGTGATAACCACTTCTCAAGTCCAGACTTAGAGAACACCACGGCTCCTGCGGTGATCAAAAAGATCATTTATCCGTGGAAGAGGATATTTGTTCTTGATGGTTTTAGCATTTAGAGCCGGTAGTCAACACATAGCCTATCGGTTACATCACGCTTCTTCACAAAGATTGTTGGGCTACCCCAAGAAGAAGTCTTGTGTTGAATGAAACCCAACTTCTCTTGTTCATCAAGTTGTCGTTTGAGTTGACCAACTCGGAAGGACCCATTTTATATGGCCTCTTAGAGATAGGAGCCATTCGAGTTCAAGCTCAATCACGAATTCAACCTCGCGATCCGGAGGCATACCGCAACTCTTCAGAAAGACATCGGGAACTCACGGACCTTTGGTACACTCTGAATAGCTTCCATAGCATCATCATTCGAGCCGCCAAGGAATAGAGTTGACAACAGGAGTCGACTTGGAGAAAAGACTATATGGCCTTCAGGAATCTTCAGAGACACCGAGCGTTCAAAGACAATCAATCACAAATGCATTTCTTGTCAACCAATCCATGCCCAAGATGACATCAATGTCGAGTTGCCCGAACAATCAAATAAGCCAAGAAGGAAGAACCACCAATCTCAACTTGATTGCCATGGTGATCTTAGATGCTACCATATTTGCTCGGGAGAAAGAACCATTAACGCTTGGGAAAAGGATCTGACGCTAACCCATTCTCACTTGCAAACTTCATAGAAACAAAAGAATGCGATGCACCAGAATCAAAGAGAACTCGTGCAGGGGCTGAGTTAACTGAAAGCATACCCATTACAACTCCAGGTGCGAGCTCAGCTTGAGAGGCGTTAGCGATTGGCGCGAACAACGCGAACCCGGGCTTAGTGTTGATGTTGAGAGCCGAGGCGGTGGTGCACGAACCGAAGGAGAGCTTGTTGCGAGATCTTGGCGGGGAGGAGGAGAGCTTTGTTCTTCATTGGGCGATTCAGTTGGGATGTCCATGATCTCCACATGTGAAACAAGCACCATGAGGGCGTGGAGCGAGTAGCAGGGACTCACTTGAGCGCTCGAGGTAAGGGTTGTTGTAGCCCACAGGAGCCGATGGTAAAGTTTGGTGGCCTTGACGTGAAACTCGCGAGTCTTGGTGGAGCCGGAGCGACGGTGGGGTGTTAGGAACGAACCACGCCCGCTTAGAAGGCTGCCATTGCTGCGAGCTTGATGCATCCTGTTGTGTTTCTTGGACTCCTCAAACATCCACTGCTTGCCTCTTCTTGCAGTCTTGTATCTGCAGTTCAGGAAGGTTGCGGTCTTGCATGCGTGATTGCATACTTGATCGACGCATTGAGCCCTTGCACGAACCTCTTACCTTCTTCTTGTCATCGATACCTCATCACCACCATAACGGACAGATTCATGAAGTTCACGATATATGTGTTGACGTTATCATTTCCACTTGAGGTTGAGAAAGCCTCCTTCATCCTTTCCATCACAATCTCCGAGAAAGCTGCTCTTTGAACGCCCAGTGAACCTCTCCCAAGTAGGCTGGAACCCGGTGCGGCTTGCCTTCAAGTAGTTCTCCCACCAAAGAGCCGATCTCCCTTGAGAAGGTGAGTAGCACACTTTACCCACTCCATTGCGGAACATCGGTCTCGAGCAACCTTGAGATCTCACGCAGCCAATCATCCGCGTCCAGAGGTCGGTCAGAAACATCAAACTGATGGGGGTTGAACTTCAGGAAGCTCTTGATGTCACCACGCTTGGGAGGTGGAGGAAGTGGAGCAAACTCATTCCTTCTGACGCTCTCCTCAAAGCGCTGCTGGTTCTCTTGCATTGCCGCCAAAGCATTAGCTATGCTTGACAGCGCTGAGCCCAGTTCCGGAGGTATGTCCTCCTCAGTCCGGCGTGGAGGAGCCATCCTGTCATTGATATAAAACTCAAGTCAGTACTATAATGGAGAATGATAATAATCCAAAATAGTACCAAGATGGAATTAACCAAGATTAAAGGATACAATTTACTGAGATGATATTAAAACATCAACAAAGTTCATAGCACCTAAAGATATTAAGCATATCGCACACGACTGAAAAGGAGTGTGGTACACAAATATATCAAAGAAAATTTTTCCACAAATTTCGGCATTAAAATACCAATAGATGCATAAAATTACTTAACGAATCAAGATTAGTGACTCTACCGATTCAATATACAAAAGCGAATGATAAAAGTAGTGGTATGGTCGCGACTCCATCCCGCACTCAAATCATTACTCCGCACATGAACAAGTGGAACACATATCCTAACCCCTTCTTCTCACGACGAAACCTAAGATTGGTATCTACGGAAACGAACACCCCAAACAAGATAGCGTCGGATACAAAAAGGAAGATAGATTGCGTCGGTTTGCAAAAGCCTGTCGGTATGGAATGTACCAACAGTTGATAACCAAAGGCAGATAAGATAACAACTTGGACGCAACAGGTAGACAAGGGATTACACACAGACAACCTATGGTACTACGGAAACCCAGAACACGTGAATCCTAGTTTGAACTTTGAGAAGAGGATTGAAAACGTTGCACTTCCTTACCAGAAAAGGGTGGGTGGGAGGGGAAGAAGAAAAGTGGAAGCAGTCCTACTATCGCGTTTTGTTTTCCCTAATATACATAACTACCAAAATATTTACTAGGCCGACAACGACCGTTTGAAACCACGAAGGTCGGGATGGCTCTGATACCAATTGTAACTATCTCGGTGAACTACGCTCCTAGATACAAGCCTGGATGAGTGGTAGTGGTTGAAATAGTACGGTGGGGCCACAAAAGCCACTCCCTGGTTGTCCTTTGGACGTCCCAACCACTACCCTCTCAACGGGACTGTCACGGGCGTGGTCGGCGAAGGGATCAACTACGTACACAAGTGGGTATGTCATAAGCCACCATACAAGAGTACATCGAGCCAAACCATCTAGAAAGAAAGGAAATATAGCATACGGCAAGATTCAAATGACCTAGATAAATCTATATTTTAGGATACTTCCTCATACAACACACATCGAGTATCATGCGGGCGGCAAACAAAATCGAGTACGGATAAGAAGCAAATCGGCATAAGATGCCATAGAAAATAAGCACATCCCAACTACAGGTCTCACGGATCCCGTTCCGGAATCTCTACACCGAGCGATCGTTGCCCACATCTTGACTTCTTCCACCCAAGATGTCCGTCTGTGAAGGTACATTCATCTGAATCAAGAATTTATCGTGTGAGACCCTAAGGGTACTCGGCAAGTCTTAATGCCTCTAAAGGGACACAACTGGGTGACGCAATTGCGTGAAAGGTAAACCCTAGCAGTTCTACAGACAAACGCTAACCATCCGCCTAACCAATGATAGACGGATGTCCGTGAATTTAAGTACAACGGTTATAGTGGTAATCTCATCCGATCCATCCTCCTCCCTGCTTACCAACAAGGAAGCGGACGAACAACCCCCCATCCGTTGGCAATTTTATTAACCATTCCATGAGTGTTGCACTATTTACTAGTCAAGTTACTTTAGTCAAATTAAAAGCGGTACTTTAGTTATGCTTGTCTATGATCAAGAAACTGTGCTCCAAGTCGTCCATATCCGCGGACACGGCTTTCAGAAAGTTTTACCGGCGGTGCACCAATAGCAACACACGCCGATCAACCTCGGAAAACCAAATCAAAACCCAACGAGGCTTTCACGGTGAACAATCACGAATTCAGAAATATTTGGGGCCACCCTTAAGTAGATCCCATAGCGGAGATAGCCGACTCGAGACGGACTCAAGGTTTGCGACAATGGTACAGAACGATCGGGAACCCGAAAGTGTGGCTGGCTTGTCGATACCGAAAACATTACGCTTACCTAACAGACAAAGTGCTCCTCGCACAATTTAAATACTGAAAGTAGCATGGCATAAGTACAGGATAGTATATAAAACCTCAAACTAGTTTGTGGCCCCAAGAAATGACTAATCAAGCTCGGCCTGGGGGGTCCCATATACCTCCGGATGTGGATAGCGCGATAAATCAAGGAACAGGAATCAAGTACTCGGGGTCTTACGGGACACAAGTGAGCAGGAAAAACCAAATAGCAGATGTTGCTCACCGGTGCCACTTTCTTTAGTTATCCCAGAACTACTCAGGTTAAGTTGTTTGGGTACCTCATTATCCATCGACTCACAAACCCTACACATGTCGTTTCACGACTCGCATGGCTCAAACAACTCCTATAGTAGTGGCTCATGGGATGGAGGAAACAAGCTTGGTGGGGTTTAAAAGTAAAGGCTATGCATACTTGGGATTCAATTTAATGCAATCGCGACTCAATGATGCAAGAATAAGATAGAGGCAATAGGTACTGTATGTATGCAAGCATGTGGAAATGCTTGCCTGTCAGTTCAGTTGAAGCGAGGGACGGATCTGGGTAGTGCTCCTGGTTCTCTTGATATAACCCCTGCTCAGTGTCTATCCGAGAAAAACCAAACAAACAAGGCCAACATGAATATAGAGCACAAGCATATGAATAAGATGCGTCAAGCAAACAATCATGCTATGATGAATGATGCACAAGTTGCATGGCATTAAGGTAGCATGGCATGGGTGAGGTGTGGAGGACAAGTAATAACATTTTAATGGGGATTTGGTTCACATTTGTTGCCATAATAGTTGCTGTTCATTATATTTTTATATGATGCATGCTGCAATTGAAGTCATGGATATCATAAACAGAAAGGTCTCGTCGAGCTGATCATTTTAGGCATATCATTTGCTAAATTTGAAATTATAAAACAAAAGTTATTAATTATTTAAATTCTAGTGGCATTAGTTGTAATTTAATTAATCTTGGAATTTTACTTGTGCAAAAGGCAATATGGATGGCATATTTGGAATCCTCTCATTTTGCTGATATCCAAACATATATGATTTGTCAAATTTGGATTTAGTATGGAAAAGTTATTTGAAACTGAATTGAATTTGAATTTTGAAATAATTTAAACAGGATTTGAATTTTAAAACAGTCTCTGGCCGTTTTATACACAGCCTAACCCAGCCTGGGTCGCAGACAGGTGGGGCCAGGAGTGTGCTGACCCACACGCCAGCGGCTAGGAGGGGGAAGGACCGCGGGTTTATACATGAAAACGCCAGGAGCCTTTTTGCAAAACTACGTAGACGCAGACAATGGGCCAGGCTGGACCGCGGGTTGGCGTGGCAAAAGGGTAGGGGGGTATTAGCAAAACGACCCACTGGTACTGTGGATATTCTCTGCACCTGACGGAACAGGCAGCAGGCGCGTGGCGAGGTGGGGGTCGAACGCGCGACCGCGCGGGCGCTTGCGCGGACGCGGAGCCGCTGCGGTGGGGTTGGGTAGTTGACAGGAGGAGGGTTAGGCGGCTGGATAAGGTGTGCGCGCGCGGGAGCGAGAGGACGCCGACGACCACGCCGTGCACTGAGGGCGCTCGTCGCCGTGACCCGCTCAACCAGGAAGCGATCAAGGGGGGGACGGTGTCTAGGAGGACCAGGGACTCACCGCGGGGCCGATGACGTGCTTGGCTCGGGCAGGGACGCGTTTGATCGGCGGCGAGGCAGACGCTCTGCTTGCTAGGGTTTACGGTGGCGTTCCGGCGTGCAGCGACAGGGCAGGCCGTCTCCTCCTCGCGTCTGGGTCCAGGGCGTCGCAGACGAGCCTCCAAGGCTTCCTCGACACCCTCTACTCCGCGCCCGCCTCCTGGAAGTGTGTGTGCTGGCGAGGTGGACGGTGTGGCCGGCGAGAAGGAGCTGAGCGGTGGAGAAGGAGGCCAGAGGAGGGGAGCGAGGCAGGGCCTCTGGGGTGGATCTGGGAGAGGCTAGGAGGGGAAGGGGAGGATAAGAACGAGGCGAGGAGGGGCTAGCGTGGGGGAGGGGTAGATGGCCAGGGTGGCGTCGGCCACCTTTCCCCTTCACGTGCTCGGCTCGGTCAGGCCAGGGCAAGGCAGGCACTAGAGGGGGGGGGGCTGGCAGGTGGGGTAGGCGAGGCTAGGGAGGCAGACAGGTGGGCCTGGGGGCGTGGGCAGGTGAGGTTAGAGGGAGAGAAAAAGAGAGGAGGGGAGAGGGCCGGCTCGGGCTAGGGCTAGGTTGGGGTGATCCTTGGGCGTGTGGGGGAGGGTAGATGGTAGAGGGTGCTGGGGTGGGGCCTGCATGGCAGGTAGAGAGAGGGGGACCGAGAGAGAGGGAAGGGGCATGGCTTGAGCCTAGGGTTTAGGTGAGGGGGGTGATCAAGCTAGGTAGGGGAAGGGGAGGGTAGCTAGGTTTTGTTTAGGGAGAGGTGTAGTTTAGGGTTTAGTTTAGGGGATATGTAGATTAGGGTTTTTGGTTTAGCTAGGAAGGATAGATGGCAAGGGTAGGATTTAGGGTTTTTGCTAAGAGAGGTAAGAAAGAGGGAGGTGGCACTTAAGTTGATCAAGCAAACTCCAAACAAGCCATAAGCAAGATCAAGCAAGAAAAAGAGGGAGAGGGAGAGAGAGATGGCCATGTGATGATGTGGATTTGAATCATGCATGTTCCATTCAAAGAACAAGCAAAACCCAAGCAAGGGGTGGTTTGGTAGGTGCATGCCTCATGAGCACATGTATGTGCATGGGGCATGGGGGTAGGGGTTAAGCTAAAGGGGGGATAGAGAGAGAGGGTGAGCTAGGGTTTTACACTACCAAAACAAGATCAAGCAAGGAAGGAGTGATCCACTTAGAATTCAAGCAAAAACCAAACTAGAAAAGGTGGCACTTGCATGGCCCATGCAAGATAATTAATGCCAAAATTATCCTTGTGAAAACAATAAGATTATCATGGCATTACTCATATGCATTCCCAAAAAGTGGGCAAGGCCAAGCATAGATTATGAGTGGAATCCAAACAACCAATCATGAGCTAGAGATAAACCAACAAAAGCCAAGCTCAGATTAGTTGGGTGGTGGATTACAAGGTGGTGAAAGAAAAAGGTGGTGGAGTCAATAAGAGAGATGCCCTCAACTCAACTTGGGCATATAACAATGTATCAAGAGCCAAATACAATATCAAGAGGCAAATACAATTAATCATGCACATGAGATAAGGACCAAACAAGAAAGGGTTTTATATGATGCTCAAATGCAAGGTGGTATGATGTATGAGCATGATATGATGATGAAGCAACAATTATATGTTGGAAGTGGCCCTTTTTATTATTATAACATGTAGCATTACAGGTGTTAGACAACTGGGATGCTACAATGGTTTATACTTAGCAAAATCCCATGCAAGTTTTACTTAGAGAAATCACTAATGCATAGTGAAAGTAATGGGACAAAAGTATGAAGCATCACTTGCCTTTTTGGTAGAGGGTATAAGTTCACTCCTTGTCCTTACAACAATCACACTCTTCAAGTCACTACAATTCAATCAAGCAAGGTACAAACTCAATCTACCAATCAAGCAAAACATCACATAAAATCATATAAACAAGATAATGCATGCAAGCATGCCAAGCTTTGTTTTATTTGAAAGAGTGGTTCTTAATGGGTCATAAACATTTGAAAGCACCTAATGGTCATTTTATAATGTGGCAAAGTCATTTGCAAAAGATTTCACTTCATAAACTATTTTGAAAACAAGGTATCATTTTATGTGGTGTAGAAATGTTTTTACTAAGTCATTAATCCATAGGGTTCCCAAAATACATTTTCAAATCATAAAACTTGGTGTTTAGGGTCAGAGAGTTTAAAACAAAAAAAATCCCAAAATTTTTCTTCCAAAACCCTTTTTTAATAAATAAACTATATTTTTATTTGACTAGAATTGGTTTTAAATCAAAGAACCATTCTTTTGTTTCACCAAATACATTTTTGAAACCAAAAAGTGTTTCCTATGGTCACTAGGTTCAAATCAATCCAATTGCCAAAGATTTTATCCCCAAAATCATTTTTGAACAATTTTTATAACTTAAACAAGCATACATATGTTTCTGCAAAAACAAACCATTTAACAGAAACTTTTTACTAAACAAATAGCATGGTTTGCTAGGGCTTGTTCCACTGATTCCATTGATATAAAATTTGCAAATTTTGGACGTGTGGATCAAAAGTTATAAGGTTTTCAAATCTGCATCTAAATCAGATTACAAATTCTGTTTTAAATCGATCTGTGCCACGCGGCGTGTTCTGATTCGTCCATACCGCTTCGGCCGGATCACGTGCTGTAGGCCGTTGGATCTAACTAATATCGCACGGCGCAGGCTCATCCTTACGCCTTCGCTCTCTTTCTATCCTAGCCGCTGGATCGTAATCGCACGACACCTATCACCTTTGCCAGAGACGGGCGACCGGCGCTGCGGTGGCTACTGGCGGCGCACGCTCGGGATGTGGCGGTGCTGGCGGTACAGGAAGCAAAGGAAGGTGAGGAGATGCTCACAGTGATCGCAGGGCGACGCCGAAGCTCAACGTGGAATCGTCTTGGCATGGGGCGCACGGGGACAGGAGGAATGGCTCACCGGAGTTGGTTTGGGCGGCGGTGCTCTTAGGTAGTCGTCGCTGGCGTCGTTTGGAACCACGCTAAGCCAAAAGAGAGGCACGGTTAGATGCGCACAAGGGTTGCGAGTAAGGGAGCATCATCGGGAGGTGCTGGGGCGGTCGAGGCTTACCAGGGGAGTTCGTCGGAGAAACGGCAGACGGCGGTGGCGAGTTGAGGTTGACGAAGCCGACGTTACGGGGCACTTGCGAGCGAACCAGTGGCACAGGGAGATGCGCCAGGAGGTGAGGAGAGAGTTCGTGTTCAGTGGGAGGCGAGAGGCGGCGGGGTGTGGCCGGAATTGGAGCAAAGGCTCGTCGGAGACCGCGGTGGTGCAAGCAACAATGGGAGCGGCCTGGGGGCAGAGAGTGGGTGGTTCCTGGGGTAAACGGAGAGGAGGAGCAGGGGTTTAAGTGTGCGTGATCGGGGCAGGGTTTACTCCAGCATTTAGAGCGAATTTAACGGATTGATTTCCGGCCAGAAACGGCAGCGACGAGAGGGGCGAGGTCATCGGCGGGTGAAGACGATGGATACGTGGCGGTGGGGTCTATCTGGCAGTGAGGGAGAGAGAGAGGGGAATGGGTCCACTTGTAATCGTCTGTATGGGTGCGTGTTCGAGTGAAAAAAGTTTCGCTGAGGGGAAAGAAAGGTGGGTTGCGAGTTGGGCCTTGCTGGGCTGCTGTTGTTTCTTTTTTTTTTGTACAGAATCTTTTTCCTTTTTGAATTTATGTATTGGTTTTCAAACAATTAAATCAAACACCAAATGAATTCAAACCACAACCAAAATTGGTGTAGGTTTAAATTTTGTTTTGCAAAACATTCCGAAGTCAATTTTGAATAAAACCTTATTCATTTTGGGGGTCTTTTATTTATTCAAAAAGGCCCTAGTTTTAAATCAAAATAGGTTTTAATAATATTTTCAAACACCAATTTCAAATCAAATTCACCACCAAACTTTGTAAAATTTTTAGTTCTGTTTAACAACACAAATCTGAAGTCCCAAATAAAATAATAATTTTATTCTTTTTAGGATCTATTTAATAATTAAATAAAACAGACCTTAATTATTAATTCAAATAGGTTTTGATTTATTTAATAAAATCTCCATTTGAAAACTAAATATTATCAAAAACCAAATGAGTAGGTTTTATTTGAAAATATAAAATACTTGGAAAACTTGTTTAAAATAAAAGAATAAATTTTGATGTTTAATTAAAATAGTGAAACCTTTATTTCTAATAAAATTGGATATTAAATCCTTATTATTTTATTTAAACAAACCTTTACTATTTTTATCAAATAGAAATACTTTATTTCAAAAGCTTGGCCAAGGTTTAATTTGGTTCTATATAAAAAAATCCTTATTTACAAATCTACCTTTTCTTTTGAAAACCAAATCTTTTATTAAAAGATCCAAAATAGTAATTTTAAATATTTTGAAGTTTATTGTTTATTTATCTTTTTAATCCATTTAGGATTTTATTTGATCCAAATAGGTTTTGAAAGTTTCCAATTGGAATCAAAAAGTTTCTTCTCACCCTAAAAATCAACAAAGTTTTATTTTATTCATTTATTTTTCACATTACAAGATTTGGAAAATCTTGGGATGTGACAGGCTACCACCCTTAAAATAAATCTCGTCCCGAGATTTGGGAAGGCTAGGGTTACAAGTAGGCTCAAAACATCTAGGGTACTATCACCCTTAAAATTTCCAACTAGATTACATCTTGGCTTGCTTGGGATCTTGGTGTAACTTTCCTGGACAGAAGTTTGCATAGTGGCCTAGTTCCTTGCATTTGAAACATGTGATAAGGCTGAGGTCTTGAGGTGGCTTATCTGGACAATATGGTGCATAATGTCCTAACTCTTTGAAGTGGTTGCACATCACTTGGCTAAAATCCTTCCTTATCTTGGGTTTCACTAGCTTTTGTTTGTCTTCTTGGTTCTTCTTCTTTTCTGGGAATTCACTGGCATAGTGTCCCATCTCTTTGCAATTGTAACATTGCACTTGAGTAATATCCTTCTTGTTAGGGTTGGGGCATTTCTTCTTCTTCTTGGGTCTCTCCAAAGCTAGGAGTTCTTCTAGTTCATGCTCTTCATATCTCACCTCAAAGGTGGGAAATCTTTCTGATGTAGCCCGTCCTACGACCTCTACTACATCTACTCCCACAAGCTCCCCAAGTGGACACATGACTCGCGCCCGAGCCAAACTCCTCCAAGCTAAGGTGAACTCGCTCCTCTCCTTGTGTGACTTTGATACACCCTTGGATGGCCTGCTACTTCATACCCATACCTTGTGCATCATCAGGTACGAAGAGAAGAACCCACAGGACGGAGGAGCACCAGCAGAAGAAACCAAATGCTCTCTGTCGCCAGCGGTACTACCGGACCTGGCGACCTGTACTACCGCTTGGCGGCACTATCGCCCCCTGCTACCACCAACGACAGAAGGCCCTAGAGCTAGCCAAATGCTCTCTATCACTGGTGGTACTATCGGCCTCGGATCCGGTACTACCGGGCCCCGGTACTACCGCCCCCTGCTACCGCCACCAACAGAAGGCCCCAGCGCCAGTCCCAGGACGACAAGCGGTACTACCGGGCCAGGAAGCGGTACTACCGCATGACCGGTACTACCGGTCGAGCTATACCGGTACTACCGGACCTGGAAAGGCCTGATCGTGTTAATTCGGCCCAGCGCCTTGTAACCCTCCCTATATTTCGCTATTTGTTCCCAAAATAACCCTATTTATGTGGTTGGCCTATATATATCCCCCACCATCTATTGTAAACCCTAGACTTGGATAATAATAGATATTAAGGAAACCCTTTGAGGACTTATATCTATTGGTCTCATGCTCCTACCAAGGAGCACCGGATTATCCACCCCCTCTTGGATCTTGCCTAGTGCGTTCAAGTTGTACAAGGCCTTGGGTTCTCGGTTTCTCGCCCCCAAGTCGTCAAGATATCACCAAGCACCTCATCCCCCGTTGTTGGTGTGGAGAGCGAGCTTCGCCCAACACCGATCCTAGGGATTATGTTGGACCGGTTGCCACCGGCGTGAGAGATAGGCGTGTATCGTGTTTTGGTGTGCGTGTGTTCGTGGTTTTCATCTCCCCCTTCGATTTCATCCCTCGACCACCGCTTTCCCCTCGTTTCTCGTGGAATTCGTGAAAGATCGGGCCAACCCCAGGGTTACCCCCTAACATATTGGTATCAAGAGCTCGGTTGATCACGAATTTTCCCCCAATTTTTCTTTTATCCACCTTAAAATCGAAAATCCCACCAAAAAGAGCCCCAATTTGCCTTCGGATCGATCTCTGGATTTGGTGAGTTTTTCGTGGTTTTGGTCCATAGATCTGTTGCTTTTGGAGTCGATCTATAGCCCCTGTTGTTCCTAGCCCAGCCTTTCGGTCAGATTCCCCACGGATTTGAGGTTTGTGTCAAGTGGATATCGTTTTCGTTCGTGTTCTGTGACCAGCGGTACTACCGCCCGTACCAAGTGGTACTACCGCCCGTACCAAGCGGTACTACCGCCGTCTGGTACTACCGCCCGTACTAAGCGGTACTACCGCCAGCAATAGAACCTTTTTCCTTCTTCTTGACGCCTCATTTTTGTTTGCTGACTTTTACCCTTTAGCTTGTTCGTGTTTCGCGTGTTTGTCGCCATTTTAACACAAGCTTCCGCATCAAAGTCGCCCGCGCTCCTCGACACCGCGACACTCGAACATCATCCACCACCAACGGTTGCAAGTCCTCAACAATACCAAAGGTATAACTTGCACCACTTTGTCAACCCCCATATCTTCCTTTGTGTGTATCTATCCTATGAGAGCAACTCATTTTGTGTTTGTATAAGCATTGTGCACTTGCCTTAGGAAAGTGAGAGTGTGAGGCCAAATACAAAAGCTAACATAGTAGCATAGAAAGGGAGAAAAAGGAAAAAAGAATAAAAAAAACAAAAGAAAAAGAGAAAAAAAAGATACATAGTCTCCCAATACAAAGAGAATACCAAGCTTGTAAGCCAAGAAAGAGAGAAGAACGAGCGCACCGAGGCAAATGCACAAATATATTGCTTATCCTCTTTTGGCAAACGAGTTGTGGTCTCTCCTTGAGTTGGCACGACAACTGAGCGTAGTCTTCGTTAGGACCTTTTGTGCTCATTTTCATAGTCGTGTTAACCCCGTTTTTCTCCACATGTGTGTTTCCGTGTTTTTGTAGATCGTATCCTTTTGCTTTTGATCTTTGGTTCTTTACCACGTAGGACAATAACCTTTTGCTTGGATTGTTTCGTTTGGTTTTCCACAACCCTAACCTTCCACCAAAAGCTTTTGTGAGTTGTAGCATCTTTGTGTGTGAGTTTCTTGCCCATTTCACTTTGCACGCTTTTCGATCATTTGTGTGGCAATTGGTTTGATATAATATCCAAGGTGAGGTAAAAGGCTAACTCTCCGCACCCTTTCTCTCCATATACAACCCTTGTTGGCTTTTCATCATGGACAGGCATGGAGAGCCATCCCAACCGCCATAACCTCCAGAGGATGACACACAATTCATGACAAGATGGGACCATTGGAAGGTCCGAGGAGAATTCAACTATCGTTGTGAAGCTCTCGAGCGGGGCCAAGATGAACAATTTAGCGAGGCCCGTGTGTAATTCAAGAAGATCGACAACCGCTTCGAAGAAGTCCGTGGCCAAATGCATGCCATGCAACACAACCTCGGCCATCAAAATGAAGCTCTTGGTCGTGCCCTAGCCTCAACGGATGAGAAGATTCAACGCATCATTGATGGACTCGCACGGCCACGCTCGCGCGAATCAAGCTCATCTTGGCACTCCTCAAGTGAATCAAGTGCACCGCGTCGTCACGCTTCAAGGCACCGGGATGGACCCGTTCTTCAATCCATGAGCTCTTTGCAAGCGGTACCATCTCCGCGTCACGCCGCAACGTCAAGCTATGATGGTGACCTCTCCGCAAGACCTCCAAGACGCGAAGCGAACCGACCACAACCAAGGGCACTTGTGATTCAACAAGAGCAACCTCGCATGGACCACCAAGGCCATCGACGTCGATATGCCCCTTCAACAACAAGTGAAGCATCCGAAGAGGACGAACAAGCTCACCGTCGACGTGAAGCACTCGAAGATCCTCCAAGGCGTCATCATCGACATGATCGTCCACGTCGGCAACATGATGGTCATGACGAGCCTCCCCTACACCAAGAAGAATAAGAACAACCCATTGTGCATGCGGCTCGACGTCCCCCTCGCCACATGGCGCAAGCCAATGCTCCTCGGCATCAACCACGACAAGAACAAGAGCAAGCTCCCCAAGATCGCCGTGAGGACCATCAACCGCCTCCTCGTCATCAACCACGTCAACAAAACGAGCAAGCTCCCCAAGCTTGTCGTCAAAACCAAGTTCCACCACCAAACGCGGCACCTGAACAACCGCAAGAGCAACGCAAAAATCACCAAGCAAGACATGAGAGCTCGGATGATGAGGATGACCGCCCAAATCATGGCAACCGACGCAACCGGAACCGCAATGGAGAAGAAACTTTTGGCAAGCTCAAATTCACCATGCCCAAGTTCACCGGTTCCAATGAGCCCGAGGAATATCTCTCTTGGGAACTCAAGGTCGACAAGATCTTCCGCATGCACAACTATAGCAATGAGAAGATGATGGACATGGCATACCTCGAGTTTGATGAGTATGCCAACCTTTGGTGGGAACAATTCCAACTCGCTCGCGAAGCAAAAGAAGAGCCTCCAATCGCAACTTGGATATGAAGGCTCATATGAGATCCCGCTTTGTTCCTTCACACTACACGCGTGACCTCTTCAACAAGCTTCAAACGCTTAGTCAAGGGACAAAGACCGTGGAAGAGTACTTCAAGCAAATGGAGCTCAACATGATCCGTGCCAACATTGAAGAGCGAGATGAACAAACAATGGCACGCTTACTCAATGGCTTGAACCATCCCATCAAGCGCATCACCGAGTTCCAAAAGTACAACAACATGGTTGAGCTTGTGCACATCGCATCCAAGGCCGAGCGTCAAGTGCAAGAGGACATCAAGTACAACAAGCCAAAGACGTACTTCACCTACAAGCAAGCATCAACAACTACTCCAACAACACCAAGTGGAAGCTCCTCAAGTACAACCAAGCTTCCCTTCAAGCCAACTCTCTGTGGCATCCCGCAATTCCACTACTAGAAAATCGCGTTGAATTTGTGCATTGCATCGTCATCATCATGCATTGTTTGCCAAAACTATGTCTGCGAAGCCGTTTTGTTTTCCCAACGCCCCATCTTAATTCAAATGCAAAACCCGGGCTTGTCCGGATTAGTTTATTTTGTCTTGCATTGGTTTGCAAAGGCCATGTTTTAATCAAATAAAAATATTAAATTATTTTAGCGGGGCAGTCGAACGGGCCGTTTTAGCCCGAACGACCACCCCAGAAAAACCAGATCGGTCCAACTATTAATCCTAAAGCTACCCAGAAAGCTACCCAACCTACCCCTCCACCTCACCCTGCCCAATCAACTCCTGCCACCTCACCTCCTCCCTCTCCCTCAACCACTCACACAGTGCCACGTCACCCTCATCCCAATCCCTCTCTCTCTCATACACAGCACCCCCCACACCCGCGCGTCCCCACCTCCCCCATGCAGCCTGCCCGCGGGCCCCACTCGGCCACACCGTCCCCAATTCCTACCTTCCCCGGGTCAGACCCTCCCCCAACCACCTCCCTGGCCGCTGGGCCACGTCCGTCCCCGACCCCACCCTGGGACCCACTCCCACACGCACCCACCCGACCTGGCCCCGCCTGGACCCCACCCGCGCGACCGTCCCTCACCTCTCGCTCGTCTCAACCCCGACCGCCCACCGCCTTTCTCCTCCTCCAAGACTGTCTCCCTCCCTCAGTCCGCCGCTCCTCTCCTCGCCTCTCTCCCACTTGGCCAGCCGCGCCATCTCGATGGCCAGCCACCGCCCGCCTCCGCCTGCGCCACCGCACCGCAGCACTGGCTCCACGCCCCCGCCTCCTCCCGGAGATCCCATAGCTGGCCATGCGCCGCCACACCGCCTCTGCTGCCGCCACCACCATACCTATGTGGCGAGGACCGCCAATTCTAGCCTCGCTGCATCTTGGCCTCGATCTTGACGCCTCTTTTTCCTTTGCCCTTCGGCACCCCTTTTGTTTAAGCAGGTTTTGAGATCGACGCCGTTAGCAGGGTTACCCTTCCGGCTTGGCCTGGGCAGGGTTATGGACGCCATTGGTTGTTCTTCAGGGCTCTTAGCCCCATTTGCATCTTGTCCGTAGCTGGACGCTCTATCGTTTTCAAGGTGATTTGGATCTTTGTACCGTATATCTGTATTCTTGACTCTTTGAGTCGCTGTTGTATATATCTGTTCTGTGGGTCCCATCGAGGACTGTTGTGTAATGTTATTACTTTGCTTTCCACCCGCACGAAAGTGCCTGGTGGGCACCTTCGAATCGTTTCTATGCGGGTATGGCGGGTTTCGCTAAAACTTGCATAGGGCCGATTCTAAATCTAGTCTCATATCGGCCTCATTTAAACTTGTGTAGCGAACCGGTGATATATTCTGTCTTGCTAAAACAACATTTAATTTGCGGGGTAATTAAATAACTTGAACAATATAATCAATTGTCGGGACCCCGGTTCCGCTTAATCTTGACCTAATTGCATCGCACCTTTGCCATGCCATGCATCATACATGCATCATGCCGATCTTCTGGCGTTGTATTAAATATCGCATCCGGTGTTTCTTCTAGTGTTTTGCTTCTTCGCGGATAAGGCCGTTGAGTTGATGTGAGCTTACCCGATCTTGGATGAACCTTCGACAATGTTTTCAAAGCAGCATCTCCCTTTCTACCTATCTTACCTTCTAGTATTTATTTCCCTCCTGTTGATCTTTGCTATCGTGTTGCGATGCTCTAGTTTTCGTGCCGTGATATCCTTGCGACCATATATAGCCCCGGACACATCCTATTACCTGTTGTTTGGTAGATAGTTGGACCCGCGTGTCGTAGTCGCTTGCTCCAGTGTTTTGCTTGTCGTCAAGTACCACAATTGTTGGAGAAATTGCCGCATGTTGAGTATGGAGATGATCATGGATTTACTTATTGTTCACTTTAATTCCTGTTTAATAACTAAAAGTGAATTAAGCAGAGGAATCGGTGGGTGATAGGTAAGTTTTGGTTTCGATCCCACTTGTGTCCGTGGGACCGAGTTCTTGACACTGTTAGAGATCGAGCGCGCTAACCACAGGTGGGGAGATATGGGCCCCCCATCGATAATTACCTGATTTCAAAGTATTGTACTGGGGGCCACAACTAGTTTGAGGTGTTTTTACTATCATGTACTTATGCCATGTTACTTTCTGTATTTAAATTGTGCGAGGAGCACACCATCTGTTAGGAAGCGAGTGATTACGCGGATTCGGCGGTCCCGTTTGGGGCATACTGTCGCTTACAGCCATTGGCGCAACCCTAAGTCCGTCTCGGAGACCGGCCGACTTCGTTGCGGGTGTACTTAGTGGGGTGGCCCCCAGTGCTTGCTTTGGGTCTGGGAACGTCGTGACTTAGGCCCCGCCGACATACCGATGGGTGTATGTTAACTGATCTGGCAAAAAAGGTCGAAGTGCCTGTGGATACTTTGGTGCACCCCTGCAGGGTTAAATCTTTTCGAGAAGCCGTGTCCACGGTTATGGACGACTTGGAGCACAGTGTCTGATCATAGACAACTATAACTAAAGTTTATTGCTTTAAATTGACTTGTTTTCGATATGATTAGTAATCAGCTTCACTACAACGGAATGGCTAAGTAAAAGTACCAACAACTGCTGGGTTTTGGGGTTGTCACATGCTAATTGTATTTGACTAGTAAGTATTGCCACTACCACGGAATGATTAACTAAAAGTGCCCACTGCTTACTTTACCAGGACGAATATCTAAACCTGACTAGTAAAGTGCCACAACTACAACTGATTAAGTAAAACTGCCAACTGTGTGAGTTCCTCGGTTGACTTCCTCGTTGGTCTCGAGGGGAAAACGCCAGGATGGGTTTGTTTGATACTAGTATTAGGTTGGATCCGAATAGGTCTTTCTTACCCCTCTCTGATAGCCGCCAGTTGTATCGAGTCTCTATAGGTTGTGTAGTGCATCTTTGCCGCCGCTCGATCCACCATACCTATGTAGGCGAGGACCGCCGATTCTAGCCTCGCCGTGTCTTGGCCTCTCGATCGACGCTCCTCTTTTCCTTTGCCCTTTGTCGGCACCCTTTTGTTTAAGCAGTTTTGAGATCGACGCCGTTAGGGTTACCCTTCCCGCTTGGCACAGGTGGTTATGGACGCCATTGGTTGTTCTTCGTGGCTCTTAGCCCCATTTGCATCTTGTCCGTAGTGGACGCCTATCGTTTTCAAGGTGATTTGGATCTTTGTACCGTATATCTCGTATTCTTGACTCTTTGAGTCATTTGTATATATCTCATTACGTGGGTCCCATCGAGGACTGTTGTGTAATGTTATTACTTTGCTTTCCACCCGCACGAAAGTGCCTGGTGGGCACCTTCGAATCATTTCTATGCGGGTTTGGCGGGTTTCGCTAAAACTTGCATAGGGCCGATTCGAGGTGTTACTGATGTATCGAGCTCGGCGTTGCGATACCCCACAAGTCCAGCCTGTAGGAAAACCTAGCTAACGGCCGAAGTAGATTGTCAAAGCTATTTTTTGCAAAATCGGTTGGATAGTTCTGATTAGGTCTGATTTTACTCCTTACCCCTCTGCTATTCTCCTCTTATCTCGACGTGTTTTGAATCTGCCTCTTATCTTTTCTTCGAGTCCAGGATTTCTCGTGGTTGGGTTCCGTCGTACCTTCAGGGTTTCGCTTCCTCTTTGATAACGGCGTTCTACCGTCCGGTGTTCAAGTTGCCTGATGCATCCGTCTACGGTGTTATCATTCTTTGTTCCTTGTTTGTGCCTTCCGGTGTTTTTCGACGCGATGACATCCTCTACGTCAGATCCGATGCAGAGTCTGCATCACTCCTTTGATCCGAACCTCGCTCGTCGAGATCTTCAGTCTGAATCCGAGGGTTGGTTGCATAATCTGTCTATTCGTGTACAGAGTAATGCTTTGAGTGCGGGATGGAGTCGCGACCATACCACTACTCTTATCATTCGCTTTGTATATTGAATGGCGGATCGATGCAATTTTACTCCTTCCATGGAAGTTAGAGGTGGCCTTACCTTTAACCTCATCCGTTGTTTATCCGGAGTGTTCTCTTGACGAACAGGGACAACGACCTCTTGTTAGTGGTGTCGCGAAGATCTACACGAAGCGAGAAGACGCAGATCGCCGACTTTTCCTTCCGGTACCATGAGGCGGATCTCGAGGGCGAGATCCATTGTTAGTGGTGTCGAATTGTGGCATCCCGCAATTCCACTACTAGAAAATCGCGTTGAATTTGTGCATTGCATCGTCATCATCATGCATTGTTTGCCAAAACTATGTCTGCGAAGCCGTTTTGTTTTCCCAACGCCCCATCTTAATTCAAATGCAAAACCCGGGCTTGTCCGGATTAGTTTATTTTGTCTTGCATTGGTTTGCAAAGGCCATGTTTTAATCAAATAAAAATATTAAATTATTTTAGCGGGGCAGTCGAACGGGCCGTTTTAGCCCGAACGACCACCCCAGAAAAACCAGATCGGTCCAACTATTAATCCTAAAGCTACCCAGAAAGCTACCCAACCTACCCCTCCACCTCACCGCCCAATCAACTCCGCCACCACCTCCTCCCTCTCCTCAACCACTCACACAACACGTCACCCTCATCCCAATCCCTCTCTCTCTCTCTACACAAGACCCCCACACCCGCGTCCCACCTCCCCCATGCAGCTGCCCATGGCCCCACTCGGCCACACCGTCCCCAATTCCTACCTTCCCCGGGTCAGACCCTCCCCCAACCACCTCCCTTGCCGCTGGGCCACGTCCGTCCCCGACCCCACCCTGGGACCCACTCCCACTTTGACTCCGACTGCCCGCCTGACCCACCCGCATGTCCCTCACCTCTCGCTCGCGTCCTCAACCCCGACCGTACCCGCCTTCTCCTCCTCCAGACTCTGCCCTCCCTCCTCTCCTCGCCTCTCCTCTCCCGCCACGGGCGCCACCACTCGAGTGGCGCCCAGCCGCCCGCCCGCCACTCACCGCACCGCACTTCCGCGCCCACGCCCCTGCCGCTCTCCCGGAGATCCCAGCGCCGCCGCGCCACCGCCCCCTGCTGCCTCCTCGCCGCCTCCTCCGCAGTAGCTCCTCCCGGCAGCGTGCGCCAATGACGCCCGCGACCGCCGTGCTCCTTCCACCCGCCGCCAGAGCCGCCGAGCGCCGCCGTCCGTCACCACCACCAGCGAGCCCTCTGCCGTGTCCCGCCGTCGTCCCGCCCAAGCGGCGACCTCCACTCGAGCCCTTGCTACGGGCGACCCTCCGCCCGCTGCTCACTCTCCGGCCCGCGTGCACCGCCTCCACCTCGCTGCCCGCGCAGAACCGCCCATCGCTGCGGCGCTGGTCCTCGCCAACCTCGCCGCCAGACTTCGCGAGCCGCCCAACCAACTCGCCACCTCCTGGGAGCTTCACCTTGGCCTCGGAGGACCGGCCTCGCACGCGTCAGAGGGACACGTCAAGACCGCCACATGGGAAACCCCAAGTTCACCTCGACAAGTTCTTCATCGAAAACCCCGTTGCCGGATCCGACTAATCGCCAAGGTCGTCATCGGAACAATGAGGCCGTTGCAGTGAACCCGACAAGATCTACCGCCGGAACCCCGAGAACTTCCCCCGGAACGCCAAGTTCGCCGACACGGATGCGACAAGTACTCCCTCACAGACGCCATGACCCGACGCCCCCGGATGCCGAGACCGACGCGATGGCGCGGACCCATCAAGACCCTCGCAACGGCAAGACCGACCCCGTGGGACCCGACAAGACCTTCGCGACGACGAGAACGGCACCGACCCGGAAGAAGCCGATGCGCCCCGACACTGAAACAAGTTCTGCCCCCGGACATCGAGGCCCCGATGCGACAAGATCTGCCCCGATACCGAGAACGACCCCGGCAGAACCCTGGACCCCGAGACCGGCCCCTGGACCCTATCGAACCCCGAACCCCGGAACCCAAGATCGTCGAGCCCCCTCTGATGTGTGACCCCTTTCCCTCGAACCCTATTTTTATAACATAACAACTTGTTGCATATTTAATCGTCATCTTGCATCCATATCATGTGGTTTGGGGGCCTTATGCCGATTCACCTAATAATTAAATATGGGGCCCATATGCGGGCAAATCTAGTCTCATATCGGCCTCATTTAAACTTGTGTAGCGAACCGGTGATATATTCTGTCTTGCTAAAACAACATTTAATTTGCGGGGTAATTAAATAACTTGAACAATATAATCAATTGTCGGGACCCCGGTTCCGCTTAATCTTGACCTAATTGCATCGCACCTTTGCCATGCCATGCATCATACATGCATCATGCCGATCTTCTGGCGTTGTATTAAATATCGCATCCGGTGTTTCTTCTAGTGTTTTGCTTCTTCGCGGATAAGGCCGTTGAGTTGATGTGAGCTTCGCCCCGATCTTCGGATGAACCTTCGACAATGTTTTCAGGCGAGCATCTCCCCCTTTCTACCTATCTTACCTTCTAGTATTTATTTCCCTCCTGTTGATCTTTGCTATCTGTGTTGCGATGCTCTAGTTTTCGTACCCGTGATATCCCCTTGCAGCCATATATAGCCCTGGACACATCCTATCACCTGTTGTTTGGTAGATAGTTGGACCCGCGTGTCGTAGTCGCTTGCTCCAGTGTTTTGCTTGTCGTCAAGTACCACAATTGTTGGAGAAATTGCCGCATGTTGAGTATGGAGATGATCATGGATTTACTTATTGTTCACTTTAATTCCTGTTTAACAACTAAAAGTGAATTAAGCAGAGGCATCGGTGGGTGATAGGTAAGTTTTGGTTTCCGACCGCCCACTTGTGTCCCGTAGGACCCGAGTTCTTGACACCTGTTCCGAGATCGAGCGCTAACCACATTGGGGAGATATGGGCCCCATCGATAATTACGATTTCAAAGTATTGTCTTTGGGGCCACAACTAGTTTGAGGTGTTTTATTATCATGTACTTATGCCATGTTACTTCACGTATTTAAATTGCGAGGAGCACACTGTCTTTGTTAGGAAGCGAGTGATTACGCTATCGGCAGTCCCGTTTGGGGCATACCGTCCATACCATTGGCGCAACCCTAAGTCCGTCTCGAGACCGGCCGACTTGCTATGGTGTACTTAGTGGGGTGGCCCCCAGTGCTTGCTTTGGGTCTGGGAACGTCGTGACTTAGGCCCCACCGACATACCGATGGGTGTATGTTAACTGATCTGGCAAAAAAGGTCGAAGTGCCTGTGGATACTTTGGTGCACCCCTGCAGGGTTAAATCTTTTCGAGAAGCCGTGTCCGCGGTTATGGACGACTTGGAGCACAGTGTCTGATCATAGACAACTATAACTAAAGTTTATTGCTTTAAATTGACTTGTTTTCGATATGATTAGTAATCAGCTTCACTACAACGGAATGGCTAAGTAAAAGTACCAACAACTGCTGGGTTTTGGGGTTGTCACATGCTAATTGTATTTGACTAGTAAGTATTGCCACTACCACGGAATGATTAACTAAAAGTGCCCACTGCTTACTTTACCAGGACGAATATCTAAACCTGACTAGTAAAGTGCCACAACTACAACTGATTAAGTAAAACTGCCAACTGTGTGAGTTCCTCGGTTGACTTCCTCGTTGGTCTCGAGGGGAAAACGCCAGGATGGGTTTGTTTGATACTAGTATTAGGTTGGATCCGAATAGGTCTTTCTTACCCCTCTCTGATAGCCGCCAGTTGTATCGAGTCTCTATAGGTTGTGTAGTGCATGCTGCCGCTGCCGCTCAGTCCACCATACCTATGTAGGAGAGGACCGCCGAATTCTAGCCTCGCTGCATCTTGGCCTCGATCGGCGCTCCTCTTTTTCCTTTGCCCTTTGTCGGCACCCCTTTTGTTTAAGCAGGTTTTGAGATCGACGCCGTTAGCAGGGTTACCCTTCCGGCTTGGCCTGGGCAGGGTTATGGACGCCATTGGTTGTTCTTCAGGGCTCTTAGCCCCATTTGCATCTTGTCCGTAGCTGGACGCTCTATCGTTTTCAAGGTGATTTGGATCTTTGTACTGTATATCTGTATTCTTGACTCTTTGAGTCGCTGTTGTATATATCTGTTCTGTGGGTCCCATCGAGGACTGTTGTGTAATGTTATTACTTTGCTTTCCACCCGCACGAAAGTGCCTGGTGGGAACCTTCGAATCGTTTCTATGCGGGTTTGGCGGGTTTCGCTAAAACTTGCATAGGGCCGATTCTGAGGGTGTTACACTCTCCCTCAAGGAAAACAGCCCCCAAGTGGCAAACACATAAAGGATGATCAACCATTCAATGGTGAATGCTACAAGTGTGGAGGCAAATGTCACAAGTCGAATGCATGTGGAAACAAGAAAGTTTTGTTCATCCATGACAATGGCGATGAAGAATACTTGAGTGAAGAAGAGTTTGATGCAAGGGTCAAGGAAGCCATGGCAAGGCAACATTTGGAAGAGGACCAAGAACTTCTCGTGTGTGAGCATGACGCAAGTCCATCGCTTGTGGTCACAAGGGTCTTGACTACCCAAGCCAATGAAAATGAAGACCAATGCTCGAACATCTTCCAAACTCGTGCCGGCATCAATGGGAAGTCCATCAAAGTTGTCATCGATGGAGGAAGTTGCCACAACCTTGCAAGCACAGAATTGTGTGAGAAACTCAACCTCACCCTCCATCCGCATAAACACCCCTAGCATATCCAATGGCTAAGTGACCAAGGATCCGTCAAGATCAAGCACACCGTCTCGGTGACATTCTCAATTGGGCACTACAAGGACACGGTGGAATGTGACGTGGTCCCAATAACGGTTTGCCATATGTTGCTCGGAAGGCCGTGGCAATATGACAAGCGTGCTTTGCATAATGGTCACTCAAACACTTACACCTTCAAATGGCTTGATAAAACTTGTGTGTTGCAACCAATGACTCCTAGCCAAATAATTGCGGACAATGCAAAGGCTTTAGCGAGGGCGCAACACGCAAAAACACCTTGTGAGAAGAGTGGTGAGCGAGAGAACCACACCATAATGAGTGAGAGCTACAAGCCAAACTCGAGTGGAAAAACTAAGAGTGTTCTTCTTGCCACCAAAAGTGAGATGAGAGAAGTGCGGAACAACCCATCCATCTTGCACTATTTCCTTGTATGCAAGGGACTAGCGCAAGGAACTAACAACTTGACAAATGTTCCTCCTTCTTTGATGACTATTTTGCAGGAATTCCAAGATGTTTTTCCCGAAGAGCTTCCTCATGGCCTTACTCCTCTTCGTGGAATCGAGCACCGCATCGACCTCATACTCGGCGCCCCACTCCCAAACCACGCCGCGTATCGCACGAACCCGGAAGAGACGAAGGAGATCGAACGTCAAATCAACCAACTCGTCTCCAAAGGTTTGATCCAAGTAATCACTGGCCCAAGCGCGGTCCCTGTGATCCTAGTCCCAAAAACGGATGATACGTTGCGGTTATGCATGGACTACCGTCCAATCAATGCTATCACCGTGCGTTATCGACATCCTATACCGCGTCTTGATGACATGCTTGATGATTTATGTGGAGCCACTATATTTTCGAAAATTGATCTTCGTAGTGGTTACCATCAAATTCGCATGGCTGAAGGTGATGAGTGGAAAACCGCCTTCAAGACCAAGCTTGGTCTCTATGAATGGTTGGTTATGCCTTTTGTCTTATCCAATGCCCCATCTACCTTCATGCGCCTCATGAACCATATTTTGAGATCTCTCATTGGAAAGAGTGTAGTTGTTTACTTTGATGACATCCTTGTCTATATCAAGTCACTAGAGGAGCATGTTACTCATGTTAAGGAGGTCCTTCAAATCCTTCGTCATGAAAAGCTTTATGCTAATCTCCCAAAGTGCACTTTTGCAAAAGACAAGCTGATTTTCCTTGGTTTTGTTGTCTTCTAATGGCATTGAAGTTGATGTCTCAAAAGTCAAGGACATACGAGAT
Organism: Avena longiglumis; assembly: GCA_030063025.1. Classification (NCBI taxonomy): domain Eukaryota; kingdom Viridiplantae; phylum Streptophyta; class Magnoliopsida; order Poales; family Poaceae; genus Avena; species Avena longiglumis. The sequence continues at coordinate 79,761,049 of CP125976.1, forward strand.
TGGCCCATCCCTACAAATGTTAGTGAACTTCGTAGTTTTCATGGGTTGGCTGGCTTTTACCGTCGCTTTGTGAAATATTTTTCTACCATTGCTTGCCCCCTCAACGAATTGACCAAGAAAAATGTCACGTTCGTTTGGGGAAAAGCACAACAAAAGGCTTTTGATGAGCTCAAAAAGAGGCTCACCGAAGCACCACTTCTTGCATTGCCGGATTTCACAAAAAACTTTGAGATTGAATGTGACGCTAGTGGTATTGGCATTGGTGGCGTCCTTATGCAAAATGGGCGTCATATTGCTTACCATAGTGAGAAACTTGATGGCGCACGCCTCAATTATCCCATTTATGACAAAGAACTGTTTTCCTTGGTTCGAGTTCTTCAAGTGTGGCAACACTATCTTTGGCCCAAAGAATTTATCATCCATTCCGACCATGAGTCGTTGAAGTATCTTAAGGGCCAACCCAACTTAAGTAAAAGGCACGCAAAATGGGTTGAGTTTATGGAGTCTTTTCCTTACATTGTCAAATACAAGAAGGGCAAAGAAAATGTGGTAGCGGACGCCTTGTCTCGCAAAAACACAAGCCTTCTTACACGACTCGAAGTCAATGTCTTGGGTCTTGATGATATCAAATCTTTGTACGCGTCCGACCCTTTCTTTGGACCAATATTTGCACAATGTTCATTAGACAAAGGGATTGATGATTTCTATTTGCATAAGGGTTTTCTTTTCAAACAAAACAAGCTTTGCATTCCGAAATCGTCTCTCCAACTTTTGCTTCTTCAAGAGTCCCATGGTGGAGGCCTTATGGGTCATTTTGGCCGTGACAAGACATATGACATGCTATCCGCTCACTACTTTTGGCCAAAGATGAAGCGTGACGTGGAGCGCCACGTTCAACGATGCACTACATGTATCCAAGCTAAGTCTAAGTCCAACCCCTTTGGTCTTTATATGCCATTGCCTATTCCTCATGCACCTTGGTAGGACATTAGCATGGACTTTGTGTTAGGCTTGCCTAGATCTAAACATGGTCATGATTCCATATTTGTAGTAGTGGATTGCTTTTCCAAAATGGCACATTTCATTCCGTGCCATAAGACCGACGATGCTTCACATGTAGCAAATTTGTTTTTCAGGGAAATAATTCGGCTACACGGGGTGCCAAGAACAATCGTCTCCGACCGCGGCGTAAAATTCATGAGCTACTTCTGGAAGACCCTCATGGCCAAGCTCGGCATCAAGCTCCTATTCTCGTCCGCCTCGCATCCTCAAACCGATGTACAAACCGAGGTCGTCAATCGAAGTCTTGGCACACTCCTCCGGGTGTTGATAAAGAAGAACCTTAAAGACTGGGAGGAATGCATTCCACACGCCGAGTTCGCCTACAACCGCGCCAAGCACTCCACCACCATGAGGAGCCCGTTCATGATCGTCTACGGCTTCGAGCCTCTCACCGCGCTCGATATTCTTCCACTACCACTTCATGAATGTGCCAATATGGACGTTGTCAAGCGCGCCCACACAATGAAGAAACTCCATGATGACACACGAGCTACTATCGAGCAACAAGTCCTTCGTCAAGCATCAAGGCTAAACAAGAACAAGAAAGAGATAATCTTCGAAGAGGGCGACCTTGTGTGGATACACTTGAGTAAAGACCGCTTCCCCAAGGAACGCGACTCCAAGCTAAAGCCAAGAGGTGATTGACCATTCAAAGTGCTCAAGAGAATCAACAACAACGCTTATGTCATCGATATCCCAACATCAAAGTATCTTGTGAGCTCGACATTCAATGTCAAGGACCTCTCACCCTACCATGGAGAAGATGAAGTTGAGAAGGTTGAAGAGTCGAGGATGACTCTTTCCCAAGGGGGGAGCTGATGCAGCCTGTCCTACGACCGCTACTACATCTACTCCCACAAGCTCCCCAAGTGGACCCATGACTCGCGCCCGAGCCAAACTCCTCCAAGCTAAGGTGAACTCGCTCCTCTCCTTGTGTGACTTTGATACACCCTTGGATGGCCTGCTACTTCATACCCATACCTTGTGCATCATCAGGTACGAAGAGAAGAACCCACAGGACGGAGGAGCACCAGCAGAAGAGACCAAATGCTCTCTGTCGCCAGTGGTACTACCAGACCTGGCGACCTATACTACCGCTTACAAGACTATCCTGCCACCGCCAACCATGAAGGCCCTAGAGCTAGCCAAATGCTCTCACATCGCTGGCGGTACTACCAGCCCGGATCCCAGATTACTACTGGGCCCTACAGCCTCGCCACCGCCACCAATGAAGGGCCCAGGCCCATCCCAAGACGACAAGCGGTACTACCGGGCCAGGAAGCGGTACTACCGCATGACCGGTACTATCGGTCGAGCTGGACCGGTACTACCGGACCTGGAAAGGCCTGATCGTGTTAATTCGGCCCAGCGCCTTGTAACCCTCCCTATATTTTGCTATTTGTTCCCAAAATACCCCTGTTTATGTGGTTGGCCTATATATAGCCCCCACCCTCTATTGTAAACCCTAGACTTGGATAATAATAGATATTAAGGAAACCCTTTGAGGACTTATATCTATTGGTCTCATGCTCCTACCAAGGAACACCGGATTATCCACCCCCCTCTTGGATCTTGCCTAGTGCGTTCAAGTTGTACAAGGACTTGGGTTTCGGTTTCTCGCCCCCAAGTCGTCAAGATCTCACCAAGCACCTCATCCCCCGTTGTTGGCATGGAGAGCGAGCTTCGCCCAACACCGATCCTAGGGATTATGTTGGATCGGTTGCCACTGGCGTGAGAGATAGGCATGTATCATGTTTTGGTGTGCGTGTGTTCGTGGTTTTCATCTCCCCCTTCAATTTCATCCCCCGACCACCGCTTTCCCCTCGTTTCTCGTGGAATTCGTGAAAGATCGGGCCAACCCTAGGGTTACCCCCTAACACTTTCTCTCTTCTTGGGGCATTGATCATCATGCTCCTTGGATGTATGATCCTTGTCTTCACAAATATTGCAAGCTTGGGTTCCTTCTAGAATAACATCTTTGTCATCCTTGTTGTCATTAGCTCTTTGGAAAAAAATTCTCCCATGTTGATCATTTGAGTAACCAATCCTTGCAACAGTTGGGATTGAAGTTTCAAAATCCTTTGTATGGTTGGGTCTAGTCCATTGTTGTTGGCTAAAAGCTGAGTTGTCATTTGGCTCAACTGGTTTTGGGTTGCTATAAGTTCTCTCATGCTGTCCTCTTGGTTGTTGTTGTTGTTGTCATCCACCTTGATGTTGGAGTTTCTTGGAGTAGTCATCTGTTTGGGTTGGATTGGGATTAGAATAGGCAAAAGATTTCTAAGGAAATAATTCTAATCACACAACACAATTCACACAAGCAATGTGCAAGCAATCACAAACAAACATTCCACTCAAACAACAAGTTTCAAGCATATTTTTAGGCAACCAAAAATATTTTTTGTTACACCACATAAGTTGGTGTGTTTGACTTAACTAAAATATGGTGGTCCATCTATATGGTTCACTTGAAATCCTTCCATCCTTCTTGGTTGATTCTCCTTGAACAAAATCTTTGTATCCTTGGAGAAAATTTCTCATGTCTTTGGTCACAAAACTTCAAAGGTGATGATGGCTCCTTCTATTTGGTGTTTCCTTAGTCTCCAAATCTTGAGCAAGATTCTTTGTCTCACTTGTAGTCCTTAGTGATATTCAAGGTTGAGGTCCTTGGTGAAAATGCTGAAGATGTTGAAGTCATTAGAGTTGAAGATGTTGAAGTCATTAGAGTTGATGAAGTACTTTGCTCATGGTGAAGTCTTTGGTCATGGGGTAGGTTTTTCCATCAAATTGAAATAGAAGAGATGTAGAGACAAAACCAAAAAGGTTGAGGAAAGAGTTTACACGATTGTTTGTAAATAAGTTTTGGAACAAATATAACTCCTATTTTTCTAAGGGGTTTTGTCCAATCCTAGGGTTACAAATCCTACAGGCAACACAATGCTCTGATACCATCTGTAAGGTTCCCAACATTTAATAAGGTAGAGTCCCCTGTGTTTACAATGCTAGTCCCTGGATCAATAGCTAGCATCCACAGTTAAGATGTAATATCAAGAAACAAAGGTCATAATACAACTTTATAACCAGGAATAACATAATTTATTACATCTTACATAGCTCATTTGGCTATTACATTACATTGCAACAGAATATCTATAAGCATGGGGTCCTTCATCTTCAAAGTGCCACAGGCGGACATGTTGGTTGTAGACTTTGTAATCCTAATCAACACACTCCACTAAAATCAATCAAACCTGCAACATCACAAGTTATAGCCACAAGGGTCAATACATTTGAATTGTATTGGCAAGTGATACTATGGTAGTATAGTGGAGTCTATCATCTATATGCATTTGGCAAAGTGGAGTTGAGGCTTGCATTGCTCAAAATAGATTTTTCTTTATCATTTGAAATTAATAAGTTTTTGTTTTGACAAAATCTTTCCCAAGGCATCTCCCAATCAAATATTGAAAATTCTTTAACCCTTGTTCAACCACAAGTTTTTAACTTAGAAATTTGGATGATGAGATTCTTGATAGCTTCCATGTCTTGATGCTCAAATTGTCCTTTACCAGGGACATGGCTAAGTACTTAGATTTTACACTCTGCAGAGGTGGTGCACTTTCCCCACAAGACTTGGTTTCACCAAGACAAGATCTTTCAGAAGCCTTCCCTTAGACCAAAATGGACGCGTTCCAACCTATCAAACTCTACCACCAACTGTCCATATGGCTAAGTGCTTGCAACCTATATGATCCAGGCAGAGCCCATAATGCCAAGTGGTTGCACTTGAAGCTTCTCAACATTTGACATCTCAAATCTCTTTGTTCCTGGGTGGCCATCCACAAGTGAGATACACAAGGTTCACCAGTCCTCTGGCCTTGTGTAACCACTCAACCAAAAACCACCAAGCAATTACCATTCCACCCAGGTGATTCATTAACTTAGTTGTTTTATTAAACAAAACACTAGTCCTCAGACTTAGAAATTTTTCCATAATGTGAATATATATTCCACCCTTGTTTTCTACTAGCTAAGCTAAGCATGATAGTAGTAGGAGTCTTAACTTAGGAAATTCTACTAAGGTTTTCATCTACTAGGTTTTCCCATAGCATGGTTTATACTTAGGCCCAGTTCTTTTGGCGGCTTCTCCGAGAAGCCGCCCTACTCCCAGCTTCATGGGGAAGCCGGTTCAAAAAATTTACAAGGCTTCCTAAATGGTTAAGGCTAAACTAACTTGGAAGCCTCACAGAATTTTAGAACCGGCTTCCCCAGGAAGCTAGGGGTACGGCGGCTTCTCGAAGAAGCCGCCAAAAGAACTGGGCCCTAGCAAAATTCCATGCAAGTTTTACTTAGAGAAAGCACTAATGCATAGTGAAAGTAATGGGACAAAAGTATGAAGCATCACTTGCCTTTTTGGTAGAGGGTATAAGTTCACTCCTTGTCCTTGCAACAATCACACTCTTCAAGTCACTACAATTCAATCAAGCAAGGTACAAACTCAATCTACCTGTCACATCCCAAGATTTTCCAAATCTTGTAATGTGAAAAATAAATGAATAAAATAAAACTTTGTTTGATTTTCAGAGCCAGAAGAAACTTTTTGAATTCAATTGGAACTTCAAACCCATTTGAATTAAATAAAATCCTAAAGGGATTCATAAAGATGAACATTTAATAAAGGAAATTAAAATGTTTTGAAACTACTATTATTGGATCCTTTAATAAAAGATTTGGTTTTCAAAAGAAAAGGTGGATTTATAAATAAAGATTATTTAATAAAGCCAAATTAAACCTTGACCAAACTTTGGGAATTAAAACATTTAGTTTTGAATAAAAATAACAAAGGTTTATTTAAAATAAAATAATAAGGAATTAATATCAAATTTTATTCAAATAAAAGGTTTTACCATTTTAATTAAAACATCAAAACTTATTAAATTGTTTTAAATAGGTTTTCCAAGTATTTTATATTCTCTAATAAAAACCTACTAAAGTGTTTTGGCTTTATTTTAGATTTCAAAATAAATATCTCAATAAAACAAATCCTATTGGATTTAATAATGAAAGTCTATTATATTAATTAATAATGGACTCTAAAATAAAATGTTATTTTGTTTTAAAACAAATTTCCAAGTGTTCTATATTTCCCCAAATAAAACCTACTGATTTGGTTTTGAAAATATTTAGGTTTCAGATAAAGATTTTATTAATAAAATCAAACTCTACTTGATTTAATAACTAAGGCCCATTTTATTTTAAACAAGTATTTCAAGTATCTTATAATTTCAAATAAAACCTACTGATTTAGATTTGAAAGTGTCTGGAATTCAAATGAGGATTTTATTGAATAAATCAAATCATGTTAAATAAATAAAGGTCCATTTTATTTAATTAAAGAATGGATCAATAAAATTATTATTTTATTTTATTTTGGGCTTTTGTCCATGTTACTGAACAGAACTAAATTCAATATTACAAAGTTTGGTGTTGTTTGAATTGTTTGATTGATGTTTGAATGTTTGGGAATTTCAAAACTGAATTCAGAAAATAGAAATAGAAAAGGATTAAGGAAACAGAAAAAAATAAGACATGGCCGACCCAACCCAGGCAGCCCAATAGGCCCAGCAACAGCCCAGTCCAGCCCACCTGTTCCCACGCCCCCGAAGCGTTTTCTTTACCGCAGAAACAACCCGCACAGTCACTGAACACTGGACCCCATTTCCTCTCCTTTTCCCACTGACCAGAGGTCCCCACTGCCACGTCTCTTCTTCCCCACCCCGCGAACTGTTCTTCCTCCTCACTTCGCCGTTGCAGACTTGATTCCTCAGACTTAATTCGCTTTAATGCCACGAGTAAACCCTGCAGTGATCACGCGTGTTAAATCACCAGTCACTCCTCTCTGTTTCCCCTCTGCCTCCTCTCGGCAACTCCTCGGCCGACCATCGCCTCCCGCCAGTACACGCCACCCCCTGCCTTCTCGAGCACCCTAGCAGCTTCCCCACTCCCAGACACTCCTCCCCGTACCACCCGTTCGACCACGGACACCCCTGAGCCTCGCCAACGACAACCTCCAGTACCGCCGCCGTCTGCCTCTACTCCGACGACGCCCCCAGGTTAAATCCGACCACCCCGTGTCCTCTAGATCACGCACACATCTTTGCCATGATCTTGCGCAGCTAACCCAGTCCTCCGTTTGTCCTCCCGTGAACCACAACGCCGTCCACGACGACCACCTGACGCGCCCGACGCCGCCATCTACTCCGGCGAGCAATCGCAATCGCTTCTAGCCCCTCGACGGACAAGTACCACGTTGAGCATCAAAACGTCAACGATTCCAGTGAGCACCTTTTCCTCCTCCTCGCTTCCTATTTCACCGCGCCGCCATCGTTCGTCGCTCGCGCCGCCAAAGCGCCGAACGCCGCCCGCCTATGGTCGAAAGCACTTACCGTCCGATCAAGATCTGACGCTCACGATAGTCTCACTTAACAGCGAAAGGGTACGCACCCTGTGCCGTGCGATCAAACTAGATCCTGCGGTCCGCAGCACGCGATCCAGACGAACCGGTATCGACCAATGAAACAGCGACGCGTGTCCAGTGTTTGAGTTAAAACAGATTTTTGAATCAGATTAATTTGCAAACTTCTAACCTTTGTAACTTTCAAACCACACGTCCAAAAATTACAAATTTTATATCGTTGGATTCAGGAGAACAAAACCTAGCCAACCATGCCCTTAGTTTAACAAATAGTAGCTGTTATCTTGTTTGAATTTGCAGAAACTTTTGTGTGCTTGTTTAGATTGGAAAAATTGTTTAAAATGGAATTTAGGGTTAAAACTTTTGCAAAATGGTTTGTTGTGACCTTACTGACCCTAGGAACCAACTCATGATTTGAAAAATGGATTTGGAAAAGTTTAGAATGGGTTTATTGGTTTAGTCCATTTCTAGCTAAATAAAACTATTAATTTGTTTATGAAAATGATTTTGAGTAAAAACTTTGGAGAAAATGGTTTGGACCAAACCTACTGACCCAAAAACACCATGTTTTGCAATAGCAACTCATTTGGTGAAACAACTTAAGAGTTTTGCCTTAATAAAAACATTTTTCACCACATGAAATGATGAATGGAATTAAAAATAGTTTTTGGGCAAAACCCTCTTGCTAATGACTTTGCCACTTGGGTAAATGACCAATTTGGATCTTACAAAGTTTAGAAACCCCATAGAGACCCCTTTGCAAAATAAAATTATATTATGCATGCTCCCATGCATGAATTGGTTTCCATTGTCTTGTGTGTGTGAAATTGTTTGAGTGATTATTGGTTTGGAATGTAAATTGAATTAGTGTTGCTTGTTTGACTTGTAGTGAAGTGTGAGACTAGCAAGATCAAGGAGTGAACCACCATTCCCTTCCAAAAAGGCAAGTGATGCTTCATACTTTTCGTCCCTTACTTTTCTATGCATTAGTGATTTTGCTAAATAAACTTGCATGGATTTTGCTAAGTATAGATCTTGCTATAGGAAAACCTAGTAGATGAATCCTTAGTAGGATTTTCTAAGTTAAGTTTCCTAATACTACCAAGCTTAGCCTAGCTAATAGAAAACATGGGTGGAAAACATATTCACACTATGGAAAAATATTCTAAGTCTGAGGACTTGTGATTTTGTTTAATAAAACAACTAAGTTAATGAATCCCCTGGGTGGAATGGGCTTGCTTGGTGGAGATTGGTTGAGTGGTTCATAATGCCATAGACTTGGATTGTGTATCTCACTTGTGGTATGCCACCCAGGAACAAAGGGATTTGAGATGTCAAATGTTGAGAAGCTTCAAGTGCAACCACTTGGCAATATGGGCTCTGCCATGATCATATAGGTTGCCAGAACTTAGCCAAATGGACAGTGGGTGGTAGTGTTTGATAGGTTGGAGCGCGTCCATTTTGGTCTAAGGGAAGGCTTCTGAAAGATTTTGTCTTGGGAAACCAAGTCTTGTGGGTAAAGTGCACCACCTCTGCAGAGTGTAAAATCTAAGTACTTAGCCATGTCCCTGGTAAAGGACAATTTGAGCATCAAGACATGGAAGCAATCGAGAATCTCATCATTCCAATTTCTGAATTAAAATCTTGTGGTTGAACAAGGGTTGTTTGAATTCTTCAACCATTGATGGAGAGATGGCTTGGTACAAGGATCTTGAAATCTTTGATTGAGAAAAATGATTTTTTACAAGCAAAAACTTAGTATTTTAAAAATGATAAGAAAAATCTATTTTTCAGCAATGCAAGCCTCAACTCCACTTAGCCAAATGCATATAGATGATAGACTCCACTATACCATTATAGTATCACTTGCCAATACAATTCAAATGTATTGACCCTTTGTGGCTGTAACTTGTATGTTGCAGGTTTGATTGATTTTAGTGAAGATTGTTTGATTAGGATTACAAAGTCTACAACCAACATACACTGTGGCACTTTGAAGATGAAGGACCCCATGCTTATAGTTATTCCGCTGCAATGTAATGTAATAGCCAAATGAGCTATGTAAGGTGTAATAAAATTATGTTATTCCTGGTTATAAAGTTATATTATGACCTTTGTTTCTTGATATTACATCTTAACTGTGGATGCTAGCTATTGATCCAGGGACTAGCATTGTAAACACAGAGGGATCTATCTTATTAAAGATTGGGACCCCTACAGATGGTATCAGAGCATTGTGTTGCCTGTAGGATTTGTAAACCTAGGATTGGACAAAAACCCTTAGAAAAATAGGAATTGTACTTGTTCCAAAAACTTATTTACAAAAACACTTGTAAACTCTTTCCTCAACCATTTTGGTTTCAACTCTACTTCTCTTCTATTTCAACTTGATGGAAAAACCTACCCATGACCAAGGACTACACCATGTACAAAAGACTTCTTCAAAATTTTCAACTCTAATGACTTCAACTTCATCAACTCTAATGACTTCAACATCTTCAGCATATTCACCAAGGACCTCCAACTTGGATACCACTAAGGACTACAAGTGAGACAAGGAAATCTTGCTCAAGATTTGGAGACTAAGGGAATGCAAAATAAGAAGGAGCCATCAACAAATTTGAAGTATTTGTAACCAAGAGTTTTTCTCAAGGAAACCAAGATCTCATACAAGAAGAATCATGAAGGATGGAAAGATCACAAGTAAACCATATAGATGGACCACCATATTTTAGTTAAGTCAAACTCACCAACTTATGTGGTGTAACAAAAATATTTTGTTGCCTAAGTGTGTGCTTGAACTTTATTGTTTGAGTGCAAAGTTCTTTGTGAGTGTTTGGTTTGTGATTGCATGCATATTGCTTGTGTGAATTGTGATGTGTGTGATTAGAATTGATTTCTTAGAAAAACCTTTTACCTATTCTAATCTCCCTTCAACCCAAACAGATGACTACTCCAAAAGACATCAAGGTTGATGACAACAACAACCAAGAAGACAACATGAGAGAACTGATAGCAAATTAAAACCAGTTGAGCCAAATGACAACTCAGCTTTTAGCCAAAAACAATGGACTAGACCCAGCCATACAAAGGATTTTGAAGCTTCAATCCCAATTGTTGCAAGGATTGGTTACTCAAATGATCAACATGAGAGAAAACTTTTCCCAAAGAGCTAATGACAACAAGGATGACAAAGATGTTATTCTAGAAGGAACCCAAGCTAGCAATATTTTTAGAGACAAGGATCATTCATCAAAGGAACATGAAGATCAATGCCCCAAGAAGAGAGGAAGATCTCCCACCTATGAAGAATATGAATTGGAAGAACTCCTAGCTTTGGAGAAACCCAAGAAGAAGAAGAAATGCCCCAACCCTAACAAGAAAGATATTACTCAAGAGCAATGTTACAATTGCAAAGATATGGGACACTATGCTAATGAATGCCCAGAAAATAAGAAGAACCAAAGAAACAAACAAAAGGCAATGATACCAAAGGAAAAGAAAGACATCAGCCAAGTGATGTGTTTCAAATGCAAGGAACTAGGCCACTATGCAAGCAATTGTCCAGAAAAGATGAAGAACAAGATTAAATCAGTCTATGAAGGATCTCAACCTTGACCCATGAGTCAAGTATGGAAACCAAGGACTCAATGCAACTGACTGCTTAGAGAAGTTTTCCCCAGGATCCCAAGAAGGATAATGTGTAATTTTTGTTTGAAAATTTTTAAGGGTGGTAGTACCCTAGTTGTTTTGAACTTGCTTGTAACCCTATCCTCCCCAAATCTCGGGACAAGATTTATTTTAAGGGTGGTAGCCTGTCACATCCCAAGATTTTCCAAATCTTGTAATGTGAAAAATAAATGAATAAAATAAAACTTTGTTTGATTTTCAGAGCCAGAAGAAACTTTTTGAATTCAATTGGAACTTCAAACCCATTTTAATTAAATAAAATCCTAAAGGGATTCATAAAGATGAACATTTAATAAAGGAAATTAAAATGTTTTGAAACTACTATTATTGGATCCTTTAATAAAAGATTTGGTTTTCAAAAGAAAAGGTGGATTTATAAATAAAGATTATTTAATAAAGCCAAATTAAACCTTGACCAAACTTTGGGAATTAAAACATTTAGTTTTGAATAAAAATAACAAAGGTTTATTGAAAATAAAATAATAAGGAATTAATATCAAATTTTATTCAAATAAAAGGTTTTACCATTTTAATTAAAACATAAAAACTTATTAAATTGTTTTAAATAGGTTTTCCAAGTATTTTATATTCTCTAATAAAAACCTACTAAAGTGTTTTGGCTTTATTTTAGATTTCAAAATAAATATCTCAATAAAACAAATCCTATTGGATTTAATAATGAAAGTCTATTATATTAACTAATAATGGACTCTAAAATAAAATGTTATTTTGTTTTAAAACAAATTTCCAAGTGTTCTATATTTCCCCAAATAAAACCTACTGATTTGGTTTTGAAAATATTTAGGTTTCAGATAAAGATTTTATTAATAAAATCAAACTCTACTTGATTTAATAACTAAGGCCCATGTTATTTTAAACAAGTATTTCAAGTATCTTATAATTTCAAATAAAACCTACTGATTTAGATTTGAAAGTGTCTGGAATTCAAATGAGGATTTTATTGAATAAATCAAATCATGTTAAATAAATAAAGGTCCATTTTATTTAATTAAAGAATGGATCAATAAAATTATTATTTTATTTTATTTTATTTTGGGCTTTTGTCCATGTTACTGAACAGAACTAAATTCAATATTACAAAGTTTGGTGTTGTTTGAATTGTTTGATTGATGTTTGAATGTTTGGGAATTTCAAAACTGAATTCGTAAAATAGAAATAGAAAAGGATTAAGGAAATAGAAAAATAAGACATGGCCGACCCAACCCAGTAATTAATAGGCCCAGCAATGCAGCCCAAATTCCACCTGCTCCCAAGCGTTTTCTTTACCATGAAGCAACCCATACGATCCGAACACTGGACCCCATTTCCTCTCCTTTTCCCACTGACCAGAGGTCCCCACTGCCACGTCTCTTCTTCCCCACCCCGCGAACTGTTCTTCCTCCTCACTTCGCCGTTGCAGACTTGATTCCTCAGACTTAATTCGCTTTAATGCCACGAGTAAACCCTGCAGTGATCACGCGTGTTAAATCACCAGTCTCTCCTCTCTGTTTCCCCTCTGCCTCCTCCCCCGAGCACGCCTCCAGGCCGCCACAATCTCTCCTCGACTGCCTCGGCTCCGACCACCGTCTCCGGCCAATTCAGGCCAGTACACGCCACCCCCTGCCTTCTCGAGCACCCTAGCAGCTTCCCCACTCCTGCACACCTCCCGCATACCCCGTTCGACCACGGACACCCCTGAGCCTCGCCAACGACAACCTGCAGTACCGCCGCCGTCTGCCTCTACTCCGACGACGCCCCCAGGTTAAATCCGACCACCCCGTGTCCTCTAGATCACGCACACATCTTTGCCATGATCTTGCGCAGCTAACCCAGTCCTCCATTTGTCCTCCCGTGAACCACAACGCCGTCCACGACGACCACCTGACGCGCCCGACGCCGCCATCTACTCCGGCGAGCAATCACAGCTGCCCCCTAGCGCCCCTCCACGGACAAGTACCACGTTGAGCATCAGAAAACGTCAACGATTCCGGTGAGCACCTTTTCCTCCTCCCTCGCTTCCTATTTCACCGGCGCCGCCATCGTCTGGTCGCTCCGCCGCCAACAGCCGCCGCAGCGCCGCCCGTCTATGGTCGAGCACCCCACAGCCGTCCGATCAAGATCTGACGCTCACGATAGTCTCACTTAACAGCGAAAGGGTACGCACCCTGTGCCGTGCGATCAAACTAGATCATGCGGTCCGCAGCACGCGATCCAGACGAACCGGTATCGACCAATGAAACGGCGACTCGTGTCCAGTGTTTGAGTTAAAACAGATTTTTGAATCAGATTTATTTGCAAACTTCAAACCTTTGTAACTTTCAAACCACACGTCCAAAAATTACAAATTTTATATCGTTGGATTTAGGAGAACAAACCCTAGCCAACCATGCCCTTAGTTTAGCAAATAGTAGTTGTTATCTTGTTTGAATTTGCAGAAACTTTTGTGTGCTTGTTTAGATTGGAAAAATTGTTTAAAATGGAATTTAGGGTTAAAACTTTTGCAAAATGGTTTGTTGTGACCTTACTGACCCTAGGAACCAACTCATGATTTGCAAAATGGATTTGGAAAAGTTTAGAATGGATTTATTGGTTTAGTCCATTTCTAGCTAAATAAAACTATTAATTTGTTTATGAAAATGATTTTGAGTAAAAACTTTGGGGAAAATGGTTTGGACCAAACCTACTGACCCAAAAACACCAAGTTTTGCAATAGCAACTCATTTGGTGAAACAACTTAAGAGTTTTGCCTTAATAAAAACATTTTTCACCACATGAAATGATGAATGGAATTAAAAATAGTTTTTGGGCAAAACCCTCTTGCTAATGACTTTGCCACTTGGGTAAATGACCAATTTGGATCTTACAAAGTTTAGAAACCCCATAGAGACCCCTTTGCAAAATAAAATTATATTATGCATGCTCCCATGCATGAATTGGTTTCCATTGTCTTGTGTGTGTGAAATTGTTTGAGTGATTATTGGTTTGGAATGTAAATTGAATTAGTGTTGCTTGTTTGACTTGTAGTGAAGTGTGAGACTAGCAAGATCAAGGAGTGAACCACCATTCCCTTCCAAAAAGGCAAGTGATGCTTCATACTTTTCGTCCCCTTACTTTTCTATGCATTAGTGATTTTGCTAAATAAACTTGCATGGATTTTGCTAAGTATAGATCTTGCTATAGGAAAACCTAGTAGATGAATCCTTAGTAGGATTTTCTAAGTTAAGTTTCCTAATACTACCAAGCTTAGCCTAGCTAATAGAAAACATGGGTGGAAAACATATTCACACTATGGAAAAATATTCTAAGTCTGAGGACTTGTGATTTTGTTTAATAAAACAACTAAGTTAATGAATCCCCTGGGTGGAATGGGCTTGCTTGGTGGAGATTGGTTGAGTGGTTCACAATGCCATAGACTTGGATTGTGTATCTCACTTGTGGTATGCCACCCAGGAACAAAGGGATTTGAGATGTCAAATGTTGAGAAGCTTCAAGTGCAACCACTTGGCAATATGGGCTCGCCATGATCATATAGGTTGCGAACTTAGCCAAATGGACAGTGGGTGGTAGTGTTTGATAGGTTGGAGCGTCCATTTTGGTCTAAGGAAGGCTTCAAAGATTTTGTCTTGGGAAACCAAGTCTTGTGGGTAAAGTGCACCACCTCTGCAGAGTGTAAAATCTAAGTACTTAGCCATGTCCCTGGTAAAGGACAATTTGAGCATCAAGACATGGAAGCAATCGAGAATCTCATCATTCCAATTTCTGAATTAAAATCTTGTGGTTGAACAAGGGTTGTTTGAATTCTTCAATCATTGATGGAGAGATGGCTTGGTACAAGGATCTTGAAATCTTTGATTGAGAAAAATGATTTTTTACAAGCAAAAACTTAGTATTTTAAAAATGATAAGAAAAATCTATTTTTCAGCAATGCAAGCCTCAACTCCACTTAGCCAAATGCATATAGATGATAGACTCCACTATACCATTATAGTATCACTTGCCAATACAATTCAAATGTATTGACCCTTTGTGGCTGTAACTTGTATGTTGCAGGTTTGATTGATTTTAGTGAAGATTGTTTGATTAGGATTACAAAGTCTACAACCAACATCTGCCTGTGGCACTTTGAAGATGAAGGACCCCATGCTTATAGTTATTCCGCTGCAATGTAATGTAATAGCCAAATGAGCTATGTAAGGTGTAATAAAATTATGTTATTCCTGGTTATAAAGTTATATTATGACCTTTGTTTCTTGATATTACATCTTAACTGTGGATGCTAGCTATTGATGCAGGGACTAGCATTGTAAACACAGAGGGCTCTATCTTATTAAAGATTGGGACCCCTACAGATGGTATCAGAGCATTGTGTTGCCTGTAGGATTTGTAAACCTAGGATTGGACAAAAACCCTTAGAAAAATAGGAGTTGTACTTGTTCCAAAAACTTATTTACAAAAACACTTGTAAACTCTTTCCTCAACCATTTTGGTTTCAACTCTACTTCTCTTCTATTTCAACTTGATGGAAAAACCTACCCATGACCAAGGACTACACCATGTACAAAAGACTTCTTCAAAATTTTCAACTCTAATGACTTCAACTTCATCAACTCTAATGACTTCAACATCTTCAGCATATTCACCAAGGACCTCCAACTTGGATACCACTAAGGACTACAAGTGAGACAAGGAAATCTTGCTCAAGATTTGGAGACTAAGGGAATGCAAAATAAGAAGGAGCCATCAACAAATTTGAAGTATTTGTAACCAAGAGTTTTTCTCAAGGAAACCAAGATCTCATACAAGAAGAATCATGAAGGATGGAAAGATCACAAGTAAACCATATAGATGGACCACCATATTTTAGTTAAGTCAAACTCACCAACTTATGTGGTGTAACAAAAATATTTTGTTGCCTAAGTGTGTGCTTGAACTTTATTGTTTGAGTGCAAAGTTGTTTGTGAGTGTTTGGTTTGTGATTGCATGCATATTGCTTGTGTGAATTGTGATGTGTGTGATTAGAATTGATTCCTTAGAAAAACCTTTTACCTATTCTAATCTCCCTTCAACCCAAACAGATGACTACTCCAAAAGACATCAAGGTTGATGACAACAACAACAACCAAGAAGACAACATGAGAGAACTGATAGCAAATTAAAACCAGTTGAGCCAAATGACAACTCAGCTTTTAGCCAAAAACAATGGACTAGACCCAGCCATACAAAGGATTTTGAAGCTTCAATCCCAATTGTTGCAAGGATTGGTTACTCAAATGATCAACATGAGAGAAAACTTTTCCCAAAGAGCTAATGACAACAAGGATGACAAAGATGTTATTCTAGAAGGAAACCAAGCTAGCAATATTTTTAGAGACAAGGATCATTCATCAAAGGAACATGAAGATCAATGCCCCAAGAAGAGAGGAAGATCTCCCACCTATGAAGAATATGAATTGGAAGAACTCCTAGCTTTGGAGAAACCCAAGAAGAAGAAGAAATGCCCCAACCCTAACAAGAAAGATATTACTCAAGAGCAATGTTACAATTGCAAAGATATGGGACACTATGCTAATGAATGCCCAGAAAAGAAGAAGAACCAAAGAAACAAACAAAAGGCAATGATACCAAAGGAAAAGAAAGACATCAGCCAAGTGATGTGTTTCAAATGCAAGGAACTAGGCCACTATGCAAGCAATTGTCCAGAAAAGATGAAGAACAAGATTAAATCAGTCTATGAAGGATCTCAACCTTGACCCATGAGTCAAGTATGGAAACCAAGGACTCAATGCAACTGACTGCTTAGAGAAGTTTTCCCCAGGATCCCAAGAAGGATAATGTGTAATTTTTGTTTGAAAATTTTTAAGGGTGGTAGTACCCTAGTTGTTTTGAACTTGCTTGTAACCCTATCCTCCCCAAATCTCGGGACGAGATTTATTTTAAGGGTGGTAGCCTGTCACATCCCAAGATTTTCCAAATCTTGTAATGTGAAAAATAAATGAATAAAATAAAACTTTGTTTGATTTTCAGAGCCAGAAGAAACTTTTTGAATTCAATTGGAACTTCAAACCCATTTGAATTAAATAAAATCCTAAAGGGATTCATAAAGATGAACATTTAATAAAGGAAATTAAAATGTTTTGAAACTACTATTATTGGATCCTTTAATAAAAGATTTGGTTTTCAAAAGAAAAGGTGGATTTATAAATAAAGATTATTTAATAAAGCCAAATTAAACCTTGACCAAACTTTGGGAATTAAAACATTTAGTTTTGAATAAAAATAACAAAGGTTTATTTAAAATAAAATAATAAGGAATTAATATCAAATTTTATTCAAATAAAAGGTTTTACCATTTTAATTAAAACATCAAAACTTATTAAATTGTTTTAAATAGGTTTTCCAAGTATTTTATATTCTCTAATAAAAACCTACTAAAGTGTTTTGGCTTTATTTTAGATTTCAAAATAAATATCTCAATAAAACAAATCCTATTGGATTTAATAATGAAAGTCTATTATATTAATTAATAATGGACTCTAAAATAAAATGTTATTTTGTTTTAAAACAAATTTCCAAGTGTTCTATATTTCCCCAAATAAAACCTACTGATTTGGTTTTGAAAATATTTAGGTTTCAGATAAAGATTTTATTAATAAAATCAAACTCTACTTGATTTAATAACTAAGGCCCATTTTATTTTAAACAAGTATTTCAAGTATCTTATAATTTCAAATAAAACCTACTGATTTAGATTTGAAAGTGTCTGGAATTCAAATGAGGATTTTATTGAATAAATCAAATCATGTTAAATAAATAAAGGTCCATTTTATTTAATTAAAGAATGGATCAATAAAATTATTATTTTATTTTATTTTATTTTGGGCTTTTGTCCATGTTACTGAACAGAACTAAATTCAATATTACAAAGTTTGGTGTTGTTTGAATTGTTTGATTGATGTTTGAATGTTTGGGAATTTCAAAACTGAATTCAGAAAATAGAAATAGAAAAGGATTAAGGAAACAGAAAAAAATAAGACATGGCCGACCCAACCCAGGCAGCCCAATAGGCCCAGCAACAGCCCAGTCCAGCCCACCTGTTCCCACGCCCCCGAAGCGTTTTCTTTACCGCAGAAGCAACCCGCACAGTCACTGAACACTGGACCCCATTTCCTCTCCTTTTCCCACTGACCAGAGGTCCCCACTGCCACGTCTCTTCTTCCCCACCCCGCGAACTGTTCTTCCTCCTCACTTCGCCGTTGCAGACTTGATTCCTCAGACTTAATTCGCTTTAATGCCACGAGTAAACCCTGCAGTGATCACGCGTGTTAAATCACCGCCTCTCTCTCTGTTTCCCTCCCTCCTCCCGAGCACGCCTCAGCCGCCACAATCTCTCGACCGCCTCGGCTCCGACCATCGTCTCCGGCCAATTCAGGCGACACGCCACCCCGCCTTCTCGAGCACCCTAGCAGCTTCCCCACTCCGCAACCTCCCCGTACCACCCGTTCGACCACGGACACCCCGAGCCTCGCCAACGACAACCTCCGATCTGCCGCGTGCCTCTACTCGACGACGCCCCAGTTAAATCAACCCCGTGTCCTCTAGATCACGCACACATCTTTGCCATGATCTTGCGCAGCTAACCCAGTCCTCCGTTTGTCCTCCGTGAACCACAACGCCGTCCACGACGACCACGCGCGACCGCCATCTACTCCGCGAGCAATCGATGCCCTAGCGCCTCGACGGACAAGTACCACGTTGAGCATCGAACGTCAACGATTCCGTGAGCACCTTTCCTCCTCCTCGCTTCCTATTTCACGGCGCCGCCATCGTTCGTCGCTCGCCGCCCGCCATAGCCGCTTGCCGTCTATGGTCGAAGCACCCAGCGTCCGATCAAGATCTGACGCTCACGATAGTCTCACTTAACAGCGAAAGGGTACGCACCCTGTGCCGTGCGATCAAACTAGATCCTGCGGTCCGCAGCACGCGATCCAGACGAACCGGTATCGACCAATGAAACGGCGACGCGTGTCCAGTGTTTGAGTTAAAACAGATTTTTGAATCAGATTTATTTGCAAACTTCAAACCTTTGTAACTTTCAAACCACACGTCCAAAAATTACAAATTTTATATCGTTGGATTCAGGAGAACAAACCCTAGCCAACCATGCCCTTAGTTTAGCAAATAGTAGCTGTTATCTTGTTTGAATTTGCAGAAAATTTTGTGTGCTTGTTTAGATTGGAAAAATTGTTTAAAATGGAATTTAGGGTTAAAATTTTTGCAAAATGGTTTGTTGTGACCTTACTGACCCTAGGAACCAACTCATGATTTGCAAAATGGATTTGGAAAAGTTTAGAATGGATTTATTGGTTTAGTCCATTTCTAGCTAAATAAAACTATTAATTTGTTTATGAAAATGATTTTGAGTAAAAACTTTGGAGAAAATGGTTTGGACCAAACCTACTGACCCAAAAACACCAAGTTTTGCAATAGCAACTCATTTGGTGAAACAACTTAAGAGTTTTGCCTTAATAAAAACATTTTTCACCACATGAAATGATGAATGGAATTAAAAATAGTTTTTGGGCAAAACCCTCTTGCTAATGACTTTGCCACTTGGGTAAATGACCAATTTGGATCTTACAAAGTTTAGAAACCCCATAGAGACCCCTTTGCAAAATAAAATTATATTATGCATGCTCCCATGCATGAATTGGTTTCCATTGTCTTGTGTGTGTGAAATTGTTTGAGTGATTATTGGTTTGGAATGTAAATTGAATTAGTGTTGCTTGTTTGACTTGTAGTGAAGTGTGAGACTAGCAAGATCAAGGAGTGAACCACCATTCCCTTCCAAAAAGGCAAGTGATGCTTCATACTTTTCGTCCCCTTACTTTTCTATGCATTAGTGATTTTGCTAAATAAACTTGCATGGATTTTGCTAAGTATAGATCTTGCTATAGGAAAACCTAGTAGATGAATCCTTAGTAGGATTTTCTAAGTTAAGTTTCCTAATACTACCAAGCTTAGCCTAGCTAATAGAAAACATGGGTGGAAAACATATTCACACTATGGAAAAATATTCTAAGTCTGAGGACTTGTGATTTTGTTTAATAAAACAACTAAGTTAATGAATCCCCTGGGTGGAATGGGCTTGCTTGGTGGAGATTGGTTGAGTGGTTCACAATGCCATAGACTTGGATTGTGTATCTCACTTGTGGTATGCCACCCAGGAACAAAGGGATTTGAGATGTCAAATGTTGAGAAGCTTCAAGTGCAACCACTTGGCAATATGGGCTCTGCCATGATCATATAGGTTGCCAGAACTTAGCCAAATGGACAGTGGGTGGTAGTGTTTGATAGGTTGGAGCGCGTCCATTTTGGTCTAAGGGAAGGCTTCTGAAAGATTTTGTCTTGGGAAACCAAGTCTTGTGGGTAAAGTGCACCACCTCTGCAGAGTGTAAAATCTAAGTACTTAGCCATGTCCCTGGTAAAGGACAATTTGAGCATCAAGACATGGAAGCAATCGAGAATCTCATCATTCCAATTTCTGAATTAAAATCTTGTGGTTGAACAAGGGTTGTTTGAATTCTTCAATCATTGATGGAGAGATGGCTTGGTATAAGGATCTTGAAATCTTTGATTGAGAAAAATGATTTTTTACAAGCAAAAACTTAGTATTTTCAAAATGATAAGAAAAATCTATTTTTGAGCAATGCAAGCCTCAACTCCACTTAGCCAAATGCATATAGATGATAGACTCCACTATACCATTATAGTATCACTTGCCAATACAATTCAAATGTATTGACCCTTTGTGGCTGTAACTTGTATGTTGCAGGTTTGATTGATTTTAGTGAAGATTGTTTGATTAGGATTACAAAGTCTACAACCAACATCTGCCTGTGGCACTTTGAAGATGAAGGACCCCATGCTTATAGTTATTCCGCTGCAATGTGATGTAATAGCCAAATGAGCTATGTAAGGTGTAATAAAATTATGTTATTCCTGGTTATAAAGTTATATTATGACCTTTGTTTCTTGATATTACATATTAACTGTGGATGCTAGCTATTGATCCAGGGACTAGCATTGTAAACACAGAGGGCTCTATCTTATTAAAGATTGGGACCCCTACACTACCAATCAAGCAAAACATCACATAAAATCATATAAACAAGATAATGCATGCAAGCATTCCAAGCTTTGTTTTATTTGAAAGAGTGGTTCCTAATGGGTCATAAACATTTTAAAGCACCTAATGGTCATTTTATAAGGTGGCAAAGTCATTTGCAAAAGATTTCACTTCATAAACCATTTTCAAAACAAGGTATCATTTTATGTGGTGTAGAAATGTTTTTACTAAGTCATTAATCCATAGGGTTCCCAAAATACATTTTCAAATCATAAAACTTGGTGTTTAGGGTCAGAGAGTTTAGAACAAAACATTTCCCAAAAGTTTTCTTCCAAAACCCTTTTTTAATAAATAAACTATATTTTTATTTGACTAGAATTGGTTTTAAATCAAAGAATCATTCTTTTGTTTCACCAAATACATTTTTGAAACCACAAAGTGTTTCCTATGGTCAGTAGGTTCAAATAAATCCAATTGCCAAAGATTTTATCCCCAAAATCATTTTTGAAAATTTTTTATAACTTAAACAAGCATACATATGTTTCTGCAAAAACAAACCATTTAACAGAAACTTTTTACTAAACAAATGGCATGGTTGGATAGGGCTTGTTCCACTGATTCCATTGATATATAATTTGCAAATTTTGGACGTGTGGATCAAAAGTTATAAGGTTTTCAAATCTGCATCTAAATCAGATTACAAATTCTGTTTTAGATCGATCTGTGCCACGCGGCGTGTTCTGATTCGTCCATACCGCTTCGTCCGGATCACATGCTGTAGGCCGTTGGATCTAACTGATATCGCACGGCGCAGGCTCATATTTACCCCTTCGCTCTCTTTCTATCCTAGCCGCTGGATCCTAATCGGACGACACCTAGCACCTTTGCCAGAGACGGGCGGCGCTGCGGTGGCTACTGGCGGCGCACGCTCGGGATGTGTAAGATACCTCCTTTGTAAAGGAAAGGATCCCTGTGATTGCAATGCTAGTCCCTGGATCAATGCTAGCATCCACAGTTTAAGATGAAGTACACAGATACAAAGGTCGTTTATTACATTCATTCCAGAGATAAAACATAGTCTTTTACAACTCAGGGCCAAAGGCCTAATACAAGAGTTTATGGAATAAGTAAATAAACACAAGTCCTCATCTTCATGTGCCACAGGCAAGCATGTTGAGTGTAGACTCATGACTCCTACTCATCATCGGAGTAACCTGCAACATCGCAAGTTACAGCCACAGTGGGTCAATACTTTGGAATAGTATTGACAAGTGATACCTTAGTAAATTTTAAGTGGACTATATTACTATATGCATTTTGGCTAAGTGTAGCTTGGCTTGCTTTGCTTGAAAATAGGTTTTCCCTATTAGTTAAAATCACTAAGTTTTTCTTTATCAAAAACTTCCCAAGAAACCACCAATATACATTGGGGTCCTTCACCCTTATTCACCCACAAGTTTTACTTAGAAATTGGAGTGATGAGATTCTTGCAGCTTCCATGTCTTGATGCTCAAGTTGTCCATTGCCATGGACCTGGCTAAGTACTTAGATTTTCCATCTGCAGAGGTTGTGCACTTTCCCCACCAGACTTTGTTTCCCAAGACAGGACCTTTCAGAAGCCTTTCCTTAGTCAAATGGACGCGCTCCAACCTATCATTCCCACTACCACCAACTGTCCAAGTGACTAAGTTCTAGGAACCTATATGATCATGGCAGAGCCCATATTGCCAAGTGGTTGCACTGTAAGCTTTCTCAACACTTGGCCTCCAAATCCCTTTGTGCCTGGGTGGCATACCACAAGTGAGATACACAAGCCAAATCCATGTCCTTGTGTAACCACTCAACCAAAAACCACCATTCAAGTCCCATTCCACCCAGGAAGTTCATTGACTTAGTTGTTTTATTAAGAAAAGCATGAGTCACAAAGGACTTAGAATTATTTCACATAGCATGTACATACTTTACCAACCCTTGTTTTCTACTAGCTAGGCTAAGCATGGCATAGTAACTTTACTTAGGAAAATTCCCTAACAATTCTACAATTCTACACTACATAGGATTTCCCAACATAACATTTGGCAAAAGTAGCATGCAAGACTTAGCAAAAATAATTCTAATGCTTATTCAAAATAAAGGGTGGAAATATCATGAAGTATCACTTGCCTTGGTAATGGGGAGAGTAGCACTCTTCACAATCACAGTCACTAGCAAAATCTACACAAAATTTGTAGCATACAATTACACACAATTTATATACAAACAAAAATATGAATGCATGCATGCAAGAAATTACTAAGTGATGTTTTTGAAAACTGTACCAAGCAAGTGTATGATACAGAAACAAAACAAGACACAAAGTTTGCTAACTAAACTAATTTATCTCTAAAACAATTTACTAAACAAAAACTATGCCCAAAATGGACCTAAACATGTTTCTGCATACAAAGTCATTTTAACAGATACTATTTGTTAAACACATTGCAGATTCAGAAAGGCCTTGATTCACACGGTATAAAATTTGCAAAAATAACGTGGGAATCTCAAGTTATAGCCATTTGAAATCTGGATCTAAATCTGTTTTTGAATTCTGTTTTTGAATCAACCCTAGCCACGCGTCGCGATATTACTAGCGCGTACCGGTTCGCACCGGATCACCCTTCTGTGCCTTTGGATCTAACTAACGCTGCACGGCTCAGATCTGACCATACCCCTTCGTTAAGTGAACTATTTCTACGCATAGGATCCAGATCTGACGGCTATAAATCTCCTAACCAGAAGCAAGGCGCTAGGCGCGGCGGCAATGCGCGTCATTCGCGGTGCTAGCGCTCTAGGTCGCCCGGGGAAGCAAGGAGGCACTTACCAGGACCGCAGTGGCGTGCTGAAGCTCGAGGTGGCTTTGGTTCGTCGAGGACGCGGACACGGCGAGATTTCGTCGGAGTAAGCGACGTCGGGCACGGTCGGTCGTCGACGTTGGCGAGGTTCCTCGTCGCGCTAAGCCAAGATAAAGGTACCGTTAGATGCGCACATCGACGTAGATTCTAGGTGTACCAGTCAGAGGGCAAGGGGCGGTGGCTATTTACGGAGGGAAGTCGCCGAAGTTCGTGCAGAGAACGGTGGCGGCCGGTCATCGACGTTGCTGGAGCTACGGGTCATGCGAGGTTAAAAGGAAAGGGTCAGTAGGTGCGCAAGGACTCGCTGATCTTGACAGCATGAACGAGAGACATAGGGGAGCACTGAACTCACCGGGTCGCGGCTCGTCGGAACAAGGCGGCGTCGTGCGAGTTAATGGCGACTGGTGGCGTGGAGGTGAAATTGTTTGGGGAAATGGTCGCGAGGATGGGGGGATCTTATAGCCCGAGGCTCGACAAGAAACACTTGCTGCATCAATGCCAATTAAGCTCATGAAATCGGTGCAGACGGGCAACGCGGAGGTCGTCTGCGGAATCGAGGAAACGGGCGGCGTGGGCCAGCAGCTTGGCGTGAAATAAGCAGAGGGGGTGTGGGGTCTGGCTGTCAGCGGCGGAGTGGGTGTGCTCGTGCGTGCGGAAGGAAAAGAAATGCCCCGGGTGGGCTAGTTGGGCCTGTTTCGTTGCTGGGCTAGATTGGTGGCGCCTGGCCTTTTTCATTTGTTTGCTTGTTTTCTTTTTCTGATTCGATTTTCTAAATAGATTTTCAAATGACTTCAAGTTCAATTTGAATTCAAATTTTCCTGGGATCTTTGCAGTGAGCAGTAGTCTCAAATATAGGCATAATATCATGTGGTTGCTTTGCAAAGGCTTGGTCAAGCTTGGAGATCAAAATATCAGAGACTTGGCACTTGGTTTGCAAAATTTGAAAAAATGGTTTTTGAACCTGTTTCCAATTTGAAAACTTGGTTTAAATTCTACACTTAAACCTATATTCATAGAAGGCAACAAACTTGGTTTATAATCAATCAAACTTTCAAATGGGGATAGCCATTTGATTTTAATCTGTTCACATAAAATCATAGCACTATGTGCTTCTGTTTTTCTGAAATGAGTTTGAAATTTGATCTCAAATCTATATGCATGGATGAATGATATGCAAACTTTGGAAATTTTGATTTTTGGGATGTTACAGGATGCGGAGGTGCTGGCGGTACAGGAAGCAAAGGAAGGTGAGGAGATGCTCACAGTGATCGCAGGGCGACGCCGAAGCTCAACGTGGAGTCGTCTTGGCATGGGGCGCACGGGGACAGGAGGAATCGCTCACCGGAGTTGGTTTGGGCGGCGGTGCTCTCAGTTCGTCGTCGCTGGCATCGTTTGGAACCACGCTAAGCCAAAAGAGAGGCACGGTTAGATGCGCACAAGGGTTGCGAGTAAGGGAGCATCATCGGGAGGTGCTGGGGCGGTCGAGGCTTACCAAGGGAGTTCGTCGGAGAAACGACAGACGGCGGTGGCGAGTTGAGGTTGACGAAGCCGACGTTATGGGGCACTCGCGGGCGAACCATTGGCACGGGGAGATGCGCCAGGAGGTGAGGAGCGAGTTCGTGTTCAGTGGGAGGCGAGAGGCGGCGGGGTGTGGTCGGAATTGGAGCAAAGGCTCGTCGGAGACCGCGGTGGTGCGAGCAACAATGGGAGCGGCCTAGGGGCAGAGAGTGGGTGGTTCCTGGGGGAAAACGGAGAGGAGGAGCAGGGGTTTAAGTGTGTGTGATCGGGGCGGGGTTTACTCCAGCATTTAGAGCGAATTTAACGGATTGATTTCCGGCCAGAAACGGCAGCGAGGAGAGGGACGAGGTCATCGGCGGGTGAAGACGATGGATACGTGGCGGTGGGGTCTATCTGGCAGTGAGGGAGAGAGAGGGGAATGGGTCCACTTGTCATCGTCTTTATGGGTGTGTGTTCGAGTGAAAAACGTTTCTCTGAGGGGAAAGAAAGGTGGGCTGCGAGTTGGGCCTTGCTAGGATGCTGTTGTTTCTTTTTTTTTGTACAGAATCTTTTTCCTTTTTGAATTTCTGTATTGGTTTTCAAACAATTAAATCAAACACCAAATGAATTCAAACCACAACCAAAATTGGTGTAGGTTTAAATTTTGTTTTGCAAAACATTCTGAAGTCAATTTTGAATAAAACCTTATTCATTTTGGGGGTCTTTTATTTATTCAAAAAGGCCCTAGTTTTAAATCAAAATAGGTTTTAATAATATTTTCAAACACCAATTTCAAATCAAATTCACCACCAAACTTTGTAAAATTTTTAGTTCTGTTTAACAACACAAATCTGAAGTCCCAAATAAAATAATAATTTTATTCTTTTTAGGATCTATTTAATAATTAAATAAAATAGACCTTAATTATTAATTCAAATAGGTTTTGATTTATTTAATAAAATCTCCATTTGAAAACTAAATATTATCAAAAACCAAATCAGTAGGTTTTATTTGAAAATATAAAATACTTGGAAAACTTGTTTAAAATAAAAGAATAAATTTTAATGTTTAATTAAAATAGTGAAACCTTTATTTCTAATAAAATTGGATATTAAATCCTTATTATTTTATTTAAACAAACCTTTACTATATTTATCAAATAGAAATACTTTATTTCAAAAGCTTGGCCAAGGTTTAATTTGGCTCTATATAAAAAAATCCTTATTTATAAATCTACCTTTTCTTTTGAAAACCAAATCTTTTATTAAAAGATCCAAAATAGTAATTTTAAATATTTTGAAGTTTATTGTTTATTTATCTTTTTAAATCCCTTTAGGATTTCATTTGATCCAAATAGGTTTTGAAAGTTTCCAATTGGAATCAAAAAGTTTCTTCTCACCCTAAAAATCAACAAAGTTTTATTTTATTCATTTATTTTTCACATTACAAGATTTGGAAAATCTTGGGATGTGACAAGATACGGTGGCCTCCTCTTCAACAGAAGCTGAATATATTGCCGCCTCAGAGGCTGCAAAGGAAGCTGTTTGGATTAGGAATTTCCTGATCGCTCTTGGTGTGGTTCAGGGCGCGTCCAATCCCATGGACGTTTATTGTGACAACAATGGTGCCATTGCACATGCCAAGGAACCTAGACAGCACCAGAAGAACAAACATATTCGCATGCGTTACCATCAGATTCGAGAGTTCGTTGAGGATGGTAGTGTCATGATATGCAAAATACATACGGACTCAAATGTTGCTGATCCTTTTACAAAGCCACTCTCGCAGCCTGCGCATGAGGCGCACGCAAGAGCAATAGGTATTAGATACAATCTAGATTGACTCTAGTGCAAGTGGGAGACTGAAGTAAATATGCCCTAGAGGCAATCATAGAGATGATTATATTTCTTATGTATCCATGAGTTATTGTAATGTTCCTTAAATATCCATATCAGGCAACTTGTATTGATTGGCAATTATCTGAATTGTTTGTCAAACTCTATACTTGTATGGTTATTTAAGAGTTGTCCCTAGTTGGAGTTCATGTGAGGACACACGTGAATATTAGACTAGCACATCGATTGGTTGATGATTATGTTTCGCAAGTCATAGACATGGAGATGTCAAACCAATGATGTGGACACATGTTATGAACATGGGGTTGGACTGGCCGAACTTGAGACTGGCAATTAGTTGCAGCTCTCTCTCTACACATCGTGTACGTTTTGTCCTTAGACCTGAGATTGTCGCATGTACTTGAGATGTGGATCGACATACTTTGGGGATATCAGACGCTACTCCGTAACTAGGTAGTTATAAAGGTAGCTTTCGGGTTTGCCCTGAAGCATGTTGCAAGGCATGGTCAATCAAGATGGGATTTGCCCCTCTCTACTTGAGAGAGATATATCTGGGCCCCTCGAGTGATCGGATCCAGAATGCATGGCCGTACTACATATGGTTAAGAGTTAACATAGTAAAGGGATTCCGAATCACAGTATCGAGAAAGGGAGGTCAGCTTGGAGCTAGACCAAATATCGTGAGGCAAAGGAAAATACATGTACTAAACTTTGTGATGGTTCGTCCGATATGATCTTTGCATGCGTTTAGGAGTTGGCACGTCTTGCTAGAGGCCTCTACCAACTATTGACAGAATAAGTGTATTCGTGTCATGTCTATGCGTATATGAACCTATAGGGTCACACACTTAAGGGGCTGGAAGCCTAATGAGGATTAGATCTGAATTGGACCAGGCTTAGGGTACTAATGGGCTGCTAATGTAGAAGCCCACTAGGGACGCCTATATAAGAGAGGGTGGGGCGAGCTGACCAGGGTTAGACCATTCCACCCAGCCGCCACTCCTCACGTCTGTGTTGCACGCACGGACCTAGCAGTCCGGCGTCTGACACTTCCATCATGTACGTGTGGATACCTCGGAGGCGCTGTATCTATAGCGCTTGGACGAGCCGCGCAAGGGAAGATGCTCGTGGGACGAGAACGAGGAGGAGACGTAGATCATCTACACTGCCTCGACGCGCTTCATCAAATTCCGCAACTGCGCGTCTAGTGGTAATCCCGTGATCTATGAGAACAGTAATCTTGGTTTACGCGGTATAAAATTTTGATTTGCGCTAGTGTAGCCTACCCGTATCCCTTCAGTCTCCTCATTGCTAGCAACACATGTGTGACATTTTCTTCCTCCTACTGGTTCGATAACCTCGGTTTCTTACTGAGGGAAACTTGTTGTTGTGATGCTTCATACCTTGCTCTTGGGGTTTCCAATGAAGCGTCCCACGACAAAAGTGTTGGGCGCCATCAAGCTATTTTCTTGCGCCGTTGCCGGGGAGGCTAAGGACGTCTTCACAAGGGGAGTCCTCCACTTCCTTTCTCTTTACTTTGTTTTTAGTTTGCTTTGTTTCTTTTGCTTCGTTTTGTTTGCCTCTTTTCAAAAAACCCAAAAAAATAGTCTAGTTTGGTTGCTAGCTTTATTCAAAAACACACAAAAAATTAGTTCCTCCTCTAGTTGCCGGTCTGTTATTGCCTTGCTTGGTCATGCTTTCTATCAATGGATGGTTTCTTTGAAACTAGTTCTTATTGGCAAGGTGGGTTCACGGAAGAACAAAAATATTATTATAAGGAACACCGTTTGTCACAAAGAGGAAAACACTTATGGGAACAAATTGATAAGTTGAATACTATTGCTAGAGACGTGTGCTCTACTTATAATGTTACTTATTGATTTGATAAATTTTGTTGTTGTAGGAGGTATAAACACCTGCCTTTTTAATGTGAGTATAATGATAATGTTACTATATCTTCTTATATTAAAGGAAATTGTGACTTTTATGATGTGGAACAAATTGAAGAATTTATTGCCTTCAAGGGTGCATTTGAACTTGCCAGTTTGCTTGAAAATACTGATGATGCACCTTATGAACATGAGGTTTATGAGATACTTAAATTTTTCTTTGATAATTACAAGAAAGAAAATAGCTACATTCTTCAATATTTTAATAAGTGATTTCCACAAATGGAAGAGACTAATGCCTTGCAGGAGCCTATGGAAGAAGAAATTGCTGAAACAGGAAGCTCGTTAGATGAAAAAGAGGAGGATGAATGTTATGCTCCTGTGGATCCTTTTGAAATATCTACTATGGGTAAAACTTGTGATGATGTTCATATGCCTGTTACCTATAGTAGTGATCATGATTGGGAAAAGCACACTACTTTTGATATTGAAAATCTCTTTGGTACCAATTCTGAAAATTCTATTGCCTATGATGATACTTTACCTCCAATTTATGATGATTACAATGATGATTATGATATTTTAAGTCCACCTACTATTGAGGAGAAAATTGATTGTGATTACAATATGCCTCCTATATTTTATGATTATGGTGATGAGAATAATCATGATAGCTGTTTTGTTGAATTTGCTCCCACTACTTATGTGGAGAGTAATAATCATTTTATGCATGTGGCTCGTGATAAGATTATTTTATGTGATAGCTATATTGTTGAGTTTATTCATGATGCTACTGAAAGTTATTATGAGAGAGGGAAACATGGTGACATGGTTATACCCTACGGGTACGTAACTTCAGCATACCTGGTCCAGCCCAAGGAAGGCCCACAGCAGATATACGCTGGCCCATGAAGATTTTCGGGTGGCCAAGGCCCATGAAGACTTCGGATCCTTGGAGAGTAAGACTAGCGTAGATAGGAAATTCAAAGGGGTAAAACCCTAGAACTTGTAACCGACTAGGACTTCGCCTGGGACCTGCCTAAGTCTATATAAAGGCCAGGAGGGCACGTCCTAGATCTCTCGACTCATACTTTCGCACACACCTCCACGCCAGATCGAATCTGCGCACCCTGTAACCTTCGGTTCCGCCGTAATCAAGAGCAGACAAGCAGGAGTAGGGTTTTCCCTCCGGGGGCCTGAACCTGGGTAAATCTCGTGTCCCTGTTGCTTGCATTGCGTTCCGATCTCCAAAGATCCCATCTTCTCCAAAACCCAAGTCCATAACAATGGGCATTGACGAGATTAAACCTCGTCAATTGGCACCGTCTGTGGGAATCGGGGCTGCTGATTGTGCGATCGTGACGGTTCTGACCCGACCGATCTACAACTCCGCGGTGACGGAGAATCACCTTCTCTTCGGGACCTTCGACTTCACCGCCCACTCGCCGGCCACCATGAAAGATTTTGAGCCCGTAGGGACGGACTCGAAATTTTGTTCGGAAGCTTCTGCTTCCAGGTGGGACAAACTGGCACCCTCCGCCTTCTTGAGCGGGTGCCCATGCCATCAATCAGGCCCGCCTCGTGGGCTCCGCACCCCGTGCTATGCACGTCACCATCGACAGATGAGTTCTACAACAGCAGCAGCTGCAACTCCGATCTGTGCGATCCACCTTCGGATGAAGGGACCTATGGTTCCGGATCGAAAATGCGGCGGCCAACCGATCTACGAGCGCTACCTATGCGCCGCGGTCATCCAGGATCAACAAACGCCTAACCCACCGCCCAACACGAACCCCAACCCGCAGGACGGAAACGGCGGAAACGGCGGGAACAGAAGAAGCCAATCCCCCCACCCGAAGCGGAAAATAATGGCCACGTCATCCAACTTATCAAAGAAGGATGGGTCCAGGCACGCCGCGCCGTCGCGGGCGACATAGTCCTACCCGTGGACTCCCCACGTGACCTACTGATGGCGTACCACTACCTCCTCATCGAGGAGCACAAGAAGCAAGTCAAGATGCAGGAGACGCTCGACAAGCGCAAGCAAGCAGCCTCCGAGTCTAGCGCCGCGACGGCGCTCTCGCCATGGCACCCGGCTCCGGCCTGAGCGGAATGGAAACAAGCACCGCTCGCGGGTGGAGAACATGGATCCCAAGGAACGCCGTGATGTGACCCGAAATCTCCACACGTCGTTCATGGATATGGATGTCGACGGCAACATCATCTCGAAGACACCGCAAGCTGCGATCCTGGCAGCCATTGCGTATCTCGCGGCCCACCAACCTCCGGAAGGGGACCCGAAAAGAGCCATGCATAAGTCCGCACTCACCGTACTCGGACTCGTCGGAGCTGCGCTCCACGAAGACGCTCCTGCGGAGCCGAAGAAAAAAGCTCTGGTCAGGCGCGACCATAGCCCCACCCCTTCATCCGAAGAGGAGGAGGAGCACGACCTTCCTCGAAGGAAGAAGATCTCGCATCGCCATAAACGCGACTACGATGCCAGAGACGCGCTTACACAGCGCAAAATCGACAAAGCGCGAGCCAAACGCGCATGCTCGTCCGAGTCCGAGATGGATGAAGATGAAGGAAAACTCTGTGGAGCTTGATGCTTCAGCAGATCTGTTCGGCGAACAAAGATGCCACGCAATTTCAAGCTTCCTTCGGATACTCCGAAGTTCAACGGCACGCAAGATCCAAAATCTTGGCTCAACGATCACCTGTCATCCGTCAAGCTGCACGGCAGTAACAAAGAAACCGCCATGCAATGCCTCCACTGCGGTGACAGGTAGCGCAGATCCGCTCGATAGCCTATCATCGGGATCCATCCGAAGTTGGGAGGAGCTAGCTTACGGCTTCATCCGAAATTTCAAGGGCACCGAGAAGAGGCCGCGTCAATCAAGAGTTGCGAGCCCGCACTTTCGAGAACGGGGGAATCTATTCGCTCGTACATATTACGATGGTCTACCACCAAGAACTCCGCAGCGCATATCTCCGAGGAGAGGGCCATCGACTCCTTCAGAGACGGCGTCAAACGCCAAGATTTCAAGGAAGAACTTGGGCGTGTCAAGCCCAAGACACTCGACCACCTCATGGAAATTGCCAGCGTTGGGACGGCGAAGATTGCATCCATGGCGCAATCGGATGAAGAGGACGACTACGGGCAAGGCGAACACCGCGGAAGAGGAGATCGCGTGTCTCACGAAGACCGCGACGGACGACATGGTCGCGGCGGCTCGCCGACCGCCGCGACAACAACCGCAGCGGCGGAGGTTACCGTGGAGAAATCTCCGAGACAACTGACGATCAAGACCGCGATCGTGGCAACGCGATCGCGACAACGGACCCCCAAAGATTGAAAAACTTTCGGGTCCATGCACCATCCACTTCTACATCGACAAACAAGATGGCAAAAAGCGAAAGCTCCACATGCTCAAGGACCGCGAGTTCCGAAACTCAGCGAAAGCATGGCGCAGATGAGGCAACAAGCCCCAATCCTGCGTTGAAAGCGTACCGCCAGAGAAATAGCACGGAGCTCCTCCACCGCCACCTATTGAGGCCCAAACCAACCATCGCACGGTATCAAAACAACGCCGGGGTCGTATACCCCCCACCAAAGGGAGCACTAAATATGATCCGAAGGGACGCCCCACAAACAGGGTACAAAAGAAAATCACCCGACAAATCAACTTGGTCGTGGCAACTCCGCCTGCAATCCCTGAGTACTTCATCGGATCGGAGTCCTGCATCACGTTCACTCGCGCGGATCACCCTTGCGGATCCCGCCCGATTCATGCTGCCACGGTCTTTGGGCGTAGATTGGAGGCTTCGAGATGAGTCGCGTCTTCATGGACGGTGGCAGCGGCATCAACCTAATGTTCGCAAGCACCCTAGCAGCTATGCGGATCCCGCAATGCAGCCTGGAACAATCAGACACAACGTTCCACGGCATTGTACCAGGAAAGGGCATATTCCCCCTGGGCAAAATAGGGCTCGACGTCATCTTCGGGAAGCCAGACAACTTTCGGCAGGAGCGACTCGAATTCGAAGTGGTGGACTGGCTGTCACAATACCACGCCATCCTAGGGCGTGTAGCATTCGCAAGGTTCCTGGCCGTCCCACACTACGCATACCTACTACTCAAGATGCAAGGACCAAGGGGCATCATCATAGTCCATGGGAGCTTCACCCGATCGGACCAATGCGACAGGGATTTCAATAAAATCTCCCAGTCTTTCGGCATGCAAGACGAGCTTGTAAGGCTCCGCGAGGTGACAGACAATGGGCTACCCCCAGTCACAAGGCAGAACGCACCTAGCATGTCCTTCGACTCCACCGTCAACACCAAGAAAGTACAGGTCCATCCGACGGATGCCTCCAAGACGGCCTTGATCGCCAATGACCTCAGCACCGCATAGGAAGGCGCGCTCGTCGAATTCCTCCGTGAGCGCTGGGAAATCTTCGCCTGGTGTCCTGCGGACATGCCAGGAGTTCCCAGGGAATTCGCCGAGCATGCACTCAATGTCTTTCCAGACACCAAGCCAGTCAAGCAGTCCATCTGAAGACTGTCGGAGCCACGAGCCGAAGCTATCGGCAAGGAAATCAATAGACTGCTCGCTGCAGACTTCATCAGGGAAATCAAAGAAAGCGAGTGGCTTGCAAACACGGTGATGGTCCCGAAGAAGGACACGGACATCCTGCGGATGTGTGTGGACTTCACGTCACTAAATAAGCATTGCCCAAAGGACCACTTCCCTCTCCCACGGATCGACCAGATTATCGATTCATTGCGAGTTCGCGAAACTCTCCTTCCTCGGCGCCTACTCGGGCTATAACCAGATTCGGCTCAAGGTCGAAGATCGAGAAAAGCGGCGTTTATTACACCGTTCGGAGTATTCGTTACAACACAATGCCCTTCGGGCTAAAACGCGGTGCCACGTACCGGCGATGCATGCGAGCTGCCTCAAGGACCAAATTGGTCGCATAGCGTCCAAATTTATGTCGGCGACATAGTAATAAAAACAAGAGAGGCAAGGACACTTATCGGCGATCTCCGCGAGACGTTCGACAACCTTGATCGCTAGGATCAAGCTCAATCTCGAAAAGTCGCCTTGGCGTCCCATCGGTCATTTCGGGTACTTCATCTCTCAACGAGGATCGGCGAACCGAAGAAAATCAAAGCCATCATGACGATGGAAGCCGAAAAACCTCAAGGGCGCCCAAAGCTCGCGGATCAGCGGCGGCTAAGTGTTCATCGGCCGTATGGGCGAGAAGGCCCTACCATTCTACCGGGCTGCGTCAGCGAACAAGTTCGTGGACGCCAGAAGCCAACGACGCATTCGAAAGCCTCAAGCGGCTCCTCTCCACCTCGCCCGTTTTGGTCACGCCAAAGGAGCGCGAGCCCCTGCTGCTGTACATAGCAGCCACACATCAGGTGGTCAGCACCGTACTCGTGGTCGAACGACCCGAAGAAGGCAAGACCCACGGGGTCCAAAGGCAATTTACTACCTCAAATGGTAATCGACACCAACAAAGCAAAGGTACCCTCACTACGAAGCTATCTCGGCGTATTCATGATGGCTCGACGATTGAGCCATTACTTCCTGGAGCACCAAGTGATGGTGCCAACGAAGCACCCCCGAAAGATCTGAATAATCCAGAGGCCACGGGATGGGTGGCCCTGGGGAATTGAACTATCACCCTTGGACATCGTCTCGAAGCGACACCAATCAAATCTCAAGTCCTTCCGGACTTCCACGGTGCCTTTGGATGGAGCTGCAATGCGGACACCCTAGACATGTCGCGATCTGGACAATGCATTTTGACGGCTCCAAGCACAAAGCGAGGCGGGGGGTCATCTTGACCTCCCGCAAGGTGACAAGATGAAATCGTTCTTCGAATGAAATTCAGAGCCTCCAACAATGAAGCCGAATACGAAGCCCTCATCCATGGCATGAGGATGGCAAAGATATGCGGCGCAACGCACCTGGTCATCTATGGTGACTCCAACCTCGTCGTCCAGCAGACGATGAATGAGTGTGACGCACACGCCGAAAACATGATCGCGTACCACGCGCTCTACAACGCACTCGAAGGAGAATTCGACGGCTGCGAACTTCGGCACGTTGAAAGAGAGAGCAACGAGGAAGCCGATAGACTCGCCAACATCGGCTCCACTTGCGCAAAGGTACCACCAGGTGTGTTCCTCGAACAAATCTGCGTGCCATCCATCAAGCGGAAATTCCCCAAGAGATCACCTGAAGAAGCAGAACACTCGGGGGCTACGCTACCCGAAGGACATGAAGGACCCGAGAAACTAGACACAGAGGTATCTATGGTCAACCTGATGCAGGTCATGGCAGTCGAAGAAGCTTGGACACGACCATACCTCCAGTTCTTGATAACTGGAGAATTGCCTGACAGCCCAACAGACGCCCGACGCATATCTCGCCGGTCAAAAGCCTTCACCATCATCAATGGCGAGCTGTACAAGCGCGGCATCACGGGTATACTTCAACCGTGCGTCACCATCGACGACGGCAAAGCCATACTCCAAGACATCCACAATGGCATCTGCGGCCATCACGCAGGCAGCCGCTCCCTTGTCGCTAAAGCTCTACGAGTAGGATTCTACTGGCCGACGGCCATGAGCGACGCAAAGGACATCGTCCGAAGATGCAACGGATGCCAACGGTTCGCCGACAAACCGCACGCACCTGGGTCCGAGCTCAGGACAATACCTATAGCTTGGCCTTTCGCTCAATGGGGCCTCGACATGATCGGCAAACTGCCAAAATCCTCGAAAGGAGGACACGTCTTCCTCCTGGTCACAGTCGACAAATTCACCAAGTGGATCGAGGCCATGCCGGTCACCAACCAGAAAGGCAAAACTGCCATCAAGTTCTTCGAGTCTATTGTCTACAGGTTCGGCATACCACACAACATCATCACCGACAACGGATCGAACTTCATCTCCGAAGAATTCCAGGACTTCTGCGAAGGCCTTGGGATCAACATCACATATGCCTCAGTGGCACACCCGCAAACGAACGGGCAAGTGGAAAAGGCCAACGGCCTAATCGGCGCCGGCACCAAGAAGCGCCTCATGAGCTCACTCGAACAAAAAACTGGAAATTGGACGAAAGAGCTACCCTCCGTCCTGTGGAGCCTACGAACTACGCCAAACAGCTCCACCGGCTACACACCGTTCTTCATGGTACACGGGCGAAGGCTGCTACCAGTAGAAATCGCCACCAGGCCCCACGGTCGTCGCCTATAGTGAAGTCAATCCACGATCGCCTCAAGACTCAGCCGATACACTTGACGGCACGGGATATAGCAAAGCTCGATCGGTGTGCAGAAGTTTCCGCAACTACCGGCCGCCTGCGCCAAGGTCCTTCGTCAAGGAGACCTCGTCTTGCGAAGCAAAAGCGACCGAATAAATTGAGTCGCCATGGGAAGGACCCTCGTCATCACCGGTCATCCCGGTGGCGCCTATCGCCTCAAGCATGGAGTCCGGAGTCGCATACTCCAACCCATGGAATATCTCGCTTTCTGACGATTCTATCCGTAGCAACCTACCCCCTTCTTTTACTTTCAATAAGGCTTCCAGCCAAGGCTACTCAGCCGAACAATGTACCTCCTCCATTACGATATAAATAAAGCTAAGTGTCTCGCCCCAAAACTTCGATTCACTATTTTCTGAAACTATATTACATGCTACAAACGCACTCGGGGGCTCCCCCCACCTCACGATTTCATCGACTGAGGACCTAACGTGTACACCTGAGTAGCTGACAATGTCAGACAAACAAAAAGGACACGTACCCAATTAAAGCACTGCGTGCTCACAAACAAACAAACCTTCACAACAAAGGGCTGCCATGCGAAATATACAAATTTTACATCTCTCTCTTTTACAGTACTACCTATGTTGAAGAATAACTTGGGCACGCTGCTCAAACAAATCTGTTGACATCTTGCCTCACCCAGCGTAATGCGGACGCATGTCCCACTCGCCACCATCGTATGCGAAGAGGTGGCCCGGCGGCAGCCAAATCCACATCAGGCCGGTGCAGCCTCACAAGAGACAACGCAGCCTTCACTCCTGCGACAAGCTGTTGTCGCACCAACTCCTTGACATTGCTTACGTTCCGAAATTTCGACAGAAGACCCGCAAGGTTTGTTGGCATGGCATCCAAAGGGAACATGACGTGCAGCACCGAGGAAAGCGATGTCTGTACTTGGCGGAGCACCCGTGAAACTTGATGAACACGATCCTGCACCGTCACCAGGGCTATGGCACGATCACGATCCATCCAGAAGAAGCCGCCGGCCTCCATGTCCTGTTGAGTCAAGCAATTGACCCGAATAGCGACACGCTCTTTTTCTTCCCTCGGAGCAAGATTTGCACCTGCAGCAATCGGACAAAATAAGAGTACGGCCAGCAGGCTCATCCGAAGACCAGAGCTACAGCTCGACCAAAGAACAACTTACATTGCAGCTGCTCGGACAGCCGGACCAACTCCGCCATCAAGTACTCCTCTCTGGCTGCGCCATGATCCGCCTTGGACTTCCAAACGTCGGCATGACCGTGTAGCCCGAGCAACTCCCTCTCGAGACTTCGCACACGATCCCGAAGGAAAGTAAGCTGCGAGGAATCATCCAAGGATGGATGCAATGGCATTGCGGATGGGGCGTCAACAGGGTCAGCACTCGAAGGAACCTAGAGCGGCAGCAAAAGAAAGGAACACAAACATTCAGCCAAGGATGGAGCACAACTCAGAGGAATTCATTAAATATATAAAGCCACTACGTGGCACAAGGATGGTGTTCTTCAAGATATTTACAACAAAAACAGACTACAAACTAGCCTACGTTTACTACGCCTAAGATGCAGGACCCTGAGTCGCCTTGAGCTAGGCGCTAGCTTTGGCCCCACCTGCCGCGCAAGGCATACTCGATCGCAAATCAATGAGCTTGGGCCCATATCGCTGCGGCGGCGTAATAGGCAGCAAAGGCTACCTCGGATCCATCCGCAGCCGTCGGCATCCGAGAAGTGATCTAGGGCAGATCCAGCTCCGCTCCAGCCGCCATGGCCATCGCCAGCCCGACGGATGCGCCGATGCCCTTCTGCTTGCGTTTATACGCCGCAGGCGCTTCGGCTGACAGAGCCTCCGCCAGAGCATCCACATCGTCAAGGGCTGCGCCCTTCGGGACAAGCTCCTTGTAGAAGCGACCAATGACCTCTTTCGCCTTGGCGAGGGAGTTGACGGAGATGCTGCAGCGGTCTTAGACCGCCACAGTGGCATCATCTAGAGCACTCCCGTGCTCCAGAGCACCGCGGTCGAACTCAATGCCTGCGGCATCTGAGACAAAAGAAGAAAAACATGAAGAAAAGCCGCATAGAAGAAGACCCGAAGAAAAAGAAACAAGTACAAAACTAGCACTCACCCGAAATAGCCTTGGCAGCAGCCATGAGCTTCGCCGCCACCTCTTTTTCGCGAGCATCCGCAACCGTGGCCAGTTGCTCCTCACGATCTGCGGCTTCCTGCTGTAGACGCTCCTTCGCTTCGGCTGCCTTAGTCAGCTCTAGCTCAAGGCGTTCTTTCACACCAACGGCGGCTCCGGCCTTCTGCTCCGATTGACCAAGGCTCTTCTTGAGAGCGTCAACCTCACGGAGAGACTTGTTATGCTCCTCTGCATTCACAACAAACAAATGTCAAAGAACTGAACCAGGATACATAAGAGAAAAGGCAGATAGATACCTTGAAGCTGCCGAAGGTTCGCCTCCAGCACCAGGCGCTCCTGCACTAGTCGCTTGGCCTCCTGCACAAAAGGCTGCAAAAAAGAAATGGCAGTAAGAAACGGGCTTGGGGGCTACGCCCAACACAAAGGAGTAAAAACAAGATTCGCACACGAAGACACTCGGGGGCTCCCCCCATGAGGTAGGAAAAACTAACATGCTCTCATGACGACCCCGAAGGACCGCCTGTGAAATTCTGAGGCGCAGCCACCTGCAACTGGACATGGACCCCCTCTAGGATACCCCAATATGATGGTCCCCTATGCACATGGCTCTACTTCCACTCTGTCACCCTACGTGTACGAACCTCCTACACTGTACGTGATACGTCGAAAACGTATCTATAATTTTTGATGTTCCATGCTTCTTTAGTATCTACTTTTATTTGCTTTAACTACACTTTGAGGTATTTTTATATGTTTTCTGGAACTAACCTATAAACAAGTTGCCATAGTGCTAGTTGCATGTTTTCTTCTGTTTTTGGTTCCAGAAAGGCAGAAAATCAATATTCTTGGAATTGGACGGGACAAAAGCCAAAGTCAATATTTTACCGTGGGCGACATGAAGTCCAGAGGAAAGACGGAGGGGCGAGCCAGGGCGCCAAACCCCCCTAGGTGCGGCCAAGGTGGGCCCGCGCCTAGGAAGGGTGTGGCCCCCTGGTCGCCTCCCAGCCTCGCCTCTTAGACTATAAGAAGCCCCCGATGCAGAAACCTTAGGCACCCGATCAAAACTCCATGAACTTGTCGGAACCCCTTCGCGACAAGGCGTGCTTTATAGATTGAAACATTTCCATCCATATCAGTTTTCTTCTTAAAGACCCATTTGCACTCGACGGGTCTCGCACCGTCTGGCAGATCAACCAAGTTCCAAACTTGATTTTCATCCATGGACTTTATCTCGGATCTCATGGCTCCAAGCCATGACTCGGAATCAGATCCCACCATCGCTTCCGAATAATTTGCCGGCTCATCACCGGTAACACATCACGAACACTTCGTAATCTTGCCGATCTTCGTAGTACAGTCGCTATCGGCTCATTTGCCACGATCGGCTCAACCTCCAAGGTTTTGCCGATTCGCTATTAGCCGATTCCTCTCGAATTTCTTCGAGTTGCACCGGCTCCCACTTACTCCCCCGGTAGAAACTCTTTCTCAAGGAAGACACCGCCCGAGCGACAAACACTTTGCCCTCTTCTCGGTTGTAGAAGTAGTAACCCAAGGTTTCCCTCGGATACCCCACGAAAATACATTTATCCGACTTGGCGTAAGCTTGTCCGGAAGTCGCTTGACATAAGCTTCACAACCCCAAATCTTAAGAAAAGACAAACTCGGCTTTTGCCTGTCCACATCTCATGCGGTGTCTTCTACCGATTTTGATGGTACTTTGTTTAGTGTGAACGCCATGCTTTCTAGACAATAACCCCAAAATGATAAAGGCGGATCTGTCTGACTCATCATTGATCGTACCATGTCCAACAAGGTCCGATTCCGCCTTTCCAAACACCATTCCTTTGTATGCGTTCTGGCGGAGTAAGTTGAGGAACTATTCCACAAATTTTCAGATG
Organism: Avena longiglumis; assembly: GCA_030063025.1. Lineage (NCBI taxonomy): Eukaryota > Viridiplantae > Streptophyta > Magnoliopsida > Poales > Poaceae > Avena > Avena longiglumis. The sequence continues at coordinate 79,801,898 of CP125976.1, forward strand.
GTCATCAAACTCATGGCTCATGTACTCGCCTCCTCGGTCGACCAAGAAACTTTATTTTCTTGCCGAGTTGATTTTGTGCTTCATTCGAATTCTTTGAACTTTTCAAAGGCTTCCGACTTATGTTTCATCAAGTAGATATATCCATACCTACTCAAATCATCGGTGAAGGTAATGAAGTACTCATAACCACCCACATCGTGCTCATTGGTCCACATACATCACTATGTACTAGTCCCAACAAGTCGGACGCCCTTTGCAACTCTTTGCAAAAGGTGTCTTGGTCATTTTGCCGAGTAGGCAAGATTTGCATGTCTCGACGACTCCAAGTCGAGCGGGTTAGGAGTCCATCATCATGGAGCTTCTTCATGCGTTTCCAACTTATATGACCAAGCCGATTGCCAAAAGTAAGTCATATTCAGATCATTTGGTTTCAACCTTTTAACATTTATGTTATAAACCGACTCACCATCAAGATTCAAAATAAATAACCCGTTACGAGCGGGTGCAAAGCCGTGAAACATATCATTCAAATACAAAGAACAACCATTATTCTTGATATTCGACTCATAGCCTTGCCTCATCAAACATGAAGCGAAATAATGTTTGGTGAGCACCGGAACATAATAACAATTATTTAGTTCCATAATGAATCCGGAAGGTAAATGAAGTTGCATCGTCGACTTCCAACGCAAAGAACTCTTGCTTTGTTGCCGACTCGAATATCAACCTCGCCTTGCTACGCTCCTAGTTCTTACCCCTCGCAACGAGTTGCGGATGTGAATCGATCCGTATCATATACCCAAGAACTATTAGGTGCATCGCCAAGATATATGTCTATAACATTGCAAACAAGTGTACCGAGTGAAGTCATACCTCCACTCTTGGCTTTGTCGGCCAAGTACTTGCTGATTCCTCTTCCAATGGCCATCCGCCTTGCGGAGAAGCAAGTGGATCCGGTGAAGGAGATGGCTTAGTCCCGAGGAAGCGCTTGGGACAGGTCCGAGCACCTTTCCTCCGACTTGGCCTTCTTCTTAGTCCAAGAACTCTTCTTGAACTTAGCCTTATTCGCACCATCAACACTTGGTGGTGCCCTTCTTGAGATCCGCCTCTGCTTGAGCATCCCATGCAATTCAGTGAGCTTCTTATCCATACCATGCATGTGGTAGTTCAAATGAACTGCCCATATGCACTAGGAAGAGAGTTCAATTATATCCGTAGCGAACTCTTCGCTATGGGGTAGCCAAGCCTCTCCAGACATCGCACGTAACCAACCATTTTGATCACATGCGGACTCGGTGGATCACCATCCTTAAGCTTGCAACTCAAAAAGCCCGAGAGACTTGATACCTCGGTCTTCGCTGAGCTCGAACATACTTTTGAGGCTTTCGATCATATCGTAGGCCTCAACATGCTCGAACTGCTTTTGCAAGTCCGGTTCCATGTGAGCAAGCATAAGATGGCTAATATCCGTGGACTCATCTTTAGCCCGACGGTAGGCATTGGTGGCTGCGATCGCATTCTCATTCGGCTCATCGGAAGTGGGTTGTCTAGGACATGGTCCTTCTTTTCTTGTTTGAGAACAATTCTCGATTTCGATACCGTTGGTAAAATTAGTGTCGTTCAGTTTATCTTTCTCAAGAATGGTTCTCAACGCAGTTAAGCGGATAACCGAGAGTGACTGCTACTTGGTGCCATGATCTACAATGTAAAATATGCAAAACACTTAAGACATGTATTCATAAAAGAGCAAGCATATTAAACATTTTAATATTTTATGCTCCCACTAGAACCAACACCCTCCGATGGTTACTTAGTGATTCAGATCCTAAATAAGCAAGTCGGCTAGTGAGCTTTAGCATCACCGCTAGCCGCCAAGTGATCTAGGTAGACAACTCCTTGTCAATCGCATCCCATGCGACTCACTTGGACGGGTGGCATCACATGCCCGGCTCCCATCCGACTTTTCCCGAGTCCCACAACTGTTGTGATAGACCGTCTAGCTTACCAAGTGTTTCTGCAGAAGAGTCCGACTCGAACCCACCTAGTCGGAAAGAATTGGCAAGACCTCAATTTTATGAGCCCACTACCAAAAATGTCCGACTTGTGATGGTGCAAACAACATCAAGGAAAACCGACTAGACCTTCTTTGAGGGATTAAATTTTCGACTATCTAATAGAGGTAAAACCGAGACATAACAATAACACAAAATAAAGCAATTATAATGTGAAATGGTATGGCTCTCTTCATGGCGATCTCCATCTCCACAAAGCACGTAATCCGACTCGTGCCAACTCTTGTCACTTGCCGTCTTACTCCATGTCGCCGACATGTACAACGCCTTGCATGCCTTCGGGTTCTCAAACAGCTACACTAGCTTAGTAAAGTGAATTACATAGAGAATCCGACGCAGGTCGTTATACAATAAAATGATGACACCTAGGCTCCAAACGGCCGACAAAAACCGTGATTCGCAGATCACGTATGGATTACACATACATCACATGCACATGAACCATACCATTCACAACTTTCTGCAAAAACAAGTTATGCATAGATACAATATCTCGCGTTGTGAAACTCGCAACGACATCTAAGGCGCTCTGACGGTAGCGGCGGTCCCGCTTAGCCGGATAGCGGGCGGGGATCGAAGGGCGCGGGCAAATGGCAGCCCGACGATTTTTCCGAAAACATAGATCTCATCTACGATCCGAACATGGATTCCGACCATCGTTCGATTCGATCAAACTTTTGATCTTCGATCACCGCTTCGATTTACGTGTCACGGTCTACCGATGGCGGAAGCCGACGGTAGGGTATGTCGTTCCACGACCTCGCCAGATGATCACGAAATCGATCTACCATTCCCGAGTACGCTTGATCCAATCAACTTCATACAAAACCGATCTATCTCATAGATCGACCACCAAAACAGACATAGATCTCATCTACAGCTACCGCATATCACATATGCGAGATCTCGAGCCTAAAGCCGGTTATCGCTCGATACCACTTTGTTGGGCCACGCAGATAAAACAAAAACTTTTCCTCTAATGTGGTGATCCCAAGACCTAGCCGAGGTAGAAGGCCACGAGGTTTACCACTAGGCAGCGTTGCGGATTACCGATGTGGCGTCGGTTGATGCAAGCAGTCCTCACGATCCGATCGTCCCGGTGCGATCGCCGCGACACCTCTGCCGGTATCCACACGTACAAGGAGGAGCACCGTGAACTGCTAGGTTCGTTAATTCTGGACTGTGGAGCTAGGGTTTCAACACATGGAATGACCTAACCGAACAACGATTAACCTTTCGGGTTACGTGCTCCACTATATATAGGAGTGAACGTGGGCTCGCTCGCGACCCATTCACTAAAGCCCATATAAAACTAGTCACCGTGAGTCCAACTCACTAACTCGATCCTAATCCGGTTTAGGTCCAACCCAACCAGATTATATGATTCGGATCCAATCCAAACCTGCTCCGCTCTTAAGTGTGTGACCCAGAGCTCATGGTTACTTGGACACGATTAGAGTCCAACTCACAATCGATCAATCGGCATCGGCTCCTAGCGAGCGTCGATTCCCAAGTACCAAAGAGTCATGACGACTTGCCTTTCCAATGTGACTTACGCCCGAGTCCCTTTGCCTCACGATATACCTTGTCGACTATAGGCGAATATATGTCATCCCTTAAATAGTCCGACTCTTCTCGATCCGAGATAAGTGATTCACCGACTAACACTTAGCCGATCGCCTCGGTTGCTAACACTTAACCGAGTTGTGCATGGCCATGATTTCGAATCATATCTCACGAGAGGGCCCGAGAATATCTCTCCGAGTGGAGGCAAAATCCCATCTTGGTTATTCACATCACGCAGCTTGATTCTCGATCGACCGAACCCGCCTTTATAAGCGCCCGATTCACGGATCGGCGTTTGATGTAACCTAAGTCGGTGATCCTCAACTCGGACTATGCAACAACCTCAGTCTAAGGATTACATTGATTGAGATATACAAATGACAACTTAGTTCGTTGTACCTCAATATGGGTCAATCCGACTCGCTAAACTCTTTAGCCTAGTCTGTGTAAGTTGGAATAGCATCTCCATGCCCATGACAAGTGGAACCGAGTCATCAAGCCAACTTTCACATTGGTCTAAGTTGTGTGTCCAGCACAACCTCAATGACCAAGGATATTTAGTACAAACAACATGAATGCATAGTTCCACAACTGAATCACATATTCAATGATACACATCAGATGTTTATACAAGGACTACTTAATAACTTTATGAATACAATGGGAAATCTCATCATACATGATTGCCTCTAGGGCATATTCCCAACAGAGATACGCAGTGGCTGCCATGATCGCAGCTTGCGGTGTCTTCGGGATGATGTTGCCGTCGGCATCCATATCCATGAACGATGTGTGGAGAGTTCGGGTCACATCACGACGCTCCTTGGGATCCATGTTCTCCACCCATGAGCGGTGCTTGTTTCCCTGGTTTCCGTTCGTGCTAGAGCCGGGTGCCATGGCGGAGAGCGCAGCTCATCGCGTGCTGGACTCATAGGCTGCTTGCTTTTGTTTGTCGAGCGTCTCCTGCATCTTGACTTGCTTCTTGTGCTCTTCGATGAGGAGGTAGTGGTATGCCATCAGTAGGTCACGTGGGGAGTCTACAGGCAGGACTATGTCGCCTGCGACGGCACGGCGTGCCTGGACCCATCCTTCTTTGCTAAGTTGGATGAAGTGGCCGTTGTTTTCCCCTTCGAGTGGAGGGGACTGGCTTCTTCTGTTCCCGCCGTTTCCGCCGTTTCTGTCCTGCGGGTTGGGGTTCGTGTTGGGCGGCGGGTTAGGCGTTTGCTGCTCCTGGATGACTGCGGCACATTGGTAGCACTTGTAGATTGGTCCGTTGCTGCCGCAGCTTTTGGATCCGGAATCGTAGGTCCCTTCATCCGAAGGTGGATCACATAGATCGGAGTTGCACTTGTTGCTGTCGTAGAACTCATCTGTCGATGGTGATGTGCACAGCACGGGGTGTGGAGCCCACGAGGCGGGCCTGATTGATGGCACGGGCACCCGCTCAGGAAGGCGGAGGGTGCCAGTTTGTCCCACCTGGAAGCAGAAGCTCCCAAACAAAAACGTCACCTACGGGCTCGAAATCCTTCATGGTGGCCGGCGAGTGGGCGGTGATTCTCCATCGCCGCGGAGTTTTAGATCGATCGGTCGGGACCGTCACGATCGCACAATCAGCAGCCCCGTTTCCCACAGACGGCGCCAATTGACGAGGTTTAATCTCGTCAATGCCCATTGTTATGGGCTTGGGTTTTGGAGAAGATGGGGATGCTGGAGATCGTGGAGCAGTTATGGACAAGCAACCTGGGGACACGAGATTTACCTGTGTTCAGGCCCCTGAGGGAAAACCCTACTCTGCTTGCGCTCTTGATTACGGGCGAAAGGTTCTGAGTCGCAGATTTGATCTGGCGTGAAGGTGCGTGTGCGGAAGTATGAGTCGAGAGATCTAGGACGTGCCCTCCTGGCCTTTATATAGACTTAGGCAGGTCCCGGGCATAGTCCTAGTCGGTTACAAGTTCTAGGGTTTTACCCCTTTGAATTTCCTATCTACGCTAGTCTTGCTCTCCAAGGATCCGAAGGCGTCATGGGCCTTGGTGTTGGAATTATGCCCTAGAGGCAATAATAAAGATGTTATTATTATAATTCTTGTTCATGATAATGTTCATATTCCATGCTAGAATTGTATTAAGCGGAAACTTTAATACTTGTGTGGTTTGTGAACAACACCGTGTCCCTAGTACGCCTCTATGGACTAGCTCATTGATTAATGATGGTTAAGGTTTCCTAACCATGGACATGAGTTGTCGATTAATAATGAGATCATATCATTGGGAGAATGATATGGTGGACATACCCAAACTAAGCGAAGCAATTAGATCGTGTCATCGTGTTCGTCTTTGCGAAGCTTTTCTTATGTCAAATATTGTATTCCTTAGACCATGAGATAATACAACTCCCTGGTATCGGAAGAAAGCTTTGAGGTCATCAAACGTCATCCTATGAGAGGGTGATCATAAAGGTGTCTCTCGGTGATCGAAGTATCTGTTGGGTTGTATGTATCGAGATGGGATTTGTCCTCCCAAGTCGGAGAGATATACTTGGGCCCACTCGTGTCGATATCAACACCTTGCAAGCATGTGGTTAAGGAGTTAATCACAAAGTGATATCGGATTACGGACGAGTAAAGTACTTTGTGAACGAGATTGAACTAGGTATGACTGATGCAACGATCGAATCTCGGGCAAGTAAAATATCGCGAGACGAAGGGAATATATATATGGGATTGATTGAATCCGGCATCGTGGTTCATCCGATATGATCATTGATGAATGTGTGGAGTCAATATGGGTTTCCGCACTGTTGATTATTGATAGAAGATCATGTCAGCATATTCTCGAACCCAGGTCACACACTTAACGTGTCTCGACGCTAGGATAGATTGGATAATTGGTTTATGAGTTTTGTTGAGTCTCGGATGGGATCCGGGACATCACGAGAGGTTCCAGAGTAGTCCGAGAATAAGATTCATATAAGGCGGCAGTTTTGGAGTTCTAATTGTTCGGGTTAATCGGTATTGTCGGAAGCTTCTAGAACCTTCGGAAGGGGACCAACGTGGCCCCACCTTCCGGGAGGGGAATGGGCCTATGAGGGAGTGCCCGGCGCATTGGGCCAGGGCACAAGGCCATAGGGCCCAGCCGCCAAGAGAGTTTAAACTCTAGATAGAGCTTCTAGAAGGGGTTCCTTGACCCCACTCCTCCTCCTTGGCCGGCCTTGGCTTGGGAGGGGCTAGGTTGCTGCCCACCCCTCTATATAAAGAGGGCTGCGCACCAACCTCACCTTCCCTCCAACCCTAGCCGCCTGCCCCTCTCTCTCCTTCCCGATCGCTTGTAGGCGAAGCCTGCTCAGAAATTCTCCACCATATACACCACACCGTCGTGTTGTAGATCCAATCCGTCTCTCCACCATACTTGCTGGTCCGAGGAAGGATGAGACGTCGAGGTGCTGCACGTGTGCATATCACGGAGGCACCGCCACTTGTGGTGCTAGATCGGATCGGATCGCGAGGAGGAGAAGCGAAATACGACTACATCACCCGTTCGACGAGCGTTAACGCTCACGGCGAATCTTCAAGGGTATGAAGATCTAATACAATCTCTCTCGTTGTTTGCATCTCCTAGATTAGATCTTGGCATTCCCTCTGTTCGCATCCGTAGAAAATTTTGATTTACTATGCCGCGAAACCCTTCAGTGGTATCAGAGCTAGATCTATGCGTAGATGTGTTTCACGAGTAGAACGCAACATGGTTGTTGCGGGCGTTGATGTTCTCTGTTGCAAGCCTCTTGTTTGTGTTCTTTTTATGACGCGGGATAGTGAGATTGAAGCGGTCCAGGCCAACCTTACGCGACGTCGTTCGCGAGACCGGCTCCGCACTTGACGTGTGGCTTGTTCCACACATGCGGCTGGTGGATGTCAGTTTCTCTCACTATAGTTTTCATGGGATTAACACCGGAGTTTGGCAACCATAATATCACCGTTGTGGCTTTCTGTAGGTAAGAATCATTCTTAGCATCTATGCCCATAAGCCACGTAAAACATGCAACAACAAAGTAGAGGCGTCTAACTTGTTTTTGCAGGGAGTGTTTTCTGTGATATGGTATGGCCCAAGATGTGATGTGTATAATGTATGCGATGATCATGTTTTGTAATGTTTCACTACTTGCATGTCGTTGAGTACACAACCGGCAGGAGCCATATGGTTGTCTTTATAATTGTGTATGACCTGTGTGTCAACTTCTTATGCGCCATGTAATAGTTTCACTTTATCGCTAAGTAGTTAGCAATAGTTGTAGTTGCTATTCATGGTGGAGGCAATCATGGTGGAGTGATGGAGATCATGCCGGCGCGCACAATATGGAGATCATTGCGCGAAGATTGGCTATACCATGTCACATTAAAGTTATATGCATGTGATGTTTATCCCTTTATGTATCTTATCATGCTTAGATCGTGACGGTAGCATTATAAGATGATTCCTCACTTAAAGATCAAGATAAAAACTGTGTTCTCCCCAAGTATGCACCGTTGCGAAAGTTCGTCGTGTCCAAGCATCACGTGATGATCGGGTGCTATAGACTCTACGCTCACATACAACGGGTGCAAGCCCGCTTTACTGCAGCGGAAATACTTGGGTCTAACTTGACGAGCCTAGCATGTACAGACATGGCCTCAGAACACATGAACCGAAAGGTTAAGCATGAGTCATATGAATGGTATGATCGACACTTCGTTGTCCACCATTGAAGCCACATCTCTTCTCGTGATGATCGGATTAGGTGTGGTGAATTTGGATCGTGTTCACTAAACAACTTGAGGGATGTTCAATTTAGTGGGAGTTCATCTAGTAATTTGATTAAAGTTGAACTAGTTATCATGAACATAGTCTAATTTGTACTTGCAAATACTGTAGATCACATGGCTAAGTCCAACTTCAACTTCAACGTTTTTGCTGAGATAGAAAAGCTTAGAAACAATGGGTCTAAATTCACCAAATGGTTCCGCATTCTGAGAATCATTCTCGCTGGCGGACAAAAGGACTATGTCCTTGAGAAAGCGCTAGGTGACGCCCCTGCTATAGATGCGTCGGCTGATGAGAAAGCTGTTTATCAGTCGCGCAAGGATGATTATGATTTGATTAAGATCGCCATGTTGTATGCTATGGAATCGGATCTTCAAAATCGTTTTGAGGAGTTCGCCGGGCCCTTTGAGATTCTTGAGGAGCTGAAAACTATGTTTCAGACTCAGGCCCGTTCTGAGAGATATGGGATCTCTAAGAAATTCTTTAACTACAAGATGGAGGAAGGGAGTTCCGTTAGTGAGCACGCCATTAAGATGTCGGGCTACACTCAACGCCTTGAGCAACTGGAATGCAAGATTCCAGAGGAGCTCAAGATTGACAGAGTTCTGCAGTCACTCCCTCCCAGCTACAAAAGTTTTATAGTTGCTCACAATCAGATTGGATCCACTGATATGATCACTGAGCTCTTCGCTAAGATGAAAGTAGCGCAGGTGGACATCAAAAAGAATAATCATGTGTTGATGGTCAACAAGCCCCCCACCTTCAAGAAAGGTAAGGGAGCAAACAAGACCTTCAAGAAGGGCGGCGGCAAGCGCACTGCCCCTGCTGAGAAGAAGCTCACGTCTGGTCCTAAGCCGGACACTGAGTGCTTCTATTGCAAGGACAAGGGTCCTTTGGGCGCACGTGTCAAGTACTTAGCGGACAAGAAGGCTGGCACCATCAAAGGTATATTTGATATACATGTTATTGATGTTTTCCTTACTAGCCCTCGTTGTAGTGCCTAGGTATTTGATACTGGTTCATTTGCTAATATTTGTAACTCGAAACAGGAGCTACGGAATGAGCTGACTGCGAGGGATGAGGTGACGATGCGCGTTGGCAACGGATCAAGAGTTGATGTGATGGCCGTCGGCACGCTCTCCTTAGTTTTACCTTCGGGATTAGTTTTAAACCTTAATAAGTGTTATAATGTGCCTGCGTTGAGCATGAACATTATTTTTGGATCTTGTTTGTTGCAAGATGGTTATTCATTTAAATCGGAGAATAATGGTTGTTCTATTTATATGAGTAACATCTTTTCTGGTCATGCACCTATTGTGAATGGTTTATTTCTTCTAAATCTCGAAAAGGATGAAACACACATCCATAACATTGAGGCTAAGAGATGCAAAGTAGATAGTGATAATACTACTTATTTGTGGCACTGTCGTCTAGGTCATATTGGTGTAAAGTGCATGAAGAAACTCCATTCTGATGGACTTTTGGAGTCTCTTGATTTTGAATCATTTGACACATGCGAACCATGCCTCATGGGGAAGATGATCAAAACCCCGTTCTCCGGTATGATGGAGAGAGCAACGGACTTGTCGGAAATCATACATACCGATGTATGCGGACCGATGAGTGTTTCGACGCGCGGTGGATATCGCTATTTTCTCACTTTTACCGATGACTTAAGTAGATATGGATATATCTATTTAATGAAACATAAATCTGAAACATTTGAAAAGTTCAAAGAATTTCAGAATGAAGTGGAGAACCATCGTAACAGAAAGATTAAGTTTCTACGATCTGATCGTGGAGGTGAATGTTTGAGTTATGATTTTCTCACGCATCTTAAAGCAAGTGGAATCGTTTCACAACTCACGCCACCCGGAACACCACAACGCAATGGTGTGTCTGAATGCCGGAATCGAACCTTATTAGATATGGTCCGATCAATGATGTCTCTTACTGATTTGCCGTTATCATTTTGGGGTTATGCATTAGAAACCGCTGCATTCACTTTAAATAGGGCTCCATCTAAATCCGTTGAGACGACACCGTATGAACTGTGGTTTGGTGCTAAACCTAAGTTGTCGTTTCTTAAAGTTTGGGGATGCGAAGCTTACGTCAAGAAGTTGATGCCGAACAAGCTCAAACCCAAAGCGGAGAAATGTGTCTTCATAGGATACCCTAAGGAAACTATTGGGTATACCTTCTATCACAGAACCGAAGGCAAAGTGTTTGTCGCAAAGAACGGTTCCTTTCTTGAGAAGGAGTTTCTCTCGAAAGAAGTGAGTGGGAGGAAAGTAGAGCTAGACGAGGTTATTGAACCTTCTCTTGAATTGGAGAGTAGCGCACTGAAATTGTTCCAAAGTGCGCTTGCACCAACAATAGAGGAAGCTAATGACAAGGATCATGAAGCTTGACGATGTCATCTTGAACATCGCAGTCGACAAGGTCGCGTGCCCCTCCCGAGTGGTATGGCAACCTGTCTCATTGTCTTGTTAGTAGAGGCGGTGAACCTACGAACTATGAGGAAGCGATGATGAGCCCAGACTCTGAGAAATGGCTAGAAGCCATGAAATCCGAATTGGGATCCATGAGCGAAAACCAAGTATGGACTTTGGTGGACCCTCCTAGCGACCGAAAGGTCGTTGAGTGCAAATGGATCTTCAAGAAGAAAACGGACGCAGATGGTAATGTTACCGTCTATAAAGCACGGCTTGTCGCGAAAGGTTTTCGACAAGTTCAAGGTGTTGACTACGTTGAGACTTTCTCTCCGCAATGATGTTTAAGTCCATTCGGATTTTATTAGCAATTCTGGGTTTCATGATTATGAAATATGGCGGATGGATGTCAAACTGCGTTCCTCAATGGAAACATTGATGAAGAGTTGTATATGATGCAACCAAGTTTTGTCGATCCTAAGGATCTTGATAAAGTGTGCAAACTTCAGTTGCTCCATTTATGGACTGAAGCAAGCATCTCGGAGTTGGAACCTTCGTTTTGATCAAGTGATCAAGAGCTTTGGATTTGTTCCAAATTGCTCTGACTTGTATCTACAAGAAAGTGAGTGGGAGCTCGGTGACATTTACGGTACTATATGTGGATGACATATTGATTATCGGAAATGACATCAACATGCTTAACGATGTGAAGAGTTATTTGAACAAGTGTTTTTAATGAAAGACCTAGGTGAAGCTGCTTATATATTGGGCATCAAAATCTATAGAGATAGACAAAGGCCTGATAGCTTTAAGCGGTACATACCTAGACAAAGTTCTAAAAGGTTCGTAATGGATAAGGCAAAGAAAGGTTCAAGGCCTATGTTGTCGTAAGATATTGAGCAAGGCTCGTGTCCGGCTACTGATAAGTGATAGGGAAGCTATGAGCAAAGTGCCTTATGCCTCGGCCATAGGTTCCATCATGTATGCCATCTTGTGTACAAGACCGGATGTGTCCAATGCTCTTAGTTTGACGAGCAGATATCAAAGTGATCCGAGTGGAACCTTTGGGCCGTGAAGAACATCCTAAAGTACCTAAATAGGACTAAAGAAATGTTCTTAGTCTATGGGGGTGATGAACAGCTCGTCGTAAAAGGTTACGTCGATGCTATTTGACACCGACAAGGATGATTCTAAATCTCAGACAGGATACGTGTATATTTTGAATGGAGGAGCTGTGAGCTGGAGAAGCTGCAAGCAAAGCGTGATCGCGGGATCTACAGTAGAAGCAGAATACATGGCTGCTGCAGAAGCGTCAAGTGAAGGAGTTTGGATCAGGAACTTCATCACTGAGCTTGGCGTGGTTCCAAGTGCATTGGACCCACTGGAGATATTGTGTGACAACACGGGCGCCATAGCACTCACTAAGGAACCAAGATATCATTCAAAGACCAAGCATATCAACCGCAAGTTTCATATAATCCGAGATTATATAGCAGATGGAGATCTGAAGATTAGCAAAGTACATACAGATCTGAATGTCGCAGATCCATTGACTAAACCTCTTCCACGTGTAAAACATGACCAGCACCTCAGTGCCATGGGTGTGAGATTGTTGCCAAATGTAAACTAGATTATTGACTCTAGTGCAAGTGGGAGACTGTTGGAATTATGCCCTAGAGGCAATAATAAAGATGTTATTATTATAATTCTTGTTCATGATAATGTTCATATTCCATGCTAGAATTGTATTAAGCGGAAACTTTAATACTTGTGTGGTTTGTGAACAACACCGTGTCCCTAGTACGCCTCTATGGACTAGCTCATTGATTAATGATGGTTAAGGTTTCCTAACCATGGACATGAGTTGTCGATTAATAATGAGCTCATATCATTGGGAGAATGGTATGGTGGACAGACCCAAACTAAGCGAAGCAATTAGATCGTGTCATCGTGTTCGTCTTTGCGAAGCTTTTCTTATGTCAAATATTGTATTCCTTAGACCATGAGATAATACAACTCCCTGGTATCGGAAGAAATCTTTGAGGTCATCAAACATCATCCTATGAGAGGGTGATCATAAAGGTGTCTCTCAGGTGATCGGAAAGTATCTGTTGGGTTGTATGTATCGAGATGGGATTTGTCCCTCCCAAGTCGGAGAGATATACTTCGGGACCACTCGGTAATTGATATCAACACCGCTTGCAAGCATGTGGTTAAGGAGTTAATCACAAAGTGATATCGGATTACGGAACGAGTAAAGTACTTGTTGTGAACAAGATTGAACTAGGTATGACGGTACCGACGATCGAATCTCGGGCAAGTAAAATATCGCGAGACGAAGGGAATATATATATGGGATTGATTGAATCCTGGCATCGTGGTTCATCCGATATGATCATCAATGAATGTGTGGGAGTCAATATGGGTTTCCGGCACCCATTGTTGATTATTGATAGAAGATCATGTCTTCATATTCTCGAACCAGCGGTCACACACTTAACGTGTCTCGGCTAGGATAGATTGGATAATTGGTTTATGAGTTTTTGTTCGAGTCTCGGATGGGATCCGGGACATCACGAGAGGTTCGGAGTGGTCCGAGAATAAGATTCATATAAGGCGGTGCAGTTTTGGAGTTCTAATTGTTCCGGGTTAATCGGTATTGTACCGAAGCTCCTAGAACCTTCCGGAAGGGGACCAACGTGGCCCCACCTTCCGGGAGGGGCATGGGCCTATGAGGAGTGCTGGCATTGGGCCAGGGGCACAAGGCCCCATAGGGCCCAGCCGGCCAAGAGAGTTTAAACTCTAGATAGAGCTTCTAGAAGGGGGGTTTCCTTGCCCCCCACTCCTCCTCCTTGGCCGCCGGCCTTGGCTTGGGGGAGGGGGCTAGGGTTGCCACCCCACCCCTCTATATAAAGAGGGCTGGGGGCGCACCACCCCCTACACCTTCCCCTCCAACCCTAGCCGCCCTGCTGCCCCTCCTCTCTCCCTCCCGACTGTTTGTAGGCGAAGCCCTGCTGTAGAAATTCTCCACCATATACACCACACCGTCGTGTTGTAGATCCAATCCGTCTCTCCACCATACTTGCTGGTCCGAGGAAGGAGGAGACATCGAGGTGCTGCACGTGTGCATCTCACGGAGGCACCGCCACTTGTGGTGCTAGATCGGATCGGATCGCGAGGAGGAGAAGCGAGTACGACTACATCACCCACGTTAACGAGCGTTCATTGTCTTGAATCTTCAAGGGTATGAATATCTAATCCAATCTCTCTCGTTGTTTGCATCTCCTAGATTAGATCTTGGCTTTCCCTCTGTTCGCATCCGTAGAAAATTTTGATTTACTATGCCGCGAAACCCTTCACTTAGCCACCCGAAAATCTTCATGGGCCAGCGTATGTCTGTTGTGGGCCTTCCTTGGACTGGACCAGGTATGCTGAAGTCACATACTCGTAGGGTATAACCATGTCAACCCCCTCTCCGTACGGCGCCCCTCCTGCCTACACGGGCACATAGAGCCCGATGTTCGTCCCACCACCGGCTCTCCTGGACTGCTCGGATCCCGGCCGCCGGCTCACGTCTACATTGCAATGCCAACTACCCCTACAGCTGCACATGGACCCCCGCCAGGCTACCCCAACATGATGGTCCCCTATGCACATGGCTCTACTTCCACCCCGTCGCCCTATGTGTACGGACCTCCTACACTATACGTGATACGTCGAAAATGCATCTATAATTTTTGATGTTCCATGCTTGTTTAGTATCTATTTTGCTTTGCTTTATCTACACTTTGCTTAAAGCAGTTGTCTGTTGCTTGTAACTTAATACTGGAGGGGGTTCGGATGATAACCTGAAGGTGGACTACTAGTCATAGATGCAGTTGGATGGCGGTCTATGTATATTATTGTATTGCCCAATCGAATCTCATAGGATCTTTTTGTTTAGTATTGCATTGTTATGCCTTGCTAAGTTCCTGTCAATTGCCCTGCTGTAATTTGTTTATCCTTAATGCCATGTTGTTTATCTAAGGAGAGCACCTCTAGTGAACTATGGACCCTGGTCCAATCTTTACCATTAATACATCTTCCACTGTTTACTTGCTGCAAACCATGCATCACCTTCCACACCCTACAGTTAATCCTTTGTTACAACAAATCGGTAAGCTTGACAACCTCACTGATTCGTTGGGGCAAAGTCTTGAGTTTGTGTTGTGCAGGTTTCCACGTTGCTTGCAACACCTTTGAGACGTTTCCTTCCTCCTACTGATTCGGTAACCTCGGTTTCTTAGTGAGGGAAAACTTGCTGCTGTGCTGTTTCACACCTTGCTCTTGGGGTTCCCAACGAAGCGCTCCTACATCAACTCAGCGCTACATCAGTACGCGCCAACACATGTGCCCGCGCCATCCGCTCTGCATCACAACCTACCTAGAATCATGATGCCTTCATCGCCGCCATGAACAACTTCACCTCAACCACGAAGGAATGGATTAGATTTTTGATTCTGATGCATCCTCGCATATGTCTTTAGATATGAATTTTCTGTCGGCTTGTTTTCCCTCTTCCTACTCTTCTATAATAGTTGGAGATGGATCTATTGTCCCTGTTTCTTGCACCGGTCACTCATCCATGCCTAATTCCAATAACAATTTTCTTCTTTGCAATATTCTTGTCATTTCTTCTTTAATTATATTTCTGTTTGACAATTTACTATTGATAATCAAATTATTTTGGATTTTGACCCCTTTGGTTTATCTGTGAATGATCTAAAAACAGGGGAGATTCTCGCTCGATACAATAGCACCGGTGATCTCTACCCCTTCATAGCACGGCTACTTCCACTCCACGTGTCATGCTTGCTTCGGTTTATCTTTGGCATCACCGTCTTGGTCATCCCAATAAAACTACGTTATCGTCTCTACTACAAGATTTTTCTATTCCTAGTTCTAGTATGTCTCATGATTCCACCTTATGTAATGCATGTCAATAAGATAAACATGTTCAATTATCTTTTTGCACGTTTACTGCCTTTAGTATCTGTCCGTTTGAACTACTTTATTGTGATTTATGGACGTCACCAATTCCCAGCGTCTCGGGCTAAATCTTCCATACGGTGGCGGTGTATCCCGGGCTTGCAAACCTAGGAGCGAGAATCATCAAATGATATTGATCTTTGATCTGTCAAGTCCACCGGTCTCAGACGTGTGACTGTCACGTGTAACAAACTTAGTTCCAATCCAGTTACAACCCACTTGTAACTAGAAATTTTTATTACAACCTAATTGTAACTAAAAAACTCATTTAAAATCTACTTGCAACCGAAAAATCTTAATTACAATCGGACTTGCAACTCTCATAGTAACACGAATCATAATAAATCCAATGGTAAGAGGTGACCGAGAAATAGCAAAACCGATTTTTTGTGTGAATCCAATCACCGTAGGTAGTCCTCGCCAAATGATTCGATCCAAATTTCAAATCACCAGCTAAACAGCAGCTAGACCCTACTGGGCGCACCACGCTCGAGATCGACCACCCGTTCAAACCCGAATAAACAAACCAGCACGAAGACGAGGTGACCTCGTCGAGGTCCCACCAACCGAGATAATTCGAACGCCTTGATCCCTCCCGGGTCATCACTCACTGAAACAGCGCGGCTCCGCCGGGCCGGGCCTCGACGCCAACAACGGTCAGATTCCCCACGCGAACCCAAAGCGAGACACACAACCAAAATACCCCCCCCAGCAGAAATCCCCACGAAATTCAAACCGAGGCGCTCCATTAAAAAACTCCGCCTAAATCGAATCTTCCCCCGCATCTCCGCCTCCATGGGCTGCTTCCGCGCCTGCTTCGGCGGCCGCGACCGCCGCAAGTCGCGGGGGCGGTCGCCGGAGAGGCTCCCGCCGCGTCCGGACAATGTGAGGTTCCTGGTCTCGGGGGTGCCCGGCGGCCCTGCGCTAGGGCGCCTTTTGGTCCGCGGCGAGTTTCTGATCGGTTCTGGGTTTTGCCCCGCAGGTCGCTCCGGTCGGCAAGGCCTCATCGCCGGCGGATGTGGAGGTGAAGGACGCGGCGCCGCCAATTCCGGAGGCGAGGGCTCTGGCGCCGCCACCGCCGCCGCCGGTGCTGTTCGTGGAGGAGGCGCCCACTGCCGCGAGCCCCGAGAAGGAGCAGAGGTGCGCAGTGTAACCTCCGTTGCGTCGTCTTTGCGCCTTTGTGCATGTTTGTTCCTATGATATGATAGGATGCTTATGTTATGCGCGCGAGAGAGAAATCGCTGGTTAGGAGAGAATTGCAGCTCAGATGTTTGCAAAAATGCCACAGAGAAGCGCCATCGCAGAATCACTGATGGATAGATGCAAAGCCTTACGTGCTCGATTTCGCGCAACAGACGTTAATTGCCTCTCTTGCTGTTTGTTCGTCTGCAGGGAGCTGAGCGAGCAGAAAACTCTGATACCACCATCGCCGGCAGTGGACGCTGCCAAGGAGGTGGTCACTGCCGCAAGCCCTGGAAGAGAGCCGAGGTGTGTGAAACCTTCATCGGACCGCAGTCACACGTCTCTGCTTGTCTCTTGATTCTTTCGGTAACTTGTGTTTGCTGTGGTGTTTCTTGCTGGCTGTATTGTTGCAGGCAGTGGAGTGAGAACAAGGGGTCGCCTGCACGCTCTTTGCCGCAGGAGAAGATAGTGACGCCACCACTCTCCCCAGTGAAATGTTCACCTGTGGAAGCACCAGTTCTTTCAGTTCCTGATATGGAACCCAGGTATATGAATGCCCTTTCTGTACGAATTATGATGCAGATTATGTGCCTGTCCTGCTAATATGTCATCTTCCTTGATTTGTAGGGAGGTCGGTGAAGAGGATAGCCGCAGTGGTGGCAAGAAGAAAGTGACATTTGACATGAATGTTACAACATACGAAGATACATCGCTACCTGATGAAGAAGGGGAACTCTCAGAACCTGTTAAGTGGATGAAAGATGGAGATGCAGAACACACGCAGAAGAGTGTTCTACTCCCAGAGAATCATCGGTACGGGAATTGCATAGACAGTGATGATGACAATGGAGATGAGTATGGTGAGGATGACAACTATGGTGATGATAGTGAAGAGGAGGAGGATTTCGTGGACTGCAAGATCGACTTAGTGGATGAGGAGGACATGAGAACTGAAGAGAACATGGACGAGTCTCATGAGTCCCTATTCTCATTGCCAATGTCTAAAGATCAGCAGAATGACCATGAAGTCAGCAGCCCTGTACCCAAGAGCAGTGTTACCCCTGCACAGGAAGAAAGCCCTCTGATCCATGGGAACAATCACCGTGATAGAAGCCAATACGTCCGTCCTGTATTGAACCCAGTTCAGAATCTGTCACAGTGGAAGGAAGTTAAGGCCCAGGCAGGACCAGTTAAAAAGTTGTACAAGGAGAATGTAAACTCGGTGCCAGATGTTGGTGCAAGCCTAAGTTGCAAGGTTGCAAACCAGACAAAGATGGGCCTTAGCAACTCTAGCAAGGGAGAAGTTTCTGTAGATGCAAGCCTCTCTACATGGTTAGCTTCTTCAGATAACTCAACAGTTGACAAGGCACAAAGTAAATCCCCCTGCTCTGTTTCCTCCGTAAGCAGAGAAGAAAGGCCTGTCCTGGGTGCTTTGACTGTTGATGACCTTAAGCAATCATCAGCTACGCCATCTCCACGAAGGTCTCCAAGCCATAACCGTGAAGAGGTGCCAATTGTGGGTACGGTGGGGAGTTACTGGAGTAGCACAAAACAGGGTAATGGGTACTGCTCTCCAAGGTCCGATTCAGGAAGTACTGGAATCCCCAATACAACCAGCAAATACAGAGAGGTGCACTAAACATGCCCATCACAATCGTGCATTTCTTGTGATTTTTTAGTTTTAAGTGATATGCTTATCCCTTAATGATTTGTTGCAGGATAGAAAGGTGAAGTGGCACTCGACTCCCTTTAATGTCAGGCTGGATAAAGCTCTGAAGAAATCTTCTGCATGAGTTGCTGCTGATGCTGCTAAAGATTTTTTATATTAAATATGTTGAGTTCCCTCCCACCAATAAGCACTGCCTTGCCAATATGCGCGGTGTGTCCCACTTTGTGTAGCAAAAGTGTCTTGTAAATTTAGGGGTGAGTCAAATTGAGTTTTTTGTATATTGAAGGGGAGATGTATGCCTTGTGCCGGATACAGAAGTGTCACAAAATTGGCTTGTTTGCATGACTGCCTGTGTGCATTGCAAATTTGAGAAAGATAATCTGATTATCGCTCATCTTTTTGTGTTCCACGTTCCTCAAATTTGCAGACCACTTCATTTTCCTATGACATCAGGGCCTCAGGGGTTTACATGAGCAAGATGAAGGTAGTCCTGACTGCTCCACAGTTAAGACTCAATTGCATTTGAGATTCTCCTTGTTATCTTTTATATGTGGCACTCACGCTATAAATGCATGATGCTCTTGCTAGAAATCCGCATATATAAATCTTTTTTTGACTTACTGTTCATTCAAAGTTCAAACTGTCCCATATTTCTCTTGGGACTACTACTTAGCCAACTCCTTGAGACGACTCATGCCTGCTCATTCAGTTGAGTATTTAACATTGTAAGACATCAGTTTTAGAAAATGAAAGTCGAAGAAGGATGGACGTGGGTATTTGGTATGCTCACTTTTTACTAAAAAATGTATTATCCATATAGGTGTGACGAACTGACAACCGCTCAGTTTATGATCATCGCTAGTGAGCCTTCATGCCCTCTCATTTGCTCAAAGACTATGCTGATCATTTTTTGAAAATCACAAGTTGTCATTTTCAGTTCTTTATTTCATGGATTCTGTTGTCAAATTATTTCACCGGGCAAGATTGAGGATGATTTGACCGAATATAGGTTTTCGCTCTTCCATTTTATTTACGGAGCCATGGCTATTTATCTTCACCTGACTGTCGGGGTGCTGCAATCAAGTGATTGTGGCAGCATCTGTTGTCTTCAGAATTGGCTACTGACCGCAGGTTGATCTACTGGTGGTTGCAGTGTTTTTTTTGTTCTGGTTCTGTGATCTTTTTTTTTACATTAGGAAGCATATCTGAATGCTTATGTCGTTCAAAAAACACACAATAATAATGCTTAAAACTGTACTCCGTTTTCCTTAGCTGGATTCTGGAATGAAATCGGAAAGATACTGTTGATCCCTGAAACAAAGTGTGTGTCCGCTGCTGTAGAATAAAAGGAGCGTGTCGGCTGAGCCACAGAAGCTGCAGTGCTCAAAGGCGGTGGCGAGAGAAAGAGGACGATGTCTACACGGCACACGCAAAGAAACAACACACGGTTGTGTTATCGGAAATGGAAAACACTTGTCAGTTCGCATCCTGGATAGGGTTGAAAACATAATCGGAAATAAAACCGAAAATTCCAGAGACAAATACGAGTAAGTGGAAATCACCTGAGATGACTATAAAGCAGATACGGGATGGATACTATACGGAAATAAACATTTGTCTTTTTAGGGAAAATAAACATTTGTTGGAACACAATAATGGCATCGTACCTTGGTCCGTACACCAAAAGTCACTTATAAGGATCTAGACAACAAGACAATTAGACAAGGAATAACTCCCAACGAGTGACAATTAAATATAAAGTGAAACACACTCATAAACGAGGTCTTTAGTTGAGGTCGGAATTAGACTTAGAGCATCTCCACTCGTTGGTCGAACCTAGGCCGAAATCCGGACTTTTTTCCGCCGGACGGCGCAAGTTTTCGGCCTGGGTACGTCCAGTTTTCCACTTGGCTACCCAGACCGGGTACCTAGACGGACACAAAACGTCTATATATTTGAATCTGCATAGTCCCGCCGGCGAGTGCTCGGCCACAAGGTGTTCTACAGATACGCCTACAAGATCGGCGACATATTTTTATTACATAACAGGGGAATCAACGCTCAGTCGTCGACGGGGATGGGCTCCTGCGCGTGGCCGACGCGGCGTTGTCGTCCATCTCGCCGGTGAAGGCCGGGTTGGAGGAAGTCGAAGCAGAGCTCGGCGTGGGAGCATTCGGCGTCGGCACGTTCGGCGCAGAGGAAGGGGAAGCCGTGGTCATGCCCTCCAGGATGGCCTGACGTTGCGCCATGTACCAGGCCTTGACCGGCGAGCTCATCTTCGACATGTCCTCGCCGCCCATGAGGAACTTGAGGTCCGTGTGGTGCTTCTTGGCGGCGTAGTTGGCCTTCTTCTCGACGAGGCTGGCTTTCTTCTCGGCGAGGTTGGTCTTGATGAGGGCCACCTTTTCCCCTTGTGTCTCGATCAGCTTCTTCCAGCGCTCCTCGCTCTTCTCAGCCCTCTTCTCGGCCTGCGCCCTCGTGTCAGCGAGGCATTTCTCGATCGAAGCCTGGAGACGCTCGACGGGAGGTCCGGCGGCCTTGAGCATCTTCGCCTTCTTCTGGCCGAGCTCAGGTCTTCCTTGGCGCGGCGGCAGGGCCTCGGGGTTGTAGACGCCGTCCTTGCTCTTGGAGAGACTCAGGCGAGTGTCCCGCCACTTCTCGCAATGCTCGATTTTCTCAAAGACATGATGGAACTTGAACTCCATCTTCATGTCCTCTCGAAACAGAGCAAGTGCACGACGCAGCTGCAAAAAATGGAAGTGTGTCAAGTTGTCCATGTTCGCGAGTGTGTCAAGAGAGTGCACGACAAAGATAGTTTTCGCGAGTACCTTGTTGTCCATGTTCTCCCCACTGGCTTGTGTGTGGTCAACTTCTTCCACGCAGTTGTGCCACTTGTTGCACGCAGTTTGGATGATCGCCTAGTGGTTCGTTATTGCCTTCTCCCCTCGCTCCATGTGGATCTTGCGATACTTTGGGTCGCACATGCTTCGCTCGTCGAATGCTGCCTTCACGCGCCGCCAATAATTGTCGGAATTTTGGTCCGCACCCGTTATCGGATCCATGCTCACCGTCTTCCAAGCTTCGGCGAGGCAGGTGTCCTCGGCCAAGGTCCATTTGAGCTGAGCATCCGCCGAAGATCCCGGCTTCTTCTTCCCCTTCTTCCCGGCGTCCTCTGGTTGCGTCTGCTCGGCCTAGGTCTCCTCGGCATCGATGTCGGCGAGGTCCTGGGACTCGATGCCGTGCTCGACGTCGGCCCGGGTCTGATCTTCCGTGAAGGAGGGGTGGTTCGTCGCTGAGCCTGTCGCGATCAGGTCCTCCATGTACGCCTCGGCCGTCATGCCGGACGGAAGGGCGCCCGGCATTCCGCCGAGCAGCGTCGGCCTGGCGAAGGCGCCGAAGCTTCCGCCGAAGGCGTGATGCGGCGCGGGCGGGGCTTGCGTACGCCGGAGAGGCGGAGTAGCGGATGTTGATGTCGACGATGAAGGCCAAAGGAGGGCGCGGCACCGGGCAGGGGAAGAGCACATTGGGGTTGAAGCCGCCGTCGAACTCCGGCGACGAGGAGTACCTCTGTCGAGCAGCTGCCTGGCTCTCCTAGAAGCTAGCCGGTGAGATCGGCGAGAAGCCGGCGGGCGAGCCGACGCTAGCCTGGCTCCCCCAGTGCGGTGGGTACGACGCGACCATCAACGCCGAACGCATCGCCGCCGCCTGCTTCGCCTTCACCATCGCCTCTTCTTCCGCCGCCGCCTTCACCATCGCCTTCTCCTCCTCCGCTTGCTATTGCCGGAGCTTCGCCCTCTCCTTCCTGTCCTTACGCTCGGCCGATGATATCTCCCTGGCGTGCTCCCTCTTCTCCCACTCGGGCCAGGACATGCCCTCCGGCTTGGTCGGCGGCGCTCTCGGCTTCCTCGCCTTCTTCTCCTCCGGACCCTCGCCGAGGATCGATCTGGGTTGGATGAAACTCTTGGGCGGCATGTTGGGCGCGGTGATCGGCGGAGCTTCGGGGGTGTGGGAATGGGGAAGAAAGGCGGGAGGGGGAAGAAAAGGGCGGGAAGCTCAACGAATTGGCGGGAGTAGTGCCTTCTCTCGCCGACAGAGCTGGACCACGCCCGTTTTCGCTGAGTCCGGCGTCCCGAGGGCGTACCCGGGAACCTGGGTATGACCTGGGTAGGCCGGACCAAAACACGCAGAAATCCGGACGAAAACAGGTCCCTGGGTACGCGACTAGGCCGAATTTCGGCGTCTGAACTGAATTTCGGCGTCCGGATCGGCGTCCTGGGTAGGCGAGTGGAGATGCTCTTAGGGGTGCCCGTACCAGCGTGGCCCGTGCAGCAAAAAGGCGCACCCCTTTAACACCGGTTCGAGCCACGAACCGGTGTTATATAATACACCGCAGCCTACACCCCTCTCTTCCATTTTTTCACTCTCTCATTTTGGAGCTTAGCAAAGAGGGTGAAAGGTGTGCTAGTTGTGTTTTCTTCCTATGCACAAGAGGTGTTTGGTGAAATGCCCGAGAGCTCGAATTAAGTTTTCTCGTTGCTCTTTTCTTCTCGGTCGAGGTCGGCAACTTTATCCTTTCATGTGTCATTGATGTACTGTAAAAGTGTTCATATCCCTATTAATTCATGATGTATTGTAATGATTTTTTATAAACATAATTAATTATATAATATAGATAAACCGGCAATGGATGTACGGTGACCGACGCACTTCCGAGTACATTACAGGTGTAACACCCTCAGAATCGGACCTATGCAAGTTTTAGCGAAAACCCGCCAAACCCGCATAGAAACGATTCAAAGGTGCCCACCAGGCACTTTCGTGCGGGTGGAAAACGAAGTAATAACATTACACAACAGTCCTCGATGGGACCCACAGAACAGATATATATACAACAGCGACTCAAAGAGTCAAGAATACAGATCTAATATACAAAGATCCAAATCACCTTGAAACGATAGAGCGTCCAGCTACGGACAAGATGCAAATGGGGCTAAGAGCCCTGCAGAATAACCAATGGCGTCCATAACCCTGCCCAGTCCAAGCCGGAAGGGTAATCCTGCTAACGACGTCGATCTCAAAACCTGCTTAAACAAAAGGGGTGCCGACAAAGGGCAAAGGAAAAAGAAGGAGCGTCAGTACTGAGGCCAGTACACGGCGAGGCTAGAATTCGGCGGTCCTCGCCTACATAGGTATGGTGGACTGAAGCGGCAGCGGCAGCATGCACTAAACAACCTATAGAGACTCGATACAACTGGCGGCAATCAGAGAGGGGTAAGAAGGACCTATGCGGATCCAACCTGATACTACCATCAAACAAACCCATCCTGGCGTTTCCCCCTCGAGACCAAACGAGGAAGTCAACCGAGGAACGCACACGGTTGGCAGTTTTACTTATTCAGTTATAGTTGCGGCACTTTACTAGTCAGGTTTAGATAATCGTCCTGATAAAAGAAGCAGTGGGCCCTTTTAGTTAATCATTCCGTTGTAGTGGCATCACTTCTAGTCAGATACAATTAACATGAGATAACCCAAAACCCAGCAGTTGTTGGTACTTTTATTTAGCCATTCCGTTGTAGTTGCCATACTTACTAGTCAGGTACAATGGTCGCAATTACACTCCAAACAAGCAATTGTGGGCGATTATTTAGCCATTCCATTATAGTGAAGCGATTACTAGTCATTATAAAGTCAAATTTATAGCAATAAACTTTAGTTATGCTTGTTTATGGTCGAATCTTGTGCTCCAAGTCGTCCATATCCGCGGACACGGCTTCAAAGTTTTACCCGACCGGGTGCACCAATAGCAACACACGCCGATCAACCTCGGAAAAACCAAATCAAAACCCAACGAGGCTTTCACGACTAAGCAATCACAGGATTCGAAATATTTCAGGGCCACCCTTAAAGTAGAACCCGATAACGAAGCCGGCTCCGAGACGGACTTAAGGTTGTGGGGACGGCTGTGAACGACTGGGAACCCGAAAGTGTGGCTGGGCTTGTCGACACCGTGGAATCGTGCCACGATCCTAAACAGTACAGTGTGCTCCTCGCACAAACGTAAATACAGGAGTAGCATGGCATAAGTACATGATAGTAAATAAAACCTCAAACTAGTTTGTGGCCCCAAGAAATAAGATGAATCAAGCTCGCTCAGGGGTCCCATATACCTCCCGGATGTGGATAGCGCGATAAATCAAGGAACAGGTATCAAGTACTCGGGGTCCTACGGGACACAAGTGGGCGTTCGGAAACCAAATATTATCTATCACCCACCGATGCCTCTGCTTATTTCAATTTTTAGTTGTTAAACAGGAATTAAAGTGAGCAATAAGTAAAACTATGATCATCTCCAACATCAAACATGCGGCAAGGCTCCAACAACTGTGGCATTTGACGACACGCAATAGACTTGAGCAAGCGACTAAGACGCGGGTCCAACTATCTACCAAACAACGGGTAATAGGATGTGTCCAAGGCAATATAGGGCTGCAAGGGATATCACGGTACGAAAACTAGAGCAACGCAACACGTAGCAATAGATCAACAGGAGGAAATAAATACTATAAAAGTAAGATAGGTAGAAAGGGGAGATGCTGCTTTGAAAACATTGTCGAAGGTTCAACCGAAGATCGGGGCGAAGCTCACATCAACTCAAGGGCCTTATCCGCGAAGAACCAAAACACTAGAAGAAACACCGGATGCACTATTTAATACAATGGCAGAAGATCGGCATGATGCATGTATGATGTATGACATGGCAAATATGCGGTGCAATTAGGTCAATATTAAGTGGAACCGGGGTCCCGACAATTAGTTAAATGGTTCATGTTATTTAGCTACCCGCAAATTAAATGTGGTGTTAACATGGCAAAACATATGACCGGTTCGCTACACAAATTTAAATGAGGCCAAACCATATGGCAATTATGCATGCAAGAACAATTCAATATGCAACAAGTTTTATGTTTAGCATTTATAAAAATAGGGGTTCGGATAAGGGTCACACATTAGAGGGGGCTCAACGATCTTGGTTAGGGTTCGACGAGGTTCGGCCTACGGGCGCCGGGAAGGAGAACTTGACGCGGCGCTGGGTTCGGGATCGGTCTTCAGATCTGGATCGGCGAGGAGGAAGAGGAGCACCGAGGCTTGGTCTTCGGGTTCCAGGAGGAAGAGCTCGGCGATCCTTGTCGAAGGCCTTGGGGTTTTGTCTTTGTTTGCTGAAGAGAAACTTGTCGTGGCACTCGGGCCCGCATATGCACATCGGTACCAACTTCACTTGGCGTCGACCACTTGGGACTTCGAAGGGTCTGGGTCACATGGGCATCAGCACCAAAACACTAGCCTTGGCGTTCATCAACGAGGGCATGGGCTGGATGGCTACTGGTCAAACAGAGCACGTTCGGGTCAGCGAGGGAGCTCAAGGAAAAACAGTGCTGCAGCCGCTCTTGTCAAAGCCTGACAGCAACAAGGCCAAGAATGGGCGGCGACGTACATCTCAAGGAGGAGAGGGCACTGCTCGGGGTGGAACTCGAGCCGGAAAGGGGTTGGCGCTGCCGGGAACACAAAGGAGGGCGCCGGTCGGAGGATGGAAGCCGGGGATGCGGGAACAGGGCAGAGGAGAGGTCAGCGTGGCCAGGAGCATGAGGGCGATGGGGGAGGACCCACGGTGGCGAGGCGGCCGCGCTGGGTAGGCTAGGCGGCCAGGCTCATGAGACGGCGCAAGCGGGCGTTGCCGGGCGGGCGAGGCCGCGATGGCGGTGGCGTGACGCGGGCGAGGCGGCGACGAGGCGGCGGGGCGGACGGCGGGTCGAGGCGTGGCGGGCGGCCGGGAGCGGCGAAGCGAGGCGCGAGGTGGGGTGGCGGCGAGGCGGGGCCGGAGGACGGCGGCGAGCGCGAGAAGGTGGGGCAGGCGGCCGGCGGGGTCCCTCAGCGGCGGTGGCAGAGCTTCATGGGCGGGTGGAGGGATTAGAGGCGGGCGCGGGCGCGAGAGAGAGGAACGCGGGAGGAGGATCTCGTGCGGGAAGGAGAGAGAGAGAGCGGGCACGCGGGCGGTGGGTGGTGGGTCCCAGGCGGGCAGGCTGGGGGCGTGTCGGCGTCTGTTGCACAGTGGACGCGGGCGGTGGGTGGGCTGTGAGGCGATGTGTGTGGCGCTGAGCGTGTGGGGTGAGAGGGAGAGGTGGGGAGAGGGATAGGATTAGGTGGCAGCTTAGGATTGGGTAGAGAGGGGGAGAGGGTGAGGTGGCAGCGTGGGACTGGTCCGGGTGAGGTGGAGGGGAGGGCTGGGTAGGTTATCTGGTAGCTTTAGGATTAGGTTGGACCGATTATATTTCTGGGGCGGTCGTTCGGGTCGATTCGGCCAGTTCGACTGCCCCCACAAAAACAATTAAATGTTTTATTTATTTCAAACAAGCCTTTTGCAAACTAATAGCAGACAAAGTAAAATATTCCGGCGACCCGGTTTTTGCGTGTTGAACAAAGGCGGGGCGTTTAGAAAACAAAACTGGATTTTTCTGCAAATAGTTTATGCAGGCAAATGCAAGATGATGACGATGCTCAAATGCAATGTGGCATGATGACATGAGCATGCGGTCAAGATGATGCAATGCACAAAAACAACGCGATTTTCTAGTAGTGGTTTTTGCGGGATGCCACAACAGGCCTCCAAAATTTCATCGTTGTGGCTAAGGCAAACCGTGGTCACAATGGTTTTATGTGCTGTCCATGTGTTGAATGTCAGAACAAGAAAGCCTACTCAAATACCAAAACCCTTCACGCCCACCTGCTTCGGTACGGTTTCATGCCCAACTATAATTGTTGGACCAATCACGGAGAAAGAGGGGTTATAATGGAAGACAACGAAGAAGAGGAGGATGATGACAACTATCATAATATGTATCCTGAATACGATGATACCACAATGACGATGTTTCTGTATAATAATAGTTGCTTAATTATTGATGTACGTATGTACTGACGACGTATGTGTATACCTCTTCCGATCGATCCCTCATCCCCGCCGCCGCAGAAATCCGCACAAACGGGGCGGCGACAGAACTCTGCCGCGACAGAGATTTAGACCATTTTCCTGCCATAGCAGAGAACCTTTAACACCGGTTTGTGGGGGTGGCCTCAGATCTGCGGGAGCCCCCACGTGTGCCACCCTTTAACATCGGTTCGTATAAAAACCGGTGTTGGGGGGGGGAGGGCTCTAACACCGAAACTGCAACATCGGTTCTATAACCGGTGTTAGAGGGGAACGTGTGCACTAGTGACTGTTCATCAGTTTGATAAGGACATAGGTTTACAGAAATACTTTCACCTAGATGCTAAGACACTCGTATCATTAGTTACATCGCCTAATTGCATGTGTGATGTAGATCCTAGTTGCATGTGTTCTATGTACTATTTTGTACAATAGGTTTGGCTGGGTTATATTTTTGAAAGTTTTCATATTTATTTTTCTAGATTTTCCTTGCCATTTATGGCTTCCCGTTTCCCTTTTTACACAGATTTCATAAAATGCCGTTTTTGTTTTCCCTGTGAATTATAATCCGTTCACACCTACACCAACTATAAAATCTAATATTTTCTTAAATATTTTAAAATATAAGTGACGCATGTTTATGTTACTCTTGTTTCTGAACGGAGAGAACATTATATTAACAAAATACCGTATAATTTTAGCGGAAATTCATTTTTGATCTAGGGTGCATATGCTCCTGCTAGCTGAAAAAATATATTAAAATATAAAAAAATTCCGAACAAAAATTTGGCTTGTACATATCGACATTATATTTGTGCACAACAAGTTTCACGGAAAACCGACTTTTTTGTGTCACGTATGAAAAAGACAAAGAAATGTTTCGTGAAACAACTTTGTAAGCATATAGAATGTCAAGATGTATGCGTGAATTTTTTTGTTATTTTTTTACTGTAACATTTTAACCTGCGTTTAAAATTCAATTAAAAACCGGAAGCATATGCTTCCCGGGTGCCAAAACGCCTCGTCCTTTGGAAAAGGAAAAGAAAACACAGGTACGGAGTACTACTAATCCGTCCTCTAACCAAACGTGCCCTCGATCCAGATTCAAAATCTAATCTGCAGTCCTCCACGGTTTCCTCCCCACCGTCCCACGCCGCCCGCCTCCTTTTCTTTCGCTCCCCTCCCTCGCCCGAGTCCCTCAGTCTTCACGCACGTACACCCGGCCCAATCCGTCCCAGCGCAGCGTGGCTCTAGACTCTACAGCCAGCCGCCGCCGCCGTGCCCTACGCCTCCCAATCCGTCACCGCGCCCAGCCCGCCCCCTCCCTTCCCCCAAACCCCTCCGCCTTTCACGCTCGCCCCCGTCATCGCCGTTCCGGTTCAGCCACGCCGCGTCCCTGCTTTCTCAACCCCCGTCCGCCGATTTCGTTTCTGAGGTATGAGCATTTTTTTTCATCTGTGGTTAGTTAAACCCCACCGGCCTCGAGGAATTTTGGGTGCGCCATCTAGATCCGTGGGGATTCCATTTTTTGCTGTTCTTGATCATCTTGGCCGAATTCAAATCGAATCTCCCAACGGTCCGCCCCTGGTGGTGGATCGCAGGGGGGCGATTTCCTTATAAGTAAACTACGGGATGATCTAATCCGTAGCTCTTCATTTATTGCGAGATCATGTTTGCTGCTTTAATTATCTCTGGTAGGCCAGAACATTCATAGCAAGTAGAAGGTATTTACGCCTCAAATTTCGGGGGGAGATGCCACATCATTTGATATGCCCAGGGGCCAATGCCAATTGCTGCTATCTTCATTTAAGCTGATGGTCTTGTGTGATCAGGATTGAGTAGTCTACAAATATTTTCTTTAAGAAATCATTCAACTGATTATGTTCCATCTGTTGATTACTTCTACGTTCTTTGAATCCAATCCAATGGTTGTTGACCTCCACTTTCACATGTACTTTGAGTTAGTTCCTTCCCTATCCCTAAATCCTCCAATGACCACTACCAGATGCCAAACCGTCAGCCATTTGCCAGGGTCACCACTCTGCCTCTCTGACTTCACCATGAATTAGTTTCTCTTTTCTCATGTTTTCTTGACATGCAATAGATGTTCTTCCTAATATTAACCTAATTTTTATGCCTTGATGTTGTAGTTATTTCTTCCCCTGATTTTAGGGTTCTTTTAATGAGGATATGAGGTACTAGCTATGCTCCTTTTCTAATATTTTTCTGCATGTTACAGAAAGATTGGATAAACTTTTGATTGTATTGACATGTAAAGGTGAAGGGGAAGTTATCTGCAACTGAAATAACTTGTGCTCAGATAACATGGTTGACATGAACCCGGATCACATTTTTGAGGTCCCTGACACTCCTGACAGAATACAGCAGTCAACATGCCCTGTATCAAGCTCAGCTGCTACGAGGGGCATTACAAGGATGCCTGGAGATCCTTCACCAAACCGCATAATTAAATTTAAGATCAAGACTAGTTCCAACCAGGGCCAATCAAGTAGAGGTAGTGCAGTTAGCGAACAGCCTGGAACCTGTGATTTGTTTGAACAAGCTGAATTGGCACGCTCATTGCCAGAAGCAAAACTATCCCCACCAAAATTAGATAGGGCTACTGGAAAATCTGTTGTAAATGGCTATGGGGCTCGCACTCTTGGTTTGGGTCAGAGCAGCAGCATTTCAAACCACATGATATGTACGGGCACTGGAGTAAGCGACAATAGCCGCCAAAGCAGAGAAGAGCAGATTAGCCATCGAGATGCAAATCGTCGGTACTTGGATTTTCGTGGTGTGCGATCAGGTCTTCCTACTACCTCAGTGGGAAAATCACAGAACAGAACAAAAACTGGCACCTCTAATGGGCTGAAGGAAGTATCAGGTGCTGATGATTTTTCAGGATCCAATCCAAGTGAGGATAGAAGTGAAGCAATCATTATCAAGGGTACAAGAGGACTCTCAAGTCGTACACCATCTGATGTTCCTCATAGACATGTGGGTCCAAGAAGGCTGGTGCGAAATGGTTGTATTTCTCCCTCTAACATAGTCCAAAGAAGTGTTAAAGCTGCTGAAAAGCAGGAAATGTGCTCTACAAGTGGAGTTTTTCACCAGTCAAATTCTCAGGCTGATGTTTCTCATAGAGGAAATGTAATTGATCTTACTGATAATTCACCAATAGTAACAAAGAAAGGAAGCACTGTAAACGATATGGAAACAATGGCATTCCAGAAGGTCAGAATGGCCAGGGCTGCGGGGACTCTAATTCCACGAAGTATAAATCAAGCAAGCAGAAGCAATTGTTCTGAAAGTTCAAATAACAAAGGCAAAGATATTATCCGTGATGTCATGGGTGCTGAAAGGTCTGGAGAGGCTAATCCAATGAGGTGCGCCATATCTCTTTGTTCATACAGAAGTGTCATCAAATCATTTCATGGTGTAATATGAGTACAAAGTATAGGAAAATTAAACGTCTCCAAACATTTCAATAGGTTAATCTTGGATGTTAGTGTGTTTTTCATTTGTTGAAACTGAATTGAATTTTATAAAGTTTTTAGTGCATGTTGCTCAATGGAGTAATTTGAAACAAAACTGAACTTTGTAGAAGTCAAAAAAAAGTAAATCCACTTTGTTAGTAAAGTACCACCCCTGAAAATGAAAAGTACCCAGGGTTTGTCAATGACCTTATTAAACCTCCTCTATTACAGGGTTTGTCCAAGAGCTGTAATAGATTCTTCTTCTGTTGTAAATGGTGACATTACTGGCATAAGTTCTCAGCAAGGTTGGAGAACAACACATAATCATACTAGTAAAGTACCCATGACATTATTGGGTATGACGACTACTAGTTGTGGAATAGAATCTGGATCTTCTGGACCATCTAATCAGGGCTATGAAACTGCAGCAGAAGCAGCAGGAGACAACAATAACACATTTAGTGCAGCAACCACTACACGGTCAACAAGTTTGAGGAATAGGACTACAAGGATTAGTAAAGGAAAGAGGAAATACACCTCAAGTTCCTATCATCCTGGTGAAAGCTCTAGTTCTCTTAATGAACATAGTGGTTTTCTTGCATCTTCAGACACAGCAGCTCGCAGAAATCATACCACTCTTTGTCATGATACTCCTGTAATCGATATTGATGACATATCTTCCCCTGAAGTTAGAACTCGTTTGAGGGGCTACCGTGATGGAACCTCGATTGATCCTAACATAAGTGCACAGTTGGAGGCTGATGAATTGCTGGCTCGGCAACTTCAGGAGCAGCTTTATAGTGAAACACCTCGTGTTGCTCCTAGAGAAGAGGTATATCCCAATAGAGAAGAGGTATATCCTAATCATCTCTTTCCTTCGTGTCTTCATATTTGTGGGCGTGCGCGTGCGCGAGTGGTGCATCTTCTCTTAACGTTGTGAAGGTGCTACTAGTTCTTCAACAAGGTAACTTTTTTTCAACAAAGCAGATTGATGCAATCGTGGCAATGTCACTTCAACATGAAGAAGATGCAGGGAGGACATCTAGAACCGTAAGGCGGTTTCAAAATGATACTGTAAGAACACCTGTCTCATTTGTTTTTCCGTTTTTCAAAATGATGCAGGGCGGACATCTATGCCTTTCTCTTTTCGATGCATTTCCTGTATGTTTGCACCCAAACCTAGGCTTTGTTAGCTTTGCTAGCGATTAAATAATATCTCAATTGCTGAAACTGAAGTTATAGGGATATGCGCCCATAAATATCAGAACAGTGCTTGTAGGAATTTGTTGGTTCGCATATTATTAAGCAGGAGTTCGTGCTATCCATAAAACGCCAAGCACACTTGTTTACTTTTAATATTAGTCTCGTGTGCAGTGAATTATTCGTTATGACTAGTACCTTGGCTGTTTTGAGACTGACATGTTTTATCTTCTTATCCTTAGAGAGCTGCAAGAGCATCCCGTTCTAGTGCTGCTCACCGTGCGATCAGGGCTAGATATGAGACGGCGATTTCCCATATGCGGAATGTGCGTCCAGTAACTTTGGGATTGGTATTGCTTTCACTCTTGTCCTTGTAGTTCTACCTCTAAATTATTTCACTTCTCAAAGGAAGATCTTTACTTTTAAGCGATAAGAAGACTGACATATTTTTCTGCTTTCCATGTCATTTGCGTTTGACCCAATCTAGTACGTAAGTGTTGTAAAGTATACCAAATGGCATGGGATGAAGTTAGATAGTGCGTTTCCACTTTTCATTCTATTACCTATGCTTATGTCGTCCTAGAACCAACAGAACATTCCTTTTGGGGCGAATATTTTTTGGCATTTAATTTCGCCTGACGAGTTGTATCTGGCTTCCAATTGAACTTTATATGGTACATGCTTGGAACTTTCATGATTTACCAAATTGGTTGCATTTTCATCTATTAGGAGTGGTTTGGACTTTGGAGTACTGAACCAACCCCTATCATTATTTTTCACTATTATCAGGGAATTGTCCCTTTTGAGTTATAGACTTGGTTTTGTAAGCACTGGGTCATATATATGTTGATCAGCTGCTGCTAAAGTAAAACCAACTGGTAAAAAGTCTCACATCAAATAAAATCTTCCTTGAGTTTACAGTTTGTGATTGCCTGAATTGATTCTCCCAAGATTATCAACAGCTTCTGACTGTCAATTTTTCAGAGGGCTATGGTTGCCGGATATCCTGCTTCGCATATTCAACCTAATATTGATTTGTAAGTGCCACCTCCTGTTGTACTTCCAGTGCTAGAATCTAGTTACTGCATATCTTGAGAGCTCGGAACAGCTTAAATGTTACGATTCATTTAGCTTTTTGCTGACTGGAATTTACATACAACACTGCGTCACATGGGTTTAGCAGCTTCACTGACCTGTGTAGCTTTATGTGATAACAGTCTTTTCTGAAAATTTAGTTTCTAAAACATACGAAATTGAGTATATCTTTGATTTACTCTCTCTTTATCTCCTTTTCTGGGTTCTATGCATGTGACTAGCAGCAGTGCTAGTACCCATAGTGGATAAGGGTAACATGATACAATTTGCTGAGCAATAAGATTCTATAACTAAAGGAGCTTCTGTTGCAGAAATGATTATGATGCGCTACTTGCATTAGATGAAAATAACCACCAGCATACCGGTGCTTCAGAAAGTCAGATCAACAACTTGCCACAGTCAGTATGTCAGGTAAATCTACTCGGTTTGTACATACAAAGTGGTATCTGCTTTCTTGTTTGTCGCTGAGA
Source organism: Avena longiglumis (assembly GCA_030063025.1). Lineage (NCBI taxonomy): Eukaryota > Viridiplantae > Streptophyta > Magnoliopsida > Poales > Poaceae > Avena > Avena longiglumis. Next base: position 79,835,867 of record CP125976.1, read on the forward strand.
AGTCCTGACTAGTGATTTTTTTCCTTGGACAGTCAACTAGCACTGAAGAGCCTTGCGCAGTATGCCTCGAGAATCCCTCTGTCGGAGATACCATCCGCACTTTGCCATGCTTCCATAAGTTCCATAAAGATGTATGCACTCTTACCGTTAGGTGCCGTAACCCTTGATATTGTACCGAGTTGCATTTCTGACTTGAAATTGCTTCCACGTTTGCAGTGCATCGACGAATGGCTGAGAAGGAAGAAACTCTGCCCAGTTTGCAAGTGCGGGATTACGAGAAGTTAGGCAATGCAGTTTTTGGTGCTCCCGCATACAGCACGGATTAGTCAGCTGCTCGTGCGGTTACACTTTTCTGTGGTAGTGGTACAGATCGGAGGCTGCACTTGGCTGCTCTGACTGCATCCTGTGCCAATGCCCCGCTGTGCCTTTGTACCGGTGGATCATACTAAATAATCGATATTTCACATGTTTTACACCAGCAATTTGTATATCCACGTTTCTTTTTTCCTTTTCTTGCTAAATATGCTGTCATAATATCATTTCAAGATTTATTGTGGAAGCTACAATTATCACTAGACAAATATTAGCTATTAGATGGCAAGTCTGCATGATTTTTTAAGCGAATCCAGCATCAACTCTGCCTAGAAGTGCAGCAACTTACAGTAAACTTTTTTTGGTTGAAAACTCCCGTCAAACAAATCAAACATGTGGCAGATGTTGTTTTTTAGGTTGAAGTGACGTAAAGTTTTTGGGTTGAAATATGGGTGGACATGGTAAACTTGCATGGTTGTCTGGTTTGTAACCTTAAGAGCCTATTCAGCACATAAGTACTAGCATACGAACCTTCTTCTGGAACTTGGTACAACTCGTATTTCAAGTATACCATAATCATGGAAACATGTGTGCACTTCGAGCATGGGTAGGAACTGGGTACTCACTCTTCTAATATTCGTAAAACAATATAATCATCTCTGGCTATGCAAGTGATGTATGAAACAAATACAAGCTACGTAGTTTGTTTTTTGAGATATTTTTCATGATATTTCTCGCATAACGTATTTCATACTTCCTCCATATAAGATGTTTTGGTAGTTCATATGTATTACCTAGAATGAAATACAATACATAGTCACTCAACCGTCTGAAAGTTGATTATAAATCCAAATTTAAAAACAAAAACAATACGCTCCAAATTTATAAAAGACAGGACAAGTTTGTCGTTTTAAGACATATAGCTTGGTCTTGTCTTGCATGTCCTATATGATTATACCGACGGGTCCATTAAAATGCAGGACAGTCGAATACAGGGCAGAAAGCGTTTGTGCAGTATCCTTTGTTGATAAGATCACATGAATTTACAAACTCTATCTGAAATGCTAAAAGATAGCACCAGTGGTCTAGTGGTAGAATAGTACCCTGCCACGGTACAGACCCGGGTTCGATTCCCGGCTGGTGCAAGTTCGTTTGATTTTTTCCTTATTTTTTTAACAAGGCTGTCACAGAAAGAACCGTCAGTTCATTTTTTTCTTGGGCCTGATGTTAGAACTCGTCCTTGCTAGTCAGAGACTTGATATCAGCAACAACACCAGATCTCTGGGCTGAGCATTCATTTTAAGAATTAGGTTCCAACATTCAGACTGAATGACAAATGTTGTGGTGGCCTTCATGACGAGCAAGACAAACAGCACATCGAATAGCAAACTCTTCTGCTATCTCTGGTGCAGTAATGCCAAGGAAAAGGACTAATGGAAAGCCATCGGACAACCACACCAATTATTACCCAGTAGAAGTACGAGAAGAGATTGCAACACCCACGTTAAAACAAACCAACCTAGACAGCGGCGGAGTCGACTTCTGAACCTGTTTCGGGACTGCAAACCTTGTACTAGTTGTAGACTGAACCGGCTTCCTTATATATATATGCTCTACAATCATCTCTACATAAGCTTGAACTTTCTAGCATTATTTCTAGCCTCCTAAATGCGCCACAATATGTCACAACTACAACCACACAATGCATATGTTCAGTAGATCAAACAACCACTGCTTAGCATTCTTGAGCTCTTCGCCTGCAAAGCCGAATATCAAACCGAGCTCTGATGTCATCCCAGACCAACGAAGCAAATGGAGGCATCAGAAAACAATGCCCAAGTTTGTCCTTACGCCCAGAGAAACAGCAGTTTCTGAGAGTTGGATTGCCATCCCCTATATGCTTATTTGGGTGATTACAAGAATTTTGTTTCCTTTCAAAAAAAGCAAGAAGGTATTTATTCGTTTGTGCCTTTAGCAAGGCCGCTGGTCCTATGTGTGAATATAATACTTATTTTTTGTAGTGTCTTTTGCATGAGGATGGTTGTAATTGTTTTGTTCGGCCTTGTTGAAAGTCCCACTAATATTTTATAAGTAAAATTTGGGATGAGTGAACTCGTCACAAACTCCAAACTTTATAAGCAGTAGATACTTTGGCAGGCGAAATTATTAGATTTTTACGATGGTTTGATCTATAGAATTGAAAACCATGAGTTTTTTTAAAAAAATTATTCTAGAGGGAAATTACATTGATCCAAAACCATCGAAAAAATGCCCTGTTTGTTTATACCTAACCAAATATTTTGAAAGTGAATTGCACCATTGGCCCATGCAAAATCTGGTGGCGAATGAAGACTTTAGTCCACAAACTCAGAAACCCCCTCTGATCCAGTCCTACACCGAATCACGTGCACCCACGTCCCTTATACTTCCCATTTCATAACCATTTTTCTATCAAAGTCTATGACTTAAACATGATTACGAATGAACATGAGGTTTGGCAAGAGCTTCTCCATAATAAAATTTGAATAACAAAACTCTTTTTCAGGTTTCAACAAAACCAACTAATTCTCCCTTCTAGAAGGGACTAATGAATGTCAAAGATGAGTTTTTAGCAAGGGTTCTTTAGAGATAGGCAATGGTCAGAAAACTAGATTTTCGAAAGACACATGGTTAGGGGATGAGCCTCTAAGTGTCTAGTGTTGGAAATATGAGCAATTTACCAAGTGATTTATGCGAAATAAACAATAGGTAAAACATGACTAGAATGATCGAAATTAAACTAGCCAAGTAATCTGACAGAAAGTGTGCAGAGAGTTGCAGATAGATCGAAATAATCTGAACAAGATGAATAGAGAAAACATACAGCAGTGTGCCGGAGTTGGAGTTGTCACCCATGTCGTCGAGGAAGAGGTTCTCGATGGCAGGAAAGAAGTCGTCATTGGGGAAGATGTCGTCAGCGTTGGTGAAGGAGTCCGTGATGAAGCCACTAGTCCCGCCGATAGCGCTCCCCAAAAACCTTATCACCCTTCTCCCGTACAGAACTCGAAGAGGCGGGGTTCCGGAGGCCTACTGTCCCGACTCGCGGTGCACGCCACAAGACGGGATGGGGAAGAACTGGTGGCAGCTCAGTGCTCTGGAACTTGGAGGCGGTGGTCTGACTGTGTGCCTAAGGAAAGGAGCGACCTTCCACTCTTATAGGCACAGGTAGACATGCGAACATGCGGCATTGGAAGAGGAAACGAACAAGCAGTGACCGAAGCCAAACATCCACCATTAAGTTCGAATTAAACCTTCAATGAGTTCGTATTTAAAACCCATTAGCAGACTGTTCAAATTTTGCACACCCGTTCATATACCAGTCATGCGTGGCAAAAAAAACTCGGCTGGCGAGATTCCCGCAACCCGCAACCCGCGGTGCGCGTCGTGACGAGGCGAGGCGGGCAGCGGAGGAGGAGGAGCGCGCGTGTGGGACTCTCTCCTTCTCCTTTTCATCCGTTTACCAAATGGTAGGAGAGCCTCCCTTATAAGCTAGTGCAAACCTCTTTCAACTAGAAATGTGGGACTAAACATTTGTCCCACCTCTTGCCATGCATGAATGGCCACATGGGACTCTAGGATTTTCAAAAATTATTGGAATGGAAAATGGGCTGGGCCAAAATTTCAACAATCCCCCACCAGATCCCAGAGGCACATGTAATTTGCCCCTGGTTCCAAAAACACTGTTTATATACCAGTACTGCAATGGATAGTGTTAAGTTGAACTTCCACCTAGAATTCTATGCTACACTAGGCTGCGACTTGTATAGTAGACTATGCCTTGAACTGCAAGTTTGCTGCAACCTAGCTTCACACAAAGCCTTGACCGATACTAGGCTACCGTGGGACTTCCTCGCGGGTGGAGCTTTCGTTATACTCCATGGCCTTTCATGAGTTTATTAGAGAGCACCCAACTCTCATAGACTGCGACGTTTAATAGTAAGACTCATATATGTGTGTTCTTCAAAAGATGTACTGCAGGACAACATATCTGCTTAAGACTGCCATTTAGAACATATTAAGATAAAAATCAACCTGTCGTGCATAATAGGAAAGTATTGCATCTTCACAGAGTGGTGTTCATTAAAGTAGGGATACTTTCCTCTCAGTCTACCAACAACTTGTCTCCCAATTCTAATTCACGGGATCTCCGATCATATAGAGTGTTTGCCACTGTGGAAAACTCATAGTGTGGGTCTCATACCCATCTCCTTCGATGCATTTTCTATCAAATTGCGTGATAGTCCCTTTGTGAAGGGATCTGCCAGGTTCTTAGATGTTTGGATATAATCCAAAGCAATAACTCCGGAGTTTCTCATTTTCCTGACAGATTTTAGTCTCCTCTTCACATGTCTTGAGGACTTCATATTATCCTTAGAACTGTTCACCTTAATAATCACAGTTTGATTATCACAGTTCATTGGAATTGCGGGTATAGGTTTTTCAACCACAGGTAAGTCCATCAAGAGTTCATGAAGCCACTCTGCTTCAACAGTGGCCATGTCTAGTGCTGTGAGTTCTGCTTCCATAGTTGACCTCGTTAAGATGGTCTGCTTGCAAGATTTTCAAGAAACAGCGCCACCAACAAGTGTAAACACATATCCACTCGTGGACTTTATCTCATCAGCATCAGAAATCCAATTTGAATCACTATAACCCTCCAGTACCCTCGGATACCCGGTATAGTGAATGCCATAGCTCGCAGTGCCTTTTAGATAGCGCATGACTCTTTCAAGAGCTTGCCAATGATCATCTCCAGGATTTGAAACAAACCGACTGAGTTTGCTAACAGCAAACGCGATGTCTGGCCTTATAGCGCTAGCAAAGTACATAAGCGAGCCAATTATTTGAGAGTATGTCAATTGATCTCTAACGATGCCTCGATCCTTTCGAAGTAGCACACTAGGATCATATGGTGTTGGAGAAGACTTGCAGCCTCTATACCCAAAGCGACTCAAAATCTTGTCCACATAGTGAGACTGAAGCAGTGTGATCCCACTATCATCATCTCTCAATAGTTTGATGTTCAAGATAACATCAACTACTCCTAGATCCTTTATCTCAAAAGATTGAGATAAGAAATCCTTGACCTCCTCAATTACAGTAAGGTTGGTCCCAAAGATCAGTATGTCATCAACATACAAACATAGAATAACTCCTTCGCCCCCACCATGGCGATAGTATACACACTTGTCAGCTTCATTTACAATAAATCCTGCAGCGGTTAAGGTTTTATCAAACTTTTCGTGCCACTGCTTAGGTGCTTGTTTAAGACCATAAAAAGACTTCATCGGCTTGCACACTTTTCTTTCTTGACCATTTACTACAAAACCATCATCTGGTTGATCCATATAAATTTCCTCATCCAACTCTCCATTTAGGAAAGCCGTCTTAACGTCCATTTGATGAACGAGAAGACCGTGTGAGGCAGCCAGAGAAAGTAGTACTCGAATGGTGGTCAACCTTGCTACGGGTGAGTAAGTGTTAAAGAAGTCTTCACCTTCCTTTTGGGTATAACCCTTGGACACAAGCCTTGACTTGTACTTTTCAATAGTACCATCAGGCCTTAGTTTATTCTTAAACACTCATTTACATCCTACAGGTTTGCACCCATAAGGACGATCAGTGATCTCCCATGTTTCATTAGCTAAAATGGAGTCCATCTCACTACGGACGGCTTCCTTCTAGTAGTCAGCATTAGAAGATGCATAGGCTTCTGAAATAGAAGTGGGAGTATCATCCATGAGGTATACAACGAAATCATCACCAAAAGACTTTGCAGTCCTCTGTCTCTTGCTCCTTTTAGGAATTTCGTTATCCTCCTCCTCAGGATTTTCTAGGTGTTCGACTGGAATGATTGGTTCAGAAATTGTATCTAATTCCTGACTTGATGAGTTAGGCATATCCTTCATGGGAAAGATATCCTCAAATAAAGTTGCATCGTTCGACTCCATGATTTTACCAACATGCATGCCTGGTACTCCGGATTTTACTATCAAGAATCGATAGCCAATGCTACGAAAAGCATATCCCAGAAATACATAGTCCACAGTTTTTGGTCCAAGCTTGCGCTTCTTTGGGACTGGCACATGAACTTTTGCCAAACAACTCCAAGTTCGTAGATAAGAGAGATTTAACCTTTTCTTCTCACATTCTTCAAATGGAGTAATTTATTTATTCTTTGTGGGAACTCGGTTTAGGACATGACATGCGGTCAGTAATGCCTCCCCCCACCATTCCTCGGAGAGACACGATGTGTCTAACATGGCGTTAACCAAATCTGTTAGAGTGCGGTTCTTTCTTTCGGCTACCCCTTTTGACTGGGGTGAATAGGGAGGAATCCTCTCATGGATTATACCATGTTCCGCACAAAAGGAGTCAAAATAGTTGGAAAAATACTCTCCACCACGATCAGACCTAAGCCTCTTAATCTTTCGATCACGTTGGTTTTCTGCTTCAGCTTTATAGACTTTGAAGAAACTCAAAGCCTCATCTTTTGTTTTCAGAAGATACACATGACAGTATCTTGTAGAGTCATCAATCAACGTCATAAAATATTTCTTTCCACCTTTTGTCAACACACCATTCATCTCACAAAGATCAGAATGTATGAGTTCTAGTGGTGCCAAATTTCTCACCTCTGTAGTCGTATGTGACTTGCGAGGTTGTTTTGCTTGCACACAAGCTAGGCACTTAGCTCCTTTGACAGTAGTGAAATTTGGGATTAAATTCATTTTAGATAACCATGTCATGCAACCAAAATTAACATGACAAAGATGTGAATGCCAAACATTTGATATAAGATCAGATGAAACATGATTCACAACTTTATTACAAACATCTGATAATGATAGGCGGAACAGACCTCCACACTCATATCCTTTACCAATAAAAGTACCAAACTTAGATAGTACAAACTTATTGGACTCAAAAACAATCTTGTAGCCATCGCGACATAGAAGAGATCCGCTAACAAGATTCTTATTTATTGAGGGAACATGATGCATGTTCTTCAGACGTATGGTCTTTCCCGAAGTGAACTTCAGATCGACCGTACCAACACCATGAACAGAAGCATGCGAGTCGTTCCCCATCAGCACGGATTGAGTCCCTCTGACCTGATATGAAGAAAACATAGAAATGTCAGAACAAACATGTACATTAGAGCCCGTGTCGATCCACCAATCAGGAGAATGACATAATGAAAAAATAGTAGGTAATATACCATACCCAACATCCTTCATCTCAATGTCGCCCATGACAATATAAGCGGTCTTGCCGCTCTTCCCATGCTGGCGCCTGTCATAGCGGTTGGGGCAGATAGGATCCCAGTGATTAGGATCACCGCACACATGACATGAACCTTTCTTCTTATCAGTCTTCTTCTTGAAATTGGTAGACCGTGAGGGCTTGTTCTTCCCATCGAACTTGCCCTTTCCATCAAACTTGCTCTTGTTCTTGAACTTGTGGGACTGGAAGTTCTTTTTCTGTACCAAGTTGGCACTTGAACCTCCCTCAACAACTCGAGCACGTGTGTCTTTTGCTCTCGCCTTCTCTTCCACATCAAGAGTTCCAATGAGATCTGATATGGAAAACTTCTGTCTCTTGTGCTTCAGAGAAGTAGCAAAGTTACTCCATGAATGGGGAAGCTTGGCAATAATGCCCCCGGCAAAGAATTTTCCGGTAACACACAGGATAAGTACTCAAGCTCCTTGGCCAGTGCCTGTATCTCATGAGCCTGCTCAACGACGGAGCGATCATTAGACATCTTGAAGTCATAGAATTGCTCCATGGTATACAATTCACTGCTAGCGTCCGAGACCCCAAACTTGGCCTCGAGAGTATCCCACATGTCCTTGCCATTATCAAATGACATATAGGGTTCAACAATGTTCTTCCCAAGTACAGACAACAGAGCAGCCCTGAACAGTTTGTCAGATTTCTGGAAAACTTGGTCCTGGGCAGGAGTAAGCTCTCCATCAGGCTTGCCAAGAGTGGCGTTATAGCAGTTCATGTTCTCAAACCAGAGAACTGCTCTCACGCGTCATCTCTTATAGTGCATACCCTAAAAACAGGTGGCTTCACAGAAGCCACAAAACCACTTGGAGTAAATTGCCTATAATAAGGTTTTTGGATTGTTGGAAATATGAGCAATTTACCAACGCTGTGTTTGGATGTTGGAAAATAAGCATGGAATTGGAATTCTGGAATTGTTGGGCCTAATTCAACCGTTTGGAAGGGCCTTGGAATTTTACTGCGGAAACAAACAACGATTCCGAGCCACGACCCCGCAGGCGTCCGCTAGGCGTCAGCGATTTCGAAAGCCATCCAAGACGGAAAGTCTTGGAATCGGCGAGCTACCCCCTCGCCCGACACCCTTCGTTCCCAACTTCCGCTCTCCTCACGACTTTGGATCTCTCCGTCTCAGAGGCGGAGGCGGACTCTTGCCAGCCGCCATGGTTAGTCCCGCCTCCCTCCTTCCCCGCCCTCTTCCCGACCATATCTCCCTCTTCCCGTCCTCCTCTGCCTCTTGGAATGGGTTGGGGAGCCCGTGCCCTAACCCTAGCACCGCGGTTTCCCCATCGGTGGGTGGCGGTAGGTCGAATCTTTGTCTTCTTCTTGGTGGCGGTTGGCAAACTTCTGGCAGCTGCAGCCATCTTCCCTCTTCCTCTTTTCCTCTTCAATTTGTTGTTGCAGCCATCTTTCCTCTTCTTCTTGTCCTCTTCAATTTTTTGCTTCAGCCATTCCAATCGGAAGCCCCCATCTAATACATAGTATTTTGATTTGTTGTTGCAGATTCGTACAAGAATTAGTTCAAGAAGAATTGTCTACTTACCTTTGATTCCAATCTCAAAATATACAATATACTATTGTGCATACACGTGTAGATAACTTTATATTGTCAAATCTCAAAAAAAAATTCAATTCCATGTTGTGTACATCCAAACATGATTTGGAATTGGATACTACCTTTTGATTGCAACGGAAAATTCCATGCACACCCAAACGTCGGAATTGAAAATAGATGCCATTTCCTTTCCATCTTGGATTTGGAATCTCTGACCGAATTCAATTCCATGTTTATTTTCCAACATCCAAACACAGTGCAAGTGATTTATGCGAAATAAACAACAGGTAAAACATGACTAGAATGATCGAAATTAAACTAGCCAAGTAATCTGATAGAAAGTGTGCAGAGAGTTGTAGATAGATCGAAATAATCTGAGCAAGATGAATAGAGAAAACATACATCAGTGTGCCGGAGTTGGAGTTGTCACCCATGTTGTCGAGGAAGAGGTTCTGATGGCAGGGAAGAAGTCGTCGTTGGGGAAGATGTCGTCGCCGTCGGTGAAGGAGTCTGTGATGAAGCCAGTAGTCGCGCCGATAGCGATCCCCAAAAACCTTATCGCCCTTCTCCCGTACATAATTCGAAGAGGCGGGGTTCCGGAGGCCTACTGTCCCGGCTCGCGGTGCACGCCGCAAGATGGTATGGGGAAGAACTGGTGGCAGATCAGTGCTCTAGAACTTGGAGGCGGTGACGAACATGCAGTGACTGAAGCCAAACAGCCGCCATTAAGTTCGAATTAAACCTCCACTAAGTTCGTATTTAAAACCCATTACCAGACTGTTCAAATTCTGCACACCCGTTCATATACCAGCCATGCGTGGCAAAAAAGAACTCGGCTCGGCGAGATTCCTGCAACCCGCCCGCGCGCGCGTCATGACGAGGCGGGCGGCGGAGGAGGAGCGCGCGTGTGGGACTCTCTCCTCCTTTTCATCCTTTTACCAAGTGGTAGGAGAGCCTCCCTTATAAGCTGGTGCAAACCTCCTTCAACTAGCAATGTGGAACTAAACATTTATCCCATCTCTTGCCATGCATGAATGGGCCACATGGGCCTCTAGGATTTTCAGGAATTATTGGAATGGAAAATGGGCTTGGCTATTTGGGACAAAATTCCAACATCTAGTACCCATCTTTATGCAATATTGTCAATCACAAAAGTGTCACGATGGCTAATGTTTTAAAATCGACACCCTTAAACATAGGATTTAGGAGAGTGCTTCCCAGTAATAAATGGGTTCGATGGCTTCATCTAGTGTCACACTGTGAGACCCTGGCGCATGGATCAATAGGATTGATAGGAAACCATACAAACAAGTTGCAACTTATTTTCTGAAAGCTCATTCAAAAAGAACTCTAAGGTTAAGCGTGCTTGGCCTAGAGCAATTCTAGGATGGGCGATCGACCGGGAAGTGGGTAACCTGGTGCGCATGAGTGAGGACAAAGTGCGCAGAAAAGACTAGTGCTGGTCTGTGGGGTTAGTCTAGAGATCCTATTGAGCTGCCAGAAGTAACAACCATCAGTCCAGAGTGGCCGGGGGTGTTACAAGTGGTATCAGAGCCGACCCTCGCGGTTACATGGGCGTGTGCGGGTCAGTGGCGGACATGTGTAGCATGGCGTGTGTGGCCCGGAGTGGACACGGCATGGCAATGTGCCGGCACCGGACGCATAGACGTGTGCCAAGAGGGGACGTTCCTGGCTTGTGGTTGATCGACGATGACGTCGATCTTCTAAGGGTGAGTGTATGTGAGACCCTGGCGCATGGCTCAATATGATTTATAGGAAACCCATACAAACAAGTTGCAACTTCTTTCTCGGAAGCTCATTCGAAAAGAATTCTAAGGTTAAACGTGCTTGGCCTAGAGCAATTCTATGATGGGTGACCGACCGGGAAGTGGGTAACCGGGTGCGCACAAGTGAGGAAAAAGTGTGCAGAAAAGACTAGTGTTGGTCTGTGGGGTTAGTCTAGAGATCCTATTGAGCTGTCAGAAGTGACAGCCGTCGGTCCAGAGTGGCCGGGGATGTTACACACACTTAATGCTAGTCCATCTTTCATATAGTGAGGGTGTTTTTAAGTGGAATCTAACTGCCTCCGCTTCACTGTTTGGTCAATGCACCTCGACTTGTTAAATGGGTCAATGTACCTTGACTTGTTAAATGGTCACACGGTTTATCTAAAAAAATATGAAAAATAAAAGTGCCACTCAAAATTCAAATCTTTATGTGGTTTCTTCATAGGAATGAAATTCTAACAATCGATAACTTGGTGAAAATAAATTGGCAAGGTTCTACTAAATGTTGTTTTTGTAATTAAGACGAGACAATTCAATATTTTTATCATGTCCTTTTTCTCAAATTATATGGAGGATTGTTTTTATGACATTCAATATTTCACCTCCCGCTAATATGACAACTCTTTTTGGAAATTGGTTAAATTGGACAACAAAGAAAGATAAAGTATACATTAGATTTTGTGTGTGCGCTTTATTATGGGCCATATGGAGTATTCATAATAATTTTATTTTTAACAAAAAAGTTTTCCATCTTTTCTACATGTTATTCATATGGCTACGCATTGGATCCATATGTGGTCCTTTGTCTAGCATGTGGAGAGCCGCATGTATGTGAGCGTAGGCTGACCCCAGTTATGGAACGGCTGACGCACCCGTACTAGTTTGCATTCCTTAAAGGAAGATATATCCACGATGGGATTCTGATGCTTCATGTAATTATTCATGAAGTGAAAGCGAGGCACCAGAGGGGCATATTTCTGAAGCTAGACTTCCAGAAGGCTTATGAAAGGCTAGACTGGCCTTTCTTCGCCAAGTCCTCCAACGTCTAGGACTTAACGATTGCATGATATGATAGATCACGAAGATTTTCATGAGTGGGAACACGGCTATAAACATAAATGGCGAGGTGAGCCCCTACTTCAAACCCTCGTGTGGGGTTAGACAAGGGGACCCGATCTCACCGATCATGTTTAATGCCACGGTTGATGCCTTTGCGGAAATCTTGGAGAAGGCCAAGAATTATGGCCACATCTCGTGTGTGGTGGGTCATCTCATCCTCAGAGGGGGTGTGACCCACCTCCAATGTGCGAATGATACTATGATCATGGTGGAGGGATCGGAACATGAGATCATTAACCTGAAATTCATGCTCCTCTGCTTTGAGGCCATGTCAGGCCTCAAGATCAACTTTGATAAGTGTGAAGTGATGGTGTTAGGTTACTCCAGGGAAGATCAATAGAGGATCACAGATAACCTGAACTACCGGCTGGAGGTATTCCCCCTAAACTACCTAGGTATGCCAGTGAGGGACACCAGGATCCTGATCAGGGACTTGGAGCCCCTTATGGGTCAGGTGAAGGCGAAATCCGAACCCCATCAAGGGAGGTTCACATCCAATGGGAGCAAGACCATTCTTATCAAATCATGCCTGTCTAGCCTTCCCATATATATGATGGGGATATACCTCCTCCAGGAAGGGGTTCATGCTAACTTCGATAAGGATCTCTCCCGGTTCTTTTGGATGGCCAATGATGGCCACCAAAAGTACCATATGGTTAAATGGGCCGACATATGCGCCCCAAAGATCTAGGGGGCTTAGGTATCCTCTCCCCCTGCCACATGAATGTGGCGTTGATGCTCAAATGGGTGTGGAGGATTCTGAAGGATGATGGAGGCCTCTAGTTGCAATTAATAAAAGCTAAGTACCTTCAGGGATGATTGTTGCTGGCCTGTGAACGTAGGGAGGGGTCTCAGTTTTGGAGATCCATCCAGGACATCAAGCCAGCAATACGGAAAGGGCTATCCATTTCCATAGGTGATGGAAGGGACACCCTATTCTGGCTAGACCCTTGGCGCAGAGAGCGCCCTCTGCACCACGATGTTCCCGAATTGTTTGCGACCTATGCAGATCCCATGCTCCTAGTAGAGGAGGCTTGCCAGGGCAGGGAGTGGAAGGTTGCGTTCTGGAGGAACCTTGGAGAGGCCGAGAGGGTGTCCTAGGATGAGCTAAGGGATAACCTCCCACTGTCCCTGGCTCAGGCCCCAGATACTTTCTCCTAGCGGCTGGTCCCCTCGGGGACCTTTACGGTTGGATCGGCATACAAGTCCCTGTTTAGTGGGCCCTCGCTACCTTGGGCCTCTCTTCTCTGGAAGACCCCCTGCCCCTGAAGCTTAAAATATTTGTCTGGCAGTTGTTGCGTGACCGGCTACCTTCGGGCGTGGAGGTGGCCAAGCAGCAGGGCCCTGAAAACGGCCTATTCCCACTCTGTGCGGTCCCGAAATCGGGCATGCACATCTTCTTTGCATGTCCCGCGGCTCACTTCCTATGGAACTTTATCCATGAGGCTCTGGGGCCTGAGTGGCAAGCCTCTGATCTAGGAGAGTTCCTGGAGGCTAACGCAAACCGTACCGACAGGAGGATGCGCCTCTTCTGGTTAGTGTTTGCGACGATGACCTAGACCCTATGGAATACCCAGAATAAGATGGTCATCGAGCGTATCTTCCTGCGCCGTGTCTCTGACTCGATCTTCAAATTTCTGTTTTTTTTTTTGCAGCAGTGGTACCCGCTGTGTAGATAGCGTGACATGAAGCGTCTGGACGAGATGCTGGAGCACCTGATAGCGGCGTCCTGCCGACTTGCTACACCGTCTGGCCGTTAAGGGCTTCCCCCGGAGGAACCTGGGTTTTGTATCTGGGTGTGTGTGCGTTTGTGCTTGTGCTAGGCCCCTTGTGTTCGCTATGTGATGCTGTGTGGGTGCGGACCTCTTTATCGTTAGGTTATACCGAATCTTCTATATTTCTTTTTATTTTTTTTAGAGCAATCGGCAGGAGCGCTGCCTTTTCTATTAGAAGAGGAAATAATCGGTAATAGTACAGAATGACATGTTTAGATTAAGGTGAAACATGCCAAAACCACCAGAAAACCCCGAAAAACTAGTCTGGCTCGGCTGGGATAGCCGGTCCATGCGTAGCAAAAGCGCTCGTCTGTTAAAGTATGTCGTCTCTGGCAATGGAAGCGACCTCTATATAGGTTAGCCGTCGACCCGTAAAGATTCTTCGGTTTCGTTCCTTTCATGCATTCCATAGGACGTAAAACATGCGGCCACTAAGACGGTTCTGTTCCTTTGTTGATCTCCCGACGATCAAATCATCCTACCATTCTGAGATGAAGGGGAAAGACTGCCCGGGGCTGCCAATTGTATCATCGTTCCAAGATTGCGTTGTGTTTCAGACAACAGTTGTGAAAGGACAATCTTTGCTTAGTTGGGAGTTTCCGGGGCCGATGCACAAAGCGGGCAGATGGGGTCGTGAGACCATCCCCTGATGGCCAGCATGTCAGCGGTCAGTAGTTTGCGAGGACCAGTCAAGAGAAGAGCTTGTACTTCGGCTTTGCGTGGGTGGCACAAATCTTTTGCGCCTTAAATTTGAGAAAACAGTTGTTGAATTATGCTGGCGGTAGGCCGAGTTGGCGGAGTAAACTCCGTCGACGGCGAGGGTCCATTTGACTTGATGAAATCTTCTATATGTTGATTTATTTATAAAGATGAGCGCGGGTCGTGTTTCGAGTAAAAAAAATGACTTAACAAAGTTGCGGTGCTAAGCTTGCGAACGAATCTTTCTCGTCACAACCGCTTTTAATCCTGCGAACTAGAATGCTTTTGTCACGCCGGCCGGGTACACCGGATATTTCGCCACCCTTCTTCCCGACTTCATCCCCGGAGAAGAGAAGGACCGACTGCGAAGCAACCAGAGCGACGCACAGCAGCACACACCATCGTGGTGAGACAGGTGCCGGATCACCACGGCCCGCCGCACGCGCTGCTATAGGACACGCAAAAAACCGTGGTGGACTCCGAACTTCCCGGAGCCGGAGGGATTCTCTGGAATGGAATCCGGCTAGCTCCTCCATGCCCGTCGCGCGCCTCCACAGCGACATTCACGCCCCACCACTCCGCGCGCATTTCACTTCCCTCGCCTGATCCGTCACCTGCTCCCACCTATCCAAGCTGCGCTCGGATCCTACTAATGCGGCTATAAAATTTCCCATGGACTCTACAACCGCCGCGCCTCCATAACTGTCTGCCGTGCCGTAGCTCTGTCTCATCCGCGCGCCGACCCTTCCGCCGCTCCCGCGCGTCTCGCCGGCGTCGCCCGTTCCGCCTCGTCGTGGAATAGCGTCATCGAACCTGCTGTCTCCGCCATTTTGGAATTTGGTTTCTGTGAGGTATGGACCTTACAAAGTTAGAATCATCAATTAGTTAAACCCCAACTACCTCCACAGCACATTCTGTAATCTTGATCCGCCCCTGTCGTCTCGAGTGCGAGATTAGCTTGGGGTTGGGGGCGAACAAATAATAATGTGGTTTTACCATTTCTTGTTTTTACACAGGATTTTGAACCTTGGGATTAGTATGTAGGACAGTAGGAGTATGTAGGGATTTCCTAGTGGCATTATTAACGCTGTCCACTCCTTGATGTCCTATCATAATTTGATCATTTCCCACACTTTAATTTGAATTGTGATAATTCTCCATTTTGTCCCCAAACTTCAGTGCCACAGGACATGACAAATTATTAAACCCCAATTACCTCCACGGCACAGTCTGTAATCTTGATCCGCCCCTGCCTTCTTGAGTGCCGAGATTATCATCTTGGGGTTGGGGGTGAAGAAATGTGGTTTTACCATTGTTTTTACACAGGAATTTGAACCTTAGGATTAGTATGTAGTACGTCTTCTGCATTGGTCTTAACTTCAAAAAAAATATATGACTGGTTTATTAAAGTTACATCATTAACGGCTGCCACCTCTTGATGCCCTATATTAATTTGATCATTTCCCACACTTTACTTTGAATTGTGATAATTTTCCATTTTGTGCCATGCTTCGTCAGTGACACGGGATCAAATCCCCTGATTTTCTACTGCGCCATAATTATCCAGATACGTTTTCGCCCAGTTTTTCGTCAATTAACTGTGGCCTCCATTTCAAAATAGCATAAATTTCCAGATTCTTTTTCAATTGGCATTCACAGATGTTGATATTCATAATCTCTGATTTTTTAGTACTTTCTCCGGTAACTTGATTCATACAAATCTAGAAATAACTAGATTCATACGAATCCCGAGGGAGTAGGTAGTTTCTTTTTGAAAAGCGGATTTTCGATCATTCCCTCTATCCCATTTACGTCCCAACATGCACACAACCATATAAATTTGATTCGCTCCTGCCGTATAGCTTGGGGTTGGGGGTGAAGAAATTTGGTTTTACCATCGTTTCCTGCATTGGTCTGTATGTAGGACATACCAGGAGTATGACCAATTTCCTGAAGTGGCATTAAGGGCTCTCCACTCTTGATGTCCTATAGTAATAATTTGATCATTTCCCACACTTTACTTTGAATTGTGACAATCTTCCATTTTGTCCCCATACTTCGGTGAAAAGTAAAGTGTGGCAAAATGATCAAATTCCCTGATTTTCTACTGCGCCATAACTATCCAGATTCTTTTTCAATTGGCGTTCACTGATGTCGATGTTCATAATCTCTGATCTGTTAATAAAAATCTTGTTCTGAAAACATATCAAGAATTATCTACGTATCTTATCAGTAATTTCCATCATCCCCTCTATCCAATTTATCTCCCAACATACACACAACCATATAAAATTAGCCCATAACCTGTACTCCTGTAGGTCCTATTCTCTATGCTGATAAAGGTGGATTTCTTTTTAGTGCGCGACCAAGCTCTTGTGACAAAGGCCCTTGGATGCAATGGAAGGGGGTGGTACTGTAGCCGGTAGTGCCGAGTTTAAGGATTGTTTACGCCTAACTTGGAGCCAGCCTTTCATTCTTCGACTTGTTTTCTCTGCCGGCATTGGTGGCCTTCTTTTCGGATATGATACAGGTATGGATAACTATATTGTTACACATATGTCCCAAGACACTGGCCTTTTATTTTTACTTGTGAGGTACCATCATGATGTACGTTTAACTAAAGTTTGGGGATGCAAATTGGATGGCAAATTTATCTCGTTATTCTTCACATAAATGTTTTTTGTTTCTAGGTGTCATATCTGGAGCACTGCTGTTCATTCGAGATGATTTTATTGAGTTGGAGAAGAACACTACTCTAAGGGTACGTGTGTGACTAATGTGATGGATTCTGCAATGTTCAGCACTTCCAGGAAATTACTCATGTAGTAGATGTCTGATCTGATTCGGAATGCAGGAGACAATAGTGAGCATGGCTGTAGCTGGAGCAATCGTTGGAGCTGGACTTGGTGGCTGGATGAATGACAAGCTTGGAAGGAGGCCTTCCCTGATAATGGCCGATGTCCTGTTCTTTGCAGGCGCCTTGATCATGGCCTTTGCCCCGGACCCCGCCATTATTATCTTCGGGAGGGTCTTTGTTGGTCTTGGAGTTGGAATGGCTTCCATGACAGCGCCTCTGTACATCTCTGAAGCCTCGCCGGCTAGGATAAGAGGTGCGCTGGTGAGCACGAATGGCCTTCTTATCACCGGAGGGCAGTTCATGGCGTACCTGATTAATCTGGCCTTCACAAAGGTACTACTTGCTAACAGGGTTCTGAATGAACTTCCATCATTTGATAGAAAATCAGATAGAGTAACTTTTCCAAATTGTGATAGTAACAATGTTATCTCCACGACTTCCATCCATCAGGTTCCGGGAACCTGGAGGTGGATGCTTGGCATTGCAGGAGTCCCTGCTCTTCTTCAGTTACTACTAATGTTCACACTGCCAGAGTCACCAAGATGGTTATACAGGCAGGTTGGTATTTCTGTGGACATCTATGTCATATGCAAGAATCATATCTCTACCTGTCAAATTACTGGCGAAACACCAGTATTTGGCAATATTGTGGCAATGTAAAGAAATAGTGTGACAATATGTCTTCCACAAGAAATGTGCTCAGAACATGTCCTTGGTTTAACAGGGTAGGAAAGAGGAAACTCTAGTCATCCTGCGGAAGATTTACCCTGCGAACGAGGTCGACCAAGAGATGGAGTCCCTGCGTAAATCGATCGACGACGAGATACTCCTGGAGGGGTCCATTGGCGAGCAGGGCATGCTGGGCAAGCTGAAGAAGGCATTTGGAAGCAGGGTTGTCCGGCGCGGTCTCATGGCCGGCGTCATCGTCCAGGTGGCCCAGCAGTTCGTCGGCATCAACACCGTCATGTACTACAGCCCCACGATCGTCCAGCTGGCGGGCTTCGCCTCCAACGACACGGCCATGGCGCTCTCCCTCATCACCTCGGGGCTCAACGCCATCGGGTCGGTCGTGAGCATGTTCTTCGTGGACAGGACCGGACGGAGGCGCCTGATGCTCCTCAGCCTGGTCGGGATTGTCGTGTGGCTCGCCGTGCTCGGCGGCACGTTCCTCGGGGCGGCGAACAACGCGCCGCCCGTCAGCGACCTGGAGATGCGGCCGTTCGCCAACCAGACGTGCCCGGAGTACAAGCCCAGCGTCCACTGGAGCTGCATGGACTGCCTCAAGGCCGAGTCCACGTGCGGGTTCTGTGCTCACCAAGGAGACACGGTAAATTAATGGCATCCCTTCTGTTGGATCTTCTCTGTAAAGCCGATGTCGATCTCTCCTGACAAATCTCTTGGTCGCGCATGAATGAAGCTTCGCCCCGGCGCGTGTCTGGCGCTGAGCAACTCGACGAAAGGGATGTGCCACGCAGACCACCGCGAGTTCTACTCGGAGGGGTGCCCGAACAAGTTCGGGTGGCTAGCGCTGGTGGCCCTGGGCGCCTACATCGTCTCCTACTCCCCCGGCATGGGCACGGTGCCGTGGATCGTCAACTCGGAGATCTACCCGCTGCGGTTCAGGGGAGTCTGCGGTGGCATCGCCGCGGTGGCGAACTGGGTGTCCAACCTCATCGTGACGCAGACGTTCCTGACCCTGACCAAGGCGCTAGGTACGGCGGCGACCTTCTTCCTCTTCTGCGGCGTCTCCTTCCTCGCGCTCATCGTCGTCTTCTTCACCGTGCCGGAGACCAAGGGCCTGCAGTTCGAGGAGGTGGAGAAGATGCTCGATAGCAAGGACTACAAACCTTGGAAGAGGTACCGCCCCGAGGTGCCGCTCAAAGCGCGAGATATCGGCCTCTCTATGCTTTGAATTCTTTGGTTTAGTTTAGGGCTGGACTATCGAGTAGCTCGACTCGTTAAGGTTCATACTCGTTAAGGCTCGGATCATTAAACTCGTTAAGGATAATGAGCAAAAAGTAAAGCTCGGCTCGGTTCGTTAAATGTTAACAAGCGCTCACAAGCTACTCGTTTAGAAAATACATCAGCCATATAGATGCATACCAATAATTAAAAACGATAGATACCACCACATATGTACCAGTATTTAAAACACATATCAAATTATCAATAGTTCCGACACACACGAGTAGAAAGGTATCCAACAATTAAGGTCTCCAAAACAACGAGTAGAGAAGACAACTATTCAATACAACAAGTAGGGAAGATAGCTATTCAAAAAGAAAAGAGAATGCACTGTAGGTTATGCTGTTCACCCCTACTGTTCACTGCGAGAAGCTATGCCAATACACTGACCGATACTACATATGCATTTGCACAACCGTCAGAACAGAACCAGCTTAAATGTTAACGGTCGCTCTCGCCTCTCGGGCTCTCGGCCACTCACTCCTGATCGATTGGTCTTTCTGGGCCAAATGTTTGTCTTAAATGGGCTGTCAAATTAGACATAAGTGGGCTATACCTTGGTTGTTACCGAGTTTAACGAGTAGCTCATGAACATTGTTAGCTCGATCGTTTAGCTCGTTAAGGATAACAAGCAAAAACTACAGCTCAACTCAAATCGTTCAGAAAACGAGTCGATTTCGAACGAGCCGAGCAAATGAGTGCTCGTCAAACTCATCGAGTTTCGAGTTTTATGTCCAGCCCTAGTTTAGTTCCAAGTAGGAATAATTTTGTAGTGCGTAGAGACCTCCGTTGCCGATATTCCAACAAGGAAACGGAAGCGTTTAGTCATTTCTAGTTATCTGTTGATATATACGTACGTATTAATTAGAGCTTTGCCCTTTGTGCTTTAGAACATGTAATGAATCTTTTACTTAAGTGTTGTTAGATTGATTATTAAGCTCTACTAGTAATATTATATCAGAGCTGTTCAGAAGTCAGAACATTGAATCATATATTGGGTTTCAGGTTGCCTTCGAGTCAGGTTTATTGCTAGATTAACACACACTTTCCTCTTCTCTCGAAGTGGAAACGAAATCTCCTTCATCTTTCGTGTTGTTAATAAAACCCCACAACGATCCACATTACAATACCATGCTAGCTTAGGGCATCTCTAACCGTATCCCAATAGTTAGAGGAGTAAAACCCACGAAGTGACTCCGCTTCGGGAAAAAAGCTCACGCGATGCTCCTTGCGGGGGAGAAACCCTAGCCCGCCACCTCCGGCCCCCTCCCCTCCCCCTCCTTCCCTCCCCGTCGTCGATGGGCGCGATTGGGCAAAGCCCGTGCAGCGAAGGCGGCGGCGGGGACTCTCCTCCATCCTTCGCGTGGAGCCTAGGGCGGCGCGGGGCAGCCCTCCACAGAGGGGATTCGAACCCATGTGGTCTCTGTTGAAGCGTATAAGTGGATTGCACTAGCCATTTCCATCAGTTCGGACTTTTGGTTGCGTTGGCTAGTGCATGAAGCTTGACATGGTATCAGAGCCTAAGGTCTCGAGTTCGAGTCCTGGCTTTCGCAATTTATCCTAAAATTGATGTTGACCCCTCTGTGTCCACGTATAGGCCTCTTGAGTCATACGTGAGTTTTGCGCGCCGTCGCTCTCTTCCGGTTGCACGTGCTGACTTCTCCTCGTCACACGTGAGAGGGGGTGTTGAAGTGTATAAGTGGATTGCACTAGCCCTTTCCATCAGTTCGGACTTTTGGTTGCGTTGGCTAGTGCATGAAGCTTGACAGTCTCCTGCGGCGG
The DNA here is from genome assembly GCA_030063025.1 of Avena longiglumis. NCBI lineage: Eukaryota > Viridiplantae > Streptophyta > Magnoliopsida > Poales > Poaceae > Avena > Avena longiglumis. The sequence goes on from CP125976.1 coordinate 79,857,047, forward strand.
GGATACGCGTGTTCGGTCGTGGCGGTGCCCTAGGAGTGGTGAGCAACGACGGTGTTGCGAGGGACATGGAGCCCTCCCGTGGCGGCTCCTGGAGCTTTCTCTTGTGCCTGGCCATGGTGGGGGCGACAGGAGGCGGCCATGGAGGGCATCAGCTAGCGGCAGGGACGAAGGTGGTCCGTGGGTCGGACTGCTGCAGGTGGTCACCCGGGACGGCGCGGCGGCGAAGGGGTGCTGGCCTAATATGGGCCTGATGCAGGCTCGAACTAGGCCAATTGGGCTTCGATCTATCCGGTGGCTCCCAACCGGGAAGTGGGTGATGCCCCTTCCCTGGTGCGGTGCGGAAGTAGCTGCCTGACCCGAGCCAGACATGCCTAGGTCAGGAGCTTGCCCTTTAGGCCAGGGTGGGTCTGCAGGTCGCGTGCGGTGGCTGCTTGCGACTGCTGCCATGCCCGACCATCTGCCTTGTTTATGTGGCCTGGATCAGAGCTAGGTGGGCTTGGATTCTATGCTGGAGTCCTCTCTCCGCTAAAGCGAGCCTGAGGTGGACAAATCCTGCCATGCTCCAGGGGGTTCTGGTCTCTCCCCACGCACGGGTCATGGTCGCATGGCGGCCATCGGTAGTGGTCCTCAGACCGGCGGCGGTCCGGGTGAACACGATGGCGTCGATGTTACATCTTGGTGGCGAGGATCAGTAGGTGGTCGAACCCCTAGTGGACGAAGGTGTGGGGACTAGTGTCGAGGTTGGTGTGGACGGTGGCACCCTTTTTGCAGTGCGGTTGCAGGGCTTCACGTGCCTATTCAGGCTCGACAGTCCATGAGGGCTTGGTTTGCCCCGGCAGCTGCATCCGGTCGGCTATCGCCTTTCGGTGATGGAGGTTGTTCCCTCTCATGTTCTACTATACCATCGACCTTTGCCGAAGTTCCTTCTTTTTGGTCTAACCAGCCTCTCAACATGAGTCATGGTGAGACGACGATGGTGTCTACAAGACCGTGGTGGCATGTGCCAGTGGGCGGTGATCTCGATGGAGCAATACGAAGCATCCGGGAGGGTGGTTTTTTGAGGGGTAAAAAATACTTGTCATATAGACACCGACATGGTGACGCCTGGGAGTGTCGTCGTCCTTCCTGAAGGGCGCCGCGTGTACATCTTCCCCACTTCTTGTAGCGTACTGGGGGAAAACCTAGGATCTTTCTGGCCATCGGCGTCATTGTCACCGCTTTCCTTTTTGGAGGTGCTGCTTGGTACGTGACGCTTCGAAGCACTAGGATCATGGTGAAAATTCTCCGGAGGGCACAATGTTCGTGAGTCATCTTCGTTTTTGTCAATCCATCGTTGTCGGCTTTGTTTTCTCCTTTTTTTCTTCTTTTTTCTTTCTTGGTTCTTTTGGCCTTGCTTTGTGTTGTCTGCCCCAACAGTGGTCTCACTCTTCTATCGGTTGGTTGCTATATTAATATAGGTGTGCACAATCCTGTTTCGTGGAGGAGTAAAACCGACTCCTAAAGCTTAGAGGAGTATAAATACCCCTCTAACTAAAAGCGGCTCCTATCCGATCCTGAATAGTTTAGAGGAGTAAAACCCTGAATACAGCGAAATTCACTCAAATTCGACCAAATTTTTCACTATTCCAACCAAATTTGACAATTACTAGTTAGGTTCACTAAATATGTACACAATACAACCTAAATTCGACCAAATTTCACTAAATTTGAACGAATTTTACTAAACCCTAAACCTAATTCTCTTCCCAGTCGAAGGAGGAGGAATCACCATCGAGCTTGATGAACGCCGCCTCCATCAACAGTCTCGCCTCCTCCTCCTCCATCCTTGCTGGCGCCGGCGCTACCAACGTCCCCGTAGCATCGACGACCTCCCTCTTCCTTGCGGTGTCCATCCTATTTTCGGGTGCGTAATCCTTGAGCCAGTGCTACTGCTCCTCCTTGACGAGATCCGGGTTGGCCTGCGTGAGCTGCTCCACCATCTCCGTGTCGTGGCGCTCTGCCTCGAGATGCTCGTGGTCAAAGACCAAGTGTTGGCCGCTCTGCCCCTATGATCCCACCGCTCGCGGTCAAAGACCAAGTGCCGGCCGACCGGCTCCAGGTACGACACTATTCCACACCCTAGCGGAATATTGAGCTCACCATAGTCCGAGTCGTGGAGTTCTTCATTCTTCACGTCGTACGCCAACATCGCCTGGCGAGGGTTGATTTCGTCAATGCCCATTGTTATGGACTTGGGTTTTGGAGAAGATGGGGATGCTGGAATTCATGGAACGGTTAACAGACAAGCAACACGGGACAGGAGATTTACCCAGGTTCAGGCCCCCGGAGGGAAAATCCTACTCCTGCTTGTCTGCTCTTGGTTTCGGTGAAACCAAAGATTACAGGGGTGTGCAGATGCAATCTAGCGTGAGGTGCATATGCAATGCTGGAAGAGATCCTTCTCGTCGTACCCTCCCGGCCTTTATATAGATAGGTAGGTCCCGGGCTTAGGACGAGTCGGTTACAAATTAGGGTTTATACCCTTTAAAATTCTATCTAATCTAGACTTGTCCTCCGAGGAGTCGAAAACGTCATGGGCTTGGGCCACCCGAAGTCTTCATGGGTCGCATGTCTTAACGTGGGTCTTCCTTGGATTGGACCAGGTATACCAATGTTGTGTACTCGTGGGGTATATCCATGTAAGAACCCCTTGAGTGTTCAGTCGAATCGTAGATTCGGCTGAGGACTCTTCAATCTTTCGGGTGCAGTTGGACCTATTTATTTTAAAGAGAAAATGTTTAGCTTATAGGGATTGTTGATGCGTGTGCCTGGCTCACCCGACGGATCAGGGCCAGTTAACCGTCATAGGAAAAACAACACGATCTTCATAAAACTCGAGTCCCCGGACTCGAATTCGAAACGATTGCTGGTATGATTCGACTCAGGCCGTTGTGGACTTACAGGAGTCGAATCCCAGTGATTTTCAAGTGATGTACCCAATGCGTCCGTCAGGATTTTCATCGTGCCTGTTGACATGGAAGTTTACTGGCAGAGCGCAGTCAGGTGCGTTACCAGGCCGTCAGATGATATATGTAGGGCTTATCTCATCCAAAATTTTATCACCGCGGAGGTATTTCGGGTGGCCAAGGAGAATGCTTCTCACTTAGTGTTGGTTTGGGCAAAGTTGCCAAAAAGATTTTATCGTATTTGATCCGAAAGATCGTAGTCAAAGAATTCATAGGGTGCGCGGCCAACGCTCCCTATGGGAGTAGCCCCCGAGTGTCTGTTTGAGTCGAATTTAGTTCAGTCGTTTGCAAAATAGGTCCGAAGGACACAATTTTTTCGGATGCTCAACCGACGCTCCCTATGGGAGTAGCCTCCGAGTCCGTAGTGGAGTCGCAGACTCGACGTAGGACTAAAAGATATTTGCGAGGTATAGTTACCTTAGTCATTTCTCAGGTGCGCGGCCAGCGCTCTTGATAGGAGTAGCCCCCGAGTAATTTCTCGAATCGTCGAGTAAGTACTTGTTTGATCCGCCGAAAACTTCGAGCCGTTGCTGGCTTTGCCTTGATGACATCAATGCTGACAATAGGTGATCTCAACCGTCTACGACAACATAGATGATGCGACGAGACGATCGTGGGTCCCACCGCCTAACTTGATGTTGACTAGTAACGCGCAGACGTGGCGAAAATTATGGCGTCTCCTCGATTTCCATGCATAGTGGACGGCGTGCTGGCGACGGTTCGATGTGGTGTTGACACGTGTACGGTTAGATTTATGGTGCGTGTTAGGGCTTCTGGATCAACGACTCATATGAATCGTCTTCCTCCTTTTATACCGTAGGTAAACAGTGATTTTCTTTTACCCTTCGTCATTTGCTCATCTCTCATTGCCTCCATTTTCACGAGCCGCGCTGCCCTTTGCTGCGTTCTGGACATTCTTCGCACCTTTCCCTCTTCCTTCTTGCACGCACACCGCCACCATCGTCGCTACAGGATGGGAAAGACCAAGAAGACCACTGCCGGAGCTGGGTCTAGTGCCATCGGCGGCGGCAAGAAGATCGCTACGACGGCCCGCACCACTGATGGCGGGTGGAAGCGCACAGAGATGCGCGACGGGGACGAGCGCAAGCTGCATGATTCTGGGTTGATTTCCCAGAATAAGGAGGACGCCATTCTCCCCGGTGATGAGGTAATCCCGTGCCCACCCGAAGGGTTTCGGGTGATGTTTTACGCCTTTGTCATCCACGGCCTCTCTCTTCCTATTCATGATTTTCTTTGTGGACTCCTCTTCTTTTACGGGATTCAGTTGCATCATCTGTATCCCAATTCTCTCCTCCATATCGCCTGCTTCATTACTCTTTGCGAGTGCTGGCTTGGTATCGAGATGCACTTTGGCCTCTTTCGGAAGCTCTATTCCGTGAAGAGGCAGCCAGGCACCAGCGGAGTCTATCCGCTCGGCGGCTGCATCATCTCTATTCGGTCTTTTATTCTTTTCTTCTCATTTTCTATATGCGAGTCCGTCCAGTATTGGCGGAAGAAGTGGTTCTACATCCATGACGCCAAGGTAGACGGACAAGATTTTGGCCTCGCCCCTTTCGAATCCACTCAAAAAATCGTCCCGAAGAGGTCGTGGAAGAACCACGTCCTGGAGGGTGAGACGACACAGGTGGAGGAGCTCTACTGTCACGTGGAGGCACTCCAACTGGTGGCCGGTAAGGAGGTCAACGACGTGGACATCATCCGCACCTTCCTCAAGCGTCGGGTGCAGCCGCTCCAAGCGAGGGCGCATCCGATGTTTCTCTATGCTAGCCGCAACAAACCGACGAGGGTCTCATCCGAGGAGCTATACAAGGGTGATCTTGATAGAGCCCTTCAGCCCTTGCTAAAGAACAAGGTCGATGAGGACCTCCCGGGGAAATCCTTGACCGCTCCCTTCAGTGCTGCAAATGCAGTTCCTCAGGTGGAAACTTGTGGTTTGCGCGTTGCGCTTTTTCAAGTGTTTTTGCGACTTAAAGTGTCACTAATCTTCTGTTTTTGATTTGCAGGACCTCAAGGTAGCTAGGATGATGCCCCCTCTACATGAGAAGTTTCCGCTTGCGCCGGAAAACGAAGTTGTGGATTCTGAATTCGAGCTTCTTTCGGCGCAGTCGCCTTCCGCGGATGCTCCCGAGGCGAATGAAGGGCGGACCCGAAAGCACACCCGGAGCGAGTCTTCAGATGCGTCTACCCCTCCAACTCCAAGGGGTCCGTTGTTCCTCGAGCAGCATGGTGAGGATGATGGTGCGTCGTCTGCGCCTTATCCTGTCGTGCCCCTTCGGGCGGTGGCTTCGCATCCGTCGGCCAAGAGAAGGATAAGGTGGCTCCCGTCTTTAACTTATCGGACATCCAGTCGTAAGTTACTTCACCTGGGTCTTGTTTTTCTTTTCGTCTTTCTGATTGTAGCTTGTTGCTAATTTTGATTGGTTGCTTGCAGCAATCCTTCAGAGGAGTCCCTTGACGGGGACACTCAAGAATTAATGGCGGAGTCGAAGCCAACGGCTTCCATCCCCCAGGTGGTGGCTGACTCTGACGACGATGGCCCGAACCCCTCCAAGAGAGAAGCTCGGGAGGTCACGACTCACAAGGCAGCATGCAAACCTTCGGAGTCCACGCCTGAACACGTAAGTGCTGCCTTTACTTCATGGAGGGAGCCCCCGAGTCCTTTTTGGATGACCCGTTTGATCTGTTTTGCTTCTATCGGGGGGGGGGGGAGCCCCCAAGCCCTTTGTTTATCGATTCTTGTTTCTGTTTTTCTACAGCCTTTTGTACACAGCGCCAACCTTCTCATCCAGCAACATCTAGCTCTGGAGGGTCAGATGCAGCAGTTTCAAGGTGCATAGTTGTCTCTTTGTTTGTTGGTCTAGTTTGCCGAGTGATTTTTTGTATTCATCCGAAATTTCTTCATGCTGTAGATGATAATAATGCTGCCCTCCGAAGACTAGATGCTCTCGAAAAGAGCCTCGGTCGAGCGGAGAAGAAGGCCGCGGATGCTACGGAGGCCAAGGAGCGTCTGTAGAAGGTGGCTGAGGATCGCGAGCGACAACTCGCGGCTGTTTGTAACACCCTCGGAATCGATCCTATGCAAGCTTCAGCGATTCCCGCCAAACCCGCATAGAAACGATTCAAAGGTGCCCACCAGGCACTTTCGTGTGGGTGGAAAACGAAGTAATACCATTACACAATAGTCCACGATAGAACCCACCGAACAGATATATACAACAATGACTCAAAGAGTCAAGAATACAGATATACCATACAAAGATCCAAAACACTTTGAAAACGATACAGCGTCCGAGTACGGACAAGATGCAAATTAAGCTAAGAGCCCTGAAGAATAACCAATGGCGTCCATAACCCTGCCCAGGCCAAGCCTGAAGGGTAACCCTGCTAATGGCGTCGATCACAAAACCTGCTTAACAAACGGGGTGCCGCTAAAGGAAAAGGAAAAAGAGAGCGGTCAGTACTGAGGCCAGTACACGGCGAGACTAGAATTCGGCGGTCCTCGCCTAAATAGGTATGGTGGACTGAAGCGGCAGCGCAGCATGCACTAAGCAACCTATAGAGACTCAATACAGCTGGCGGCTATCAGATAGGGATAAGAAATACCTATTCGAATCCAACCTGAAACTATCACCAAGCATACCCATCCTGGTATTTCCCCCTCGAGACCAAACGAGGAAGTCAACCGAGGAACTCACACAGTTGGCAGTTTTATTCATTTTGTTATAGTTGCGGCAATTACAGTGGGCAGTTTTAGTTAACCATTCCGTTGTAGATGTAATACTTACTAGTCAGATACATATAGCATGAGGCATCCCAAAACCCAGCAGTTATTGGTACTTTTATTTAGCTATTCTGTTGTAGTTGCAATACTTACTAGTCAGATACAATGGTAACAGGTGACAGCCCAAACCAGCAGTTGTTGGCACTTTTATTTAGCCATTCCATTATAGTGAAGCTGATTACTAGTCATTATAAAGTCAAATTTATAGCACTACTTTAGTTATAGTTGTCTATGATCGTGATACTGTGCTACAAGTCATCCATAACCGCGGACACGACTTTCAGAAAGTTTTACCCTGCAGGGGGCACAAATAGCAACACACGCACAATCAACCTCGATAAAAACCAAATGAAAACCCAACGAGGCATCACGACAGAGCAATTGCAAGATTCATATAAATTTCAGGGGGCCACCCCACCAAGCTACCCGCGACAAAGTTGGCCGGCTCCGAGACGGACCCAGAGGTTTGTGTCGACGGTTGTAAATGACTGGGAACCCGAAAGTGTGATTGGGCTTGTCGATACCGCATAAACGTATCACAATTCCTAAATGGTACAGGCGCTCCACGCGCAATAGTAAATAAAGCAGTAAAACATGGCATAAGTACAAGATAGTAATAAAGCCCCAAACTACTTTGTGGCCCCAAGAAATAAATATGACTCAAGCTCTGGTTAGGGGGATTTATGGTCCCACATGCGGATAGTGCGAATATTCAAAGAATAGGTATCAAGTACTCGGGGTCCAACGGGACACAAGTGGACGGTTAAAAACCAAATAACATCTATTGCCCACCTGTGCCTCTGCATTATTTACCTACTTCAATTTTAGTTATTAAACGATAATTAAAGCCATGATCATCTCCAACATTAAACTGTTGGAATTATGCCCTAGAGGCAATAATAAAGATGTTATTATTATAATTCTTGTTCATGATAAAGTTTATATTCCATGCTAGAATTGTATTAAGCGGAAACTTTAATACTTGTGTGGTTTGTAAACAACACCGTGTCCCTAGTACGCCTCTATGGACTAGCTCATTGATCAATGATGGTTAAGGTTTCCTAACCATAGACATGAGTTGTCAATTGATAATGAGATCATATCATTGGGAGAATGATATGGTGGATAGACCCAAACTAAGCGAAGCAATTAGATCGTTTCATCGTGTTCATCTTTGCGAAGCTTTTCCTATGTCAAATATTGTATTCCTTAGACCATGAGATAATGCAACTCTCTGGTATCGGAAGAAAGCTTTGAGGTCATCAAACGTCATCCTATGAGAGGGTGATCATAAAGGTGTCTCTCAGGTGATCGGAAAGTATCTGTTGGGTTGTAAGTATCGAGATGGAATTTGTCCCTCCCAAGTCGGAGAGATATACCGGCCCACTCGGTTCGATATCAACACCGCTTGCAAGCATGTGGTTAAGGAGTTAATCACAAAGTGATATCGGATTACGAACGAGTAAAGTACCGTGTGAACGAGATTGAACTAGGTATGACGATGCGACGATCGAATCTCGAGCAAGTAAAATATCGCGAGACGAAGGGAATATATATATGGGATTGATTGAATCTCGGCATCGTGGTTCATCCGATATGATCATCGATGAATGTGTGGAGTCAATATGGGTGCCTGCACTTCCGTTGATTATTGATAGAAGATCATGTACGCATATTCTCGAACCCGCAGGTCACACACTTAACGTATCTCGACGCTAGGATAGATTGGATAATTGGTTTATGAATTTTTGTTCGAGTCTCGGATGGGATCCGGATATCACGAGAGGTTCCGAATGGTCCGGAGAATAAAATTCATATAAGGCAAAGGTTTTTGGAGTTCGGAATTGTTCAAGTTAATCGGTATTGTACCGAAGCTTCTAGAACCTTCCGAAGGGGACCAACGTGGCCCCACCTTCCGGGAGGGGCATGGGCCTATGAGGGAGTGTCCTGGCGCATTGGGCCAGGGCACAAGGCCCCATAGGGCCCAGCCGATCCTAGATAAGTTTAAACTCGTTTAAACTAGAGATAGGATTTCTAGATAAGGGAGAGTTTAAATCGTTTAAACTAGAGATAGGATTTCTAGATAAGGGAGAGTTTAAATTGTTTAAACTAGATATAGGCTTGGAGGAGGGCAGGGCTGGCCGCCTCTCTATATATAGAGGTGGTGCGCCTCTTCCCCACACACACACCTTCCTCCAAGCCCTAGCAGCCTTGCTACCTTCCTCTCTCCTCCCGATTGTTTGTAGGCGAAGCCTGCAGCAAATTCTCCACCATATACACCACGCCGTGTTGTAGATCCAATCTATCTCCACCATACTCGCTGGTCCGAGGAAGGAGGAGACGTTGAGGTGCCGCACGTGTGCATCTCACGGAGGCACCGCCACTTGTGGTGCTAGATCGGATCGGATCGCGAGGAGGAGAAGCGACTACATCACCCACGTTCCGACGAACGTTCCGCTATGCGAATCTTCAAGGGTATGAAGATCTAATCCAATCTCTCTCGTTGATTGCATCTCCTAGATTAGATCTTGGATTTCTCTCTGTTCGCATCCGTAGAAAATTTTGATTTACTATGCCGCGAAACCCTTCATAAACATGCGGCATTACTCCAACAACTGTGGTACTTGACGACACGCAACCGCACTTGAGCAAGCGACTACGACACGCAGGTCCAACTATCTACCAAACAACAGGTAATAGGATGTGTCCAAGACAATATAAGGCTGCAAGGGATATCACGGGTACGAAAACTAGAGCATCACAACACAGATAGCAATAGATCAACAGGAGGAAGTAAAGACTAGAAATGTAAAATAGGTAGAAAGGGGGAGAATTCTCGCCTGAAAACATTGCCGAAGGTTCATAACCGAACAACTTGTCGAAGCTCACAACATCTCATCGTCCTATCCGAGAAGAAGCAAAACACTAAAAGAAACAAACGATGCAACAATTACAACTAATGCGGAAGAATCAGCATGATCATGATATGATGCATGACATGGCAATTTAATGATGCAAATTATGTCAAAAAGGTATTATGGGCATAGTACATTGATGATATAGCATTTGTGAGGCATTATTAATAAGAAACAATTAGTTGCTAATTTTATTGATCATATTTTCCTTGCATAAACAGTACTGATTATAAAACTGCTCTTAATACATGATGCAAATGATAACATGGATATCATGGTTGGAGAGGTCTCGTCGTGCTGATCGATCTGGCAATATAATTTATCGAATTCGGAGTTACGGTATTAAAGTTATGCAATATATAAGAAAATCCATTTATTAGCATTTAAATTATTTCGAAAATTTAAGTTATTCAAATGATATTATAAATAGCATAATCAGATTCTTCACATTTTTATGATTCAAAAACATATATTATTTGTATTATTTGAATTTATAAATTTAAAATAATATTAAATGCAATAATTCAAATATGGTCAAATGTCAAAGGTTTGACTAGATGGAAATAGATTTGAAAAGATTTTAATATACTATTGGATTCATTTACCAAATTAGTGCACATTTCATATTAAGAAAATATTCAAATTCTAAATCCTTTGAAAGTTACTAGTGAATTTATATAAAATCAAATTCTGATTTCTATTTCAAATTTAGAAAACAGCAGAGACTTTTGTTACTCATGTTAGTTTTACCCACAGACGAAGACATGTGGGCCAAGGAACTGCAGGGCCATAGTGCGTGCACGACCCAGCGAGGAAGCGCCACGTGGACGAGCCTGGGACTCCGGGTTGATAAGCAGAAAAGTGAAGGAGGCTTTTTTCAAAAAGATTCGGACGGGGACAGTTTCAGACTGAGCGAACTGAATATGTTTGTGCGAAATCGGTTAGCTGGACCGACCTTCCTGAGACGATGGCGATGAATCCATTGAGAATTTGAGAAATAAGCAAAAACACAAAATATAGAGAGAGACATGACCTACAAGTTTTATGTTATGAGTTTCGTCAAAGGAGGTATGAATCGAAGGGAAAAATATGAAGAACATAGAGTGTTCCGTTAGATTTCGGACTGACATAAAAATCAGAATAACACAGAGAGTCTTCTCTGGTTGACTTCGGGAGTTGTAGGCATCGGATTGGGGCATGGTTGGTGGCGTTGGAAAGAGGAACCCAATGGCTACATGATGGTAGGACTGGTTTGATCAGAGGTGGTCTAAGCGCGAGGGGAGCTTGCGCTAACAGAGGCAGCAGCAACTGCAACTGCACGCGTTCATGGCGGCGCTGCTCGTCGGAGACGACGCCCCAGCGGGAGCTGGGAAGCGGGGAAGTACTGGGGATTCATAGAGGAACATGGTGCTGCTCCACGACCTCTTGAAGCACGCGGGGAGGCCGGCAGGGAAAGGTGCTGCTAGGGGTGGTCGCGCTCGCGGTGGAGCCCGCAGGGTGTACGACAGAGGGTGACGGCGGCACAGGGCACGAGAGGGAGGGGAAGCTGTCAAAGAGGAAGAGGGACTCACCAGTGTTTGAACGGCGCAGGCGAGCGAGTTCGAGGGGTAGGCGATCTCGCTGGTGACGGGAACCATGGAACTCCTGACCATGGCGTCTACCGCGGCGTCACCGCGGCTCCGGCGGGGCCTCTAGGGATCTTCAGGTTCTGGGCGAGGAAGAGGAAGCAGAGCAGCGCCTCGTGACGTCTTGCTACTCCTAGAACAGCTCACAACGCCAACTAGCAGAGAGAGGGGGTGTTCGGTCAGGGTTTTGGCCACTGTTGGAACTTGAGGAAGAAAGGAAGGAGGGGCAGAACTGGATCTCGATCTAGGACGGGGGTCTCTGCATGTAGATAAGGGAGAAGGAGGCCAGCACATGGGGTGGTCGATGGCTTGCAAAAAGCTAGAGAGGGAGGAGGGGCTCTCGGGTGGATGGGATCTTCTCTCTCTTGCCTTCTTGATCAAACTTTGATCACCAAAGAGGGGGACCAGGGGAGGGGTGGGTTGGTGTTGGTTTGCCAAGAGAGGGAAAGATGGCAGGGAGCACTCACACACATCACATGGTGCTCACGGTTAGGTTTTGGCTAGAGTGTATGTGTGGTGGTATGTGTAGGCACAAGCACACACATACACATGAAGGATATGTTTTTGGGTAGAGCCATGCAACAAAGGTAGAATGTACTGTTTGAATTAACCATTTCAAAAGATCAAGCTCAAGAATTTACATACACACCAAAAGAACCATATGGAAAAAAGGAAGGTAGAGGGTTTCTTTTGCATGAGACATGCAAGATTACATCCATGCATGCATGATGTATTAAGATGGTGGAAACATATCATATATGAATGAGATAGGTCAATTTGGATCCATACAAATATATGTGGCTTGGTTTTAAATAATATTAAACAAAAGGCCACGTACATGTATATGGTGGAAAAATAGATGATATCAAAGAAGAGATATATGCAAAATTAGTAGATGGAAGGGTAAGTAAAAGATATGCCCTTAACTCAACTTGGGCATTTAACATATATCAAAAGCCAAATACAATTTAGTAAGAACCAAATGGAATGATAAATATAAAATACAAGATTTAATATGATTATCAAATGCAATGTGACATGGTGACATGAGCATGCTATTATGATGATGCACAAAACAAAACAACAAGCAATTTCTAGTAGTGGTTTTAACCGGGGTGCTACAATTCGACACCACTAACAATGGATCTCGCCCTCGAGATCCGCCTCATGGTACGAAGAATAAGGCCGACATTCTGAATCTTCCCGCTTCGTGTAGATCTTCGCGACACCACTAACAAGGGTTCTTGTTCCATGTTCAAATCTACGACACCACCAACAATAGGTGATTGTCCATTGTCATCGAGAGAACACTCCGTATAAACAAAGAAGAAGGTCGAGGTCCCAAAAAAAGGAGGCCACCACTAACTTTTGTGAAATGAGTAGAATTTCTTAATCCACCGATTCAATGTACAAGAGCGAATGATAAGAGTAGTCGGATGGTGATCAGTCCATCGCGCACCCAAAGCATTACTCTACATATGAATAGGTGAATTATGCAACCAACTCTCAGAATCAGACTAAAGATCTCGACAATCGAGTTTTGGAAACAAAAGAATGATGTAAGTTCTTCATCATACATGATGCAGATGAGGTCGTCGCATTGAAAAACACCAGAAGATACAAAGAAAAAAATAAGTGAATTTTTGGGTCCACTAGAAGGTACAACAGATGAAACATTCCTTGGATAGCATGACGGCCAAAAGTCGATGCACCGTTACAAGAGGCGGAAGTGAAACCCTGAAGGTACGACGGAAACCCAACCACGAGAATTCCTGGACTCGAAGAAAAGATAAGAGAGCAAAATCAAAACACGCAAAGGTAAGAGGAGAAAAGCAGAGGGGTAAGGAGTAAAAGCAGACCTAATCGGATCTATCCAACCGATTTTTCAAAATAGTTTTAACACTCTACGACGTCCGTTAGCTAGGTTATCCTACAGGCTGGACCAGTGGTGTATCGTAACTGCTGAGCTCCGATACCACTCTGTAACACCCTCGGAATCGATCCTATGCAAGCTTCAGCGATTCCCGCCAAACCCGCATAGAAACGATTCAAAGGTGCCCACCAGGCACTTTCGTGCGGGTGGAAAACAAAGTAATACCATTACACAATAGTCCACGATGGAACCCACAGAACAGATATATACAACAATGACTCAAAGAGTTAAGAATACAGATATACCATACAAAGATCCAAAACACTTTGAAAACGATACAGCGTCCGAGTACGGACAAGATGCAAATTGAGCTAAGAGCCCTGAAGAATAACCAATGGCGTCCATAACCCTGCCCAGGCCAAGCCTGAAGGGTAACCATGCTAATGACGTCGATCTCAAAACCTGCTTAACAAAAGGGGTGCCGACAAAGGAAAAGGAAAAAGAGAGCGGTCAGTACTGATGCCAGTACACGGCGAGACTAGAATTCGGCAGTCCTCGCCTACATAGGTATGGTGGACTTAAGCGGCAGCGCAGCATGCACTAAGCAACCTATAGAGACTCAATACAGCTGGCGGCTATCAGATAGGGATAAGAAATACCTATTCGGATCCAACCTGAAACTATCACCAAGCATACCCATCCTGGTATTTCCCCCTCGAGACCAAACGAGGAAGTCAACCGAGGAACTCACACAGTTGGCAGTTTTATTCATTTCGTTATAGTTGCGGCAATTACTAGTCAAATATAGATAGCATGAGTCATCCTGATATAATAAGCAGTGGGCAGTTTTAGTTAACCATTCTGTTGTAGATGTAATACTTACTAGTCAGATACATATAGCATGAGGCATCCCAAAACCCAACAGTTGTTGGTACTTTTATTTAGCTATTCTGTTGTAGTTGCAATACTTACTAGTCAGATATAATGGTAACAGGTGACAGCCCAAACCAGCAGTTGTTGGCACTTTTATTTAGCCATTCCATTATAGTGAAGCTGATTACTAGTCATTATAAAGTCAAATTTATAGCACTACTTTAGTTATAGTTGTCTATGATCGTGATACTGTGCTACAAGTCATCCATAACCGCGGACACGACTTTCAGAAAGTTTTACCCTGCAGGGGGGCACAAATATCAACACACGTACGATCAACCTCGAGAAAAACCAAATGAAAACCCAACGAGGCATCACGGCAGAGCAATTGCAAGATTCATATAAATTTCAGGGGGCCACTCCACCAAGCTATCCACGACGAAGTTGGCCGGCTCCGAGACGGACCCAGAGGTTTGTGTCGACGCTGTAAACGACTGGGAACCCGAAAGTGTGACTGGGCTTGTCGATACCGCATAAACGTATCACAATTCCTAAATAGTATAGGCGCTCCACACGCAATAGTAAATAAAGCAGTAAAACATGGCATAAGTACAGGATAGTAATAAAGCCACAAATTACTTTGTGGCCCCAAGAAATAAATATGACTCAAGCTCTGGTTAGGGGGATTCATGGTCCCACATGCGGATAGTGCGAACATTCAAAGAACAAGTATCAAGTACTCGGGGTCCTACGGGATACAAGTGGACGGTTAAAAACCAAATAACATCTATTGCCCACCTGTGCCTCTGCATTATTTACCTACTTCAAATTTAGTTATTAAACGATAATTAAAGCCATGATCATCTCCAACATTAAACATGCGACTTGCTCCAACAACTGTGGTACTTGACGACACACAACCGCATTTGAGCAAGCGACTACGACACGCAGGTCCAACTATCTACCAAACAACAGGTAATAGGATGTGTCCAAGGTAATATAAGGCTGCAAGGGATATCACGGGTACGAAAACTAGAGCATCGCAACACATATAGCAATAGATCAACAGGAGGAAGTAAAGACTAGAAATGTAAAATAGGTAGAAAGGGGGAGAATGCTCGCCTGAAAATATTGCCGAAGGTTCATAACCGAACAACCTGTCGAAGCTCACAACATCTCATCGTCCTATCCGAAAAGAAGCAAAACACTAAAAGAAACAAACGATGCAACAATTACAACTAATGCGGAAGAATCGGCATGATCATGATATGATGCATGACATGGCAAGTTAATGATGCAAATTATGTCAAAAAGGTATTACGGGCATAGTACATTGATGATATAGCATTTGCGAGGCATTATTAATAAGAAACAATTAGTTCCTAATTTTATTTATCATATTTTCCTTGCATAAACAATACTGATTATAAAACTGCTCCTAATACATGATGCAAATGATAACATGGATATCATGGTTGGAGAGGTCTCTTCGTGCTGATCGATCTGGACATATAATTTATCGAATTCGGAGTTACGGTATTAAAGTTATGCAATATATAAGAAAATCCATTTATTAGCATTTAAATTATTTCGAAAATTTAAGTTATTCAAATGATATTATAAATAGCATAATCAGATTCTTCACATTTTTATGATTCAAAAACATATATTATTTGTATTATTTAAATTTATAAATTTAAAACAATATTAAATGCAATAATTCAAATATGGTCAAATGTCAAAGGTTTGACTAGATGGAAATAGATTTGAAAATATTTGAATATACTATTGGATTCATATACCAAATTAGTGCACATTTCATATTAAGAAAATATTCAAATTCTAAATCCTTTGAAAGTTACGAGTGAATTTATATAAAATCAAATTCTGATTTCTATTTCGAATTTAGAAAACAGCAGAGACTTTTGTTACTCATGTTAGTTTTACCCATAAATGATGACAGGTGGGCTAAGGAACTGCAGGGCCACAGTGCGTGCACGACCCAACGAGGAAGCGCCACGTGGGCGAGCCTGGGACTCCGGGTTGATAAGCAGAAAAGTTCAGGAGGCTTTTTCAAAAAGATTCGGACGGGACAGTTTCAGATTGTGGGAACTGAATATGTTTGTGCGAAATCGGTTAGCTGGACCGACCTTCCTGAGACGATGGCGATGAATCCATTGAGAATTTGAGAAATACACAAAAACAAAAATGTAGAGAGGGACATGACCTACAAGTTTTATGTTATGAGTTTCGTCAAAGGAGGTACGAATCAAAGGGAAAAATATGAAGAACACCGAGTGTTCCGTTAGATTTCGGACTGACAGAAAAATTAGAATAACACAGAGATCAGGCTGTCTTCTCTCGATGACTCCAAGAGTTGTAGGCGTCGGATTGGGGCATGGTTGGTGGCGTTGGAAAGAGGAACCCAATGGCTACGGGATGGTAGGACTGGTTTGATCAGAGGTGGTCTAAGCGCGAGGGGAGCTTGCGCTAACACAGGCAGCAGCAACTGCAACTGCACGCGTTCATGGTGGCGCTGCTCGTCGGAAACGATGCCCCGACGGGAGCTGGGAACGGGGAAGTACTGGGGAGTTGCAGAGGAACATGGTGCTGCTCCATGGCCTCTTGAAGCGCGCGGGGAGGCCAGCAGGGAAAGGTGCTGCAAGGGGTGGTCGCGCTCGCGGTGGAGCCCGCAGGGTGTACGACAAAGGGTGACGGTGGCACAGGGCACGAGAGGGAGGGGAAGCTGTCAAAGAGGAAGAGGGACTCACCAGCGTCTGAATGGCGCAGGCGAGCGAGTTCGAGGGGTAGGCGATCTTGCTGGGGACAGGAATCGTGGAACTCCTGACCATGGCGTCTACCACGACGTCACCGCCGCTCCGGCGGGGCCTCTGGGGAACTTTAGGTTCTGGGCGAGGAAGAGGAAGCAGAGCAGCGCCTCGTGACGTCTTGCTACTCCTGGAACAGCTCACAACGCCAACTAGCAGAGAGAGGGGGTGTTCGGTCAGGGTTTTGGCCATTGTTGGAACTTGAGGAAGAAAGGAAGGAGGGGCAGAACTGGATCTCGATCTAGGACGGGGGTCTCTGCATGTACATAAGGGAGAAGGAGGCCAGCACATGGGGTGGTCGGTGGCTTGCAAAAAGCTAGAGAGGGAGGAGGGGCTCTCGGGTGGATGGGCTCTTCTCTCTCTTGCCTTATTGATCAAACTTTGATCACCAAAGAAGGGGGGAGAGGGGGACCAGGGGAGGGGTGGGTTGGTGTTAGTTTGCCAAGAGAGGGAAAGATGGGAGGGAGCACTCACACACATAACATGGTGCTCACGGTTAGGTTTTGGCTAGAGTGTATGTCTGGTGGTATGTGTAGGCACAAGCACACACATACACATGAAGGATATGGTTTTGGGTAGAGCCATGCAACAAAGGTAGAATGGACTGTTTGAAATAACCATTTCAAAAGATCAAGCTCAAGAATTTACATACACACCAAAAGAACCACATGGAAAAAAGGAAGGTGGAGGGTTTCTTTTGCATGAGACATGCAAGATTACATCCATGCATGCATGATGTATTAAGATGGTGGAAACATATCACATATGAATGAGATGGGTCAATTTGGATCCATACAAATATATGTGGCTTGGTTTTAAATACTATCAAACAAAAGGTCACGTACATGTATATGGTGGAAAAATAGATGATATCAAAGAAGAGATATATGCAAAATTAGTAGATGGAAGGGGAAGTAAAAGATATGCCCTTAACTCAACTTGGGCATTTAACATATATCAAAAGCCAAATACAATTTAGTAAGAACCAAATGGAATGATAAATAGAAAAGACAAGATTTAATATGATGATCAAATGCAATGTGACATGGTGACATGAGCATGCTATTATGATGATGCACAAAACAAAACAACAGGCAATTTCTAGTAGTGGTTTTAACCGGGGTGCTACACTATTGCAGCCTCGCGGGAGAAGGATATGGCCGACAAGCTCATGGCTGCTGCCAAGGCCATTTCCGGTAAGTTATGCTTGTATCCTTTGGGTCTTATGGTTTTCGAGTGTGCTTTATCCTTCCTTATTTGAGTATTTTTTTTCTTCTTTGTTTTAGATGCTTCAGGCATCACGTTTGACTGTGGTGTGCTAGAGCACGGAGGAGTTGCGGCAGATGGGTGAGCAACTCCAATATAAGTCTTTGTGAGTCGATGCTCTTTCGGGTGCACATTACTTCTATGCCGTCTTATTCCGTGTTTTGTGCAGATGTGAATCTCATTCCGAGAGAAGAGAAGGAGCGCGTCACCATTCGGATGAATTGCCTGAAGCAACAGGACCTGGAGGCTAGTGTTTTTTTATGGATGGACCATGATCGGGCCATCGTCCTCGCGACGGTACAAGATCGCGTTCACCAGGTTCTTCGGGTGCTGAGTGTAACATCCCAGCATTAGAGCTTAAAAATAAGCTGAACCCAGATGTGTGCATTGCATTCATGCATAGAAAATCCGAATATTTTTTGCGCTTTTAAAACAAAACTTGTCAAAGTGATTGAAGCTTCTCTCAACTTGATGGAATTGAAGTAGATCATCAAGTTGACTGTGATAAGTTTTAATATGACCTTTGCTAAAACCTTATTTGGGTAAACATAATTTGATCTAAGGGTAGATAAAATATAATAAAATACTACTCATAATTCATTGCTTAAATAATTAATGTATGATCCTTAAGGGATTCTATCATATTTAGCACAACAATTCATAAGTGCCAAATTAAGACTACAAACTGAAGCAATATAAATGAAACGACTAACCCTGATTTATTTTACTATTATCTATTATTACTATGAGTATCATAGTAATACCTAACTTTAACTCTTTAATGCGTTTGAGTTGGAAAGAGACTAAGTCAAGATCATTCATCGTATATCTTTCTTTCCATATCAATCCTTAACATCTCTATTGAATCCTATCCTTATAATTGTTATTAAGTAATCAACTATTGATTCACCAATTCTTAACTTATCAGTTCTTGACCTATCAACTCTTGTTCTTATTACAACATTCACTTAAGATTTATAAAGAAAGAATTAAGAAGAGGTAAATAATGATTCTAGTTTCAGATGTCATCCATTGGATAGGAATGATTGAAAAGTATCCAATCAATAGGATAATAGATGGAGTTAAAACCCTCCTAGATAAATAGAAGGATTATTTATATTACCCAATCATATGGTAGTAAAGAAGATTACCAGAATGAAATCTGAAGATAGTTACCAGGAGTAGTCCTATTGGATCAAGTAGGTATAGTCAATGAATTACATCTCTTAATCCAATAGAACTAAAAAGAAGATAATTATAATACAACTGTAATGTTGTATTGATGAAGCCTTGATTGGCCAATTGGAAACCTAAACCATAAGGGTCAAAATATTATAATAACCATGCCTTATTCACCAAGATTGAATGCTTATATCATGTATAAGTGACATTGGTGGATAGAACATTATTGAACCCTAGTCTAGATATATTATCCTAGATTAACCATTACAAATCACAATAATATAATGTAAGGTTGGTGAATGAGTTACTAGAGTAAATATAAGGCAATATGTTTCAATTAAAGCAAGTATAACATGGAGTTATGGAAGTAGTGTTATTTATTTTAAAGGATAATAAGCCTTATAGAAAGGTAATTGGATATATACATTTGATGGAGGAATATTAGTGATGGATGATTAAGGAAGATTATGAGTGGAGTTTGAAGGAACTACTTGTTGGATGGAAGGTTATCAATAGTAGAGTAGTGGATATAATTCAGAATGAATATAAGGAAACTATAAAAGCTTCAATGTTAAGCTCATTAGATTTATCAATGAGCTTAGAAGAATAATAGGTAAATAGGAATATTCTTGTGAAGAAAAGCTTACCATACTAACTATGATGAGGAATAGGAAGAAGTATTATATCTAGGAAAGGAATTCTTTAATTAAAGGTCAAGGATGGTGAAGAATGGAGATAGACATTCTTGTTAAACAACCAACTCTAAATCTTAAACCAAAAATAATATCCAATTCATGCTATTGACCCATCCTCTTATATCTATAACACTTTATAGTAATATCTTCCTATATCAAATCACATAAGCACATCTCTTTCAACTCCCAACCATCATAATTATATATACTTAAGAGTATAATTACCAATTCCTTCCTATAAAACATTTTAGATGTAACTTCTATTTAAAAAAAGGGTTATATCATCAAATATCACAAACAGAAGACAATATGCTTAGTTATTAAATCTTTTCTCACATCAACAAAGAAATATAAGTAAATTAAGAACCCTAAACTTCTTTATTATTATAATAGAATATATACATTGTCATTCTCCAAATTAATGGGAGTAGAAATAACCATATTAATTTATTTTATATTTCATGCATCAAATAATGATGTAGGATCATTATACATACAAAATTTCTATTCAAACTATGAGCCAACTAGAGTTAAGTTTTATACACAAATAAGAATATATCATTTAATAAACCATGGGTAAAATAAGAAGGAAAAATAATAAGAAAAGATTCTACAAATTATTAAAAAGGGGTTCATTTTAAGAAAATAAAAGAAATACAAAAAGATTATATAATAAAAGTTCACAAATGACACTAAATATATTTTAGTATTACTAAAATTTTCCAGCAAATAAATTCTCAAAGGAGAATTCAAATCAAAGAAAGAAAATTCAAATCTAGAAAGGAAAACAGAAAATAGAAAAACAGAAAACAAATAAAAAACATCACCTGGCCGTAGCCCAACACCCCTGTACTTATTTGACGCCATGTGCAGCCCACAAAAGCCCAACAGCCAGCCCAGCTCGTTTTCATCTGTGACTAACAGGTGGGGTGCAGAAAGAATGAGTTGAGAGGAAAAAAGCCAGAGGTTATCATAAAATAGCACGTCGTCGTCATCCTCACGCACACAGATAGCTCGCTGGAGGAGCTCGCCGCCGCCCGATGCCGTCATCTTCGTCCTTGCGCCAAGATCAACGTCGTCGTCGCCAGGAAAGGATAAGGAGGCCACCGCGACGTCCCTGGTCGTCCTCATCCTCAATCTCGCCCTCCAGACCCACTCTCCTTCCTCACCCGAAAACCTAGTTCGTCGGAGCTCATCATTCCGGCCAACCCCGACCACCCCTCGCCTTGTGGTAGCCACCGTTGGACGTGTCGTCGTGGACTAAACCACCTAGGACCAAGCACGGAGGCCCGCTCACCGAGAATCATGTGAAATCGAGCATTCCCTTTCCTCGGCCGTCGTGGCCCCCACCGTCGATTCGCTGTCGTCACGCCTCCCCAAGCTTCCTCGATCGCTCTATCGTCATCAGGGTAAGCTTACGCATCTCTGGACCCTAATTTCGCTTGACGATTCGCACCGTAGACCCCATTTCATTGAGCACCGTCGCAGGCCGCCGCAGAAGCTCGTCGCCGGTTGCCCTCCGATGACCATTAGATAGCGGCACCACCACCAATAGGATCGCCTTGATCTCCTCTATCCAATGAACCTAGCCACAGCCCCGCGCGCGCACCAGATCGATCGATCGATCCTCGACCAGTGAGGATCAGACCAGGTGACATCATGCCTACGTAAGATTCGAACCATGTCAGCGAGTTTAACCAGTCTTGCCTCGCGTGGCTGATGGCATGGCCTTGGGCCCATATATCATTGTCTAGGGGTAAAGGCAGGGTCGGTAACAAATGCATTTTCTTTTAACCTAAGTGCTGAGGTAGACATAGGCCCACTGGTCAGTGACTTAGGCTTGCTGTGGGTGCGGTGTAAAATGTATTTCCTGTTTAAGAAATAAATAAAATGTTATAAACTTAATTATTAATATTCCAGAAATCAAATAAATGATTAAATCTTGTTTAATTAATAACTTTTGATTTATAATTCAGAAAAATGTGTATAATATATGAACATTTGTAGAAAAATATAATCTACAACTTAAACTTACTATCCAATATTATTATGATGATTATTTAAATAAATATTATTTAATAAAATATTTAATAGTAATATTTTTTTTTATAATTCAAATTTTAATAATGGTAAATGTTAAAAATATAAATAGAATACCAAAAATCCTAGAAAAATAAGGATTATAATTTAAAATTATAATCATACATTATAATTTAACTTAATTAAGTATTTGTTATTATTAAGTATTTACAAGATAATAAATCTTATAAAAATCATATCTTATTATTTATAAATCACAAAAATAAATGTAATATACCAAAATGATCACAAAAATAATATCTACATATTAAAAATCTAATATTCCACTTTTGAGTTAAATAAAAATTCAAATATTTTAATAACTCAAATTTAAACTTATTTACTTAATTAATAATTCATATAAGGGTAAATAAAATTTGCTAATATTCCTAAAATGAGTCAATTAAGTCTAATAAATAGTATTAGTCTTAAATGTTAACAATATGAAGCCATAAGGGTTTAAAACATTATAAACACCTTTTTATTGCATTACCTTCAACCTTAAGTGAAGATTATATTCTCAAAGGATCCCAATTCAAAATAAAATTCTTAAAGAACAACTTGTGAATAATCAGATCCTTTCTATCTACTTTAACCCCCAGATTACAAAAACTACCACAACACTATTGTAAATCCATAAATAGTTAATTAATATTATCTCTTGGTTTATAAACTATAAACACTCATCTATAAAAGGTAAATGATACTACTCCAGTATAAAATCAAGAAACCACTAACCAAGTAAAAGAGTAACCATTCTTAGGTAACCTTAAAGCAACATTAACAAGTACACCAGGTACAAAGGTTATAAGCATTATACTTCCAAACTATCTATGTTTTAAAGTTAACTTTAGTCTAAAGAATCTAAATATAACACTATAAGCATCATTATATGTTTTATAGTTAACTTTGGACTGAAATAGTTAAGTAATAAAGCATCTCAAGCCAAAACTATTCAAGCAAACACAAATAACATCGACCACCACTAACTAACCACAAAGATTGTTTAAACCTTAGAAAAGAAATCTTTTCTTCAAATGTTATTATTTTTGCCACTTCAAACAAGAACTCTTATAAGTCATATTGAGTAGTATATCACATTTGTGTGCATCCTACTGTTTTATGATATTATAATTATATGATTGTTTCACACACACTCACAAGCCTTAATAGGAAGCACAAGTGCACCACTCATCTAAAAGTACAACACATTTCAAAGACATCATTTCTAGTATCCAAACCCTAGAACGATGTTATCCCCGGGATTCGCGTCCATAACGTGCATCAAATTACTTATGCATAAGAACATATTGCTTCTTTAAACATTAGTCCTTATCGGACCAATGATGATGATTTCAGATTTTGGATCTTATGTTATCTTGAAGACCGTGAGTGCATAATCTTGCAATCACAAAAGGCAAGTTCACACTTGCTCATGTCCTTTGTTTATTTTCTGTAAGGTATTTTAAAAATCCAGTGTTGTCCTCAACTGCATTTGAAAAAGGTCAGAAAACACTATTTTCAATAACAATGTGAACTATTGGTTACTGATCCAGGGTGATCATCTTATCTAGTAAATCTGACAGTTGGAATACCACTGTTCATAACTATATCACCTAGGACTTAACAACCAATGTCGCGAGTGATTCTTGCGCCGTATATTTTGCGTTGACCATGAGATTTGGAATGGGACGGAGAAGTCAGATGTATCTTCTTCCTCTCGCATGATGCCGGATGTGCAGGTCGTGGCTGTTATCCTCGTAGCGTGCATAATAATTGGTAATTCGTAGAGAATATGCATCACATGGGTGGGAACCCTCAACGTCCCACGATAGTTCTGGCATCTAACGGTTTGTACAAACCATTGTCGTAATTCATTATGTGGCATGGTGTACACCAAGGAGGCATGCGGGGTCGCGAAGGGGCCAGTGATTAGCTTGGATCATCTTCTGGCCCCACATGATGGAATTGTGGACGGGAATAAGCTGCCCGGTTGTGCAACAAAGAGTTGATCTCTCATGGGTAAAGTGACGCACCTCTGCAGAGTGTAAGAACTATAACTTGTTACTCCCTGTTCCGGGAAGGAGCTGCGAACGCAGCGGGAAAGGAACTCCATGAAAGTTCTGGTAAACCCGTGAAGGCTGACGGACATAGCTTTTCATAATAAAAGCAACCTTTGAAGAAATGTTTATGAAAACTTGCATTGCCTACGACCTACGGTCTGTGGATATTGATATAGTGCATTAAACACTCCTTTTCTAGTGAATTTGCTGAGTACGCTCGTACTCAAAGTATCTTCTTAACCCTTGCTAGATTCTGAAGCCGGAATAGACAACATCCACATCAAGTTATGCTCCAGGACTCGTCATCCAAAGCCAAAGCTCTTCAATAAAAATCAAGGAAGTCAACGTTTACATTAACCAAGTGAAGACGAAATTACTGATTAGGTAGAAACATAATCTCTAGCCAAAGAACCTAATTCTGTAGTGTATTGCAATAGCTGCAATACCAATCCTTAGTTAAAATACTAGTCTTAATAGTATAATAGTTCTTGCATTATTTATCTTTTATTCTTCTTTGTAACAAGTTCTTTCTCTCTCTTGAACCTAGAGTGTTCTCTGGATCTTGTGTAAAGAGTGAGTTGTAACCTTTAGCCATGTATTGGAACCTTTGTGTTTCTGGTGTGCCATTCTGAGGGATGTAATACTAGTGAACGGTGTTTTATTGGTGTTATGTCAACGACTATAGTATACTACATCATGCAGTGGTATGCTGGGTCACCGCACTGAGGCAGGCAAGGTCGTCGTTGGCGGCCATCTGGTCCATCATGTTCGCCTTGGACATTGCGCCTTCTACCTTCCTGGGTCTTCTTGGCAAGTTTTGGGATGTGGGCCACGTCAAAAGAGTTGGTGCGGCATCAGCTGATTGCTGGGGTGAAGGCTGCCTTATCTCTTGTTCGGTTGCATCGCCGTGATGTTAAGCTTTCGGAGGTGGCGAATGGGCTGCCCCTTTGTCTAGATGGCAGCCTATGGGACATGCGCCCTCATTATTCGGCTGTGGCGCAGTATGCTGATGAGATTGTAGATTTGTTCGAGGAGCGGGCAAATGTAATGCTCCAGAATAGGTAGATCCTATAAAGAAACAGATGATGTAAATTGTGTATTTATTTGAGTGGGCGCGTAATGCCCTTTACAGTTTTATTATGTATTAGCACGTGGTTCTTTGTGGTGTGCATGTCCTTTTCGTTAGCCTGACATGGTTAGCTACTCAGGTTGTATGCATTATTCTCAGTCGACGAAGTCGCGAGAGGAGGCGTAGCCCCCAAGCGTAATTAGCGAAGAATAATGTAAGGTGAAAAGATATTTGGGCCAAGGGACTTAGCTTTTATTCATAGCGAAACAAGGAGGTACATTATTTGGATAAGTAGCCTTGGCTAAATAGCCTTATTGAAAGTAAAGGGTAACTAGGGGTAGAAGCGTCATGTAATGCGACGTTCGAGATGAGTATTCGACTCCGGCCTTCGTCCATGAGGCGATGGCGCCACCTGGGATGACTTTGGTTAAGATGTATGGTCCTTCCCAGGGTCACTCGAGCTTCTTGGGACGTTCTTGCTTGAGTCGCAGGACGAGGTATCCTTCAACGAAGGACCTTGGGCGCAGCCGACGGCTGTGGTAGTTGCGGAGGCTCTGCTGGTAGACCGCTAAGTGAGCACGGCGATGTTGCTTGCCTCATCGAGTGTGTCGACGGCGTCTTCGAGTGCTGCTGAAGATTCGGCTTCACTATATGCGATAACCCGTGGGGCCTTGTGCCATACCTTGGCAGGCAGTACGGCTTCGGCTCTGTGCACCATGAAGAAGGGCGTGTAGCTGGTTGAGTTGTTTGGCGTTGTACGCAGAATCCATAGAATAGAGGGTAGCTCATCTGCCCAGGCTCCCGCAAGCCTTTAGAGTGGGCACAGCAGGCGCTTTTTGATGTCGTTTCCTATAAGACCGTTGGACTTTTCGACCTGTCTATTGGTCTGCGGGTGCACCACAGAGGCGTGGGATATGTTGATGCCGAGGTTCCCGCAAAAGGCTTGAAATTTCTTCGAGATGAAGTTTGACCCGAATCTGTAGACAATGGAGTCGAAGAACTTGACAGCGGTTTTGCCACTCTGGTTGGTGACAGGCATGGCCTCGATCCACTTGGTGAACTTGTCGACTGCGACCAGGAGGAAGACATGACCTCCTGGTGAGGACTTTGGCAGTTTTCCTATCATGTCGAGGCCCCATTGGGAGAAGGGCTAGGCCAACGGTATGGGCCTCATCTCGGATCCTGGTGCGTGCGGCTTGTCCGCATATCTCTGACATGCGTTGCACGTCTAGACGATGTCCTTGGTGTCGTTCATGGCGGTTGGACAGTAGAAACCAACTCGTAGAGCTTTGGCGAATAGGGCACGGCTGCCTGCATGATGTCCGCAGATACCCTCGTGGATGTTTTTGATGATGCTTTTTCCGTCACCTATGGTGATGCACCATTGGAGCACACCTGAAATACTATGCTTGTACAACTCGCCGTTGATTATGGTGAAGTCTTTTGATCGGCGAGATATGCGTCGGGCATCTATCAGGTAATCCGGCAATTCGTTATTTATCAGGTACCGAAGGTACGACTGCATCCATGTTTCTTCAACCGCCATGACCTGCATCAGGCTCACCATCTCGGCCTCGGTGTCGAGCTTTTCGGGTCCTTCCTGTCCTTCGGGTAGCGCAGCCCCCGAGTGCTCTGCTTCTTCGGCTGAGCCCTTTGGGAATTTTCTCTTGATAGAGGGTACACAGATTTGTTCGAGGAACACACCTGGTGGCACCCGTGCGCAGGTGGATCCGATGTTGGCGAGTCTATCGACTTTTTCATTGCTTTCCCTTCCGACATGCCAAAGCTCGCAGCCATCAAAGTCCCCTTTGAGTGAGTTTTAGAGCATGCGGTACACGATCATGTTAGCGTTGTGAGCGTCGCACTCGTTCATCGTCTGCTGGACGACAAGATTTGAGTCACCATAGATGATGAGGCGCGTTACGCCACAGATCTTGGACATATTCATGCCGTGGATGAGGGTCTGGTATTCGGCCTCATTGTTGGAGGCGCGAAATTTCATCCGAAGGATTGTCGCCTTGAGGGGACATCAGTATGACGCCGGATCCTGCTCCAACCTCGCTCTTAGAGCCGTTGAAGTGCATCGTCCATGATTGCGACATGTTCGGATTGTTCGGCAGCTGGAGTTCCATCCAGTGGATGAGAAAGTCAGGGAGGACCTGATATTTGATGGCCTTGCACCGCTCGTAGACTATGTCTAGAGGGGACAACTCGATGCCCCATAAGGCTACACGTCCTGTGGACACGGGGTTGTTCAGGATGTTTGACAGCGGGGCGTCGTTGACGACCATGATCTGATGCTCCTGGAAGTAGTGGCTCAGCCGACGAGACATCATGAATACGCCGTAGTCGAGCTTCTGGTAGTCAGGGTACCTCTGTTTTGTTGGAGTCAGTACCTCGCTGAGGTAGTATATTGGGCATTGGACCCCGTGGGTCTTGCCATCTTCGGGTCGTTAGACCACGAGTACAGTACTGACCACCTGATGTGTAGCTGCAATATATAGCAGCAGAGGCTCCCATTCCTTTGGCGTGACCAGGACAGGTAAGGTGGAGAGCAGCCGCTTGAGGTCCTCGAATGCGTCGTCTGCTTCGGGTGTCTACTCGAACTTGTTCGCCTTGCATAGCAGCTGGTAAAAGGGTAGGGCCTTCTCGCCCATGCTGCTGATGAATCTGCTTAGCCCCGCGATCCGTCCAGCCAGCTGCTGGACACCTTTGAGGTTCTTCGGCTTCTCCATGGCCAGTATGGCCCTGGTCTTTTTTGGATTTGCCTCGATCCCTTGTTGAGAGATGAAGTAGCCATAACTAGCCAGATGGGATGCCGAAGGCACACTTTTCTGGGTTTAGCTTGATCTTGTAGTGATCAAGGTTGTCAAACGTCTCGCGGAGATCGTCGATCAGCATTTTGGCCTCCCTGGTCTTGATTACTATGTCGTCGACATAGCTTGGATGTTATGACCGATTTGGCTTTTCAGGCACGCCTGCATGCACATCTGGTACGTGGCACCTGCGTTCTTCAGCCCGAAGGGTATGGTGTTCTAGCAGAACACTCCGAACGACGTGATGAACGTTGTTTTCTCCTGATCTTCGACCTTTAGCCGAATCTAGTTGTAGCCTGAGTAGGCGTAGAGGAAGAAGAGTTTCTCGCATCCTGCAGTCAAATCGATGATTTGATCGATCCGTTGTAGAGGGAAGTGGTCCTTGGGACAGTACTTATTGAGCGATGTGAAGTCCACGCACATCCGCAGGATGTCCGTGTCCTTTTTAGGGACCGACACTGTGTTGGCCAGCCACTCGCTCTCCTTGATTTCTCGGGTGAAGTTGGCATCGAGTAGTCTGTTGACTTCGATTCCAACGGCTTCGGCTCTTGGTTCGGACAGTCATCAGATCGACTTCTTGACCGAATTTGCGTCAGGAAACACATTGAGTGCATGCTAGGAGAATTCCCTGGGAACTCCTAGCATGTCCGCAGGACACCAGGCAAAAATTTCCCAGCGCTCAGGGAGGAATTCGACGAGTGCGCTTTCCTATGCAGGACTGAGGTCGTTGGCGGTCAACGCCGTCTTGGAGGCGTCCGTCGGGTGGACCTGCACCTTCTTTGTGTTGACCGTGGAGTCGAATGACATATCATGTGCACTTTACCTGGTGACTGGGGTGCCCCATTGTCTGTCACCTCTCTGAGCTGCGTGAGCTCCTCCTGCATGCCGAACAACTGGGAGATTCTGTTGAAGTCTCTATCGCAATGGTCGGATCGGGTGAAGCTTCCTTGGATGGTGATGACACCCCTAGGTCCTGGCATCTTCGGCAGCAGGTACTTATAGTGAGGTACTGCCAAGAATCGTGCGAATGCCACACGCCCGAGGATGGCGTGGTACTATGATGGCCAGTCCACCACTTCGAACTCCAGCCGCTCGCGCCTGAAGTTTTCGGGTTGGCCGAAGATGACGTTGAGCCATATCTTGCTCAGGGGGTATATGCCCTTCCCTGAGACTATGCCGTGGAACGTCATGTCTGATTACTTCAAGCTGCACAGCGGGATCCACATCACTGCGAGTGTGACGGCGAACATCAGGTTGATGTCGCTGCCGCTGTCCATGAAAACGTGGCTCATCTCGAACCCTCAGATCTGCGCCTTGAGCACCAGTGCAGCAATGACCTGGGCGAGGGATCTGGCGTGCGCGATCCGAACGATCGAACGTGATGCAGCACTCCGAGCCACCGGGGTACTCAGGTATGGCTGGTGGAGATGTCATGGCCATGCTGACTTGGCGGGTGATATTCTTTTGCACCATGTTGGTTGGGCGCCCCTTCTGGATCATCAGGACCCTTTAGACGGCGGGTAGCCACTGGGACCATTATTCGACACTAGTGCGGTCGGTGGTTGCGACGATGCACCTGGTGGTGGTGGTGGAGGAGCTCCGTGAGCGATGTCACCTGGTACGGGTGCGGGCCCAAATCCAGGGTTCATGATCTGGCGCCGCATTTGGGTGAGACCTTCGCTGAGCTTCTAGAACTCGAGGCAGTCCTTGAGCATGTGGCTGGCCTTCTTCTTGCCATCCTGTTTGTCGATGTAGAAGTGAATGGTGTAAGGACCAGGCAACTTGTCGTATGCCGAAGGCTCGTCGTCGTGGCTGCGATGTTGCCACGTCTGTGTGGGTCGCCCTCCATCGCGGTAGTTGCTCTACTAATTGGAAGCTTCCGATCCACACCTTCTTCCTTGTGTTATGGTTGGTGATTCCGCCACCCACGAGCCCCACGACCGCTGGCGAACACCACGGTAGACCGGCGCCATCAACAAGGGAAGATCGAGGAGGCTGCGAAGCGGTGGGGTTGCCAACATTGTTTAGGTGCTGCCAATCATGGAGGGGAACGACAACCGAAAGAACAAGCGGCAGAGGGCCGCGGCGAGGGGCTATAGTGGTGGTGAGTGCTAGGAACGAGCGGCGAGAACAACCGACAAGAAGATCCGGCCATCGCGGGGCTGTGGTGGTGACTAGGGTGACCGGAGGGGGCACCGGCGATCGTCGGGAGTGGAGGTGATGCGGAGGTGGAGGGGGAAATGGGAGGATAATCTTTAACTCATCCAACATTCGGATGAGTAAAAATTTTAGGTGTCGGCTATCGACTCCTAATTGTTTTGCTCCTCTAAAGGTGGTTCTTTGCTAGTGAAAGGTGTGTTCAAACCTGGAAGCTATCAAGATGTTTGGAGACCCTTTGGCTCTGAAGCGGTGAACTCCCTTTGTTGCATCCTAAGTGGTTGTGTCCCTAGTGGTGCTATGGTCGACTACGATCTGATGAGTCGATAAAAGATCGGTGGAGAAGGAGCCAGAAGAACATCTAGACCGGATTTCTTTTCCCATTCTTGTTCTAGGGTCTTCGTTGAAAAAGTTAAGGACCAAACTGTATTTTTATTTATTTTGAGGTCTTTAATGTAAAATGTAATCCACCAAGGATGAATTTAATGCAACTATCCTAGTCCTTTGAGACCAAAAAAAAACAGCACGGTGGTTGGATGCGTACATAACACATAAGACATGAGTTTCCCACTCAGTACATGAAAACAATATTGTTGCCGACGGTCGGCGTAGATAGAAAAGCCGTCCGCACACCACTTTTATAGCCGTCGGCACTCTCAGCGTTGCCATACAGGAAATGGTCGTCGACACACACGTAAATGCTGATGGCTTAGTGCTGCTGCCGTCGTGACGCGGGAAAAAAGCAACGACACCAGCCGTCTCTGGGTACGTCTCTGGGTATGCCATCAAGGTGCAGGTGGGAGTGGGCTGTTCACGGAGCCCACTACCCAAGATCACATAAAAGGCTATACGGAACACCCGCCAGGTAAACAAGAAAAAATAGTGGGTTTTCGTGGGAAGCCCACGATCGAGCGCGAATATTAAAAATGCTATTTCGATCCAAATTAATATTTTTACATTTGGCTAGATTTGAATATATCTTATCATATTTAGTGCTAGATACATCTGAATCTAGATATGAGTACATTTAATTTAGATCGAAAGGAGTAGGAATTTCTCAATCAAGCAAATATTATGTCTAGTAGAAAGAATGACGAGTCACTCAAAAATGGAAAAAATAATTAATACATTAAAGTGCTAAATGTTAATCGTATTATATACTAAAATATTTTTATAAACATTATATAAGCAACAATTATAATAACATATTTGCGGATATATGTGGGTATACACCCGCATAAGTTTCGTGGACTCCTGTGGAACATCCACTTAAATTGTGTTGGACTGTGCGGGCGTATGCGGGCTTCCCGTGGGCAGTCCCACCTGCACCCTTAGTATGCCGACGGCAGCCTTCCACTGTGTTGACAGTTTTTTCGCTGGCCCATGGTGTTTCAGACCTACTATATGCAGACGGTTCCGAACTTTCTGATAAGGGCAGTACTACGCGTCCCCCGGGGGATTTGTATTTTTTATCCCCCGGGTCCCCAGCCAACCACGTGTCCTCTTTTTTGGTTTAAAATCCCGTTTTTGCTACAAACATACTCGTTTTTGCTACAAATAGTCCCGCTTTTGCTACAACGTAGCAAAAAACGGTTTGATCCAAAAAATAGAAAAATAGACTGGACCTCGCCGGAGAGTTCACCGGAGACATCGCCGGCGACCGTGCAGCAAAAATTTTGTGCTAATGTAGCAAACCCGACCTTGCCGGAGATCTCACCGGAGACTTTCGCCGGAAACCTCACCGGAGACCATGTAGCAAAAATTTTATGCTATTGTAGCAAAAATACAAAATGTATGTAGCAAATAAATTATCATATTGTAGCAAATCCAATCTCATCGGACACCTCGCCGGAGATCTCGCCGGAGATAATGTAGCAAGACCCAAAATACTATGTAGCACCGCCGCCGGTCGCATGTAGCAATGCCCCCAACCACATGTAGCAAACCTCGATGTCATAGGTAGAAGCAACGGTAGCAGTAGGCAGCAGCATCGCCAACCCTATGTAGCAAACCTCGACACCGTAAGTAGCAGCGTCGGTGGCCTTCGGTAGCAACGCAGGTGGCCTTCGTCATGGAGGAGTTGGGGAAAAAAATCGACCACGCCTTCGCTTTCCACGGTAGCACCGTGGACGCTGCCGGTGTCGACCTGTGCTCTAAACTGTGGTTAACTCCGGCAATCTCCCTTGCAGTAGATTCTGTCGGCGATAGGAGCTTGATTTTGAGGAGGTTGTGGATGTGGAGGCGCAACAGTGACCAAGGATCTGGTACGGCCGTGGCGGATACATGCTCCGGCGGGCCTGCTCCGGCTGCGACGGCAGGTGCCTGCTCCAGCGAGATCTCTCACGCCGGGGGCGGATTTCGAGATGGGCCCGCAGGGACGGCGTGGCTGGGGATCCGGTCCAGCGGCGGCGCCGGCGGGTGCCTGGTCCGGCAGCGTAGTCCGCCTGGTCTGTGGTATGCGGTAGGTGGCTGACCATGGGCAGGAGCAGCCGCGTCCTCACGGAAAGCTTTTTTTTTTAGCTGGTCCTTACCGAAAGTTAGAAAGGAAGAGTTGTCCTCACCTCACAGCTCACGCGGAGAGATAGTTACCCGGGGAATTGTTTCGTTCGATCCCCGGAGGAAGTGTATCATTTTCCTTCTGATAAATAGCCGTCGGCATGCATTGAGGCCGTCGGCAACACGCCGTTCTCGTGACGCCAGTTTACCCGCAAAGCGGTACGGTCACATGATCGGAATTCCTGCCGTATCGGCCGCGCTGAGCTGCGACGACGTGACTATGCCGGTGTCTCCGTCGCGTCACGGCACGTGCGAGCCGGAACACCGTCGTCGGCACCCATCGCTGTCCTTGTCCATTCCGCGACGCGAGCTAATAAAGTGCCAAACCATAACGTCTGGCGTTTCCATATACGCCGATCGAGGAGATCGCCGGCCCGCAACCACATCTGGCAGGCACTGCCAGCCGGAGAGATAGCTGGCGACGGCCGGCGTAGGTGAACGCGTGGCGCGCCGTCCGACGGACGACGCGAGCAGTTGAACGCCGCGCCACGAGCCGTCACGCCTAGCTCCATCGTTCCCAGCGGAAAAAGGCAGATAATGTTTTCGCTAGCTAGGTTCCCGCCACATCACGGACGAGTCAGCTCGCTGATCACTTCCCGGGGTGGCATAGCCGGACGTGCACACTTCCGCCGGGCTCGCTGCACCGTCCGTCGCGCGTCTCCGGGCCGTATAAGAAGGGCAGACCGCGAGGCAGTTTACTCACACACCATTGATACCTTCCTCCTGACGTAGAGCGCGACATATACAGAGACAGTGAGCATCATGGCGGAGGACGCGGTGGTCTCGGACGCGGTGGTGGTTTCGGACGCGATGTCGTCGGTGGCGAAGGCGGCGCCGGTGACGGCCCAGCGGCCCGTCCGGGATGACCTGGAGAAGCACATCCCAAAGCCCTGTGAGTGCCCGGCCAGATCGTCGATGATCTCCATGATGCCCTATATATGACAAGCTTGTACATATCGTACGCAGACTTGGCTCGAGCTCTGGTGGCGGTGGACGTGAACAATCCTGAAGGGACCAAGGGCGGCCGCCACGAGCACGGGCAGAAGAGCGTCCTGCAGCAGCATGTGTCCTTCTTCGACCAGAATGGGGACGGCATCATCTATCCATGGGAAACTTTCAGAGGTAATAAGGCAGACAACTAGTACACTTTCAGTTAGCAGGAGTGTCGTCAATAGTTAATTAGTACGGACCGGAGTGGTACAATTTCCTGCACACACACATGATACGGCATATTTGAGTGTTCTCTGGAAACACTTTGTGTGACCTATATATGGAATGCACTGAACACTTGAGGTATACTAGTGTACTAACCACCTCGCACGATCAGAAAATCAGTGACCCCAGTAGGAACATTCATGTAAATCTTGTAATGGCATGTCAAACACATTTTCACGAAAATAATGACAGTACTTTCAAAAAACCTTGTTCTCCCAATTAAAAAACCATAAAGGTCCCAAAGAAGTTCCCCAAAATAATTCAATATTGGTTTCATTATTTTTCTGAATTTTTTAGATCGATGTCACATGGATTTTAAATATAATGCACTAACATTTCTCAAAACTTTCTTAACAATAAATAAATTCCTCATGGGTTTGATGCTTCGTCCCATCAAGCATATGTGTCGGTTTCGTTCATATTTCTCATGGCCATGTGAGTGAAACTCCAACGTCTATAAAAATAAGCCGTGTCTCCAAATTTGATTAAATCATGAAAACACACTAGAACCTATTGTTAAACCTACACGTACAAAAAAAAGGATCTGGGAAGTTACATAACTGTTTGTTTGAGTTCTCATGAATGGAAATTCAAATTCTGAACATAAATACATTCAACTATTTGTAATTTTTATTACTTTAATTTAGGTATCTTTGTACTGCTATTGATGATATTTAATAGATTGGTCGAATTTTGCAAACAACAAACATTGATCTTGTTTCGAAGATCTTGTCCGAATGAAGGGGATGGTGAAAACAAATCTGGAGTCAGACAACCAATTCAAGAATATATAGTATTGTTCTCAAAAGATGCATGATAAAAAAATTACCAAGTGCTCCAATAATGATCTAGGGCAGTACTTAAAAATTGGAAGGTCGTCGAATATCTTAGCGCATTAGTATGCGTGATGCCTCCTAGTTCATAGTATATTTAAGTTTTCCGGTCCACACCGTTCATCGTTTGTAATCTTGAACGAGTTTGCAGGACTAAGGAGGCTGGGATTCAACTTGATCGTGTCTTTCATCGTAGCAATCGGTATACATACTGGTCTGAGCTACCCAACTCTGCCTGTAAGTCACTGAACAGCCAAGATAACTTGCTGAAAATCGTTTGTTCCAGAGATGCCCTATTGTACACGAAATTTTCTGACCTCTATTAGCAAGTTAATTATTCATCTGATGTTCCGTGGCCTCCCTGGCTACAGACCTGGAGACCATCTCTGCTGTTCCCAGTCTACATCGACAGGATCCACAAGGCCAAGCACGGCAGCGACACCGCAACGTTCGACACCGAGGGGAGGTAAACCCCAAATAATTTTCAGTTCACAAAGTTACATCTGGTCTGCTAGTTACATGGCCGTCCGTGTCCGACATATGTGCCATTGTGAAAGCGTAGGTTCATGCCGGTGAATTTCGAGAACATATTCAGCAAGAACGCCCGCTCGCAGCCGGACAAGCTCACGCTTCGCGAGATCTGGATGATGACCAATGACCACAGGCTGGCGTACGACCCGTTTGGATGGTGAGAACCTCAGGCGGTGGTTTCCTTTGATAGATTCTATACTTTTTTCGCTCCGATTTTCTCGGCAAAAATGACGGAAATGCTTACTGACGCCCGAGAGAAAATCTATAAATCCATGTGGACTGATTCTGCAGGGTGGCGAACAAGGGGGAGTGGATACTGCTGTACATGCTCGCGAAAGACGATGAAGGGTACCTGCCGAAGGAGGCGATTCGCGGCGTCTATGATGGTAGCTTGTTCGAGTTCCTCGCCGAGCAAAGGACGAAGAAGGCACACGGGAAGCAGCACTAGCGTGCGCGCGCAGCGCTGCCATCCCAGAATTTGTGTCTTCCTGTGTGTGTGTGTGACTGTGGAGGAGGACAAGCTACCGCCTCATGTGTATGTTTTTATTATGAAATAAGAGAGCTGATGGACTAAAGCTCGGGGCATTAAAGACTTAATGCTGTGTGTATTTCTCAAAACTTTATCACCAGAGGAAGAAGTACCGTGATCTTCATCGTTTTCTAATTTTACTTTACTTGATTACTAGAAGAATAACCCGCGTTGCAGCGGGAATCTCTTTTAAATTATTTGTGTAAGTGAATATGTATAAAGATGCGCAAAATATGAAGTTCTCAAAAAATATGCCAGATTAGTCAAAATAGCCGAGAGAATAAATTTAATTGATATAAATTAT
Organism: Avena longiglumis; assembly: GCA_030063025.1. NCBI lineage: Eukaryota > Viridiplantae > Streptophyta > Magnoliopsida > Poales > Poaceae > Avena > Avena longiglumis. Next base: position 79,893,263 of record CP125976.1, read on the forward strand.
TGTATATTTGACGAATAAAAATTTGTGGCACGGACAATTATATGGCCAAGAAATAGATCACATGGATATGCTAATGAGATGACATGGCCATTTGATTGGCTAAAATAGTGAGTAAGGTGGATAGTTCGCATGTTGAGATAGACTATCATAACTGCTAGTTAGTGGAGGTTTTACTTTATAAGAAAGTAGATTTTGGAGAATTCCTGGAAACATGCGCGAACAAACACGGCAAGAGGCGACGCATCTTCTGGTTTGTGTTTGCGGTGTTGTCATGGACACTATGGACGGTTAGAAACAAGATGGTGATAGAAAAAGTGTTCCTACGCCGTGTCACTGACTCGATCTTCAAATTTCTCACTTTTTTGCAGCAGTGGCACCCGCTCTATAGGTGCCAGGACAAGAAGAAGCTCGACTACATCCTCCGCTATCTCATTAAGGAGGCACGCCGCATCGCACCGCCACCTACCCGATCCTGAGTCTTCACTAGACTGTAGGATCCCCGCTTATTGGCGTTGTCGTAGCTTCAGTTGTATCTCTGATGTGGGGTGTTTGTGCTGTGCCCCCGAGCTTTCGTCTTTCCTTGTTGGAATTATGTATTGATGGCTGCTTTATTTGTAAAAAAGTATAGATTTGTATTATACATAGTGGTATTCCCTTGTTCAGTCGTTAAAGGCAGAAGCACCAGCCAGTTAAGGGTATCTCTTTCTTTTGGGACCCCTTCTTATAGGTAAAAGGCAATTAAATACCAACTTTAAATTAATAAAGCCCCAGAGTTCATCACAACAAGAAGACACACATGTCATCCTTGGGTAGCCAGGTTAAGGTTTACAACCACGCCCGTAGACTGAAAGAGTCTAGAGGCAACACTTTCCAATACTTGAAAAGTACTACTCGGATAGAAAACACTAGGAGCTTTATTCTGTTGATTGCGTGACAGGTTTGATGATAAAGCTTGCGCATCATCTCCAGAGTCACCTCCAAGCAGGCTTCATGATCCTGAGACTTGAAAAGAGGCCACCAATGCTGCAGAACATAGTGGTTTTGAATACAGAGTCAGATGGATGTTCCTAATCGACAGTTTTTTTTTAGGTAATTCCTAATCGACAGTTTGTTACGAATGTGCGAAGCGCCCAGCTCTGAGCAGCAAACAAGATCCAAATAGCCCATCTATCTTACCCCAAGAGAGAATAAACAATGTAAAATATTAGGGAAATGAGGGTTCCAAAAGGACATCAAAGACTGATCAAATCCCTCTTCACATAAATCTGGCCAGCACACAAGTGCGTGGATAATTATATGGTAGGATTTAATGGCCTCTAATTAGCATATTTGTGTCCAAAATTGATGGTTTAATTGTATTGTTCATTAACATCTTTGATTTTAGGATCAACAAGCATAAAAGATCACAAAATCAAAGGTGTGCATCGATTTCGGGACACATGCCAGTGAAACAAGCATACAAGATACACGCAAGAGCAGTAAAATACTAAAATTCTACTACTACTTAAGCAAAAACATAAGATAAACGTGTTGCAAAATTGCACTCATCAATGGTGGACAACAATGGGAAAGCCATGTCCCCTTGTGGAAGACCCCTTATGTGGTGGAAGAACGACCTTGGGTTGTCGTTGAATAGAACGTTCGTGAACACTGAACGAATAAGAAACACGATACAGTCTAATAAAGCAAGCGCTAAACCTCCCGGATCGTTCCCACGAGCGACCGGATGGAAACAATAGCCAACGCCGAGGGTCTCCCTTCTTGTTTCCTCCCTTCGCCGCCACCATAGGACGCTATCGGGTGATGCCCAAACCACGTCGACAACAGGGTTGCATGCTTTTCGCCATGGAGCACCACGATTTTGGGTGTGGCCTAGGCACCTGGCAACCGAACGTTGTTGTGGCATGACAGAGGCGGACGACAACCAGTGACACTATAACGTGGCTGAGAGGCAGAGGCGGCCGACGACAGTTGATATTGCGGCAACTTAGCAGAAGGGGCGGTAGGTGGCCAGCGATGTTGCGGTGTGGCTAAGCAGTTGAGACGGCCAGCAAATAGTAATGTTGCGGCACGATTGGGATTCTAAGAATTGACTTCTTCATGTTTGTTGGAGTGTACTCAATACAACATGAAGGGCGGGCTTTAGCTCTTATAAACGCTAAGACACACACCTAATAGACGCGCTCGCACTAGGATAAAAAAAAGACGCTAAGGATAACCATGTCAGAAAAAATGCATAAACGACACTTTTTTGGCTTAGCACATCGTCATCTGTTGAGCTAGCGCTTTCATGGCACCAGACCGGATACGCCTCGGTACATTATAGAAGATGGTGAAATCTTAGTGTCGCATAATAGTAAGGCACACGCAAATTATTGCCGTGTTTGGTTTACCATTTCGAGGCACAATATTTAATGATAATTAAGGACAAAAAATAGCTTCTCAATATACGAATTAACATTTAAAAATATACTTTATTAACATATTAAACTCATCACATTACATTAGCCCTTACATGCGGATAAGGGAGTGATAAATTCAGTTTTTTAGAGAAGCAAACTATTAATCTCCTCTCTATTTTGCACCTCTAGATCCAAATAAACTATTAAAAAATCCTAATTATCTGAGTCTTCTCCATTTTAAGCATCTCTCTATTCAGTAGACTTCTGCATCACGAGTGGGTGGAGGATCTTCGAGCGCCATCCTTGAGTGACATTGGTTGACGTAATTACCATGGATCTGGGCTGTTTCGGCGAATCATCGATACCCTGACGACACGGACTTAAAAGAGAAATTGGTTGATTCAAGAGAAAAAAACATATTCAAAGACAGTAGAGAAAGAAGTAAAAATCTATGGAACAAGTGGAAACACGATGTATAGAAAGGGGCAAACAAATCTAGAACGTGGGTCGGTAAACTTGAACTTTTTACACCAAATTTTGGCAATATAATTTTACTACCTAAATTAATAATGCAAAACGTATACAACAGTATCGTCCAATCTGTCTTCCTAATATTAGTTTTAAATTTTTTACTAAAATTGCCACGATTAGACTAAATTCAGTGGTTGATCATGTCGTCCATCCTTCTCAAACTGCTTTTATGCAAGGGGAAATATCCTTGATAGGGTAATAACTCCGCATGAAACAACCCATACTCAAAAAAACTAAATGGTGTATTGTTTAAGATTGACTTTGAGAAGGCGTATGACAAAGTTAATTGTTTTTTCTCTAACAAACACTCCGTATGAAAGGTTTTTTTCAGAGAAGTGGCATGCTCCCATACAGTATTTTGTGTCTGGTGATAGCGTTGCCATAAAAGTAAATGACGATACTGAAAATTATTTTCATACCAAGAAGGGACTGACAGGGAGATCCACTATCACCTATATTATTTAATATAGTGGTTGATATGTTGGCTATCCTTGTCGATAAAGCCAAGACTGACAGTCAAATTGAAGGATTAGTGCCCCATCTGGTTGATGGTGTACTCTCTATTATTTAATATGGCGACGATACAATCTTATTGATGGAACATGATTTGGAAAAATTGAAGAATCTAAAACTAATATTATCAGCATTTGAGCAAATTTCTGGATTAAAAATTAACTTTCATAACAGTGATTTGTATTGTTTTGGTGAAGCTCAAAACGAGGCCCACCTATATGCTGAAATTTTCGTCTATATGGGAATTTTTCCAATCAACTATTTGGAAATATTGATTATCAGCGTCTCACAAATGCTGAATGGAAACTAGTCGAGGAAAGACTTCAAAAACATATTAGTAGTTAGAAAGGTCAATTACTATCCCTGGAAGAAAGACTTGTACTCATAAATTCAGTACTTACCAACATGGTACTGTATGATCTCGTTCTTCCAGTTACCAAAAGGCGTCTTGAGTAAACTGGACTATTTCTGATCAAGATTATTTTGGAAAGGAGATAGTAAGAAGAATAAATATTGACTGGCCAGATGAAATATGGTTTGCCGACCGAAAAAATACGATGGCCTTGGCATACTTGATTTGCAAGTCAAAAATACCTCGCTTATGGGTAAATGGCTATTTAAATTGTTTACATAAGAAGGTGTCTAGCAAACCATTCCTTGGAGGAAATATGTTGGTTTCAAAGTTGTGTCTTAAGTGCCTTGGAAACCCGGTGATTCACACTTTTGGGCTGGACTAATAGCGTCCAAATCTTCTGTTTTGGTATTTTTAATATTAAGGATGGATCACAAATTAGATTCTGAAAAGATAAGTGATTTGGCCAAACTTCGCTTCATGAACAATATCCAACTTTATAGTCGATTGCTAGACATAAAGGGAGCACTCTATCCAAAGTAATGGAATCTAACCTCCCTAATGTGTCTTTCTGACAAAACCTTATTGGTTCTAGACTGGTATCTTAGAATAATCTATTATTACTATTATCCACGATACAGATGGCGGATGGTGTGGATGAGTTCAAATTAAAATTACTAAAGAGTGGTAAATTTTCTGTGGATCCAATGTATAAACTTTTGATTCAACCTAATATTCCGGTCGATAATAATAGCAAAATTTGGAAGATGAAATACCCCTAAAGACAAAGATTTTTGTATGGTACCTTCGTAAGGGCGTAATTCTTACAAAATATAATCTTGTAAAGAGAAATTGGCATGGAAGTATACAATACGTTTTTTATCATCACGATGAGACAATTCCACATTTATTCTTCCATTACAAATTTGTTCGCTCTATATGGTCAATCATCCAAGTAGCCTCTGGTTTATCTCTGTCACGCTCGGTTGTCAATGTATTTGATAATTGGTTGCATGGGATAGATGATAAATACATGACTTTGTTTAGGGTGGGAACGCTTTCCATTATTTGATCGCTTTGGCTATGTAGAAATGACAAGGTTTTTAATAACGTTGATTCCTCTCCTCTGCAGGTTGTATATCATACTACGGCTATTCTCCGTTCATGAACTACTCTCCAGCTTATAGAGTTTGGCGGCTTATTTGCGGAGGGGTCTACGTGATTGGAGGACCCGGCGAGGGATATTTTCTCCTGACATGAATGGCCGCGTGATTTGCGGTTTGATCATTCTTAGCTCGAGACCGCTTTTTCTGTAAGTTTTTGTAATGGTGGTTTTCTTTTTTTTTCTTTAGTCCCGTGGATTGATCGGCTGTGTGCATCCTAGCATGCGGAGGCTGGGTGTAAACATTACTATAAAACCGCTCATTTCCAAAAAAAAAAACATGAAAGGGGGTGTTGTGTTCTATGGTTGGTTTTAATCATGGAGATCTGAGAGTCAGCAGGGGAGTGCTCAGTGTAGATCTAAGATAGTTCAGACTGGAGAGCACGGTGGAGCGGGGAATAAGGAGTGGGGAGTGGCGGCTAGGGTTCATGTTTTATATAGAAAATGGCATGAGCGCTTTGAGACGGTGCGACCCGGCTATATAGACCCAACCGCTCAAAGGGATCTTACTAGTGGGTATTGGACACACGTGTAGCTGGGATGCTGATGTCCCTACTATCAGTAATTTTGTGCTAGTTAACAAATATAATATGTTTCCAAAATAATTAACACACTCTAGACAATATTATTTATTTCAAGAATCAACCAAACTAAATCGATGAGGGAGAGCAAATACAGCTATCAAACAAGTTAAAAACACACAGACATACTCCCTCTGTTTCAAAATATAAGATGTTTTAGCTTTATAAAAACAAATGTATCTAGACTACTTTAGTATATAGGTTCACTCATGTTTGGAGTGAATCTATGCACTAAAACAAGTCTAGATGCATTTTCTTTACAAACCTAAAACATCTTATATTTTAGAACTGAGGGAGTACATATTATATGTCATTACTCTATTAATTAATGATCAGCACCAGCAAGAGCATCGAGTTGTTCCCTAATTAACTGCTACTCATCGGTCAAAGACCGAGCACTTCGATTTGATCGCGTCAACCTTTTCTTTCCTTATTTGCTTCCTTGCTTCGTCAATCGCCTGCTCGTACTCCTTCTCCGACACATTGATTTCGTTCTCGCCAATCAGCGTCGACATCACTGTCAGCTCACGAGAAAGCTTCTGCGTGTGTCATTTATCAACACACTCCACGAAGGTGCACCTCGGGGATTTGTAGTTGTATCCCATGAACAGACAACCGGTATCGATGCCCACTTCTTGTCGATGTCATTCGTAAAGTCGATCTCGATCCATTTCGGCATATTGTCGTCCTAAGACCGTGAAACGAGAACATGATCGAGAGATAAAAAACAAATTTGAGAATAAAAAGTGAACCTTTCATGAAGATAACGTATGATGCTACCACTGTGCTCGCGGTTGTTGTCGATCGGATCCATCCCGGTGTGCCACCTACGCCGTCGGCCGCTTGCCGCCCAAGATTTGATCATTGGGCGAGAGAGAGAGAGAGATATGATTGAGGTAGGTTGAAGAGGATGAGTGATGGATGGATCTCATGGATAAGTACGTACTGCGGTTGGCGTATAAATAGTGGCCATTCAAATAGGTCACTGATGTTGGAACACACCTGCCAGCGAGACGTTCCTAAATAGGCAGAGAGACATGGTTAACTATTCTACATGTCTGAACCCACTTTGCACGTTGATTGCATCGTACGGCGTAACATAGAATGCCTCTTTCAATGAAGCGCAACTTTATAAAACGTCACTCTTGCGTACCACCTATCACGGCACCAAAATTCGCCGATATCGAGTCTGGTATGGCATATAGGACACCGCGAAAAATAATACTGCCAATGCTCCAGTCATCCGTCGGATAATAAACAGCTTTTGCAAATAGTTTTTGCTTGTGTCGTCCAAAAAAAAACTTCCGTCGCACGGATGTATTTTTGTAGTGACTGTGTGACTGCTCCCCTCTTTGCAGTCTTGAAATCTTCTCCTTGTCTTTGGTGAGACCCCCCTTAGCAGTTGGCATCTTATCCTTGGCTTTGGTGAGAGACTATCCGAATCTTAGAGCATCTCCACTCGTTGGCCCTGAACCCAGGCCGAAAACCGGACCAATTTTCGGCCGGACGAAACAAGTTTTCGCCTGGGTTACCATTCTGCTCGCGTCTGAACCGAGTTCCCAAGTTCGGCTAAATTCAGTTAAACTCGGCGAAATATGGGCGAATATAGGCGGAATTTCATGAAGTAGGGCAAGGGGGCACATAGTACATAGGATTACACAACTAGAAAAGGCCGCCGCCATGGTCGACGCCGGACATATGCCGGACGCCGCAACTACGAGGCGGCGGGGTTGTTGCCGGCCTCGATGCGTCATGACTCCGGTATGTCCGCCCTAGAACGCTCCACCGGCGGCGGTAAGCCGCATTGTTACTGTGGCGGCGATCCCGGTCCGTCGTCGGGCGAAGTTCTCGGCGCTGTCGGGCGAAACTGCCTCAAAAGACCACCAGGTTGTCCCGATCCTCGGCGAGATCTAGGTCTTGCATGGCGGCGATGGCGGCTGGATCTCTCCGGCGAGTTCGGGTCTTGCATGGCGGCGAGCGGCCTGGATCTCCGGCGAGGTCTTCGGCACCGGCGAACGGGATCCATGGCGCGAGTTTCCAGCCTCACGGGAGACGAGTGTCCGTGGCGTCGTATAGCGCGCCTCAGCGTAGCCGCTTCCCACGGGCTTCAGCGACGGCGCCGGCCATTGCTTCTCGGCGGAGTTGAGGAGGAAGAAATGTGCGACCGTCAAGTTCGCCGGAATTGGTGGTGTGAGGGACGTGAAGAGAGACGGCGAGATGTATGGCTTTTTATAGGCCGGAAGAGTGGCGGGAGGGGTGTAGCGGCGATGGCGGGAAAAGGAAAACGGCGGGAAGGATGGCGGCGACTTCGACGCCACGGCTGGTCCACTCGGCCAATTCACTTCGTCCGGCGTCCCCAGGGCGTACCCGGAATCCTAGGTTCGGTCTGGGTAGTCCGGAAAAATTGGTTCAAATCCGGTCGAAAAAATGTCTCTGGATACGCGACTGGACGGATTTTCAGTGTCCAGATAATTTCAACGTTCGGATCAGCCTCCTGAGTAGACGAGTGCAGATGCTCTTAGATGTGTGGTGGGTGTACCCGGTTGTGGTGGTGTTGGTGTAAGGTCGGTCCTGATTGTATCGTGTTTCTTCTGCTTTTCCATCAACTCACGGACCAATTCACTTCTTCTTAATCAATAATGGAAGATGCATTTTTTCCTCGTTTCAAAGAACACGACCACCCCCATGGACCGGGTTTTCTTTAGTTGTACGACATGTTTTCTTCTTTAATTTGCATATTTTTTTCGCTCGACATAATTTTTGGACCGGGTTCATCAATTTTGTTTAGCGGCGCCTGGGGCGCCACAACTACCTTGGTGTCTTTAGGGAACAGAGCTAGAGACACACAATGATGTCATGTGTGTGAACACACGAGTACTCCCTTTATTTTAAAATGTAAGGTGTTTTAGCTTTATGAAACAAATATATTTAAACTATTTTTAGTACGTAGGTTTACTCAGGTTTAAAGTAAATCTATATATAAAACAAATCTATATATTTTTTTTTCACAAACCTAAAATATCTTATATTTTAAATGGAGGAAGACGTCGGACAAGCATTCGCCCGCTCGCTGGCTAACGATTCGCCCTAGCTCGACAATGTGTTCCTACTAAGCATAGCGCACGGATGGCTCGAAGCGTGACAATGGATAACCACCTTCTCTCTTAATGCGGGAGCTAGGCATGTCTACAAGGCGGCCCCCACCTTGGTTGGAGCTCCATTGAGGGGAAGAGAGGGAACAACCCCATGGTGGTGAACGATGGCCTAGCTCGTGGGGAGACAGTTACATGGCCCTTCCTAGCCAACTCACCTGGATCATGGCTAGCAAAGTCTTGGGCAATGGACACTAGTGACAGACATGGATGCGATCCAAACAGGCACTTCGCGATTATGTCGAGTGCCCCTGAGGTTGGCGCAACATCCATAACGTTTCACGTCGACATGGTTATCCCAGATGTGTTTATTGTTGCACAACTTTAGGGCCACTTTTGATTGCATGATCCAAAAACTCATGAATAAGAAGAAGATGATTGTTGCAAACTGTTAGGGCCACTTTGGATTGCATGATCGAAAAACTCATGAATAAAAAAAACAGGAAACCCACATGTTTGTCCGTGCAAAAGTGAGAACTCTACATAATTAGTCTTATTATATGGATAAAAGACATGAAAAGTGCCTTGATCCTACGCAATGGAGTCTAATAAATAAGTTTGGGTGAATGTTCAAATTCCTATAGAACCGATGCATAGTAATCCAGTCCATAGGAATTTAGGCACCACCATTTCTTTAATCCAAATACAGTCCATAGGAAAAAATCCTAAAGATTAGAATTAGACAAAAATCTTATGAAATTCATACAATCTAAAAAGGCTCTTATATTGTCGGGCACCGCTGTAGTATGATACTAGTAGATCCTAAGTTGTAAACCATTTGTCCTATCTCAAAAGGAAGTAGAGTTATCTAAAAGGGAAAAAAATATTAGTAAGTGCGCATCAAATTAAGCACGTAATATTTCAAATTAATCCCCGTCTTGAAAAATACTATGTAGCAAATTTGTCCAAATTTAAATGTATTTATACACTAAAACATGTCTAGATATATACATATTTAGATGAATTTGTGACATCTTTTTAGGACGGAGGGAGAATATCATTAAAAACACATAATATGGCTTTGGCTTGCATCAACATGAGCAGATGCTAAAAAAGCACATAAACATGAGCATAGTCAGGCGGCATGACAATCATGTCAGAATTTGAGGCCAGAACCTCTCAACTTCTGCTCAACGATGTCATCCAGTTTCTTTGCCATCTCCGGGGTCAGGTGGGTCGCCCAGTCCCCCACTTTCCCAGCCCTGAAGTACGACGAATTCTGTATAGGCACTCCAGCGATCCGATCAGACACACCGGACGAGTTGACCTGTAGGCTCTTGAGCTTGTCGAAGCTACACAGGTCCACGAGCGCCTCCACGACGCCGCGCCGCACCTCGTCGTCGGAGAACGGCACACGGAGAAACTTGGCCAGCGTCTTGACATGGCTAACCGGGTCGGCCATCATGTCGTCGTACTTCAAGAAGAGAATCCTGTGGGGCTCCATCATGCTCTGCCTCCAGTACCCGAGGTAGTGCTCCCAGATCGGCCCGTACGAGAACACCCCATGGCAGAAGAGCTCGAAAGCTTTGTCCAAGGTGAAGTCGGGGTGCACCTTGCTCGCGAAGTGCCAGTAGGACACCAGCACGTCCTTGGGCTCCCGGCACAGGTACACGACCCGGCAGCCGAGAGCGGACACGTGCGGGGGCAGCAGCGCGAGCGGCATGTGGGTGCAGAGGAGCCTCGGGGAGGGGAGCGCGTCGAGGCCGGCGACAGGGTGGACCCGGCGGTCAGGTAGCTCGAGGAACGGCACCAGGTCCTGGGGGTGGTTGGTGAGGAGCGGGTGGACGGCGCTTCCGGCGGCGTGGCGCTCGCGGTTGGCGACGGCGAAGGCGAGGGCCTTGAGCCAGGTGGTGCCGCTCTTGGGGTAGGTGGCGAGGAAAAGGTCGTCGGGGCGCGGCTCTAACTGGGCTTCCAGGAGCTTGACGCTCTCCGCGGTTTGGGGTTTCAGCCAGCATCCTTGGTAGAGGACCCAGAGCCCTTGCGTCATCGGAGCAAGGGGCTCCTCTTCGTCACAAGCGTCGACTTCATGGTCGCTCTCGCGTTGAGCTTCAGCCATGGCAAGCTAGCTAGCAGGGCCAAGGTTGGTGGAGCTATACTATAGCTCTTGGTGGTTAAGTAAGATGGCAAATGAAGCAACCAAGGCTAAAATGTACAGATAATCATCTGGAGAGACGAGACGATCTAGTTTGGCCTCGGAAGTATTGAATCATACACGTATGCATCACGGGCACTAGCTGCTATAGCAGTACTTGCAAAATGCAGCTCGGCATTTGTCTCGCACCGTGGCTACGGCCGGCAGAGAAAAGCAGAAAGGTACGTCATCGATGTTACTTGATACTGTACTGGTGTAGCATCAGCTACCTGTTCTCAAATTGCAGGGCTCGTTTTGTTGTTTACCCATCAGCCCGCCCTAAGCTTAAACGTTGTAACGGGGATTTATCTCCCTGCATCTGCACAGCAGTAGCATAGTCCCACCAGGCAGAAGAGAAGAAATCGTTTCTATCTTTGTCATGTCATTAGTAATCCCACGATGAATGAAAGCTCAAGGCGCTGGGTCATGCTTCTAAGTTCTAAGGCACTCCCTTTCCCAAATAACTTAAGTTCTAGGTTTATTCGAAGACCGGCTACATTCTCAAGTTTCACCAAGTTTGTGTTGGATGTTAAGCAATTTTCGGATGAAGAATGATAGGAAACTCTCCCCCGGGTCCCTAGCCGTTCGATCATAACAGATCGACAGTCAGATCTTCTCATCCCGTCACTTCATCTTGCTTTTGCTACCAAGTAGCAATTGAAGTCCCTCTTTTGCTACTATGTAGAAAAAAAAAAGGTTCGGTCAGGAACAGAAAAAAGACTACCCCTCGTCAAAGACCTCTCTAGAGCCTTGTCGGAGACTTTATAGCAAAATTTTTGTTCTAATGTAGCAAAATAGACTTCGCCGAATACTCGTTGGAGACCTTGAAGCAAAAAATGCTCTATTGTAGCAAAAACACAAAATGGTTGTAACAAAACTATTCTACATTTGATGCGAATTCATATAAAGTCAACAGCAAAAAAATCAGGACGTAGGGGAGCAACACCGGCGACTGAGCAACAACCCTTGCCGTATATGTAGCAACACCGAGCACCGTAGGAAGCAACACCTCTGGTCGTAAGTAGCAATACCGCCCATTTTCTATAGCAACATCACCTGTTGTAGGAAGAAATACCGCCCACTGTCTTTAGCAACATCGCCCGTCATCAGAAGTAAAGTCGCTAGCCGTATGTAGCAACCCCACCCGCCGTATGTAGCAACATCGCCCGCCGTAGCACTTGTATCATCAACAAAACCAGCACGGGCAGCACCACTACACAACGTCGTGCATGGGCAGCACCACCACTTTCCCGGGTAGCACACCCCCATCGACATTCCGCGCTCTCCAATCGCCATGGCCATGGAATGGAGGCGGCTGGGAGGAGAAGAGGTGGGGGAGACTGACGGAGGCAGAGGAGAAGCGACACGGCGGCATGTTGCCAGGGAGAGGCGACATGTTGCTGGGGAGAGGTGACATGGTGGCTCTCCGGGGGAGGAGCCAGGGGCGCCCAGCGAGCTGCGGTGGTCGACCTCTATGGGGGAGGAAATAATCACCAAGAAGCTAGGGAGAGGATAAGACGCACATGCATGGTGGCAGTTAGACGCGAATGAGCGGGTGGGTGCAACCAGGACGATATCGTCCAAATGACGGGAATCATTTCCCTTTTAGGATAAATATAAGGGATTTGCTATTTCTCAGCTAGCTAGGAAATAGCTTATTTCTCAGTCAAATATGTAGCCCTTAGATGCGTCTGTGCGGAGATTCGTGTGTGACCCATTTCGGTTGTTTAATTTTCTGGCAAAGGGCGACCCATCTGGGAGTGGGCGGCATCTTTTTCCGTTGACTACTTCTTTGTTGGGCCGGTGTTTCCATTCATGCTCTTTTCGGTCATGGGCTTTTGTATGGCTCTGTTTTTGTTGCATTTCCCTTACTTTGCGGTATTTTGTTTTCTTATTTGTGGAGGGACTTAAATAGTTGTGTATTAACATGAATAGTATTTTTATCATAGAAATTGTACAACTGTTTTTTCTATATTTTATATAATCCTAATTATGGAAAAATCACAGTTCCAATCCGATTTGTAAGATTAGTGCTTACATGACCGACAAATCCAAGAGCGCCAAGATTCGGGTTCCTAAGATTTGGTATCATGTTTTATCTATGGGGCAAACAACTCGTGGACTTCTGTTCTCCATTGTCTTTGCACTTCTTGACGCATGGTTCCCTTGTGTTGACGAGGTTTATTCTTGATAATGTTCATTGTTATGAGCTTGGGTTTTGGAGAAGATGGGGGTGCTGGAGATCACGGAACGGCTAACAGACAAGCAACCAGGGGACACGAGATTTACCCAGGTTCAGGCTCCCGGAGGGAAAACCCTACTCCTGCTTGTTTGCTCTTGATTACGGCGGAACCGAAAGTTACAGGGGTGCGCAAATGCAATCTGGCGTGGAGGTGTGTATGCGGTGGTATGAGAGAGAGCCTCCTCGTCGTACACTCCTAGCCTTTATATAGAGGTAGGCAGGTCCCGGGCACAGATTGAGTCGGTTACAGATTTAGGGTTGGCCCCTTTAAATATTCTATCTATTCTAGTCTTGCTCTCCAAGGATCCGAAGACGTCATGGGCTTGAGCCACCCAAAAAATTTCATGGGCCGCGTATATTCTCGTGGGTCTTCCTTGGACTGGACCAGGTATGCTGATGTCGTGTACCGGTAGGGTATAACCATGTCATGTGTTATTTGGGGTTGCGTTGAGTACCCTATATATATGGTCCTTTGTGGGGGTTAGGTAGGTCTTTCTTGCATTGTTTTTATTAAACTTTAATCGATACTTCTTTGTTTTTCAGTTGCAAGTAGGGTTGCAACTGAGTTTTCTCAGTTACAAATAGGATTGCAATTGACATTTTTTTATTTGCAAGCGGGGATAGATCAGAGTTTTTCCCAATTGAAAGTAGTGTTTCTTTTAGTTGCAACTGGGGTTTTCCCTAGTTGCAAGTAGGGTTGCAACCGACATTTTCTAGTTGCAAGCCAGGTTGCAACTAATACTTTTCCTAGTTGCAAGTGGGGTTGCAACTAAGTTTTTTTTTCCATTACAAGTCATGTTGCAATCAAGATTTTTAGTTGCAAGTAAGGTTTAAATTGAGATTTTTCTACTAAGAAATATGTGAATTCAATGTTGGATTTTGTATCATGATTTGTTCCGGATGGGAGTTATAAGTGGGTTGCAACTTTGTGTGGTTATTGGTTTTAGTATTTTTTATTCTCTTTCTTTATGTATATCAGGTTTTTGAATACTAATTATCTGTTATAAAATATAAAATGTTTTGGTAGAATAAGGTTGTAGCTTCTTATGTGTTATTATAGAAAAACAAACTATAAAACTAGACTATATATGTCCAAACGGCCAATACATGGCAGCCAGCCAGACAATAAAACGTCCATAGTATATACTTGAAAAACCAGTATTTAATTAATCACAAAACTAAATATAAACTACCGGCGGCAGAAACGAACAGCTAGCTATTGTCACTAGTTAGTTCTTGGGGATAGAAACAGGTTAGTTTGAGAATGCAAAATTTACTAAGGCCACAAACATTTTGGCACAACAAACAAAACAAAGGTTGAAAACAGGCCCGTACAAGCACACATAAGTTCACACGACGAGAGAAGCAAGCAGCTATCATTCGTGGATGAACTGCTAACATCAGCTAGCTTAGAATTAGCCTATTTCTCAGCTAGCTAAGCGTTAGAGTCTCCCTAAATTTAGGCTGTGTTTGAGAGGGATCCACTCCACTTCACTTCACTCCAATCCTAAACTCCACTCTACCGGTGGGAGGAATAGTAAAATTTGTTTGGGAGAAATATTAGCTTTAGATCCAGATTAGTGGGAGTGTCTAGGGTACCCTCATATTTTTTTCTTTTGTCTACCAATCTAGTAGTAACGACAACATATTTGTACTAGATATTGGTGTATCGCTGACATGGACGTGATATGTACAGATATTTTTTCGGTATGTTGCCTTGTGCACATGATTTTAATTATGTTCTACACGTAAGCGGTGTCAGAGCATGAGCTATGGTGGCATATGTACACCGCTGCCTCAGGACCTCCACATAGGTTTGGTACTCTGGAGCCACACCTTAAATAAAAATCTGCTCAACGCTAACAGTGGAAGCCACCACTTTGGTGGGTCCCATGGTCGAGACTTTATGTTAACCAGCGTTATGGTTCAGCCAAGCGCTTCCGGTGGTGCTCCTCTACTTTATCAACCAATGATGTAAAATCCTTTCTTTTTTTCAACCTTTTCTTCGAAGCACACGGTTCCTCTGCAGGCAGCACCTGTGCTCTGCACACTACTGTCTTTCTTCCACCCTGGCATCCGATCCTACATGGACTATGGGGCAGTGAGTCTGAGGCATACGGTTGGCCATGCCCTCATGTCTCCTACACGTGATGGAAAAAATGAATACCTTCACTTAATTTTTGGTTGGTGGAGGTTGGAACGTAAATGAGAGGATGGATCGATCCAGGGAGAAGCGGCAGCTGCCCTACTTGTGTTCCATCAGGAGAGAGAGAGAGAGTCCTCCGCCGAGGGGAATTCTATTAGGAACTAGACGGTTCATTCGGGATACGACTAATTGAGGGCATTGGTAGGTAAATTCCTTCCAACTCTGGGGGCAAATTGGTATGTGAGAGGTGGAGTGAATCAGGTGAAGCACATGTTCTCTCGCTTCGGGAAAATGAACTAGGAGGTCGTGCGGCTTCACTCCGGCTAATTCCTGAAGTTCGTGTGTTTGGAGTGACTTTACCTGCTTCGGTGTTGGATCGGTGAAGTGGAGTTGTCCCAAACACACGAAATCAACATCACATATACACTGTTGATCGAGAAGGTCAACATCCCAGCAACACCATGGTGGTGTCGAGGTCTCCAGTGGTACCGATCCGTAGAGTGTACTATGATCGGATAGAGGCGTGTAGATCCGGCCAAGACATTTTCTAAAAAGATTATCGGCTTTCTCCCAGTGTAGTATCCGAACGGACCGGGTTTCGCAGTCCTACTCTTCAGGGCGGTCGTGCACCTGATCCTATCTCTCGATTAGATCAGTGCTCTGTGGCTTCGATCTGGTTGCCATGAAACCCCATGATGCTTGAGACCCAGATCGCGTCCTCCATGGCACCAACTCCAAGCTCGGCGACCTCGTCGAGAAGATGCGATTATATTCCTCACCAACTAGATGCAGACGAGGAGCGAGACCAGCACCGACCTAGCGAAGAACACCGTGTCCTCCAGCTCCACACGGAGGACACGGCCTCGCGCCTAGGCCTCCTCGAGCCAGGAATCACGACATGACAAACAGGCAGCATAGAAATATCACGCCGACAACCACCATCATGTGTGTCAATACCAATAAATAGCCCCATGGGCGCGACGAAGCCAATCTCGCACGAGGGCAGGATCCGGGGAGCCATCGTCATGCCGATCTTCCTCCCGGGTACTGGTATGTCGCGTAACGCCTCTCACTTGTCCGACAGAGAGGCTCACACTCACAAGTCACCACCTAAGATGGATTTTCCCAAGTTTGATGGGAGGATTATCAAGTTTGATAACGAGATATCAATGGTGGGAAGACGTAAACTCGTTGATCCTATCAGTTTTGGCCGGCACGATCGAGCCAGAAAACGTGTGGCTTACTATCATTTCCATCTTCCAACACGAGACAAGCAAACGGTGCGGCCTAACGTTCCATATTCGGCAAGAATAAGTGGAGCGAATTTATATGTGTTATATGAAGCGTCGCGATCGGGGCGAAACGTACGTTTTAGAGATGCAGAAGTGGGACAATTGGGATAAGTGAGATATCACTTTTAGACTACTAGACTAACTCTAATTTAGGTGGAGCGAAGTTTTGAGTTAGTCTAGTAGTCTAAAAATAGTACTGTATCTCATTTGTCCCAATTATTCCACTTCTGTATCCCTAGTACGTTTAACTCTACCATGTACATGTATGATGCAAATCACGACGTGTACGGCTCACTTACTCTCTAACCATACTCACAAGCGGTTACTCACAAGCTTCTTACGTGTCCATCGGGATCATGTAACTCGTTTCCTCCCGCGATAGCAGGGAGTGCGGACACCGCGAGAGAAATTGCTCGCACACCACGTTGTTTATTTTGTTTGGTTGTCTGCGTAAGAATTGTTTTTTTATATATGGCAGCTTTGACCAATTTGTTTGGTTCGCTGTAAAGATGTCTTTTTGGTTGGCTGATGCAAATACGAAGTGTTTGTTTGCCACTATGGTTTTATATGTGCTATATTCAAATTTGCAAGAGAGAGATATCAGAACACAGGTTACCGTTGCATCCTATCACACACACACGCACACTACATGAACAAGACAAGGTGCTGACGACCAGAGTGTATGCCAACGGAAAGTTGTCAGGCCGTCGGTGTAGGCCTAGACCGGGCTAGCCCATCAAACCGGTCGTCGGCACAAGAAAGCTGTTGGCGTAGGGCACTCTGGAACCAGCGCAGCAGTCAGCGCAGGCATTTGGACGTGACGGTGATGCGACGGCGTCAGAGTTATGCCGACGGCAATACCCTCGACATAGCTATTTTTTTTACCATATTAATCTTAAAAAAATTATAGCTAAATCATTCTAATTTAGAAAAATACAAATAATATATCAAAATTTGTAGAAAAATAAGATCTATCTATCTATGCTCAAATATTACACCTTTGTGCTGAATACAAATTAATTAAAACATAAAAACATTACATATATTTTTATATAACACATTTTAAAAGATACTCAAAATAGAAAATATGGTGGAATACCTCAAAAACGCCTACTACAAGGCAACCAAAGTGAATCTTGTGGTAAAATGGTCACATCCTTTGTTTTCTACAAGAAGTTTAGCGAGGGACAATCTCAAGCTAAGAATCCTCATACTCGTTATTTTGATCATAGTTTGTAACAGACATAAGAAATTTAAAAACGATTCAAACAATATAAAACCTTCGCATGGTATCATATTATATGACATAGTTACAAGTAAAAATATCAAACTTGGAATATTGCAAATATCTCAAAAAAGCCTTCTCGGAAATGAGCTATCATGTTCGATGTTTCATGTTTATCAGGCCAAACGACCAATGTTATGGCTATAATATTGGCATAGTTTATGATAATGTTCACTATTATGCACACATGTGCATATTGGGATGGCAAACAATGTTGTAGTAGGAAGTTTTCTTTTTTGGCGCACCAAAAAGGTATTTTCCGTTTTTCGAGTGCCAAAAAAGGGGTATATTGTGAAGCAACCACCAAATAAAAGATTCAAAATGATATCACCCTATTTTTCAAAAATATTATACTACCTTCCATGGAAAATGTCTTAATCGAGGTATATTAAACCTTTCCTTCTATCCCTCATGAAAAATACAAATTCCTTCTGAATCGGTAGAAAGTCGGTCAGATTTAAACTATAGGTAATGATCTAATGCTCATGATTTTTTGAAAAAATCATTTTTAGGTTCATAAGATGATATGCATGTGATATTTAGATTCCTCTCATCTTTCTGATCGATTTAAACATATTATTTTTCAAATTCCGATTAATTGATTTAAAGATATTAATTATTGCATATTAAATACAAAAGACAAAAAAAGTAAAATCGTTTTATTGGTAGTTGAATTCAAGATTATTATTACTTATTAATTTTTGTTTACTTAAGTATTTGTTTTGAATTCAAAAAAATAAAGAGGTGCGACATCGCGGTCTAATGGTTAATAGGATTGATATGATAGAATTATCAACAAGGTAAAGAAAAATCTTGGAAGCTCGTCCGAAATGAACGAAGAAATTAAGCATGCTGGTGCTGGAGTAGTGTGAGGATGGGTTACTGACCGTGAAGTTTTACCACGAGTGCAATTTGACCTGAGATTAAGCGTGTTTAGAGTTAAAAATGTCTATTTTGGAATTAACGAGTCAAACAATTTTAAAGATTGGGAAAAATATGAAAAAATTGAAAAACAATTATAAAGAAACTAGACCGACGTGTTTACGAACTGGCCTATGCCAACAAGGTGCTACGCCGACGGTAAAACTAGCCTATGCCGAGGGTTGCTGGTCGTCGACACCTTGTATCGTTCGTGTAGTGGCAATAGAGAGGGATCGGAATAGGATGGTCGTGAGGATCACCAGAACAAGGACGATGATGAAATTTCTTAGCCTAATCTCTCGGACCTGATCACCCATTTCCTGAGCTTTCAATAGCCATAGGCTGAACAAGCATAGCTTCAATAGCCATTGGCATGGCTTAATCAGCCATAGGTTCAAGACCATAGCTTGATCAGGCATAGCCTGGTCTGCCAAGAAATTGTTGAACTCCTCCTCAACTTTCTATAAAGTTGCATACTCTTTATACCTGTTGTGGGAGAAACAATTAACTTGATCTTAGCAGATTATCCAAAAATCATGCACTCCTCGGCGCCTCCCTCTGTACACCACGTACCACTAAAGACAAAAAAATAATGCATGATCATTTGCCAACATCACAAGTTCATCACAAGCATCTCAGGAGATCATAGACTAAGGGGATCATGCATGATCATTATCCAAAAGGGGATCACAAGTTCATCCTACCACTATGGTGTTAACCTACCACCAGATTAAAAGTGGGCGTGGTACTACCACCACATGAGGGGTTAGTATATACCACCTCATCAAAATATATAGGCCATCGAAGTTTTCCAGCCCTACCTACCACCAAAATATACATCAAGATCAACATCATCTTCATTTTCATCCCCAGCACGAGCACAATCCCTAGAGCTTGTCGTAGTACTTGCTGAGGTAGGTCCTAATTCATAGCACCCCATGTGGCTCAACCATACTCATGAAGCTTGTCCGACAAAGTGGTCGAGAGCCGCCATGAGAGACTCCTCGGTGAAGCCAACCATGTCCATGACGGCCCTACAGAGGTATGTCTGCATGTCTGTTGGCTTGTTGTACCTGATCGCTAGAGCGACGTCCCTGACTGCATCGGTGATGTTGGTGAAGGCCTGGGTCTCATCATGTGCAAGTACCCCCTCTTCCCGTGGCTAGTAAGTGCATGGACATGGGTAGGCTTGTCCAGGCCATCGAGGATGACGGCCTCGGACTCCTAGGTGTTGGATGCTTTCTCAGATAAAGGAGTAGGTGTACCAAGGGGCTCACTGGATCCCATGGCAAACTTGTCGTTGACGAGGCCGAATGAGAAGATAGTGTGCATCTCATTGTAGTTGGCGATGGGCTTGTTCAGGAAACTCGCCGGCCTTGGGAGGCGGCGGCAGCAGCGAAGACGAAAGCGCGCCGGGCGAAATCTCAGCGCCAGAGGGTTCCATGAGGAAAAGGTGCACCGGACGGTTTAGTTGTGAAACCTGGGCATATAGTGTTGTGGACTCGTGGTAAAACATATTAAGAACTCGTGGTTTTTAGAGGATCTGCTCAGGCCTATTTTTCGCACCTAACAGAAAACCATCTTTCACGCCTAATAGAAAATAAAGTTATTTTACGATATGTTTTTATTATGGATCTGC
Organism: Avena longiglumis; assembly: GCA_030063025.1. Classification (NCBI taxonomy): domain Eukaryota; kingdom Viridiplantae; phylum Streptophyta; class Magnoliopsida; order Poales; family Poaceae; genus Avena; species Avena longiglumis. The sequence goes on from CP125976.1 coordinate 79,913,612, forward strand.
TAAACATGCTCCCCTCTCAAAGATGAGGAGTATATGCTTCGAGACACCTCCCGAATGCTGGTTTTCCGGTCCACGTTTTACACGCTGCCCCAAAACGTTTCCGTGTCAAGCAGATCGAATCATAGGGACGGTGGCGGGCGCGGCCCCACGCCCCACACAAGCTGTTCTCGTCGGCAAGTCACGACGAGACACCTCGCTGCTCGCTCCTTCACGTGCGTACTGACCGTCGTGCACGTCAGGGCCGTACCTGGGAAAACGGAGGCCCTGTGCGAAACAAAAAATTCAGGCCCTCAACATAAGCATTGTCAATTAGAAAAAACAAGGTTTTATATTATATTATTATCAAGTTGATAGAACAATTTTTTAGAACAATGTTTTAGAACAATTACAACTCAGAGTGAAAAACTACTCCACTACTGTCCATGGATCTCATCAGTACTAACATATGCACTCTGCTTTTTAGAAGAAACATTGTTTTGCTAAAAAATTATCAAGAGCACCCCTTTGAGATCGAGTAAATTCTTTAATCCTCCTTTTTGCTTACGTTTTTTCATATCCCGAAGGGTGTTTCCAAATTCTCAAAGACATTACAAAATATGGAACTAGGAGGCAAATATCATGTATGAAAAATAGAACATGGAAACAAAATAGGATAAAACAACCTTTGACTAATTTTGGCAGTGGTGTGTCAATGTGGTTCTGCTTGTCCAGTTGCGCCTCCGGTCATCCTCCTCTTGAATCAACCTTTGACTAATTTTCATTGCGCCTCCGGTCATCCTCCTCTTGAATCAACCTTTGACTAATTTTCAGCAACCAAGCACTCCATCCCGAGCCTCCAACTCGAATCGATGCACCCAAATCGCAGGGGCAGCAACAAACAGCAAGGGGATCGAAATAAGAAGCAGAGCACTAGAGCGGAGAGATGAGGAAATGAGAAGAAAACACCAAAGGGTCTGGCTTTGAGTTGAGATTGCAACGAACATTTATTCTATTCATTGCATCAAAGGATCTATTACTCGAAAATAGCAACAGATTAAATCCGCTACTTCGATTGAAGCTTGAAGAACAGCGCTTTTCGCCTCGTCTCAGGGGCCTGGCTCGTTCTTGATGACAAAGAGAATGAGAAGAGAAAGATGGGGAGGAGTCGAGGAGAGAAGGGGAGGCGTGCGTCACTTGCTGGCGGTGGAGTTAATTGTGGCAATTTCTTAAGTGGTGGAAATAGGGCAAGTATTTATTGGACCCAATTAAGTCTGTCATTAGCAATACTACCTCTATCCCAGTTTATAATACCTAGGTCATCCGCATGAGCTATATAATATAAATTATATAATATAAAAATTATATCGTTAGAAAATATAACATTTGAAGTTTTTAATAATATAGTTTTTATCTTATGTACCTCATGCTAAGTTGGTTAATTTCTCAACCTAGAAATACGCGTAAGTCTTATAAACTGAGACGGAGGGAGTACTACGTAACATTTAAGCATTAAAACTGGAGGCCCTCTAATTTTGGAGGCCCTGTTCCGTCGAACATTCTGAACGTGCGTGCCATACGGGCCTGAGTTGAGATAGTCTATTTGTATTCGACACCGATTGTTGGTATACTGCTTAAAGAAAATACAGGAAACTCTCATCCGTCTTGGCTTTGATCGGTGCAGAGCTGGATACCATCTCCCCTGTTCCCCATACACATCGAAAACATCCACAGGGACAAGCACGGCAGCGATTCCTCGACTTACGACACGGAGGGAAGGTAATCCACACCTTCAAAATCAACTCATCCAAACTAGTTCAAACGGCTACACGGCCTTCCAGTTTTGAAAGTTCCAACTGTCAAACGCAGGTTCATGCCGGTCAATTTCGAGAGCATCTTCAGCAAGAACGCCCACACCGCGCCGGAAAAGCTCACCCTGGGCGAGATCTGGAGGATGACCGAGCGCAACCGGCTGCAGTACGACTTCTTCGGATGGTGAACGCTCGCGGATTTTCATTTTGATTTTAACCGTTTACTTATTCAGTTGCTTCCTGTGATGCTCGATCGGGTCTGAATCTATGTTTGCGTGTGAATAAATCAGGATAGTAAGCAAGGGGGAGTGGATACTGCTGTACGTGCTCGCGAAAGACGACGAAGGTTTCCTTCCCAGGGAGGCCGTTCGCCGCTGCTTCGATGGGAGCTTGTTCGAGTTCATCGCGCAGCAAAGGAGGGAAGCACACGAGAAGCAGCAGTAGACTGTAACTCTGTTCTCATGGAATATCTTCCGTCTATGATTGTAATAGCAGATTATTTACCTCATGCATCTAGTTCAAATATTACCCTCGTGTATGACTGTAGAATAAAGCAGAACTTCGATAGACAAATATTGTGCTTTTCTACTCTGTTTTCACATGACTCCAAATGGATTCGCTTCGTTCCACTACAGGAACCAGACTAGTCGTTGACGGCCAGAATCCATCGGCATAGCCCTGTTTGACGTTAGCGTAGCACGGCGACGACTCAGACTCGTTTGCAGTTGGCGCAGAGAAAATGTCGGCATTTTAAACTCTAACTTTTTTTTTTGAAAATTTTAAAATATTTGAATTGTTTGAACGTTTAGTCGTACGGGTGACATTTTTAACTCTAAATACGCTTAATCTCAGATTAAATTGCGCATTCGTGGTCACACTTTCCACTCGTCAGACTACTCTAGTCCCACCATGCTTAACTTTTTGGTCCTTCCGAACGAGCTTCCCAGTAGTCACACTATGTCTTGTTGATAATACTATCCTATTAATCATATAAACCCTTGGATCATGACACTACACGCCTTTATTTTTATTGCAAACAACTATTTAAGTAAATAAAAATAAGTAAATATAATAATCTTGAATTCAAATAACAATAAAATGAATTTAGTTTTTTGTCTTTTTCATTTAATACTGAATAATTCATATCTATAAATCTGTATATTGAAATTCAACAAATAATATGTATAAATTGATAAAAAAATGAGAGGAATCCAAATATGAAATCCATATCATCTTCTAAAGCATGCATCATGTATTTTTAATAGTGTAGTGCAAGGTTTTCCAAATAAAATTCATCTAATAGTGTCAAAATCTTCAAAAAATCATATTAAAATATCTCTTTTGAATTTTAGGAATCTAAAAAATGGTAAATATGATTTTTTAATTGTCGTGCAGCCCCTTTGGCTGGAGCCAATAGTAGCTAGCAAATGTGAAACCTTATTACAAGTCCTAGGCACATGTGCCACAACAAAAGAAATAAAATTCAGATTAATGAACATACACAATTTCACGAAAGATAACACCCTCCGGTGTCAGGTCGTAATCTGAACTCTGTAATGCTCTGACCAGGATCAGTGAGTCCATCTCCAAATGCACATGCCCCATGCCCCACTCCTCTGTTGCATGCAAGGCTTCAGAAGAAGCTATAGCCTCAGCTTGCAGCGCGCTAGAAATTAATGTGTCCAGCACCTGAGCCTTTTATCTCTTTCCAAAGATCACGAACGATGAATCCCTATCCTCCCTATCGTGACTCGGCGTGGAAAACGCCGTCTGCATTAATTTCAGAACATCGCCCATCGATTTCTGCCATCCTTGGCCAGAAGATGACGCGGCAGTAGCCGGTTCTTCTTTGCAGTACCGTAGGCATTTGGCTGCCCAGTACCTCGCCTGTTCGCAGTAATATTTTGGGATATTGAGAGAATAACAATTGTATTGATCGAGGACTTCAAAGGATATTCATATAAATTACAAGACTTGGCCTTCAAGAACTAATCTATACCTAATAATAAAGCACGAAGTGTTTCTCCCGGTCCAACACTTTTTTTGGACCGGTTTATCCTCCCACCAAAGCCTAAATTATTTTCTGTGCCACGGTTAGTGGAATAAAAACCGCATTGTCCACCCGTGATGGGTCTCACTACTAACTCGTTCCTATTTTCGTTCTCTTTCCGAGGCCACGCGGGCGGTGGGGCTCAAGAAGAGAAAGGGCCGGCCCAATTCTATCTCTAATCCCGATCGAATCAAACCAAACAGTACAGCAATACACGCATCAACAAGAGAAAGCATTGAATAGTCCCACATGGCCCCCTTAGACAAAATCCCACCGATTTATATAGGATCACAGAGTATCTGGAATCAGCAAGCTGACTCACCACCGTGAAATCAAATGATGGCAGAAAGAAATTAAATCTCTCATGATGCCTCCAACAGGAGAGAGAGGGCCAAGCCTATGTGGCTAATTACCTTTGGTAATGATGGTCGTCGGGACTAATGAGCTATGTGAGTGCCGCAGCAGGCTCAGGGATTGCCGGACCAAACTACAGGACACGGGGGTGGATCGAACAGACGCCGACAGCGGCGAGGAGGCGGACGTCGTCTCGTGCAGGACGAGAGGAGTAGCAGACCACGCAGCAGGCAGCTGAACCGGGGTAGCGTCGGTCGGGGACGCGCAGAGTCGGGCTCATCGGTGCAGCGAGCCGTCGAATTCGAGGGGGACATGATCGAGCTTGAGCTAGCGAGGCGATGGAATCGAGCAAGGAGCTCCTGGCGGCGGGTCGATGGGAGGAACGTTGAGGAACGACGGGATGGGGGACAAGCTGTGGGCTGTGGCAGGCCTTGGGTCGACTGTGACCCACGCTGGGCTTCCATTGAGATTTCTCTAATTTCTTCTGAAATACAACAAACTTTCTAAAGAACTTTTTTTTTCTTTTCACAAAAAGAAGACAACAAATAGAGGAGTTTAGTGAAAGACTTTTAGAAAGTTCTAAAAGGGTTTAAAAGTTTAGAAAACTTTGCAAATAGATTCAAAATAAGTTAGCAAACTTATTCGAAAATATTTTGTTCCAGTGTTACTTCAAAATACAAGAAAAAAGGATAAGGTTTTATTAATATCTAGCGGCAATATGGAAAATAAAGGGACCCGTTCTCTTCCGTACAATTGGTTTCTTGCGAAGTTTTCATTTGAAAATTTTAACCGGTTGTTGTGCCACTAAATCACATAATCTCATTCTTGTGCCGTTGTCGGACATATTGTTACATAAATTTATTTTTTCCCGTTGCAACGCACGGGTATGTTTCCTAGTAGAAATAAATTACAATCCAAAGAGGGAGGCAAGCCGAACCGGCCAGGCCTGACCCTAACCGACATCTTCTATACTATTAAAAAGATTGGGACCGTTCGTCACCGCCTAGAAAATTTCCGTCTGTCTTGAAAAAACACTTTTGCCCCTGACGTTTTGAGTTATTTACCCGCCATGCCACTGGTAAGTGAACGTTCTGATTCTGGAAAAGAAAAATACATCCCCTCGATTCCTGTCGACCGGCGCTGGGCTCCAGCTTCGTCCTGGTCACCCCGGATTCGAGGCGGCCACAACGAAGATGCACGCTCCGTTGCCCAAGCACCTCCGCATCACACCACAACGACCTCCGCGATTGGGCCACAGCCTCAAATCCACGCCGCCCTCAATCTCCTGCATCGAGCCCGCCGGCGCCGTTCCCCAATCCCTTGCCTCGAGCCAGCCGTCGGGGTCGCCGCCTCCAATCAGCGCCGCCCCCAATCTTCTTCCACGAGACCGTGCTTTGCTAAAGGATAAGATCTTGCCACAACCGCTCGGCGACCGGCAAAGCTCGCGGCCAGGACCCCCACGGGGTCTCCTCCGAGCGCCGCGCTGGCCGGCTATGCTCTCTACAAGACTGCGACGATATCCCATCGCGAGCACCGTCCTCTGCCCACCTGAGAACGTGGCGACCCTCCTCTACTGATCTCCCCACCTTCCAGCAGCCGGCCGCTGCCGCGGTAGCCGCCTCGACCTCGCCTCCCTCGGCCACGGCCCCGACCTACAACCTGGCTTCCATCCCCGTCAGGTACGCGAGCCCCAGGGTCCTCGAGGACCAGCCCGGTCTCCTCCATAATCTCCTCTCAAACTCCCAGCTTCGGCGCCCCTCAGTGCTCCTCTCTGCTAGACATCCAAAGGAATACAGACCAAAAGTGAATTTATGATTTAAGGGACCAAATGGATTGGTTTTGGTTTCACCTTGGGGAACTATCGGTACAAATACTAGATTTGCTAAAGCCTATGCCTGCGTGGAGGGACTGAAGTTGACATTGCATTATTCCCTGCTGAATAGAGGATCATAAGAACTAAGATTCAGCATAAGACTCGAACTGGATCCATCTGTGCAATTAAGGTTTGTTGCCTTCCTCAACCAAGTCTGACCTTACCAGTAATAGCTATAGACAATCCATTTAAAGGTTTATTTGATTGTTTGATTTGTCAGTCTATTTTAATGGATGCTTCCTTACTACAAAGTAAACCAGGATGATTGACGTCAATCATATCAACAGAAAAACTAGGTAAGGATATAGCTATGAATTGTCATAATACTACTATGTTAGTCGTGTGATGGTTTCCTGTTTCCCCAAAACAATAGAAGCTTCTACTTTTCACTTTATCACTCGGTCGAACATGTTTACTCCAACACTTTGCAACCCACCTACGTATGTAATTTTTGTTCAAGTGAAATAAATGGCTAAACTTTAGTAAAATTATTGAGGTTTGCATGGTGGGGTAGAATTCAGTAACGTTCCACACCGCCAACCTCGCTGCCTACTGCAATTAATCGAGGATGGAGAACTCATAGGCACCAGGTTTAGCCGCAAGTCAACCTCCGCAAGAGGACTCACAGTATCACATGCACTTCTGCCTCTATCGTTACTATCAAATTCAATTCAGTTCCTATTGTTTCATCAAGGATATGGTTGGTCTATTCATGTTTCAGAAATTCCATTTATGCAAGCACAACACTAGGAGCAAAAATAGTACTGCATTGTTATTTAATTAATACCCTACAATGAAACAGAAATATCAAGGAAGCTAATGAAGAGACGAACAAAATGGCACTACTGTTATTTAATTTAGGGCTCTGATAGCTTGATAAAATTGGACTGAACATTCCTCACTTAACTTGCAGTTCACAATATTATCCTTTTCAGGTTGTTAATATTGTCATTGTCACCATGTTTTCTCGTTTCTACTTAAGAGGAATGGCTCTCATTGCCAGACAAAGCTGAAGAAGAATGGGTACCACTACCTGAGTTGTTTCACATAAGAATTGGTGTTGAGTTTTTATTCTAAAATGCTAGCAGTAAATATATAGCACAAGTATTGTAAAATAGTATTTTATAAGCAAATGAATTCGACTGTTCAGTTCTTTCAACATTATACCAACAGCTTCATGTAGCACAAGGATTATGAAACTGTAAGTAAATAAATGAAATACCAGTTTTTATGTTCATATAGATGAACAGAAGAATGTGGACGCGGTTTGTTGTCCTCAGATTTGAGGTTGTGCGTACTAAAATGATTAGCAGTTTTATAGCATAGAAAGCTCTGCCTCGAGCCCATCCAGGACAAGTTCTGGTTCAGAACCTCCTTAAACTGCAAGAGGGTGATTCTGCTGAACGAGAATGAGCTGTTGAAGTGATATCTGGAATTGATGGGAAGGGTTTTTTGCATTTTGTTGTAATTCATTCTGCTAAAATGGGAAGGGTTATTTGCATAAGTTGAGATCAAATGGTTTGGTATTTTCAGTTTGTTCAGACCGATGCGACAATTTTGTATTAGCATATATGGATGTGCCTGCATCCATGTATGTAGATAAATATATAGTCCTGTAGATTGTGCATTGTGTAAGGCAATGCTTGATTATACGACTTCCAACGAAAATCTTTCCTTGAGATTGGGGAATTTTCTTTTCATTTTACCTTAGCCACATTCACATGTTTAGAAATGAGAGAAATTCTATCTCAATTGTCAAATTGGTTGCAAGCTTACGAGAAAGACTTGCTAGGTTTACAATGGGATACAAACATGTCACAAGCTTGCTAGAAATACTAGCTAGGTTTACAGTGCGTAATGAACATTGGCCATTCATGGAAATTTATTGGCTATGTTGGAAATACAGACCACTAGATGGCAAAAAATAGACAGGTCTACAATATAATATAAAGATGGGTTGCGATCAAGGTTTGGCTGGATGTGCTAGAAATACAAACGCACTAGATTATAATTGTTCTTCCTCGTAGGTCATCGAGATTTATGTTTATCAAATTTTACTCAGTGCACATACATATTTTTGTAAATTGATTACTACCAAGCGTGAACCGGCACCCACTTCACATTTTAGCCCATTGGGGCACCCAACCAGCAGTGCAACACCAAAACACCTAACCCCTCTCGCAATCCTTGTCTCTCCTATCGACACCGGATGCGGCACTCGGGGTTCAGAGGAGCTTGTTGTGCATTGTCCAGGCATGCCAGGGCCGTCAACCGAAATTTTCAAGGTTTGCATAAGGCTTTCGAGGGCCAGCATCGGGAGGCTAGATCCACCGACAAATTTTGTTTATCACGATGTGTAAACGAGAAAAAAAATTAGGTGACCGTAGCAACGCACGGGCACTCTGCTAGTATACTCTAATATCACCCTCCGCGCGTAGTCTCAACGTCAGGAGTAACGATGTTGAGACTGAAGCGTATGTCGATGAACGATGCAGTCAAAGCCCTTTGGTAAAAATATCAGGAAATTGAGCACTTGTAAGAACATAAAGAACACGAACTTCGCCAAGAGCCACGTTCTCACGAACGAAGTGTATGTCAATCTCAGTATGCTTTGTACGATGATGCTGAACTGGATAGGAGGCCATGTAGACTACAGAAATATTATCACAATAAACAATTGTAGCACGCTCAAGTGGTCGATGAAGCTCAACGAGAAGATGATGCAGCCACACCGCCTCGGCCACGACATGAACAATCGACCTATACTCAGCCTCAGTAGAAGACCTTAAAACTGTTACCTTCCTTTTAGAACACCAAGAAACAAGATTATCACCCAAATAAACACAAAATCCGGTTCAAGTATCTGGACAACCTGTCCAGTCTGCATCAGAATAAACTATCAAGCTTGTTGGAGATGAAGAATTAAGAAGAAGACCATGATCAAGAGTGCCTTTTAAATAGCGAAGAATGTGTTTGACGTCAGCAAGATGAGGAGCACAAGGATCATGTATAAAAAGCCAGGCTTGCTGAACCGAGTAAGATGTGTCGGGGCGAGTAAGGGTGGCATATTGGAGAGCACCAGTGATGCTGCGATAGAAAGTGGGGTCAGAAACAAGATCACCATCAGTCGACGACAATTTAGCACCAATGCTGTCCGGAGTACGAGAGGGTTGACAATCAGACATTCCACAACGAGAAAGAAAATCTAAAAGATATTGACGTTGAGAAAGAAAGAGTGTAGACTTGGTACGAGAAACATTAATTCCAAGAAAATGATGAAGAGGATCAAGATTAGTCATGGAAAATTCACAATTAAGAGAAGAAATTATATGGTTAAGAAAAGAATCAGAACTAGCAGTGAGAATTATATCATCAACATAAAGTAAAAGATAGGCAGTGTGTTTAGAAGATCGAAAAATAAAGAGAGAGGAATCGGATTTGGAGGAAATAAAACCAATGGTTGAATGTAGGTGGCAAAACGTTGAAACCAAGCACGAGGAGCCTGTTTGAGACCATAAAGAGATTTTTTAGTAAACAAACAAGAATGGAAGAGAGGGATGCTCAAAACTAGAGGGTTGCTGACAATAGACTGTTTCATTAAGAGTGCCATGAAGAAAAGCATTTTAACGTCAAGTTGATGAATATGCCAAGAGGAGGAAACAACAATACTAAGAACAACGCGAATAGTGTTTGGTTTGATAACGGGAGAGAAAGTCTCATGAAAATCAATGGCATGTTTCTATGAAAAACCACGACAAACCCATCATGCTTTGTAACGAGCAAGAGTACCGTCAGGGTGAAATTTATGGCGAAAACCCTATTTTCCTGAAACAACGTTAAAATTAGATGGTTTTGGAATAAGAGTCCATGTATTATTTTTCTGAAGAGTGTCAAATTCATCACGCATAGCTAAAATCCAAAGAGGATCAAGAAGAGTGTGTTTGTAGGATGTGGGTATAGGGGAAATTATGGGGGTGGCTATGAGATTTAGGCGTTTAGTAGGGAGAAGAAACTCTCGTTTGCCATGGGTGCACATGACATGATCATTTATAGGTGGTTGGACACATACAACATTAGGTGGTAGAGGTGGTGTGGAAGAGGGCTCGGTGATAGTGGTAGGTGTTTTGGTGGTTGACACGAAGGAGGAAGGAGTGGGGTGCTCGGGGTCCGCCATGAGAGAGGTGGCGCTAAAATCACGTGATAGGGGTGTGGTTGCGGCCGTCGGGCAACGAATCGAAGAAAAGTTCGCCTCGGGAGAGACTGGGTGCGTGGAGGGCTGCCGTGATGAGAACGGGGAAAAGTCTGCCACGATGTAAAAAACAGGCAAAAATATGCCATGCGAGATGACGGCAGGATGAACTAAGGGAGAGGTTGTGTTGGTGGGGTTGGTTCTGGGTTTGTTGGGTGGTTTCTTTGGCAGCATAAGGAAAAGTATTTTTATCAAATGTAACATGGCGAGACATAAGAACACGACCAGAAGATGGATCAAAACAATGATATCCTTTGTGATCATCAAAAAGACCAAGGTGAATGCAAGGTAGTGAGAATGGTTCTAGGTTGTTGGAGGAGGTAGAGGCAGTGTTGGGGAAACATAGGCAGCCAAAAACACACAAAAAGGGTAATCAGGTGAGAAAGAAAAAGAGATTGAAAAGACGAGTAAAGAGGGCAAGTTTTGGTTGGTCGAATGTTTATAAGTAGCGTGGTGGTGCGAAGAGATTCAGCCCAAAAACGAGAAGGACGAGAAGCTTGTACAAGCAATGTGCGAAGAATGTCGTTAATGGAACAAAGAGAACGTTCAGCTTTACCATTTTGAGAAGAAGTATAAGGACATGAAAAACGAAGAAGAATGCCTTGAGAGAGAAAGAATTTACAGTTTTGAGTGTTATCAAATTCACGACCATTATCACATTGAATAAATCGAATTGGCAAGCCAAAGTGTGTAAGAACATACTGCCAAAAATTGGTAAAAATTGCATACACATCAGATTTAGCACGAATAGGAAAAGTCCAAATATAATGAGAATAATCATCTAAGATCAAAAGATAATATTTATAAACAGAAACACTAGGGACTGGAAAGGTCCATAAATCGCAATGAAGTAGATCAAACGGAAAAGTGCTAATGGTATTAGAGGTCCCAAAGGGTAATCTAACATGTTTGCCGCATTGACAGGCATTACAGAGAGAGGGATTATGAGGAGCATTAGAACTAGGGATACAAAAATCTTAAAGCAAATATGACATAGTGGTTTTATTGGGGTGGCCTAGACGATGATGCCACAAATCAACTGATGCAAGCATGGCGTAGGGGGTGGATGTAGGCGCGCCATGAAGCGGATAAAGATCGCCCATGCCATTGTACCGAGCGAGAACCTCCCCCGTTTTCAGATCCTTCATAGACAAACCAAAATGGTCAAAAGCTAGAATAACTTTATTGTCAATGCACAATTGTCGAATAGAGATCAGATTTTTGATTAAGGAAGGGACAACAAGAATACTGCATAGAAGAAAATTGGCATAAGAGGAAGATATGTAAGTATTTCTAGTACAAGAAACATGAATTGTAGAGCCGTCACCAATAGTGATTGTAGAGAAAGTAGAGGGAAAACAAGCTGAAAGCAAATTCATATTTGAATACATATGCGAGAATGCACCAGAATCGAAAATACAATCAATAAAATTGTTCATGGCGTTGAAGAAGGTGACTTGGTCCTAGGTCGGCTGCTGTGGAGGAGCAGAGGGGCCAAGAGCTTGCATGTTGACGTAGGGGAGAGGTGGTAGCTGGTTGTACGTGTACGGGGCCTACATGTTGCCGTAGGAGGCCGGCATGTTGAAGTACTTTGGCAGGAGTCCTGGTGCACCGGAAGGTGGTGTAGCGATGGCGGTGTAGACGTGCGTCGATGGTCGGGGTCCAAGGTGGCCGGGGAGCCAGTGGATAGACGAAGATCGGGGCTCCACGTGCCCGTGTATGTAGGAGGCGCGTCGTACGGTGAAGGGGCCGACCAGGGCATCGACCAATCCTGCACAAGGTCGGTCCAGGGGTCGTGCTGAGGAGGCCACGGCTGGAGCTGGGGGCGATGGAGCGGTCGATGACGAAGCAGGTGTAGAGCCGACGGGGTGAGGTTGAGGAGGCCAGTAGTTCGGATTCTTGCCCTTGTAGTTGGGACTCAGACGCCAGCCTGGGACGGTTTGGGGAGCCGTAGCTACCGCGGCAGGAGGTGGAGGCGCGGCAGGCTGCCGCGGCAGCCTAGGGGCATGAATTGCTGCCGCGGCAGAGGGAGTGGCTGCATGAAACACCTGCGATGCCCGTTGCGCCTTGCGAGCCTGGTTCTTCTCTTCTTTCTAGAGGAGGGAGCGGACCTCCTTGAAGGTGGGGTAGGGCTTGAGCATAGGGATGAAGGACTGTTTCTTCTCAAACTGATCACCGAGGCCAGCGAGGAGGCCATTGATGAGGGTGCGGTCCTAGACGTGATCGCCGAGTTCACGGAGTTTGTTGCTGATGGCCTTGATCCGCTGGCAGAAGACGGTCACCTGGGCATCTCCCTAGGTGGTGGTGCGTAGCTCGGTGTTGAGCGCATTGATGCAAGCGTCGGAGTTGTCCTGAAACAGTTCTTGAAGGGAGGCCTAGAGGTTGGCGGCGGTGGCGTCATAGGAGGAGACCAGATTGAAGAGCTCCATAGAGATGCGTGTGTAAATCCACTGGATGATGGCGAGATCATCTTTCACACGGCGAGGATCGGCGGGCTGCGGAGGATAGGATAGATTTATGTGGTGGCGGAGGCCGCAGCGGCCGAGGTGGATGGTGAAGAGGTGGTGATGAGGGACCATGCCCTGAGAATCCGGCTGATTCACCCTGCAATATCCGGCTTACCCGGATAATCCGTCCTGTGTCGAACGGAGTGTCCGGCCGTGTTCGGACCAGTCCGAACCAGATATATCATGTTTAGAGCCCAGTTAGTTTAGATATCATTTTGGTCCTGTCCAACCGACTAGGTCGAGTATGCCCGACCCAGCCCTCATATAAGGAGCTGGTCGGTCTAGATTTATGGTTACCTTTGAGTTTATTCAGAATAATATAGAACTTAAAGTTCATATTATCACCATCCCTCTAGGATCGGCATGTGTGACGACGTCTCGGACATTCGTCTAGTTATCCATGAATAAAGACACGAGAGTCCTTGAATTGTCAAGAGTAATCGTGTGTGAAAGGATACGGATGTCGCCTAGAGGGGGGGTGAATAGGCAATTAAAACTTTTCCTAAAGTGGCTCAACAAAGGCGGAATAAAACTAGTGTTTACTTTGTTAAGCACAACCTAGAACAACTAAGATTCACCTATGTGCATCAACAACTTATGCTAAGCAATACAAGCAACAAAGTGATAGCAAGATATATATTACTTCAAGCATGAAGGCTATCACAATGTAAAGTGTATAAGTAAAGAGCTCGGGTATAGAGATAACCGAGGCACGTGGGGACGATGATATTTTACCGAATTCCTCCCAACATGGAGTATGTATCGTTTGGAGAGGGGGTGGTATCTAAACACCTACGCCACAAAAGGCCTCCCTTATTCTCCGGTGAATCTCACCCCAATGGGATTGATCCACGCTTCCACTATCGGTGCACTTGTCGGTGGCAACCGGAACCTCTCACAAGGTTGGGGCACTTCTCCACAACTTAATTGGAGGCTCCCAACAAACGCCACAAGGTTGGGGCACTTCTCCACAACTTAATTGGAGGATCCCAACAAATGCCACCAAGGCCTCAACCTGCAACACAACAAACCATCTAGGGTTCTAAGAACCCAAGAGTAAAAAGCTTCCCAACTTTTACTCACCAAATCCTCCGGGGAGAACTCAAACCGATGCACTGAATGCAAATGGCAAGAACACCACAAAGGTGCTCGAATCCCTCACTCTCAAGTTCCAACAAAGCTACTAAAGCTATTGGGGAACAAGAGAGGAGGAATCAAAGAGGAACACAAAATCCCCTAAAATCTAGATCCCAAGGATACACACATAAAGGGATGTTTTGGTTTGGTCAAAACATGGATCTAGATCTCCTCTCTCTTCCACTCAAATATGGGCAAGAATCATTGGAGGGATTGAGAGATAGCAAGCTTTGGAAGGTCAACAATGGAGGGGAAAACTTGCAAGAATGGTTGGGGAACCATTGGGGAAGAAGACCCCTTAAATAGGTCCCCCCAAAATCCAACCGTTGAAGCCCAAAAACGCGAATCTCGGTACTACCGGACTTTTTCCCGGTACTACCGGACATTCCCTAGGGATCCCAGGTTGCCAAACACACCTTATTCTGTACCAACCAGTACTAAGGGGCGATTATCGACCTTCGACTACCGACCTGGTCCGGTACTACCGGTCATCCCTGAATGAAAACGGCCATAACTTTTGCATTCGGACTCCCATTTTGATGATCTTAGGCTCGTTTCGAAGAGGACAACAAGCTATAAAATATTATCCAAATAAACATTATGGTCCAGCAAGGGAGGATAGATCCAAATGACGAAAGGTTTAACCTCTCTCAAAAGACAAACCGATAAAACCTCCAACATAAAAACGTAATAGAAAATGCATATGAAACTGCTTTTGATGAACTAGAGCTTGTCATTGAGATTAACACAAGCTCTAAATCCTCACATGAGTAAGAACCAAATAATGGAAGGTTTTACCTATCTCTAAAATACAAACCGGTAAAACCTCCAAGATCAAAACGCAATAAGATATAAAAGGGAAATCCGTTTTTGATGAACTAGAGCTTGTTATGGAGATTACCACAATCTCTATATCCTCACATGGATAAGACCAAATAACAACCAAATATGATGATGCAAGTATGTAAAAGTTTGATCTCTCTCTGAACGATGTGACCGAGTTACTCATTCGAGAGCCCCTCTTGATAGTACGGTTATCTATCCTAAACCCGGTCTCCCAACAAACATGAGACCGAAAAAAGGTAAAACCTATCAAGATTATACCTTTGCCTTGAGCATTCCGCTTGAGATCAATGAAGACGATCTTCCCTTCTCAAGATGGAACGCCTTTCTTAATTCCTCATCATCGATCCATGATCACCGAGGATGGCAAGCATCAAACATGAGATCTTCTGTAGATGGCGCATATTGAGCTTGCACACCATATCTTCTTCGCATTTCATCGACCTTGAAGCCAACACATGCTCCAAGCGATGAAATGGACAATTCCTACGAGTACAACTTAATACACACATTAGTCCATAAAGATTGTCATTAATTACCAAAACCACACATGGGGGGCCACATGTTCTTTCAATCTCCCCCATTTTGGTAATTGATGACAATCCCTTTAAGAGGGTTTATATAAGGAATATTAATGAATATAATGGTAATACCAATATCAAATACTACATAAGTATGTGATATTGGTACCCCCACCATATATAGAGCAAACTCCCCCACAATACTATGCATGTGTGATGAACTTGAATTTCATTGCATATATTGCCAATCATTATCATTGGTGGAGTTTACTCTATATATAACACATGTTAAGCAACAAAAAAGATGCAAGAGCATGAAAGAAAAATGCTTAAGAACAAACTCAATGCATAAACCAACTTCCCTTAAACCCTCTAAAACTTCTCCCCCATTGGCATCGATTGCCGAAATGGGTGACAGGTTCTAGAAGGAAAATATAGTAATAATTCCTCCAAAGGTGTGCCTTCGCACATATCCAATGATGAATACTTAGGAGGGAGTAGAACTATATCGAGGACCCGAAGATTGCCAAAATAAATTCAAATGATGTAAGCAATTACAAGGTCCGACAAACCAATTGAAAACAACAAATGAGTCGAAATGGAAACAACAAGATGTTATGATATGAGCAAAAGAGTGTTTTAAATAACAAATAGAGAAGCTCCCCAAGATTTGTGCCCAATTTAAAATAAATGCATTGGAATACATAGTGCACAAATATGGAATCCTTGCTCCCCCATAAGCATTTAAAACACAACAAATGAAAGATCAAATAAATGCTTAAATAAAATAGAGAAGTTCCCCAAGATTTGTGCACACTTTAAAATCGTTGTATTTCAATACAAAAATGCACAAATATGGAATATTCACTCCTCCATAAACATTTAAGGCATAATAATGAGAAAGAAGACAAATGAGCATTATTAAATAAATTAGATGAGCTCCCCAAAGATAATGCACCAATTATGATAATTGCATTTGGGAACAAGGTGCATAACCATGGAATCCTCACTCATCCAAGTTCATTTAACAATACAAGGAATGAGAGAACAAATATGAGTGCCCAAAGATGTAAACAAGAGGAACACACACTCATAGGCAATTAAATTTGGGATCCACCGAAGAATCAAAAGGACTAAAATGCGGTATCCAAGGAATAAAATATCAACTAAAGTTATATTCTCATATGTGAATATGTTTCTAAGTAGATAACATCACAAAGACATATGCCCATAAAGAAACAAGCACATACAAGGAAGATATACAATAAAGCACATGGAAGCAAAAATGAAGTCATAACATATACCAATAAGATTTTTGCTTCAAAGCACGGCCAAGAGATCAAATATATCTTATTGTAGATTAATGAGCTTCAAACACCAACACACTATATATATTACAACTATCACCAAGGGAAAAGTATAAAGTTGGAATATATGGAGAAAGGCAACAAGTATCACAAGAGAAAATAGACTAGCAAAATCTCACTATTGCACATGAGAGAAGTTGAGGACATGATAGGCAATAAAATTGCTAGATTGACATATGATCATATGCATGATTTTGTATAGTCCCAATTATATGCACTCATCTCAACTTATACACATATACAATATAGAGTCCTCTTAATACCATGGCTAGAGATACAACAATAAATACAATAACAAAAATTCATGCCAAGATGCAACCTACAAAGGTTGGAAGCAAGATAAATATGCATGAGCAAGAGATACTTGTTACCAAGATATAATTGGTAGGATGTAGAGGATATGAATTCGTTGATCATCCTATAGCTTGCCTCCAATTTTCATGTATGCATCATTTCATCAAAATTGAGAGACTAGCATCCAATCTATCTCGAATGTACCTAAAACACATTTAAGTACAAAATGGTCCCCAAACTTATTGGGTCCAAAGTAGTTAGTGCAACTACAATACATAGGAGAGACTCCACATAAATATGTGCATATTGATATGAAATTGAATTTCATGCACAACTTAGCCGATGGGATTTGGTGGAGTTTCCCCTATATATTGGATCAAAGAAAGCAAGCATGCCATAATATAAACATATAGTAAATATGCATACATAAAGCTTTCAAGAACCAAAAAGGAGATACAATTTGAACAAAAACACCAAGTAAATCAAGATTTCACACACACAAGAGTGTGAAATGAAAAACGATGTCCAAATTGTATCAATGAACCAATTCAACACATGAAAGATCACAAGTTCAACAAATGAACTAGGCTAAAACCAAAAGAGCAAAAGATAGATAGAAATAAAAATGCTCAAGGATTTATCTCATTCTAAAATGGTAAAATAATGAAACAAGGAATGAGACAAAACCAACTCCCAAAAAGAGCAAGGTTCCAACAAGAAACCAAACTCCCCAAAGTTCACATGATGGCACAAAATACCAAAAC
The DNA here is from genome assembly GCA_030063025.1 of Avena longiglumis. NCBI lineage: Eukaryota > Viridiplantae > Streptophyta > Magnoliopsida > Poales > Poaceae > Avena > Avena longiglumis. The sequence continues at coordinate 79,931,358 of CP125976.1, forward strand.
GAAAAGATCAAACTTCCAAGCACATAAAAACCTATATGGATCAAACAAGGAAGCATAAAAGGATTGTTCTAGATAATATAGGAGAGCTCACCCATAAGTAGTACATTATATAGAATTTTCTTTTCAATGCAAAATGCACACAAATGGGATCATCACTACTACCTACATTAAATAAAACACAAGAGGATACCAATAGAATAAGAAGATCCAAAGGTAGCAAGGAATACATGGGATCACACAACATTTACTTGGCCAAAGATAGGACAAGATTAAGCAAAGGCCAAAGTGAATATGATTAATAAATTCTACCATAAATTTAGTCTCATTGTCCAAGGACAAGAAATATTGGGAATAATTTTCCCAAGGTAGCTTGCATGGATATCCAAGATCATAGTCACAACAAGAAGCATATAACAAAATATAAGAATTAAGCTTGATGCTTCGAAAGAGATTCTTGATAGCTTCCAATAGTCACACAATCACTAGTGATCAGAGTAACTTGAAGTAAATGGTTTCCATGAGGATGTAGATATCTAAATATGAGGAAACACATACCAAGAAACACTCTCATATACAAGATTCAAAATATGATCAATAAAGGATTTCAAGGAAATTGGAACTTGTATGAGCAAATGTGTCACATAGGCGCTAGATAATTATCAATATCAATTCTAAGTGACACAACCTAGAATATTGACATTTTCTAGGATTATAATATGCACTAAGCATATGACTCCCCCATAATGTGATACTACCATAAAACCAACACGAGGCAACGGATCCAAATAGAGATAATTAATGGACATTATATAACTTAAATTTCTCATGAGAATTATACCACATAGAGACTATACAATAATCCAATATAAATGCTAGGTGGTATTCCTCATGTACACAAAATTTTAGGATTGTGGAATGCCTAAGCATAACACTCCCCCAAAATGGGATAATCCATTAATCTCTCACAAAAGACAAATAAGATACCAAATATAACCAAGTAAGGCTCAAACAAAGAAACACACATACATGGTGTGCCACCTAATTATACACAAATATGATTGATACCTCAAGATAATTAAGTGGATAGAACAACATGTACAAAATCATGGAAGATACAAAACCAAAACATGCACAAGGGGGCGAGTAAATTTCAATGTAGAGAGTTTTGCATATGTTACCGCAAGGAGGAACATTGGACATATAATATAATCATAATAATCCAAATGGCTTGGCTTGACAATAATAATTGATGAAGATCCCTCAATTCTTCATAATGTATCAAAGACTCCAATGCCCTCCAAAAACACCTAATGATCAAGTTTTGGCTTGTTGGTCCCCAACCAAGTTGGGTCCTAAGAGGTTAGTCACAATAGTCTTGGCAACCCAAATGGTTCTTTTCTTGACACCACATTGGGCACCAAAAAACTTGGCAAACACATTGCCAACTTCATCCTTACAAAGAGAATAAGCATCATCAATAATGATAGGGTTAGATGAGGAGATACCAATAGAGCATGAGGAAGAAATTTGCCCCTTTGCACGACATATGTAGAAAGTTCTTCTCTTGCCGACTTTCTTCTTAGGTGAAGCCACGACTCGAGGAAGAGCTAGAGTAGTCCTCTTAGGAAGAGGCCCGTTGATGACTTGAGGTGGATCTTGAGGCCGCTTCCCTTGTTGTTTCACACTAAGAGCCTTGTTCTTCAATGGGCAAGATCTAACGTGGTGCCCTTCTTCCTTGCATTTGAAGCAAACAATGTTGGCCAGATTCTTGAGTTGATCTTGGCCATTCTTCTTGTTGTCCTTGTGCTTCAACTTGATAGTGGACTTGTTCTTGACATTGGAGTTGAATCCAAGCCTAATCTTGTCATTGGGGGATTTTTGCACACTCAAGATTTTGTTGAGTGCGGCCTTCCCTTGATGACCCCTTTTCAAGTCATTCTTCAATGAATTGACTCGAGCCTTGAGCTCTTTGATTTCCTCTACATGGTTAGTTTCAACAAAAGTACTAGAGGAAGTAGATGCTACATTGTTAGAGCAACAAGGCACGGAATGTAATTCATCACGAGATATAGCATGGTTGTGAGAGGATGAATTACAAGGACTAGCACATGGCAATATAACATTTGGAGTAGATATAGTGCTAATGTCCACATGAGGCCCACTAGATGTTACCTTTGACATGATGGTCTCATGAGCCAATTTTAGCCTACCATGGGAGACTAGGAGATCCTTATGCGACCTTGAGAGCTTAACATGGATTTCTTCTAATTTCCCATAGTTGCTAGTTAGCAAAGCAAGTTGAGCCTTTAGCTCAACATTCTCCTTTAAAATAGATGCTTCACAAGAAATAGATTTAGTATCACAAGCATCATCATTCTTAGCAAGAGGTGAGGGCAACTTGGCAAGCTCTTTTGAATATGAAGCTTTAAGTTGCTCATGTGACTCAGTGAGTTTGATGAGCTCACCCTTTATGATCCTAGAGCCATTTTTGATGTGCTCAAAATCCTCAAGGAGTTCAGCATAAGCAACTTGAGTCTCATCATTTTTACTTTTGAGATCACTTGCCACCTCAAGATCTCTATCATGAGATTCATTTACTCTAGATAGCTCTAAAGCAAAGGTCTCCTCAAGAGATTCCTTAGTGGTTTGTTCCTCTTCAAGATCTTTATTTAGGTTTGCAATTATATTAGCATACTCACGCTCAAGACTACACATTTTATCAACATTGTTATCATGCACCTCAATTTGTGTTTGTAACTTATCAATGTGTTCTTTGCTCTTAATAGCAAAGTCCAAGACTTCAACAAAGTTAGAGCAAGCAATATCCTTTTTAACAAGGGCACGATAAACAATCTCACTCTTTTCATATAAATCATCAATGTCAAGCTCTTCTTCCACATTATCCACAGCCTCCTCATCACAAGGGGTAATGGGTTCCAAAGTAGGAGTTACCTTTGAATCCATAGCCATAAGGCATAGGTGGGTACTGGAAGAAGGTGAAGATGAGATTTCAGTTGTGGTTTCATTCAAAACCTTATCTTGGCCCATAAAATCTTCGGTTTCCTCTACATGGTTAGCAACACAAGCACTAGAGGAAATAGAAGCATTTTTTATCATGGCAACAAGACAACACAAGCATATCATCATGAGATTTATTCAAGTCATTTCTACATGATTTGCAAGGACTATTAACACAAGCATGTAAGAAGTTTGTAGTGCTAGAAGTGTTCAGGTCCAAAGATAGATCATTACAACTAGATAGAGATGAGGGATTACAAATAGTAAGCACACTATCCAAATTGCAATTTCTATCACCACTCACCATATCATTACCTTGTGAAAAGTCACATGTTGGTGAAGTGGTAGAGGATGATAACTCATCTCGACCGGAAGTGGAAGCAACACAATCATCCTCAATAATGTTGGACAAAACATATTTATCTTGAAGTTTTGTCCATAACTCATGAGCACTCCAAAAAGGAATGATTGAAGAGGTAACTACATAGCTCAAAGCATTAACAAGCACATTAGAAGCTTGAGCATTGAGATATAAGTTTTTCTCATCCTCACAAGATAGATTTTTGAAATCCATAGGAGGATAAAAACCCATATCTACAATACACTCCAAATTTGGGTCCATGTCCCAAAAATGAATGAGCATGCGATTTTTCCATATATCATAATTTGTGCCATCGAATATGAACATGTCATTGTGCACTAATCCTCTAGCTGACATCTTTACTCTCAAGGCGGTGAAGCCTAAAATGAGAGACCGGGCTCTGATACCAATTGAAAGGATACGGATGTCGCCTAGAGGGGGGTGAATAGGTGCGGTGACCCAGCATACCACTTCATGTGTAGTACACTATAGTCATTGACATGACATGTCGGGGGATTGACCTCGGGTAGGTCAGAGACGGGGAAAGACAGAGGTGCAATCCCCGTCTAGTTTCCGAGTTACGGTCCAGGTCGGCCGAATCATGAATATGTCGGCCGATGTACGGAGGCAAGAAGCCCGTGTATATGTATCAAGCAGTTACCCGACCGAATTACTAAGAGGGTCAGCCGGGTTAGCCCAAGTGATCTTGATGCAGGTGAAGAACGAGCCGAGTTACACAAGGTAAGGTAAGGCCGAGTGATACGAAGCTTGCAGGAGAAGGAGAAGCCCAAGGTCAAACTATAGTCAGAGGCTAGAAGGAATCGAGGCAGCCAAGCACAAGAGACAAGGATGCACAACGTCGAGGGGCGTAGGAGGTCACGGAGGTGACAGTCCCGGAGCCCGAGGCACGCAGGAGAGGGGCCACCGGAGCCTTGCCGTCGTTAGAAGGCGACAGGAAAGGAGGCCCGAACTACTATTTTGGGACAAGCATATTCCACGAATATGCTTGCCTCGTCAACCTAAGGGCACCCAAGGCACTCCTTTATAAGGGAGGCTTGGACCACGAGGAAGGCATCGACTCTTTAGCGCCTGCTAGGGTGGGAGATTCATCTTGTCCCCCTGTATACAGCTCGAGGAGCGCTTGTAACCCAACAAGAGAGAAATAAAGATCCTAACTTTAACAACTTGAGTGTGGACACGGTTGCATCTTCCCTCCCTAGATCCCACTAGCATCCATTGGCCCCATACTTTAGCCTACCCATGGCATCTGCCGTGCCACCACCACGACAGTTGCGCCCATGGGGCAGCAAGGTGCTGGAGTTGTGATCCGGACGGGAAACTTCATCAACACCGGTGTGGCATCCCGCAAAAACCACTACTAGAAAATCGCGTTGATTTTGTGCATTGCATCATCATGACCGCATGCTCATGTCATCATGCCACATTGCATTTGAGCATCGTCATCATCTTGCTTTTGCTCGCATAAAACTATTTGCGGAAAGCCTGGTTTTGTTTTCTAAACGCCCCGTCTTTTATTCGAACGCCAAACCCGGGTCTCCGGATTATTTTGTTGTGGCTGCTATCGGTTTGCAAACGGCCCGTTTAAAACAAATAAAAGGTTTAATTATTTTTAGTGGGGCAGTCGAACGGGCCGAATGACCCGAACGACCACCCTAGAAAATAAAACGGCCCACCCCTTAATCCTAAAACTACCAACCTATCTACCCATCCCTCTGGCCACATCACCCCGCCACCCGTCGCGCCACCTCACCTCTCCTCTCCTCCCACCCAATCGATGCTGCCAACTCACCTCTCTCCCGCTCAAGGCCTCCGACGCGCCCGCTGCCTCCTCCGCCGTTCAGGACTCCCCTCCGAGCCGTCCCTCTCCTCCCTCTTCTTCCTCACGTGCACCTCCCGCCTCGAGCTCCACGCCGCCGAGTCGCCAAGGCCCGCCCGGCCTCGCCCGCCGCCTGCTGAGCCTCGAGCCTCCTGCGCCTGCCAGGCTCCTTGCCAAAGCTCGCTTGCGACCTCCTTCTGCCGCCATCGCTGGACGCCATCCGCTGCCGCGCCCACCTCGGCCTTCATCTCTCCGGGTCGCCCTCCTCGGCCGCCACTGCCCGCCTGCCGAGCCTCCTCCTCCGTGGCGCGCGCCCGCGTTCCGCTCCTCCGCCCGAGCTTGCCGCCCGTCGCCCCTCTGCCCGCCTCCGCCCGCCAGGTCGTCTGCCCGCCTGGGCTCCCTCCGGAGCTCCTGCCGCCTCCTTCCTCCCGCCCGCTCCTCCGACCACCAGCCACCGCGGATCCCTCGCGCCGCCTACCGCTCACCTCCTGGCCGCTGGCTCGCCCCTGCATCAGCAGGCGGTCTCGACCCGCAGCAGGCCGTCATCGACCGATCTGCACCGTCTTCCATCTGCATTGTCCAAGCTCTGCGCGTCATCGTGTTTTGGTGGTTGATGGAGTGTGAAGCCACCAAGAACACCGCGAACAAGAACAATGACAAGTTACCTGCCAGACGCCCAGAACAAGTTCTCCGCTTACGCCAAGATCTTCGCACGCAACAGACCAACCCGATGCCGCCACCGATGACCGAGATGACATACCAAGATCTTCGACAGGAACAGCGAGAACTTCTACCGGAGTCCAAATCAAGGCCAAACCCGATGGCTCGACATGATTTTCCTCGACGCCAAGACACCGTCGAACCCGCGAGCCTCCGATAGGAACCGACAAGATCTACATCACGGACGCACAGACGCGGAGAAACTCCGGACGCCAAGACCGACTTGATGGCGCGGGCCCGACAAGATCTCCGCGTGAGACGACAAGACCGACAACATGGCCCGACCACCGCGATCGCCAAGCTCTACCCGTCACAACCGAGAACGATCCCGAGTCCAACTCGATCCGTCGAACCGGACCACGAGACCGACCAACCGGAAACCCAAGTTCGTCGAGACCCTAATGTGTGACCCTTATCCGAACCCCTATTTTTATAAATGATAAACATAAAACCTGTTGCATATTAATTGCCATACTTGCATGCATATCTGTGTGGTTTGGGGGCCTTATGCCGATTCACCTAATAATTAAATATGGGGCCCATATGCGGGCAAATCTAGTCTCATATTGGCCTCATCTGAATTTGTGTAGCGAACCCGGTGCTATCTCCTGCCATGTTAATCAACATTTAAAATGCGGGGGTTCTAAATAACTTGAACCTTTTAGTTGATTGTCCGGACCCCGGTTCCGCTTAGTATGACCTAATTGCATCTCATCTTTGCCATGGCATACATCATACATGCATCATGCTCGATCTTTTGTCGTAGTATTAAATATTGCATCCGGTGTTTCTTCTAGTGTTTGGTTCTTCGCGGATAAGGCCGTTGAATTGATGTGAGCTTCGCCCCGATCTTCGGTTGAACCCTTCGACAATGTTTTCAGGCGAGCATCTCCCCTTTTCTACCTATCTTACTTTTATAGTATGTATTTCCCTCCTGTCGATCTATTGCTATCTGTGTTGCGATGCTCTAGTTTCCGTACCCGTGATATCCCTTGCAGCTCTATATTGCCTCGGACACATCCTATTACCTGTTGTTTGGTAGATAGTTGGACTTGCGCGTCGTAGTCGCTTGCTCAAGTGTTGTTGCGTGTCGTCAGGTGCCACAGTTGTTGATGTATTGCCGCATGTTGATGTTGGAGCTGATCATAGCTTTACTTATCGTTCACTTTAATTCCTGTTTAACAACTAAAATTGAAGTAAGCAGAGGCATCGGTGGGTGATAGAAAATATTTGGTTTCCGAACGCCCACTTGTGTCCCGTAGGACCCCGAGTACTTGATACCTGTTCCTTGATTTACGCGCTATCCACATCCGGGAGGTATATGGGACCCCCCTGAGCCAGAGCTTGATTCAGTCTTATTTCTTGGGGCCACAAACTAGTTTGAGGTTTTATTTACTATCCTGTACTTATGCCATGCTACTTCATATTTAAATTGTGCGAGGAGGAGCACCTTCGCTTAGGATCGGGACACGTTTACGCGGTGTCGACAAGCCTAGCCACACTTTCGGGTTCCCAGTCGCTCACAGCCGTCCACCCAGACCTTGAGTCCGTCTCGGAGCTAGCTTACTTCGTTGCGGGTTCTACTTAAGGGGTGGCCCCCTGAAATATTTCTGAATCCTCTGATTGCTTTGTCGTGAAGGCCTCGTTGGGTTTTGATTTGGTTTTTCCGAGGTTGATCGAGCGTGTGTTGCTATTGGTGCACCCCGGCCGGGTAAAACTTTCTGAAAGCCGTGTCCGCGGTTATGGACGACTTGGAGCACAGTATCTCGACCATAGACAAGCATAACTAAAGTTTATTACTATAAATTTGACTTATAATGACTAGTAATCAGCTTCACTATAATGGAATGGCTAATTAATACTGCCCACAATTGCTTGTTTGGAGTGTCGCTTGCGACCATTGTACCTGACTAGTAAGTATTGCAACTACAACCGAATGGCTGAATAAAAGTACCAACGACTGCTGGGTTTTGGGTTATCTCAAGCTAAATGTATATGATTAGTAAGTGTTGTAACTATAACGGAATGGTTAACTAAAATTGCCCACTGCTTACTTTATCAGAATGATTATCTAAACCTGACTAGTAATTGCTGCAACGATAACTGAATAAATAAAACTGCCAACTATGTGAGTTCCTCGGTTGACTTCCTCGTTTGGTCTCGAGGGGGGGAAACACCAGGATGGGTTTGTTTGGTGTTAGCTTCAGGTTGGAGTCGGATAGGTCTATCTTACCCTCTCGGCCGCCATTGTATCGAGTCTCTATAGGTTGTTTAGTGCATGCTGCCGCCTTGATCCACCATACCTATGTGGCGAGGACCGCCGTTCTAGCCTCGCCGTGTCTTGCCTCGATCGACGCTCCTCTTTTTCCTTTGCCCTTTGTCGGCACCCCTTTGTTTAAGCAGGTTTTGAGATCGACGTCGTTAGGTGGTTACCCTTCCGGCTTGGCCTGGGCAGGGTTATGGACGCCATCGGTTATTCTTTAGGGCTCTTAGCCCCATTTGCATCTTGTCCGTAGTCGGACGCTGTATCATTTTCAAGGTGATTTGGATCTTTGTACATTATATCTGTATTCTTGACTCATTAAGTCGCTGCTGTATATATCTCTGTTCTGTGGGTCCCATCGAGGACGGTTGTGTAATGTTATTACTTCGTTTTCCACCCGCACGAAAGTGCCTGGTGGGCACCTTTGAATCGTTTCTATGCGGGTTTGGCGGGTTTCGCTAAAACTTGCATAGGTCCGATTCTGAGGGTGTTACAACCGGCGAGCGTGTTGTTTCTGGCTTGGTCCAGAGATTTGGTCTCTGCGACTATGTCAGCGACAATGCAGGAAGCTTCAGGGGGAAAACTCCCCCGCGCAATGGGGTCTTCATCAGCCTGGGCGAGCACAGGGTCTACGTCGGCGTCGACATCACCGGCATTTATCCTCACCAAGTTGTTGTTGCAGGAGAGCCACCTCGTAGCGCAGCAAGCCGTCCATCAAGAGAGCATCCTGCAGGTAGCGTCGAGGTGATGGTCGCAGCAGAGCTCAAGTTGGAGCAAGAGCCGGGTCAGCAGAGAACTCACGCAGCGCACAAAGCGCGCAAAGCACTACCGCAGCAAACCACGAGGTAATTCCGCCAAGGACAAACCCGACCGAGCTACATGACACCACCCCAAAGGCACCACGAGTGAGAGGGCCACCTGGAAAGGCCGAGAACATTCTTCGCGACTATAGAAAACTTAACCACACACTGGCGCCGATACTTGATCCGCAAATGCTCAGAAGAGTTATAAGAAACCAGCAAAAGGTCGGTAGAGGCCAAAAAGTATCAGCCCTGAAATCCTTGAACAGGACCACGAGAGAATATGCAAAAGCTAATAAGTTGATATCACACCGGCGGGTGGACGAACTAAGATTAAGAGGAAGAACCTCATGGATGACATTAACAAGAGCATGAAGCTCACAGAGCAGAATCAGTGATTTGGGTTTGCCGAGGCATACTGGGCGAAGAACACGAGGCGGCAAATGCCGCAGCATTGGAATTAGAGGTTGACCGGGAAGCTCGTGAAACAACAAGAAAGAGTGAATGAGCTGGTGCGCATGAACCAGCAAAATGAGGAGATACTCAGAACTAACCTTAAGACCGGGGCTTCACGATGGTTCATTCGGCAGGGCAGCGCTGCCTTATCCGCTGGCAACATCTTCACCGAAACAACGCTCGAAGAGACAAAGCAGAACCTCGGGGAAGAGGAACAAGCAAATTGTTCCATATGACCCGCAATGGCGAAAGGCAAACGAGAACAGAGGCAATGCAAGCCGAGGTACATGGGGAGAGAAACCATGGCCATGTGGAAAAGGACGGCGGGGCCGAGGCAATGGGGATCTCGGCAGAGAGAACCCGAGAGGCAATCATGAAAACCCACCCGGAAGTAAGGAGAGAGATGCCCAACCCAACCAAGACATGAGCCTCGGCAGGAAAGAGAAGTAAGGCCAGCTCGCCACAATCATATGAATGAAAGGTACAATGATGGTTATTCCGAGGTGGAATACGCAATCCAAGGTGGAAACAATCACTATGGGATGCAGGACAGAATCCTATACAGAGATTTTCCAGCAAGTGATGCAAGAGTAAAGTTGGATCGGCTATACCGATCCGAACTGTTGGAAGAACAAGGTCCACCAGGCCCGACATGTTTTGGACCACGGATCATGGGAGAACCACCGGTGCCGAATTTTCAGTTAGCAAGAGGCACACAAACATACAATGGAAGTACCAAGCCACAAGACTGGTTGATTGATTATGCCACTGCTGTGAAGATAGCGGGTGGCAACTTAAGATGGGCAGTGCGGTATGTCCCACAGATGTTGGAAGGACCAGCGGTATGGTTGAATAATCTACCAACCGTGATCACCGTTGGTTAGATTTGAGAAATGTTCACGCCAACTTTACCAAGACATACAAGAGGCCAAACAAAGCCACAACAGTTAGCCATGTGCAAGCAGGCGAATGAAATAGATAGAGAGTTTTTAACTCGATGGTGCAACGAGAAACTCATGTGAAGGAGTTATCGAATCGCAAGCAATCGCTTGTTCGCGCAAGGTCGCTGTTACGCCCGGCGTGTTGTGGCGGCCGCAAAGAGATATGCCAACCATACCTTGCGAGACTATCGAATAGCGAACTCCTATGCATTGGGCGACCCAACCGGAATTAATGTCGGCATCATCGTGAGCAACAGGACCATTATGCGAGAATTGGCCGGTCGTCAGGCGTGATTTCGAGGAAGAAGAAGAGAGGATACCGGATTATAGATATAATTCGCCCAAGTGGCATGATATCACAAGAACAGCGAGTCACGGAGCAATTCAAATGACGGAAGAATGGACCTCAATAGTGGACATCAAGAAATGAGGAAAAAGGCAATGGACCCCAGAGCAAAAGAAGCAATGGCAAGAGGCGAAATACACGTTCAATCCATGTTAGATCATCCGTGCAAATTTCACATCAAACCCATCGCACGACCAATCATACGACCCGCCAATGTGCTGGATGAAAAATGCGATGGGGAACCCAATAGGAGTTCAGCGCCCATCAAGTGCAACAGCGATGTCGGCCGCAATTAACGGAGCAAATACACGAATCGATGCTACCGCCTCCCCGGTATGATAACTGGATCGGAGGGATGCGGCATCAAGTAATAAACCAGTCGGGGCGGAAGGATGAATCCGGCTAATACCGGACGTAATGATTACAGGAACATCACCAATCTTATTGTGTGTTCTAGCGAACAACAGGACAAGCAAAGTGTGCAGCCGGCATATGGAAGTGAATGCTTATGCCGGCGATACCAAGATACGTGCCATGGTCGATTAGGAGGTAACCGGAGCATAAAGGACCATCCTGAATAATGCCAAGTCCAGATCATATGCACTTGTGTTGATCCGACATTTGTTGGACCAAGCATCAACGTGAAATTTTCAAAAGTACTTATTGACAATGGGAGCGGATCAACATCATGTACAAAGATACCATGCATAAACTTGGAATATCGCAGAACATGCTGCAATCCACGAGGACAACTTTCCATGGGATAGTGCCAGGGCTTTCATGTGAGCCTAGCGGTAAAGTCCGAGTGGATGTGTTATTCGGTACAAGAGATAACTGCAGAGCAGAAAATCTAGAATTTGAAGTGGTGGATCTGGAAAGTTGTTATCATGTTTCTACTCGACGACAGATGGCCAAATTCATGAGCAACTGTCATATAAGTTATCTAAAGATGAAGTTACCGGACCACGGGGTGATAACGATTCGAGGATTACAAGAAGTCAATGGAGTGTGCCGGCCGGGTCAAATTTGGCGAGTCATTGGTTATAGCAAGAGAAAGAAGGATTCAAGAGGTAGCAACCTCGCTCGGTCGGCAAATCAACATGCCGGCAGCCAACCTCATGGCGGTGTCTCTTTTCACCGACTAAAGACGAAGAAGTTTTATTGATGAACAATTCCCGAGCGCATCGTTACTATTGGTGCAGGCCTTGATGCTAAATAGGAAGGCGAGCTCACCAACTTCCTCCATGAGAATCGGGACATATTTGCATGGTCAACTCAAGATCCGCAAGGTGTTCCGAGGAGTTGGTGAGCACTCTTTAAAAGTCGTGCCAGAGCAAGGCCGGTGAAGCAACCTCTCCGGCCGCTTAGAGACAGAGAAAAGTAATAGGGGATGAAATAGCTCGGCTCCTCGCAGGGTTCATCATGGAGGTACTATATCCGGATTGGTTATCAAATCCGTGCTAGTAGAAAAGAAGAAAGATGACCCCAATGTAGCCATTGTATGGCGAATGTGTATCGACTACACCAACCTGAACAAGGCGTGTCCGAAAGATCCTTTTCCATTGCCTAGAATAGACCAAGTCATTGACTCGACCGCTGGTTGTGAGCTGCTATCGTTTGTAGGCGATTATCGGTTTCCACCGGATACCGCTAAATCCCGATCAAATAAAGATCGCATTTATCACCCGTCGGGCTTATTGTTATCGCACAATGCCATTTGGCCTGCGAAATGCAGGAGCAACATATCAAAGGTGCATGCAAAAATGCCTGCATGATCAGATAGGGAAAAATGTACAAGTGTATGTGGATGACATGGTCATCAAAACTAAAGAGAGCAAAACTTTGATAGAAGATATACCGCAGACTTTTGCGAACCTGAGAAGGTTCCGAATGAAGCTTAATCCAGAGAAATGCACATTTGGCGTGCCGGCAGGAAAACTACTCGGTTTCCTTGTGTCCAGCCGAGGTATTGAGGCTAATCCAACAAAGATAAGAGCAGTAGAAAGAATGGAATTGCCAAAATGTTTGAATGATGTACAAAAATTCACGGGCTGCTTAGTCGATTTGTATGTCGGCTAGAGAGAAAACCTTGCCGCTCTATCAGCTGATGAGAAAGTCGGACAAATTCAGTTGGACTCCGCAGGCGGACCTTGCATTTCGTGAGTTGAAAAAGATGTTAGTTATGGCACCCATTTTAGCTTCTCCATTATCAAAAGAACCTATGCTACTCTATGTAGCGGCTACCAATAGAGTAGTTAGTATCGTGTCGTAGTGGAACGACTTGAAGATGGTAAGTCGATTCGAGGCCGATCTATTATCTAAGTGAGGTATTATCCACTTCAAAGCGTAATTACCGCATTATCGTAAGATGTCTTATGGAGTATATATGTCGGCAAAAAGCTTAAGCATTACTTGAAGAGCACCCCATCAAAGTAATCATGAGGCACCCATAGCCGACATATTGAGCAACAAACACGCAAGTGGCGAATAGCAAAATGGGCGATCGAGTTATCACCGTATGCTCCACGGTTTGATAGAAGAGATGCAATCAAATCTCAGTCGCCGACTTTCTCGTGGTAGGCGAGGTGCAAGATGAGCCACCATTGCGGATCCAAATTCGACAATGCATTTCGATGGTTCCAAACTAAGGAATGGTTTGGGAGCGAGAATAGTGCTAACCTCGCCTAAAAAGACCAATTGAAATATGTCTGCAAATACATTTTCTTGTCCAACAATGTAGCTGAATATGAAGCTAGTCCATGGATTGAAAGTAGCAAAAGAAATTGGTATACGCCGAATCCTATGCTATGGTGACTCAAATCTAGTAGTACAGCAAGTATCAGGCAGTTGGGACGCGTTAGATGCTAATATGGCTTTATACAGATTCCATGTGCAAAAAATCAGTGGATACTTTGAAGGATGTGAATTCCACCACATACCTCGGCGAAAAATGCCGACACATTGTCAAAATTAGGGTCAACCCGGCAGTCAATTCCTCCAGGTATTGCCCTGGAGCACCTCAGGAAACCATCAATAATCCCATCACCAGAATCCGAATCTATCTTTATCCCAGCAAATTCTGCAGAAGATCACATGCCAATGGAGGTAGATCCGCAAAATGACTCGGAACCCCTAAAGAGGGGGACAGCCGAGGTAAGCACAATCATGGAGAGAGCCAAGGTATATACGTCGGCAGAGAACATGGAGATAGACAGTGAGATCACATCAGAAAAAGTAACACCGATATGGGCGCAACCCATATTTTCTTACCTAAAAGACGCGATGTTGCCGAGTAATGAGGTATTAGCTAGACAAACCGTAAGAAGAGCAAAAGCCTATACAATCATAAACAATGAGTTATATAAGAGAAGCGTCACAAACGTATTGCAGAAGTGCGTGAGTTCCACAGAAGGTCAGGAAATCCTTCTAGACATACACCAAGGAGAATGTGGGCACCATGCCTCATCTCGCTTTAGTAGCCAAGGCATTTAGGCATGGATTTTCTTGGCCAACGCATTAAAAGAAGCAAAAGAATTAGTTAAGAAATGCAATGGGTGTCGAGATACGCAGGAATACATATGCCATCGGCGAGTTAAAAACAATACCCATCACTTGGCCATTTTCTGATGGGGTTTAGATATGGTGGGACCATTCAAGCCGTAGCGAGGAGGAATGACCCACATATTGGTTATGGTAGACAAGTTCACAAAATAGATTGAAGTAAAACCAATTAAAAAGTGTGATGGGCACACGCGGTGAAATTTCTCAAGGATATCATCTTGAGATACGGTACCATGACATTATTACGGATAATGGCACAAACTTTGCGAAGGAGCTTTGCTAGATTTTTGCGAAGAAGCACATAAGACTAGATATTGCCTCTGTGGCTCACCCAAAGATCCAATGGACAAGTGGAAAGGTCTAATGGACTTTGTCAGAATAAAACCGTGACTTGTTGAACCTTTGCAAAGGTCGGCAGGATGTTGGATCGAAGAAATCCCAGTACTATGGAGCCTCGGACTACTCGAATAGATCAACAGGCTACACTCCATTCTTTACGGTGTCGGGCGAGGCCGTACTTCCAAATGACATAATATATGACTCGCCAAGAGTTGCTCAGTACACAACCTCAGAGACAAATGAGATAGCTCGGCAAGATGTCGTAGACCTTTGGAAGAAGCCAGAGAGTTGACATTATCACGATCGGCTATTTATCAACAGAACTTGCGGCGGTATCACAGCAAGAAAGTGAATCCAAGAGTATTCAAAGAAGGAGATTTGGTCCTCACTGGCAACGCACGGCCGGCATGCACAAGTTGTCACCCCCATGGGAAGGACCGTTTATTGTGAGCAAAGCATTGCACAACGATGCATATTATCTAATCGACGCCTGTCCCCGAGGAACAAGGCGAAAAACTAGCGAAAAGCAAGCGTCCACGGAATGTGGCTTTACTTGCCATTCTACTCGTAGCATTATATCTCAAAGTCAAAATCCAACGATGTATTTGAACCTCGGCACCCGAGCGTTGACTGGGACTGCCATAGGTTATATTTTCGTGTTATGTATTTGAACCTCGGCACCAGGCGATTACTCGGGGACTGCCATATGTTATACTTATTTCGTGTTATGTGTTTGAACCTCGGCACCCAGAGCAATGACTCGGGGACTGCCATATGTTATATTTATTTCGCGTGATGTGCTTGAACCTCGGCACCCAGAGCAGTTACTCGGGGACTGCCATATGTTATATTTATTTCGCGTGATGTGCTTGAACCTTGGCGCCCAGAGCAGTGACTCGGGGACTGCCATATGTTATATCTATTTCGCGTTGTGTACTTGAACCTTGGCGCTCGGAGGAGTAACTCGGAGACTGCCATATGTTATATTTATTTCATGTTCTTAATATGAACCTCGGTGCGGAGCGGTGACTCGGATGCCATATGATATATCAATTTCATATTAATATCTAAATCTCGGCATCTAAAGCAATGACTCGGAAATACCGTATGCTACCTCAAACTTATGTTGAACGCACTCATATTAGTCTTATACTACCTCTGAAATTTGATTTACATATTGAAGTTTCGTACAATAAACAATGATCCAGCGATTGCTATATACTTTCACAATGAAGTAGTTAATCTATGTTCAGAACAGATCAATATCATATGATGTTCAAAGCTCACGCATGGATAAAACCATAAAAAATAAAGGCAAAGATAAGCCCTAAAAGGTCAGGAAATTGAGGGCCAGCAAAGCAAGAATTGACGAACACCCACTTAACCAAATGTCACAACAGACATGGCAAAAGAAATTCAAATCATACGAGAGTTGACAAATATTTGCTTACATCATACGCTGCATGCGTGGATCGGAAATAACTTAGGCGTTGTTCGTTGGGGAGGCAGCTACTTGCTCGGTCGGGGCACTCAGGGTAGGAACTTCGACCGAGGTTGCCTCGCCCTCCGACCAGTGCAACTTCGGGAAGTACGAGGTTGCTCAGAGCATCGATCCATGTAGAATGTCCGGTACCTTTGGAAGAGGATCGCGCGCCCGTTCTTGTCGAGCTTGAGCTGGAGCTATCGGATGCGCGAATCATTTTCACCTTCCCCACCGGTGAATTATCATCCGGCACCCTCACCACGACCTCGATCCGGTGCAGGAGAAAACTCGGCCCTTCATTCCAAGTGTGCACGTCGCGTACTCGACAAGTTGGAGCAGGAGCTTGCCAAGAGCAACAAAAGTGGGATCCTCAACCCAGGGAGCCGTCGCAAATTTCTCGGGATGTCAAGAGAGATGTCTTCATACCATGACATGATAACAAAGGGCCATGTCGGCACCAAAGACGCCAATGATTCCTCCAAAGACTCAACTGCCTCTCAGATGCCATTAGCCTTTTCACCAATAACTTGACTTCGTTGATATCAGGAGTCCCCGAGGTATTCGTCCAGAGTACATGGTAAGATCGGATAGCGGCCTGCACCAAGTCCCGACCCATAATTTTCATCGGACCAACTGCGGCACCAACGGCAACCAAGTAATCCTCCATTGAATATTCTGAATCAACAGTAACAGGTTCACCTCGGCGCGCGCGAGCTGCAAGAACCGCTTTAGAACTCACGGCCTTGGCCTCGGGGAAATGATCTGCGCAAAGCATGAACGTGTCAAATGGTAGCAGGGACAAAAAAGAAAAATATAATTCGGCCATGCCAAGTAGCTTACGATGAATGTAGCTCATCATTATCTGAAGGTCTTTGGCCCAATCAACCTTACTCTTCTCAAAATGAGCAATTTCCTCGCTCAAACCCTGGGTTTTAAGTTCGGCAGCCTCGAGGAGTTCTTTGTTCTTCTGCAGATCCAAAGTCAGTCGATTCTTTTCCTCGGAAAATTCTTGGTCGACCTTTTCTAGTTCAGATTTCTGAGCGAGCTTGAGGGTATCCACCTCGGATCGCAGGCGAGCTATCTCATCATCTTTTTCTTGTAGTTGCGCCGAATGAAATGCGTTTTGTTCTAAAAAATGCAGCATCACGTCAGGCATGGGCATGCAATCTTGATGTGACACTGAAAAGTCTTGCAACTCGGCTTTACCACAGCCAAACGCAATAAGGAAACTTAGCATATATATTAAAAGGGAGAAGGAGTAAAATAGAAAGGAAACTAACCTTCCAGGTTCTTGATCTTCTTTTCAAGGCGAATATTGATGTTATTAATGTTACCTATTCAACAAGAAGTAAGCCGGCATTTCGTGGACAAATACATGAGAACGTTGGGAATAAGGAAAAGGAACTATCGACATACCAGGCTTCTTCGCCACGGGAAGAACTTTCTCGTACTTCTCTTCCAGCTTGCGGTGCGAAAAAAGCAACCTCTGGAACTCGGTGGTCCGCCGGTCATGTGCAACCTGAGCAATGAGGCAAAATGATAAATCGACAGTAAAAGCTAAATTAGATCCGAGTCAAGCAGAACTTAACTCAGATCCAGGTGGCTGGATATTCAAAACTAAATTAGATCCGAATCAAGCAGAGCTTAACTCGGCTCTAGGTGGTGGATATTCAAAGCTAAACCAGATCCGAATCAAGCGAGCTTGATTCGGCTCTAGGAGGTGGATGTTCAAAGCTAAACCGATCCGAGTCAAACAGACTTAACTCGGATCTAGGTGGTGGATATTCAAAACTAAATTAGATCCGAGTCAAGCGAACTTAACTCGGATCCGGGTGGTGGATATTCAAAGCTAAACCAGATCCGAATCAAGCGAGCTTGATTCGGCTCTAAGGAGGCTGGATGTTCAAAGCTAAATCACATCCAGTCAAGCGGACTTAACTCGGATCTAGGTGGTGGATATTCAAAGCTAAACCGATCCGAATCAAGCGAACTTGATTTGGCTCTAGGAGGGCTGGATGTTCAAAGCTAAACCGGATCAGTCAAGCGGGACTTAACTCGGATCTAGGTGGGTGGATGATCAGCTAAAGCACGTCCGAATCACGCAGAACTAAACTCGGATCTAGATGGCGGATTAACGAACCTAGAAATAAATTTAAGTCAAACTTCCAAGTATATAACAAGTTATTTCCTTGCAAGTTTCGGGACTAGAGCATATAGTAACATCGAGGAATAATTTAAAACTCGGAGAAGCAATAATTACCTCATGCATCTGTTGGTATCAACGATGAACTTGGCATGGTCAAAACAGCAATGATGTCGAGAAAGTGAAAGGGCTGGTTCAGAGGATTACCCTCAAACCGATCGGCCGTTCCAATTATTGGCGTACTCAACCCGGCGCTCAAGGCTGTTCCCATGGTGTCGAGTTAAAACTTTACCCCAGGCTGTTCGACCAGCGGTCAGCAGGCTCTTATGAAGAGCAAGCTGGGTGCCGTGACAAATAACGGGACTTTAGTAGCGCGCTCCCTTCTGTGACGCGTCGGCAATACTCGGTTGAGAAGAGCCGGCAAGACCTTTCGAGAAGAAGAAGTCTTGACGGCAAGCACTTTTCGCCTTAGAGGAGGCATCGGCGAGAAGTGACGCCTCGGAAGTGGGGGACGGCGTCCTTAGAAGCGGGGTTATGGTCACAGAGCGCCGTGATAACGACCTTTTCAGGTAGGGTGAATGGCCGTAGAAACCGCGGAGTAGATAGAGGCTCGATGGCATTGGGGCCCATAGAAGGCGGCGGGTTCGACGAAAACTTCGGAGGGCGGTTGAATCAGGTGGAAGGGCTCTCGGGGACATCGCGAGCAAAGCGGCGTATTCGAGTGGAGGAGAAGCAGACGAATAGGACTAGGAATCTGGTATCATCGGCGGGAGGAGGAGATGGCGGCGAATCGGGCTAGTCATACTAGGACCGCCGGGTTTAACGAAGAGGAGCTTTGCAAAATAAGAAAGAAGAATCGTCGATTATGAAAGCGAAGAGAGAAACAAGAAATATAAGCAAAGGAACTTACCCCGTGACCCAGGCATAGTCTTGCGCCTAGGAGGGTTCGAGCGGATTTCTTCATTCGTTTCTTAGGAACCGCCTCAGGCACTAGCAGAGCCCAGCGTTTCCCGAGGTAACGGGAGGTCGGGAAGCAATAGGCTCGGCGTCGTGAACTGACCGGCCGGATTAGCTGGGAAAGTAGAAGCCGAAATGCATAAGAAATAGGCATGGCGGCAACTACCTCAAGAATTTGGACCTCGTCAGATCACCTTCCTCCTCGTCTGTTGAAGTCTTGCCGCGAGCTCGAGCCGGGGATCCGACTTAGGGACGAACTCCTCAGTCGCTCACCGAGATCAGGTACTCATCCATGGGCCAAGGGAGCAGAACTTGGCATCCTCGTTTTTACGCTCTGCGAACCTCTGCAAGACGAGGAGAAAGAGAATTAGATAAACCAGTTTCAAAAACAGTGGAATAGCGAGCGATGTTGATTAAGCTCACCTCGGGAGGCGGATGATCGCGGGTGAATGGTTTTAATCCCAAGCCCAATCCTCGTGCATCTCGGTCTTAAAGATAGCTCGGACGCTTATAAATAAGGTAGTTATCCAGCTCCACGGTGAGACTCGATTAGGGTCAAGGGACCACTCATGTAGCACAGCTTGTGGGTCCGCTCGGAAGGCAGATCCGCCTACTAATGAAAGTTGCCATCGGTCTTCGCCGCATAACCGGCGGATCAACTCTTTAAGCCGAATCTCGAAGGCCTCGGCCAAGGCATGAGTTTTCCTCGGATTGTAGAGCCATTCACTTTAGAAGGTGGGCCAATTGAGAATGGAGGGAGCGAATCTTGTCCTCGCCCTCTGTTCTTGACATAGAAGAATGATTTGTGCCACTTCTTGCGACTCAATCCCGGTGACACGAGGAAACACGGATTTCCTCAGGGTGTGATAGAGACGCTGCCCACATTGGGTGAGCAACTTCTCGGAAGGGTGCGAGATTTGTCGGGGACAACGTTGGAGCGGATGGAAGAACTTCGACCGGACATGCCAGCGGCCACAGTCAAGTATCCCTCGGCGGAGATGAAAGCGAAGAGAAGCTATGGCGTTCGCAGGAAGATGATGCGGCTGAAGGCCGAAGTAGTCGAGGAATTCTCTAGCGAAATCACTAAGAGGGAGACCGAAGCCACGGGCGAAGTGCAACATGAAAACCACATACTCGCCCTCTCTAATATCCGGAGAGGAGGATTTGCCGGTAAACGGCAAGAAACCTCGGGAATTCTTCGAGTCCGGATGAGCCATTCAATCTCACGGTGTGTGAAGAACCCTGCCACGAGCCTCGCTGGGCAGGCAGCGTCGTGTCCTCAACCGAGGCCGCTAAACGAACTAGACATATGTGCGCGGAAAGATCGCGGAGGAAAGGCGGTGGCGGAGGGTTTAGCTGCAAGGCCCGTCGGGACTTTGCACGAGAACAATGGCGAAGAAAAGCAGAGGAACCGTCGCCTGAGCACGGAATCGGGCAGATGAATCTAGGGAAAGATCAGGCAAGGCTAGAGAGGACTCACCGACGACGGAGCCAAAGCCGCGGGCCTTGAGCAAGGCAGCAAGCGGCGGTGGAATCTTCACCGGCGGAGGCTCGGCAAGCGAGCAAGGCGGAGGCTGCAAGAGGACGCTAAAGGAAGGAGGAGGAGGCGGCGATAAGGGAAAAGTGAATCCCAACGCAGTCCCTCTCTTTATAATCGAGCCATGAGCAGGGAAGTGGGATCGTGGGTGTGGCGGTTGTCCGTGTAGATCGTGGGTGCGGCCGACGCATGCGGCGGTGGAGCCACCTGACGAGCCACACACGAAGAAAGAGCGTTCTGATCCCCAAGGGAGCGGCACCGGCGTCGCGGCCAGTACAAAGTTAACTGTAGCTTGTCAGTAATTACTATAGAGGGACCTAAAAACTAGAAGAACAATGATGGGGATGACACATGGGACATGGCGTACGAGGGAAGGAACGAGGAAACCTCGGATGAAGATATAACTCGGAAACAAAATCAAGAATATAATGAAGCGATATGACCGGCCAAAGCTATCGGCGTGGCCACACCAGCTTCGGGACTAATGTCGGGGTTGACCTCGGGTAGGTCGAGACGGGAAGACAGAGGTGCAATCCCGTCTAGTTTCCGAAGATACAGATGTCGGTGAATCATGAATATGTCGCCGATGTCTGAGGCAAGAAGCCGTGTATATGTATCAGCCAGTTACGGTCGAATTACTAAGTGGGTCGGCGGGTTAGCCCAAGTGATCTTGATGCGTGAAGAACGAGCCGAGTTACACAAGGTAAGGTAGCCGAGTGATCTGAAGCTTGCAGGAGAAGGAGAAGCCCAAGGTCAAACTATAGTCAGAGGCTAGAAGGAATCGAGCGAGCCAAGCACAAGAGACAAGGATGCACAACGTCGGAGGCGGAAGGAGGTCACGGAGGTGGCCCGAGCCCGAGGCACGCAGGAGGGGCCACTGGAGCCTTCTTGAGTCGTTAGAAGGCGACAGGGAAAGGAGGCCGAACTACTATTTTGGGACAAGCATATTCCACGAATATGCTTGCCTCGTCAACCCTAAGGGCACCCAAGGCACTCCTTTATAAGGGAGGCTTGGACCACGAGGCATCGACTCTTTAAGCACCGTTAGGCTGGGGAGATTCATCTTGTCCCCCTGTATACAGCTCGAGGAGCGCTTGTAACCCAACAAGAGAGAAATAAAGATCCTAACTTTAACAACTTGAGTGTGGACACGGTTGCATCTTCCCTCCCCAGATCCCACTAGCATCCATTGGCCCCATACTTTAGCCTACCCATGGCATCTGCCGTGCCACCACCACGACATGACATCTAAAGAACACCGTTCCGTAAATATCACATCCCTCAGAGTGGTACAACAGAAACATTGCGGGTCCATATTACAAATGTACACACATTATTATTATTACAATACCGGAAGTTCAAGACTTCCAAAAGATCCAACTTACAAACCAAAATATAAAGTGTTCAGCGGAATTTAAAAGTAGCAACTCCATCTAGGAGTTGATTTCAACAGCTTATTCTATAGAGTTCATGCTGCTCGGCTCCATTGGTTACTATTAACTAGGTTACTTAGTTTGACTCGTTCTCATCGACACCGTAGCGGATCTCGTAATCCACTCCTTCAACTCCTCCGGATAGATCAGGTTCCTCATAGAACACATCTTCTTGGCATTCGGCTCCATACATTGGCACGTCTTCGGGATCCTCAAAGTCTAAGCAAGGGATCAAAGGAAAGAATGAGTAACAGCGTTACCCAACAAGTTCATTATATGCAAGGTGGGAAGTTTGATGCTCTAACTACCACCTCGGATTATAAATCTTTGGCACTATGCATTTTTTTGTAAATCTTTCTTCAAAGATTGATTTTATTCCGAAAAACTATGACAATCAGCCTTCACAGGTTGACCAGAACTTTCATGGAGTTACTTTCCTGCCACTTTCGTAGATCCTTCCCGGAACAGGGAGTAACAAGCTGCAATTCTTACACTCTGCAGAGGTGCGTTACTTTACCCATGAGAGATCAACTCCTTGTTGCACAACCGGGCGTACTTTCCCGTCCACAATTCCATGATGTGGGGCCCAGTAGTTAGTCCAAGCCAATCACTGCCCCTTCAAGATGCCTCCTTGGTGTACACCATGCCCACATAATGAATTACGGCAATGGTTTGTACCAACCGTTAGATGCCAGAACTATCGTGGGACGATGAGGATTCCCACCCATATGTTGCATATCCTCTACAAATTACCAATTAATATGCACGCTACGAGGATAACAGCCATGACCTGCACATCCGGCTTCATGCGAGAGTAAGAAGATACAGCTGACTTCTCTGTCCCATTCCAAATCTCATGGCTAACGCGTAATATACGGTGCTAGAATCACTGATGTCAGGGGTTATTAAGTCCCTACTAGAACATAATTTTTTGCAACCAGAACCCTAAGTTCTATTGCTCCATTATATCATCACTTAGGATGATATCTATGATTTCTTTATTTGTGAAAATAATATTTTCTTTCTTTTATAGCATATATGATAACCAACAATTTGCAAATACTTTGATAAAGACTCTTCAAAGGAAATGAGCAAGTGATGAACTTGCCTTGTGATGACAAGGTAGTGAAGTCTGATGCTTTCACTGGAGCTTGAGCTTCTAGTTCTAAAAAAACATCATTATTGCCCGGTGAGAACAATATTTAAAGAAGCAAATATGATTATGCAAGTAATGTAATGTATTATTTAATTCTATATGCATTTCCCTATATAAGGTGCCTTTTAATAAAGCATTTATAAATATTTCTTTTTATATTTATTGCATATATTTAATTATTTTATTTTATTTCCCTTCTTATTTGACTTTTATTGATTTAATAATTCTTTTAGGAATTATTAATTATACATTAAAATTTATTATTAAATATTTATTTAGTATTTTTCAAAAATACTATAATAGTAATATATAATGAAAGTGATTTTTATTTATTTTTATCATCTTTCAATAATTTTGTAAAATTCCATAAGGAATATATAAATTACAAAATTCTTATAAAAATTTAAATGTCCAAAATTTTATATCTTATTTTATTTGGATAGAGTGGATTATTGTGAATCCAAAAATATTTTATTTATAATTTTTGGACTTTTATTTTATTTGCTAGAATTTTATTGAGTTCAGGGGCATTTTGGTCTTTTCCAATTGATTAAAACATATTTTTAAACGACTTGGGCTGGCCACCTGGGCTTATTGGGCCAGTGTGGCCCAATAAGGCAGGGTCAAAATCATCACCCGAATGGTTTTGGCCCACCCATCCCACACACTCTGCCTCCTTCTCCTTCTCACCTTTCCTCCTCGACCCTGCGGGCTCTGGCGCCGCCGCTGGCGATGGCCGCCGTTGAGGCTTCCCCTGGCCGCTGCCGTGGTGCAGGGCGAGGTTTGCGACTACGCTTGTTCATCTAGTCCAACTCGATTTTACTCCGGGGCTTCCCCGTGGCCAGGTTCACCCCGTTCCCGAACCCTAGGGTTAGGGAAAGTGATGTCGCCACTGCCGCGGTCCCTTTCTTGTGATGTCTTTGGGCTCGTGTGTCGTGGCCACCGTGGCTGGTGTGGTTGCACCCCCAGGTGCTCCCTATGCCGTGAGTTTCGCCAATCTTCTTCCTCTTCAATTCGTCAGCGAGGACCCCGGGTAAGTTGCCTCCATGGTCTTGTTCATGCTACTACCATGAATCTCTATGTGTGTATCTAGTGGATTCTCGTGCCTAGTGACTATGTTCCGATTAGGGTTCATCTCCTAATTAGGGTTCTTGTTCTGATTAGGGTTCATAATCCCCCAGTTGATCATATTCATGATGCTTTAGATCTAGTGGTGATTATTCTTGAGCATAAAGAATGATTATTTGAAGTGGATCATGATTTGTAGTGGCTTTGATGATGCTAGTGGCTTGTCAGATTTATTCCAGTGGTAATTCACTATGATCCCATGCTAGTGTTACTATGGAATCCCTGATTGGAAATGTTGTTGATCTGAAAACTTACTCTACTGTCAAAATGCTTATACTGATAGTAGTTCTCTCAGTAGTTGCCTACTGCAATTATAATGGTATGCTTGTATGAGATTATACATACTGAATTTAATCATTACATGTAATGATTTTTACGTGGATGTATAGATGAATTTGATGTTGATTCCTGGCACTTGGCTTCAGGAAGATGATATGTATTGGTTTGTCCCTTTTATCTGTGGAAACTAAGAAAAGATTGGTTTTAGCTCATTTAGAACTTGTCCTTGTGATACTATTATGATCTGGCACACAAGTGATTGAGTTTTATTTCTGGGCTTATCTTTGACAATACTTGTGATTAATCTTGCAAGATAAAATGAAAGTTTTCTTAACTCTCCTGCCTATGATGTTGGTCTGAGGCTCTAGGATTTTAAGTCCTAGTTAGTTGAGCAAATAGTTTGTTTGTAACTTGTAGGATTCGAGGTGCTACTCTCTCTGAGAGATGTGCCCTGATCTGATAAGAACAAATGAAGAATGATTTTAAGTTGCATAAATTAACACTAAACTCTGTGATGCTGGTCTGAGAATTTTAGTGCTTTTGGCTGAGTTTGATTTCTTATCTTTATACTTGAAATCTCTAGGATAGATTCACCTCACTTGGGTGATTATTGAGAGATTATTTCATAAAGCAACACATGCTTTTTTCTAGATACTATGATTGAATCATGTGATGGTTTTATGAAACTCACCATAGATTCTGATGATGGTGTAGTAAGTTGATGATGATGATGATCTTGATCTGGTTTTGCTGGACTCCTGTGTTTTCTCTTGAGCTAGCTTGCTCCCCCTAGCTCCTGGGCTTGATCTTGCTGTCCACCTGATCCATTCCCCTCCTTATGTCACCATCCTGGTGATGTTTGGTTGATCCTTGGTTGGTGAGGTTGCTGGCTGTGGTGCTTGGTTTAGCTGCTTTCTACACTGGTTGTTCTTGTGTGCTGTGCAGTGAGGTGATGCACTAGTGCCCCCCATGGCTGTGCTGTGGAATTTGTGAGATTGGGCTATGCTTGTGAGGTCGACAGCACACCATATGCATGTTGGTGTGTGTCCAGCTTGTGTGTCTGTTATGCACTTGAGGATATGTTCAAAAAATTTAAACTTACTATTACCAGATTACTTTCACCTGGCTGGTGAATTGGTCCCTTTTGGCTGTCATTTGGCTTCTGGCTTTGAATTTATGAAAGATGGAATCTTTCATATTGGTGAAACTTTCCCCTTTTATAACATTTCTCAATGATGAATTTGTCAACTGCATTTCATTGACATATCTGAGAGAAATAATACTAACACTAACCTTCTTTTGTTTTTATTTAGTATTTGTTTTGCAGGTACAAAGATAAAGATGAAGATTTAGTTTAGATTTAGATTTAGGATAGTTAGTAAATATTCCAATGTAATTTTCTTATTCTTTTGTAATTTTCTTTTATTATTATTGTAATCTTTATTTTATTCAATTGTAATAAAGATTATCTTATTCAATTGTTTATGTATTAATAATATGAAATAAGTTTCATTTTCAATATTGTTTTTGGATAAAATTTAAGTTATAATACTTATCTATTAATTAATTTAAGATTCAAAACTTATATCTAAATCTTTATAATTCTAACACTCAAGTCTTATATTTCAATTTCATTTGAAAACACACAGTTCCTTAAGATCATCTCAATGTTTATAACAATCATCCTTTAAGACTAAACCTAATCTCAAGGTATGAAAGAAACATGGATCACTTAGGTTTTTATTTGGCGAAAATTTTACCCACATTTTCACAAATGAATGCATGCAACAATTCATATTCCTAAATCTACCCTTCGTTAGTTCCTAAATGCTGGGATGTTACAGACTTCCCCCCTTAAATTAAACTTCATCCCGAAGTTTGTGGAGATGTACCTGAATAGTTCTAGATAAGATTTTCTTAAATCCTCTTCCTTCTCCCATGTGGCTTCCCTCTCAGGGTGATGTTCCCACTGTACCTTGCAATATTTGTTTGCTCTGTTTCTCAATCTTTTCCAGTTTTCTTCCAGAATCTTACAAGGTTTTTCAATATAAGCCAGGTCTGCTTGTAGTTCTATCTCTTGATGTGTGATTGCATCATCTGGAACTTTCAAACATTTGTGAAGTTGTGACACATGGAAAACATTATGCACTTGATTCAATCTTGATGGTAACTCCAAAGCATAAACTATAGTGCTATTTTGACTCAGTATCTTGAATGGTCCGATATATCTTGGACTCAATTTCCCTTTAACTCGGAATCTTTTTACTCCTTTCATTGGACTTACTTTCAAATAGACCATATCTCCCACTTATCGATGCCATGATCTTCGACTTTGATCCGCATAACTTTTCTGCCTGCTCTGGCTATTTTCAGTCTATCCTTGATCTTATCAATGATTTCTTGTGTCTCCTTGATATAATCTGGTGCAAATTCTTTGCTGCTTCCAGGTTCATACCAACATATTGGTGATCTACACTTCCTTCCATACAGAATCTCATATGGAGCTGCCTTCAGACTACTCTGATAGCTATTATTATAAGAAAATTCTTCCCATGGTAGGTGATCTTCCCATGTTCCTCCAAAATCTAGTGCACAAGCTCTCAACATGTATTCTAGTATTTGATTTGTTCTTTCAGTTTGACCTCCTGTCTCGGGATGATAAGCCTTGCTGAAATCTAACTTTGAACCAAGTGCTTCATGCAATTGCTTCCAAAATGCTGAAGTAAACACTGATCCCCTATCAGTTACGATCTTTTTGGGTACCCCATGCTTACTTACTATCTCTTTGAC
Source organism: Avena longiglumis (assembly GCA_030063025.1). Taxonomy (NCBI): domain Eukaryota; kingdom Viridiplantae; phylum Streptophyta; class Magnoliopsida; order Poales; family Poaceae; genus Avena; species Avena longiglumis. The sequence goes on from CP125976.1 coordinate 79,958,906, forward strand.
ATATACTTCAACTAACTTCTCGGCATTGTCCTTTTGATTCACCGGAATAAAATGTGCACTCTTAGTGAGTCTGTCCACAATTACCCATATTGTATCCTTCCTTTTTGGTGTCATGGGTAATCCTGTAATGAAGTCCATACTTATTTCCTCCCATTTCCATTCAGGAACTTCCAAGGGTTGTAATGGTCCTTCTGGACTTTGGTGTTCAGCCTTCACCCTTTTACAAGTATGGCATTCCGATACATATTTAGCAATATCTCTTTTCATGTTATTCCACCAGAATAGTTCCTTTAAATCCATATACATATTGGTACTCCCTGGATGTATAGAATATGGGGTATTATGTGCTTCTTTGAGTATGACATTTCTGATCCCAGTCACATCTGGAACACATAGACGGTCTTGAAACCATAAATACCCATAATCCCCAAGGCGAAAAACTGATTTTTGCCCTTGAGATATCCTCCAAATTTCCTCAGCAATAAAAGGATCTTCTTCTTGATGTCTAAAAATTTCTTGCTTAAGATCACTGTCCTGCTTTGCAACTACCTACGTAGTAGCTAATCCTCCAAGAACCTTTGTTCTGATGAATTGAACTTCTAATCTTTCCAAGTCCATTTGTAACTCTTTTGGTAGCTCCCTATTGCTGGGTTGAATATCTGCACTCTTTCTGCTTAAAGCATCTACCACAACATTTGCTTTCCATGGGGTGTAATTGATTGTTAAATCATAATCCTTGATTAATTCCAACCAACGCTTCTGTCTCATATTCAATTCCTTTTGAGTGAAGAAATATTTGAGACTTTTATGGTCTGTGTATAACTCACATCTGGCTCCATAAAGAAAATGCCTCCATCCTTTCAGTGCAAAAACTACTACTGCTAACTCTAAATCATGAGTTGGATAGTTGACTTCATGTGGTTTCAATTGTCTTGAACCATAAACTATCACTTTTTGATCTTGCATTAACACACAACCTAAACCTTCCTTAGATGCATCACAGTAAACGGTGAAATCCTTCCCTGTTTCACGAACTGCTAAGATTGGAGTTGTGGTTAATCTAGTCTTCAACTCTTGGAAACTTGCTTCACATTTCTCATCCCACTTGAATGGTGTATTCTTCCTTAATAATTTAGTCATTGGTCCGGCTATTTTGGAGAAACCTTTAATGAATCTCCGATAATAACCAGCCATTCCTAAGAAACCTCGAATTTGCTTCACATTGGTCGGTGCAGTCCACTCTAGTACCGACTGAACTTTAGATAGATTCACAGCAATTCCATCCTTACTGATCACATGACCAAGGAATTCTACCTCATCTAGACAGAACTCACACTTACTGAACTTAGCATAAAGCTTATGTTCTCTTAAAGTTTGCAATGCTATTCTCAAATGGTCAGCATGCTCTTCCTTATCCTTGGAATATGTCAGAATATCATCAATAAAGACGATGACAAACTTGTCCAAATATGGCATGAAAATCTTGTTCATCAGATTCATGAATATTGCCGGTGCATTGGTCAAACCAAATGGTACTACTAGATACTCATGGTGTCCATATCTTGAGACAAATGCTGTTTTTGGAACATCTTCCGGCTTGATTTTTATTTGATGGTATCCAAATCTTAAATCGATCTTTGAAAATACTCTAGCTCATTTCACTTGATCAAATAAACCTTGAATTCTTGGTAAAGGATACTTATTCTTGATAGTCATGTTGTTCAGATTTCTATAATCACCACACATTCGTCTTCCACCATCTCTTTTATCCACAAAGATTACCGGTGTTCTCCATGGAGATATACTTTCCTGTATAAATCCTTTTCTCGCTAACGCATCAATTTGCTCTTTGAGTTCTTTCAACTCTTTGGGTCCCATTTTATATGGTGCTTGAGCTATTCGTGATGTACCAGGTATTAAGTCAATGGTGAACTCTATCTCCCGGTCTGGTGGCATTCCCGGTAACTTTGTTGGAAAAACATCTTGGAATTCATTAACTATAGGAATCTCTTCTAATTTAACTTCTTTCATTGAATTCAACTGCAGATCCACCATGATATGACTGTGATTATCTGCTTGGTAAACTATCCTTGATCCACTTGGAGTTTTGATTGAGACAGTTTTCTCCTCACAATTTATCTGAGCTCTGTGTTCCATCATCCAATCCATCCCCAGCACTACTACAATTCCCTTCAAAGGAATCACACAAAGGTCCGCGAAATATGTACAACCATAGATCGAGATAACCTGATCTTATTTTATGTGGCGTACAATCACATTCCCTCCTGCTGTAACTACGGTCATAGGAATTTCTAACGTTGCCCTTCTAATCCCGAACTTATCACAAAATTCTTCAGAAATGAATGAAGTAGTTGCACCAGTATCAAATAGAACTTTGCCGGGATTGGTAAGGATATTGAGCATACCTATCTCTGCATGCTCCGAATTATCCACCTCCTCGAGGGTTGCACAGTTCAGTTTTCCAGTAGGTCGATTTCTCTTGCCATTGTTGTTCTTGCCATTATTTCCTCCTTTATTGGGCTGTCCATTTCCTCCGGCTTGTTCTCCTCCTTGGTAGGTCATCCTCCGGTGGTTTGTTGGACAATCGGCTTGATATGCCCCTTCCGACCACAACGTAATGATCTCTCTGAGCTTTTGCATTCCCTCTGGAAATGCCCTGTAATTCCACAATTGTTACAAATAACATTCCTTCTTGGATTGGATTGATTTCCACCACTGCCCTTGTTATTGTTATTGTTATTGTTATTGTTGTTGTTGCCATAATTCCTATTCCGAGGTTTGAACTCCAGGTTGGATTTAGGTTTACTTGCCTGAATCCTCTTAGTTTCCTTCTTGGCTCTCTTCCTCCGATCCTCTTGGACATTCTTGTAGTCATCTTCAAAAGTAATGGCTGCATCCAACAACTATTGATAAGTTTTCTTATTGGCTAACCTTAGCTGCATCTTCACAAACCAATTTAATCCACGCAAGAAACGCTTCTTCCGCTTCTCTTCAGTATTAACATCCTCCTCAGCATAACGAGACAGTTAGCTAAACTCCCGGATGTACTTCATGACACTAGTATATCCTTGCTGAAGCTCCTCAAATTCTCTCCGCTTCAACTTCAGGACACTTTCCGGAACATTATATTCACGGAATCTCTGCTTGAACTCCTCCCGGGTAAACTCCCTTCCTGGTTGTTGCATGGCTAATTGATTTTCCCACCATGATGCTGCAGGTCCAGTCAGCAGATGAGTTGCATACCTCAATTTTTCCTCATCATTGCAACCCACATTTTCAGCTTCCTTTCTGTATCTTCTAGCCACTCTTCTGCATCCATTGGTTCAGGATCTGATGCAAAAGGTAACGGTCTTGCATTTTGGAAATCAGATAAACTCACTCCTCTACCTTCAGGTGCCCTCTGATTTGCTCGCCCCAGCAGCTCTTCCATGAACTTATTCTAGGTCTCTTGCATCATTTGCATGCATTGCATAAAGTTCTGCTCCATTAACGGCCTCATTGGTGGTGGTGGTAATGCTTCTTAGTTTGCTACATCTGCATCGGCCTTTTCCTTGGCCTCTCGCTCTATCCGCTGCTGCTCAGTTTCCATTTCTACACCCGTATCCATGACCCTCTAGTCCTACAACATAAAGTGAATACTCATAATTACATCATGCACATGTGTTCTGAGCTCGACTTTACGCACAGAACTAGTCACACAATGAAGATCCAAAGAAAATCCAAATATGCATTTCACATATTTTACATAATATCATAATGATACAAAGTCACTACAACATATACCATATAGGTATATTTACAAAACTACCTTATTACTTGGGGTACAATACACGGTACTAGATACTACTAACTTATTGTCTTTTTCTAGTAGTAACTACGCTCATCGTACATGCCTGATGTCCAACCGTGATGACGTGTTGTTCGTTGCACAGTTTGTGGAACATATGGCCTTCCAGATGAAACATACTTTGTATCTGAAGTGTCAGGACTTGAGTCATTACTCAACCTGAGCGCATTGACTCCATCCAGCTCAGCTGAAAAGTCTTCAGAAACATATTCAACATTATCTCCAGCCTGCATCTCCTGAGCTTCATTTCTTGAGTTGTCAACAGGATACGCAGATCCTGCTGCTCCCCAGGTGCTCTCGTGGACAAGATAGTTGAACACTGGATAATGTATATTCCCTGGGTTTGGAGAAGATATTGATGATTCAAACACTCTCTCCTCAGGATCTTCTTCATCCTGGTTATCTATTGACATGGTATTTCTACTACTATTATTAGGGTTCATCCTTGCACCCATCCAACTAGATTGTCCAACATTTACGCCGGAACCATCTGGACATCCGGTGTTCATGAGATCCATTAGATGATCCCATTCTCCAACCATCTGAATTCTCAATAGGAAGTTCGAGTCGTAACCATCCTCTCGAGCCACAATGGTACTGCATACCGCATATCCATAGTAGGATCATGTGTAGGTTCAGGTCTTGGTGAATAAGGATATGGTATAAAATATTTCGGATCTATAGGTATATCCTTAAAGATAGGTGTTGCACTACTACTTGCTTCTTTCTCTAACTGGAATTCTAACTGCTTCCTCCTTTCCGAATCAGTTAGATCCTCTAACATGTCATTTTTGTCTTCAACAATCACTTGATGGGTCTTATAAAAAGACGCAACGAGTGTTCGGTATCTATCCATAAACTTGGAAGCTAACTTAGGATACTTCTTAACCAGAGTAAGATGATCCGGTATAGGCTTCGGGTCTATAGAATCATGAGGTATCACAGAGAATGTGCTACCTTCTAGCTCCTTGGTTTTCTGCTCCCGGATATTAGCTATCGCCTCCACAACAAAGAACATGATAGTCGCTAAATGACTCCTACCTTCTCCTATGGGTAGATCGTGATATAATCCAAGCTTCTCTGGAAGTTGGATACTCACACGATACTTGGATAACATTCGACCATCGAGGTAAGTGATAGTGTTTACTGGAATTCTAGTTGGACAACTAAAGAGCTTTAAAAGTTGACGAAGTTCGTCTGTAAATGATCCTTGAAATCATCAAGATTCTCATCTTTCCTTACCAAAGTCTATTTTGGAAACTTTGGTGCCATATCTCTGTGTATCAGAAAAAAATAATTTTGATTAGTATCAAATGATCTATTGCATCATAACAAAGAATTATCGCACTAAAATATATAACGGAATATTCTCATTTGAATACCCATTATAATACTTTTAGAGAATTCTTTATCGTTGCTAAATTTTTCCTACAGGTAATTCCCTTTACTAGGTTTCCAACCTAAGGTCAAAGCAATTTGCTCTGATACCAACTTCGGTGACCCAGCATACCACTGCATGTGTAGTACACTATATCCGTTGACATGACATCTATAGAACACCGTTCCGTAAATATCACATCCCTCAGAGTGGTACAACAGAAACATTGTGGGTCCATATTACAAATGTACACACATTATTATTACAATACCGGAAGTTCAAGACTTCAAAAATATCCAACTTACAAACCAAAATATAAAGTGCTCAGCGGAATTTAAAAGTATCAACTCCGTCTAGGAGTTGAGCTCAACAGCTTATTCTATAGAGTTCATGCTGCTCGGCTCCATTGGTTACTATTAACTAGGTTACTTAGTTTGACTCGTTCTCATTGACACCGTAGCGTATCTCGTAATCCACTCCTTTAACTCCTCCGGATAGATCAGGTTCCTCATAGAACACATCTTCTTGGCATTCGGCTGCATACATTGGCACGTCTTTGGGATCCTCAGAGTCTAAGCAAGGGATCAAAGGAAAGAATGAGTAACGGCATTACCCAACAAGTTCATTATATGCAAGGTGGTAAGTTTGATGCTCTAACTACCACCTCGTATTATAAATCCTTGGCACTATGCAGTTTTTTGTAAATCTTTCTTCAAAGATTGATTTTATTCCCAAAAACTATGACAATCAGCCTTCACAGGTTGACCAGAACTTTCATGGAGTTCCTTTCCTGCCGCTTTCGTAGCTCCTTCCCGGAACAGGGAGTAACAATTTACAATTCTTACACTCTGCAGAGGTGCGTTACTTTACCCATGAGAGATCAACTCCTTGTTGCACAACCGGGCGTACTTTCCCGTCCACAATTCCATGATGTGGGGCCCAGTAGTTGGTCCAAGCCAACCACTGCCCCCTTCGCAACCTCGCATGCCTCCTTGGTGTACACCATGCCCACATAATGAATTACGACAATGGTTTGTACAAACCGTTAGATGCCAGAACTATCGTGGGACGATGAGGGTTCCCACCCATATGCTGCATATCCTCTACAAATTACCAATTAATATGCACGCTATGAGGATAACAGCCATGACCTGCACATCCGGCTTCATGCGAGAGGAAGAAGATACAGCTGACTTCTCTGTCCCATTCCAAATCTCATGGCTAACGCGTAATATACGGCGCTAGAATTACTGGTGTCAGGGGTTATTAAGTCCCTACTAGATCATAATTGTTTGCAACCAGAACCCTAAGTTCTATTGCTCCATTATATCATCACTTAGGATGATATCTATGATTTCTTTATTTGTGAAAATAATATTTTCTTTCCTTTATAGCATATATGATAACACACAATTTGCAAATACTTTGATAAAGACTCTTCAAAGGACATGAGCAAGTGATGAACTTGCCTTGTGATGACAAGGTAGTGAAGTCTGATGCTTGCACTGGACCTTGAGCTTCTAGTTCTACAAAAACATCATTATTGCCCGGTAAGGACAATATTTAAAGAAGCAAAGATGATTATGCAAGTAATGTAATGCATTATTTAATTCTATATGCATTTTCCCTATATAAGATGCCTTTTAATAAGGCATTTATAAATATATTTTTTTATATTTATTGCATATATTGAATTATTTATTTTATTTCCCTTCTTATTTGACTTTTATTGATTTAATAGTTCATTTAGGAATTATTAATTATACAATAATATTTATTTAGTATTTTTCAAAAATACTATAATAGTAATATATAATGAAGGTAATTTTTATTTATTTTTATCATCTTTCAATAATTTTGTAAAATTCCATAAGGAATATATAAATTACTAAATTCTTATAAAAATTTAAATGTCCAAAATTTTATATCTTATTTTATTTGGATAGAGTGGATTATTGTGAATCCAAAAATATTTAATTTATAATTTTTGGACTTTTATTTTATTTGCTAGAATTTTATTGAGGTGAGGGGCATTTTGGTCTTTTCCAATTGATTAAAACCGTTTTTAAACGACTTGGGCTTATTGGGCCAGTGTGGCCCAATAGGGAAGGGTCAAAATCATCACACAGAGGGTTTTGGCCCACCCAGCCCACACACTCTGCCTCCTTCTCGTTCTCACCTTTCCTCTTCCTCGACCTTGCGGGCTCTGGCGCCGCCGCTGGCGATGGCCGCCGTTGAGGCTTCCCCTGGCCGCTGCCTGGTGCATGGCGAGGTTTGCGACTATGCTTGTTCATCTATTCCAACTCGATTTGACTCCGGGGCTTCCCCGTGGCCAGGTTCACCCCGTTCCCGAACCCTAGGGTTAGGGAAAGTGCTGTCGCCACCGCCGCGGTCCCGCCTGCGGTGATGTGCTGGGCTCGTGTGCTGCCGTGGCCGCCGTCGTGGCTGGTGTAGGTTGCATCGCCCCCCTAGGTGCTCCCTATGCCTCCGCGATTTCGTCGGCCAATCTGCTTCCTCTTTAATTCGTCAGCGAGGACCCCGGGTAAGTTGCCTCCGTGGTCTTGTTCATGCTACTACCATGAATCTCTATGTGTGTATCTAGTGGATTCTCGTGCCTAGTGACTATGTTCCGATTAGGGTTCATCTCCTAATTAGGGTTCTTGTTCTGATTAGGGTTCATAATCCCCCAGTTGATCATATTCATGATGCTTTAGATCTAGTGGTGATTATTCTTGAGCATAAAGAATGATTATTTGAAGTGGATCATGATTTGTAGTGGCTTTGATGATGCTAGTGGCTTGTCAGATTTATTCCAGTGGTAATTCACTATGATCCCATGCTAGTGTTTCTATGGAATCCCTGATTGGAAATGTTGTTGATCTAAAAACTTACTCTACTGTCAGAATGCTTATACTGACAGTAGTTCTCTCAGTAGTTGCTTACTGCAATTATAATGGTATGCTTGTATGAGATTATACATATTGAATTTAATCATTACATGTAATGATTTTCTGTGGATGTATAGATGAATTTGATGTTGATTCCTGGCACTTGGCTTCAGGAAGATGATATGTATTGGTTTGTCCCTTTTATCTGTGGAAAAACTAAGCAAAGATTGGTTTTAGCTCATTTAGAACTTGTCCTTGTGATACTATTATGATCTGGCACACAAGTGATTGAGTTTTATTTCTGGGCTTAGCTTTAACAATACTTGTGATTAATACTGGCAAGATAAAATGAAAGCTTTTCTTAACTCTCCTGCCTATGATGTTGGTCTGAGGCTCTAGGATTTTAAGTCCTAGTTAGTTGAGCAAATAGTTTGTTTGTAACTTGTAGGATTAGAGGTGCTACTCTCTCTGAGTGATGTGCCCTGATCTGATAAGAACAAATGAAGAATGATTTTAAGTTGCATAAATTAACACTAAACTCTGTGATGCTGGTCTGAGAGTTTTAGTGCTTTTGGCTGAGTTTGATTTCTTATCTTTATACTTGAAATCTCTAGGATAGATTCACCTCACTTGGGTGATTATTGGGAGATTATTTCATAAAGCAACACATGCTTTTTTCTAGATACTATGATTGAATCATGTGATGGTTTTATGAAACTCACCATAGATTCTGATGATGGTGTAGTAAGTTGATGATGATGATGATCTTGATCTGGTTTTGCTGGACTCCTGTGTTTGCTCTTGAGCTAGCCTTCTCCTCCTAGCTCCTGGGCTTGATCTTGCTGTCCACCTGATCCATTCTCCTCCTTATGTCACCATCTTGGTGATGTTTGGTTGATCCTTGGTTGGTGAGGTTGCTGGCTGTGGTGCTTGGTTTAGCTGCTTTCTACACTGGTTGTTCTTGTGTGCTGTGCGATGAGGTGATGCACTAGTGCCCCCCACGGCTGTGCTGTGGTTTTGTGAGATTGGGCTATGCTTGTGAGGTCGACAGCACACCATATGCATGCTGGTGTGTGTCCAGCTTGTGTGTCTGTTATGCACTTGTGGATATGTTCAGAAATTTTGAACTTACTATTACCAGATTACTTTCACCTGGCTGGTGAATTGGCCCCTTTTGGCTATCATTTGGCTTCTGGCTTTGAATTTATGAAAGATGGAATCTTTCATATTGGTGAAACTTGCCCCTTTTATAACATTTCTCAATGATGAATTTGTCAAGTGCATTTCACTGACATATCTGAGAGAAATAAAACTAACACTAATCTTCTTTTGTTTTTATTTAGTCTTTGTTTTGCAGGTACAAAGATAAAGATGAAGATTTAGTTTAGATTTAGATTTAAGATAGCTAGTAAATATTCCAATGTAATTTTCTTATTCTTTTGTAATTTTCTTTTATTATTCTTGTAATCCTTATTTTATTCAATTTTATAAAGATTATATTATTATTAATAAAGAATATTCTTATTCTTTATTCTTTTGTAAATTATGAAGTTTGGAAATGGCTTCAATAAGTTACATTCTTTGTAACTTGTTTATGTATTAATAATATGAAATAAGTTTCATATTCATAATTGTTTTTGGATAAAATTTAAGTTATAATACTTATCTATTAATTAATATAAGATTCAAAAATTATATCTAAATCTTTATAATTCTAACACTCAAGTCTTATATTTCAATTTCATTTGAAAACACACAGTTCCTTAAGATCATCTTAATGTTTATAACAATCATCCTTTAAGACTAAACCTAATCTCAAGGTATGAAAGAAACATGGATCACTTAGGTTTTTATTTGGCGAAAATTTTACCCACATTTTCACAAATGAATGCATACAACAATTCATATTCCTAAATCTACCCTTCGTTAGTTCCTAAATGCTGGGATGTTATAATAGGCGATTAAAACTTTTCCTAAAGTGGCTCAACAAAGGCGGAATAAAACTAGTGTTTACTTTGTTAAGCACAACCTAGAACAACTAAGGTTCGCCTATGTGCACCAACAACTTATGCTAAGCAATACAAGAAACAAAGTGATAGCAAGATATATATTACTTCAAGCATGAAGGCTATCACAATGTAAAGTGCATAAGTAAAGAGCTCGGGTATAGAGATAACCGAGGCATGTGGGGACGATGATATTTTACCGAGTTCCTCCCAACATGGAGTACATCTCGTTTGGAGAGGGGGTGGTATCTAACCACCTACCCCACAAAAGGCCTCCCTTATTCTCCGGTGAATCTCACCCCAATGGGATCGATCCACGCTTCCACTATCGGTGCACTTGTCGGTGGCAACCGGAACCTCTCACAAGGTTGGGGCACTTCTCCACAACTTAATTGGAGGCTCCCAACAAACGCCACAAGGTTGGGGCACTTATCCACAACTTAATTGGAGGCTCCCAACAAATTCCACTAAGGCATCAACCTGCAACACCGTCTAGGGTTCCAAGAACCCAAGAGTAAAAAGCTTCTCAACTTTCACTCACCAAATCCTCCGGGGAGAACTCAAACTGATGCACCGAATGCAAATGACAAGAACACCACAAAGGTGCTCGAATCCCTCACTCTCAAGTTCCAACAAATCTACTAAAGCTATTGGGGGAACAAGAGAGGAGGAATCAAAGAGGAACACAAAATCCCCTAAAATCTAGACCCCAAGGATACACACATAAAGAGATGTTTTGGTTTGGTCAAAACATGGATCTAGATCTCCTCTCTCTTCCACTCAAATATGGGCAAGAATCATTGGAGGGATTGAGAGATAGCAGGCTTTGGAAGGTCAATAATGGAGGGGAAAACTTGCAAGAATGGTTGGGGAACCATTGGGGAAGAAGACCCCTTAAATAGGTCCCCCCAAAATCCAACCATTGAAGCCCAAAAACGCGAATCCCGGTACTACCAGACTTTTTCCCGGTACTACCGGACATTCCCTGGGGATCCCAGGTCGCCAAACGCACCTTATTCTGTACCAACCGGTACTAAGGGGCGGTACTACCGGACCTCCGGTACTACCGGACCCTGGTCCGGTACTACCGGTCATCCCTGAACGAAAACGGCCATAACTTTTGCATCCGGACTCCGATTTTGATGATCTTGGGCTCGTTTCGAAGAGGACAACAAGCTATAAAAGATTATGCAAAGAAACATTATAGTGCAGCAAGGGAGGATAGATTAAAATGACTAAAGGTTTAACCTCTCTCAAAAAGACAAACCGATAAAACCTCCAACATCAAAAACGTAATAGAAAATGCATATGAAATCCGTTTTCGATGAACTAGAGCTTGTAATGGAGATTAACACAAGCTATAAATCCTCACATGAGTAAGAACTAAATAATGGAAGGTTTTACCTATCTCTAAAATACAAACCGATAAAACCTCCAAGATCAAAACGCAATAAGATATAAAAGGGAAATCCGTTTTTGATGAACTAGAGCTTGTTATGGATATTACCACAATCTCTATATCCTCACATGGATAAGACCAAATAACAACCAAATATGATGATGCAAGTATGCAAAGGTTTGAGCTCTCTCTGAACGATGTGACCGAGTTACTCATTCGAGAGCCCCTCTTGATAGTACGGTTATCTATCCTAAACCCGGTCTCCCAACAAACATGAGACCTAAAAAAGGTAAAACCTATGAAGATTATACTTTTGCCTTGAGCATTCCACTTGAGATCAATGTAGACGATCTTGCCCTTCTCAAGATGGAACGCCTTTCTTAATTGCTCATCATCGATCCATGATCTCCGAGGATGGCAAGCATCAAACATGAGATCTTCTGTAGATGGTGCATATTGAGCTTGCACACCATATCTTCTTCGCATTTCATCGACCTTGAAGCCAACACATGCTCCAAGCGATGCCAATGGACAATTCCTACGAGTACAACTTAATACACACATTAGTCCATAAAGATGCTCCAAGCGATGCCAATGGACAATTCTTACGAGTACAACTTAATACACACATTAGTCCATAAAGATTGTCATTAATTACCAAAACCACACATGGGCGCCCACATGTTCTTTCAGTGTGTGCACGAATATCCCCGAATTATTGAGAGTTGTCGAGTTTTGGCGTGTCTATCCCGGCGTGAGGTTCGTCGTTCATCGTCGAGTTGCTCGCAGGATTGGCATTCCCCAATCTCCGGGTTACGTGTTCCGCTTATGTGATTGGGAGATCTATCAGATCCATTGGATCAGGAGGTGCATCGTGAAAGATCGGGCCAACAATCTGTATCATCTGATATCAGAGCGCCAGGTTGATCATGGTGCAAGTTGTGTCGTCGGAGGCATTCCTTCTGTTGTTGCTGGATCTTTGATATGTAAAGGCGGTGGGAGTATCTGGCGGCGTGTCGATTTGGAGGAAGACCGTACTGCATATCCGCGAGTACGCTGGTGTCGATCAAAAAGTTTCTGCTATAGCGTGTTGGTGGAGATAGATTTCCGTCGAGATCAATTTTAAGGAGCATAGATCGTATACGTCTAGAAAATTCAGCGTGGGCCAGATTCGTTCGGTTTTCATCAGGTTATTTTTTCCGTGTGGAGTATGAGCCACCAGAGGAAAGGGAGCGTGGAAACCAGGAAAAAGAAATTCGCTGCCGCTTACAACGCTTTGATCGGGACGGAATCGATCGATATCCCGGAATCGTTTCCATGGTGGAGCAAGAAAAGTGCATGTCAGATTTGATGTTGTTTGCGTACATAAGAAAAGGAAAGTATCAATTATTTTTCTCCGATCTTGTTCTATTATGCGGCAAAGGGAAGGAGCAAGGCACGTACTAGCAAGAAAAGATAAAAAAAAAGGAGATTGATTCGGATCAGCATAAAGCAAATGAAAGTGCAGATTTACTACGTATTTGATTGGAGTCTGTTTCAGCAATAAAAAATGGTCAGATTTGCTAAGTGTGTTTTAAGGCAGGAGTCGTACCATTTTTTCTGCCAGTTCGTTAAAATGTCTACGAATATCGTCAAACAGTTTTCAGACACTTGTTTCAGTTGAGTGCATACTCAGTTGTATTTAGCTTATTTGGATCTATGGTGTACAGAAATTTGTTACGTGTGTTGTGGATGATATGCATGGTATACCGTCAGTTGCAATTGGAGGATTCTTGTGTCTCGGTCAGGTTGATGGTGTCAAAGACCAAAGAGCGACAAGAGAAGTATCAAGTCAATCAAGCCGAGTGGGAGGATGAGGCATGAAAGGCAAGCAAGACTTGACGATGGCTAGTCAAGAGGGAGGATGAGGTGTGGAAGACTGGCGAAGCTTGAAGACTGAGAGTGACGATGTTGTTGATCTGACGCCATGTTCTGGAGACTACCCTCTAGCATTGAGAACAACACCTTTTTAAGAAGGGGAGGATGATGAGGGACCAAGCCCGGAGAATTCGGGTGATTCACCCCGGAATATCCGGCTTACCCGGATAGTCCGTCCTATGTCGACCGGAGTGTTAGGCCGTGTTCGGACCAGTCCGAACCAGATGTATCATGTTTAGAGTCCAGTTAGTTTAGATGTCGTTTTGGGCCTATCCAACCGACTAGGTCGAGTCTGTCCGCCCCAACCCTCATATAAGGAGCTGGCCGGTCTAGGTTTAGGCTTAGCTTTGAGTTTATTCAGAATAATGTAGAACTTAAATTTCATATTATCACCGTCCCTCTAGGATCGGCGTGTGTGATGGCATCTCGAACGTTCGTCTTGTTATCCATGAATAAAGACACGAGAGTTCTTGAATTGTCAAGAGAAATCGTGTGTGCGCTAAGGTCCTCGAATTATTGAGGGTTGTCGAGCTTTGGCGTGTCTATCCCGGCATGAGGTTCATCGTTCATCGTCGAGTTGCTCATGGATTGGCGCCCCAATCTACGTGTTCTGCTCACGTGATTGGGAGATCTATCAGATCATGATTGGGAGATCTATCAGATCCATTGGATCAGGAGTTGCGTCATGAAAGATCGGGCCAACAATCTGTATCAGGTGGCGCCAATGGTAGTAGTTGTGGGTGCCGAGATCTAACGAGATCAGGATGATGGGGGAGATGTCGGAAATTGTGTCGTCTAGGGAGATCATTGGGATTTGGGGAGGGGTTGTTTGGGTAGTTGTAGAGAAAGAAGAAGAAGAAGGAAAAGCACCGGTGGAGCAGAACTCGGCCAGGGAGAAGAGAGGCCGAGTCGGCGGGGGTGGCGGCGCTGGCGGTGGTGCCATGCCAGGTGCGAAAAACTTAGGTGTCTGATACCATGATATTTTGGGATATTGAGAGAATAACAATTGTATTGATTGAGGCCTCTTAGTTCTGTTTATATAGATTATAAGACTTGTTCTCCAAGGAATAATAGAGATATATTATAATTCAAAGAGAAAGGGATGCCGAACCGGCCAGGCCTAACCCTAACCGATCTATACTCTAATGCTTCCTCTACAGACATCCTCTTTCCTTCCATGCTTTTCTTATTTCTTTGAAGCCACCAGCACCACATCATGCACAGAATTAGTAGCTTCTTCTCATCCTTGAGCGCTAATATCTCATGTAAGACCGCTGGTACAGCATGCGATGACACGTCTCCTCTAGGCCAATGCTTTTCCAAAGCAGTTTCATCTCCTTGTATTTTAGAAAAAAGATGAGCCACATCCTCATTCAGTTTGTTGCAGCACACACACCTAGAATCACACTTCATGTCATGCCTCTATATATTTGTCATGAGTGGCAAACTGTTATGTGCTAAGCGACAGATAAATTGCTTGAGTCTTGGTACGCACGGCAGATTCCAGATATTTTTTCATTGTGCTTTCTCCTCCTTAATTACTCTTTGATGATGAATCAACCTCCACATCTCTCAATTGCATATACATCTTGTATGCCGATTTGATAGTGAACATCCTTTTTTTATCATGATGCTAAGCCGAAAAATCTTCATAATCATCTCGGATCGGTGTTGACAATATAATTGTTGCATCCATATCCCAAAAGATGGCACGCAGTTAGCACATCGTCCCATTGTCTAGTGTATGGATCTATAAGCTCACTGAATTTTGTTAGAATATTGTGACCACAGGGTATGACAGGTAGCCGAGTACCGTCTCTAGGGGAGCTCTAGTCGGGGTAGACGATCTCTCATGCGAGGAAGAAGATGAGCTGGTAGCTGGCCACGGCCCATGACTAGAGCGTGTGCTCGGTGCGGCGCGCCGTGGACGGCCTAATAGCACCTCCCCGTATGGACCGTATGTTCCCCGGGAGGACCCGGCCAGCTGGGCTGCATTGAGCAGAAAATTAAGGCCCATACGGACAGAGCCGAGAGCAAGCGGCTGCCGCAGCCCATGACAGCCTCCGCCCCGTCAGCCCGGTTTACCCCACTGCTGACAACCGCAGTGCTTACTCGAACCTCCCGGACACGACGAAACGCGGTGAGCTGGTGCAGGGCGGCCAGCGACACGTTACGGCCGAGCTACATGCACGCGCACACGTCGCGCCGACGTGCCCTCCGCCGCCGCCACGTCCCCACGGATCCTCGCCGCTTTATATATGGCTGCACGGCCTCGGCACTACTCGATGTACACTGGAACTTCGTGAAAGCAGCACTCCACACCCTAGGTGTTAGCAGCAAAGATTCCGTTGTAGCAGCAAAGATGGCCACCAAGGTGAGCAACGACGTCCGAGGCACGGCTAGGACGGAGGGGAAGGGCGACCCCGGCCGCGGCGTCGACGTCCGTGGCGCGACTGCCAGGAGGACGGAGGGGAACGGCGGCGTCGGCGGCGGTGGCGTGGACGTCCGTGGCGCCAACAGGACGGAGGGGAAGGGCGACGTCGCGGTCAGCAAGGACTCCCTGACGATCGTGGCGCTGCAGGCGCCGGTCACCATTGAGCGCCCCGTCCGCGGCGACCTCGAGGAGCACGTCCCCAAGCCATGTGAGCCAACCATATGCTACATGATGAACTGGTCACAGTACTTAATTAATTTCCACGGTTTGCCTGATGATTTGCTAAGACCATCTCAACGATTTGGCCGCTGAGCAGATTTGGCGAGAGCTCTGGCGGCTCCGGACATCTACCACCCGGAGGGGACGACGGACGACCACCACCACCACCACATGAGCGTGCTGCTGCAGCACGTCGCCTTCTTCGACCGCGACGACAACGGCATCATCTACCCCTGGGAAACTTACAGCGGTAATTTTCACACGCGCTCTTTCCTCTGGGTCTGCGATATCCAGCTTCGCCCACGCAAATTCACACTTGATAAAAATGTGAACTTAACCCTCGTCTTCCATGAATTCAGGATGCCGCGCGGTTGGGTTCAACGTGCTCATGTCTGCCTTCATCGGGCTGCTCGTGAACCTGGTCATGAGCTACCCCACCCTGCCTGTGAGTGAACCACCACATATTTTTTTTACTTCAGAAACGGCGTGTTGTATGTCCTGTACTGTACTGACTGCAATTAAACTAATTTGTGATTTCAGGGTTGGCTGCCGTCCCCGCTGCTGCCAATCTACGTGCATAACATCCACAAGAGCAAGCACGGGAGTGACTCCGGGACCTATGACAAAGAGGGCAGGTGATTGATGATCTACACTTGGACTAATCTCACCCTTTTTCCTCTTACAAATAGTTCCTGATATGTGTTAGAGGATCTTCAGACAGTCAGTAATGTACTGACAGAGAATGTGAATAGAGGATGTTCAGACATACAGTTATGCAGTGACTGACAGAGAATGCGAAATCTGTCCTGTGGTTCAGGTTCATGCCGGTGAATTTCGAGAACATCTTCAGCAAGTACGCCCGGACGTACCCCGACAGGCTGAGCTTCAGGGAGATGTGGCGGATGACGGAGGGTGCCGGGAGGTCTTCGATTTCTTCGGCTGGTAAGTTAATCGATGAGCGTGAATTAGCCGCTGCTTGATCAGGCTATGTTATTAAGCTGGATGTGTTGATTTAAATCATCATCAGGGTTGCGGCGAAGCTGGAGTGGTCGATCCTGTACGTGCTGGCGAGGGACGAGGAAGGGTACCTGTCCAGGGAGGCCATCCGGCGCATGTACGACGGGAGCCTCTTCGAGTACATCGAGAGGCAGCGCCGAGCCCAGCACGAGCACGTCAAGATGTCATAGATCCATCACATGGCCCGGCCGGGTAGTACGTAGTGTCAGTGTGTCTTATCGTGTGAGCTCTAGTCAGACCGTGAACAGCAGGATCGGCGCTAGCAGACTTCCCTCTGCATGTTGAACACGGACCCAGATCCGTGTGGAACACAAATAATGTCAAAGTGCCGTTGATTCTACACAGATAAGGCTTTGTACGGTACGATGGCGATCCAAACCAACAAGGCCTATTAGCTCAGCTGGTTAGAGCGTCGTGCTAATAACGCGAAGGTCACAGGTTCGAGACCTGTATGGGCCAATTTTTTATCAATTCCCTGAGAACCGACTATTTTAATCATCACTTAGTCCATCCAGTAAAGGCAATTTAAATAAAAATAACCCAAAAGTCAAACAAATTCAAATAATAAACCTTCTGAAAAACTATTTTACACATACAAAACTTTTTCTGCAATTCCCGGCGCCATGTTGCACGGCGCCACAACCACTGCGGCAACGCCAGCCAGCGTGATGGGTCCCGACATCGCAAATGTGGCGCCATGGTTGACGGTGTCGCACCCTTACCTGCAGCGCCGCGGTGGATAGCGCTGCACGTCGAGCACGAAGTAGGGGGGCGTGACTACATGGCCTCGGCGAAGTAGGATGGCGCCCCGCACTTGGTCGCCGAGCCGGCGGTGGCCGACATGCACGCTGAGCTGCAAGAGCATCGAGTCGGTCCTGTTCGGCTCAATATCATCACAGCTGCTGGCTGCGCAACCGGGCTTGTCCAAGAGATCAAGGACGCGGCGAGGTCTCCTCGACGGGCGCTCCACAGTAGTCGTGGTTGGCGCGACGACACGAGCTTGTCCTCTGCCGGCGAGCCGAGCTCCGGCTGCTCCTCGGCGGTGGTACGGGTACCCCAGCTGCTTCTCGTCGTCCTTGGGGTCCTCGCCGCCGTCGATTCTTGCTCGCTTGTGGCTCTTGGCGGGCAAGGCCAGCGGTGGCCGTTGACTGTCTTCTGCCATTTTCATCGAAAAGAAAATTAAATCGCTTCGTCGGTTGAACAGTTGGGCGCTTCGTCGGTTGAACAGTTGGGCGCAGACTGCTGCACATAAATTCAGATTCATTTCAGCAACAGATGCAATATCTCGATAGACTTTATGATGTCATGGTAGTACATGCATTAACATCAGGGAGAGAAAAAAGGCGAAGGAATTTAATAGTAAAAGAAAGAAAATATTTGCTCTCCTCAAAAAAGAAAAGAGAGTAGTACTTTCTACTAGCTTCACACGAATCATGCATGTCATGTCTGTTTCTCGGCACAAGACAGCCAAGAGTAATGCTGAGTATTGGTCGTTACCGGTAGAAGAACAGCTGGGAAAGATCTCGGAGCCCTTGAGGACGTACTCTACGCCGTCCGAAGGGTAGATCACATCGTTCTCCGATAGGTCGTTCCACACGTAACCGTTCTTGTAGTTCCGTGTAAGTTGAAGCTTTTATCGAAAAAAAGATGCAACACTGCCCCCCAAAAAATACATTGAGGAAGACGCTTGGTGTGAACGGGCAAGCAGAAATCATTACCTCTTGCAAGAACATGAGAAGAGAGCAGGCATGCCTTCCCACCTGAGCACCGTCAGCTTATCCATCACATCTTCGCTCCAAAAAAAAGTATAATCAGTGACTAATCCAGATCGCGTATGCCTGACATAGGTAGAAGTATGCAACGCCGCAAACAAGTACCTTTGAGGCGAAGCGGCTGGTGGGGATGTTGCGCGAGCTCCATGAAGTGCAGCGCTATCACTTCTCTCGACGTGCAGCGCCATCCACCGCGGCGCCGCAGGTAAGGGTGTGACACCGTCTACCATGGCGCCACACTTGCGATGTTGGGACCCACCACGATGGTGTGTGCAAGGGTGCAGCGCCGTTTGAGCTGGCGTTGCCGCAGTGGTTGCGGCGCCGTGCAACATGGCGCCGCAAATGCGCGCCAACAGGGCAATCCCGCCGATCCGGGTCCCGCTGTGCCAGCTAGGCAGTGTGCAAAAGGCGTCGTGGAGTTGCACCCATGTGTGCAGCGCCGTCCGGGCGGAAGTTGCAGAAAAGGGTTAGTCTGTGTGAAATAGTTTTTTAGAAGGTTTATTATTTGAATTTGTTTGACTTTTGGGTTATTTTTATTTAAATTGCCTCCAGTAAAGGGGTGGAAGGAAACTCTAAACTCATCACTTAATCTTTATTGTTCAATCATAAGCCTTTTTTTAGAGGCGACGTCAGATAACGGGCGTCCGCCTCTCCCATCCCAGTCGCGTAACCATGTCCAAAAGGAAAAGCTAGCTGAACCATTTTTCTCTCCAAGCAAAAACATAAATCAGAACAGATTTAGTGCTATTCTTCTCGGGGAAAGCTTGAACCCAAGTCCTACAGTGATAATTTCCTCTTCTTTCCTTGACTTGTTTATCCTCTCTCCCGATTACTCACTTGTCCATGTCATCTTCATCCTCTAGTCAAAAACGTCAGCGTCCTACTCAAAAAAAGGAACACACACGAAAAAACAGCAGGTACTTCTCAAAATCAAATCTTTAATTCACCATGATTTTGATGAAGGGTTTCGTGGCATAGTAAATCAAAATTTTCTACGGATACGAACAGAGGGAAAGCCAAGATCTAATCTAGGAGATGCAAACAACGAGAGAGATTGGATTAGATCTTCATACCCTTGAAGATTCGCAGTGAACGCTCAATTAATGTGGGTGATGTAGTCGTACTCGTTTCTCCTCCTCGTGATCTGATCCGATCTAGCACCACAAGTGGCAGTGCCTCCGTGAGATGCACACGTGCAGCACCTCGACGCCTCCTCCTTCCTTGGACCAGCAAGTACGGTGGAGAGATGGATTGGATCTACAACACGACGGCGTGGTGTATATGGTGGAGAATTTCGCACAGGCTTCCCTACAAGCAAGGAGGGAGAGAGGAAGGCAGGCGGCTAGGGTTGGAGGGAAGGTGTGGGTGGGGTGCCCCAGCCCTCTTTATATATAGGGGGGGTGCAGCCCTAGCCCTCCCCAAGCCCAAACCGGGCCCCAAAGGAGGAGGAGTGGGGCAAGGAACCCCTTCTAGAAGCTCTATCTAGGGTTTAAACCCTCTTTGGCATTTGGGCCCTATGGGGCCTTGTGCCCTGGCCCAATGCGCCAGGGCACTCATAGGCCCATGCCCCTCCCGGAAGGTGGGGCCACGTTGGTACCCTTCCGAAGGTTCTAGAAGCTTCCAGACAATACCGATTAACCCGAACAATTCAACTCCAAAACTGCACCGCTTATATGAATCTTATTCTCCACCACTCCGAACCTCTCGTGATGTCCCGGATCCCATCCGAGACTCGAACAAAAACTCATAAACCAATCATCCAATCTATCCTAGCGCCGAGACACGTTAAGTGTGTGACCGCGGGTTCGAGAATATGCACATGATCTTCTATCAATAATCAACAGGGTCTGAAACCCATATTGACTCCCACAACATTCATCGATGATCATATCGAATGAACCACGATGCCAGGATTCAATCAATCCCATATATATATTCCCTTCGTCTCGCGATATTTTACTTGCCCGAGATTCGATCGTTGCATCGCCATACCTAGTTCAATCTCGCTCACGCAAGTACTTTACTGTTCCGTAATCCGATATCACTTTGTGATTAACTCCTTAACCACATGCTTGCAAGGTGTTGATATCGACACGAGTGGGCCCAAGTATATCTCTCCGACTTGGGAGGGACAATCCCATCTCGATACATACAACCCAATGATACTTTCCGATCACCGAGAGACACCTTTATGATCACCCTCTCATAGGATGACGTTTGATGAACTCAAAGCTTTCTTCCGATACCAGGGAGTTGTATTATCTCATGGTCTAAGGAATACAATATTTGACATAAGAAAAGCTTTGCAAAGACGAACACGATGACACGATCTAATTGCTTCGCTTAGTTTGGGTCTGTCCATCACATCATTCTCCCAATGATATGATCTCATTATTAATCGACAACTCATGTCCATGGTTAGGAAACCTTAACCATCATTAATCAATGAGCTAGTCCATAGAGGCGTACTAGGGACACGGTGTTGTTCACAAACCACACAAGTATTAAAGTTTCCGCTTAATACAATTCTAGCATGGAATATAAACATTATCATGAACAAGAATTATAATAATAACATCTTTATTATTGCCTCTAGGGTATAATTCCAACAGTCTCCCACTTGCACTAGAGTTAATAATCTAGTTTACATTTGGCAACAATCTCACACCCATGGCACTGAGGTTCTGATCATGTTTTACACGTGGAAGAGGTTTAGTCAATGGATCTGCGACATTCAGATCTGTATGTACTTTGCTAATCTTCAGATCTCCATCTGCTATATGATCTCGGATTATATGAAACTTGCGGTTGATATGCTTGGTCTTTGGATGATATCTTGGTTCCTTAGCGAGTGCTATGGCGCCAGTGTTGTCACACAATATCTCCAGTGGGTCCAATGCATTTGGAACCACGCCAAGCTCAGTGATGAAGTTTCTGATCCAAAATCCTTCACTTGTCGCTTCTGCAGCAGCCATGTATTCCGCTTCTACTATAGATCCCGCGATCACGCTTTGCTTGCAGCTTCTCCAGCTCACAGCTCCTCCATTCAAAATATACACGTATCCTGTCTGAGATTTAGAATCATCCTTGTCGGTGTCGAAACTAGCCGACGTAACCTTTACTACGACGTCGCAGTTTCATTACCCCATAGACTAAGAACATTTCTTTAGTCCTATTTAGGTACTTTAGGATGTTCTTCACGGCTGTCCAAATGTTCCACTCGATCACTTTGATACACCGTCGTCAAACTAAGAGCATTGGACACATCCGGTCTAGTACACAGCATGGCATACATGATAGAACCTATGGCCGAGGCATAAGGCACTTTGCTCATAGCTTCCCTATCATTTACCATAGCTGGACACTGAGTCTTGCTCAATATCTTACCCGACAACATAGGCACTGAACCTTTCTTTGCCTTATCCATTCTGAACCTTTTCAGAACTTTGTCTAGGTATGTACTCTCGCTTAAAGCTATCAAGCGTCTCTGTCTATCTCTATAGATTTTGATGCCCAATATATAAGCAGCTTCACCTAGGTCTTTCATTGAAAAACACTTGTTCAAATAACTCTTCACATCGTTAAGAATGTTAATGTCATTTCCAATAATCAATATGTCATCCACATATAGTACCAGAAACGTCACCGAGCTCCCACTCACTTTCTTGTAGATACAAGCTTCGTAGCAATTTGGAACAAATCCAAAGCTCTTGATCACTTGATCAAAACGAAGGTTCCAACTCCGAGATGCTTGCTTCAGTCCATAAATGGAACGCTGAAGTTTGCACACTTTATCAGCATCCTTAGGATCGACAAAACCTTCGGGTTGCATCATATACAACTCTTTATCAATGTTGCCATTGAGGAAACCAGTCTTGACATCCATCTGCCATATTTCATAATCATGAAACGCAGCAATTGCTAATAAAATCCGAATGGACTTAAACATCGCTACGGGAGAGAAAGTCTCATCATAGTCAACTCCTTGAACTTGCCAAAAACCTTTCGCGACAAGCCGTGCTTTATAGACGGTAACATTACCATCCGCGTTCGTTTTCTTCTTGAAAATCCATTTGCACTCAACGGCCTTTCGGTCGCAAGGAGGATCCACCAAAGTCCATACTTGGTTTTCGCTCATGGATCCCAATTCGGATTTCATGGCTTCTAGCCATTTCTCAGAGTCTGGGCTCATCATCGCTTCCTCATAGTTCGTAGGTTCACTGTCTTCTACAAACAAGACACCAAGACAGGTTGCCGTACCACTCGGGAGGGGCACGCGACCTTGTCGACCGCGACGCTCAAGAGTCGCATCGTCCAAGCTTCATGATCCTTGTAATTAACTTCCTCTATCGTTGGTGCAAAGCATCGAACAATTTCAGGTGTTGCGCTACTCTCCAATTCAAGAGAAGGTTCAATAACCTCGTCTAGCTCTACTTTCCTCCCACTCACTTCTTTCGAGAGAAACTCCTTCTCAAGAAAGGAATCGCTCTTTGCACAAACACTTTGCCTTCGGGCATGGATAGAAGGTATACCCAATAGTTTCCTTAGGGTATCCTATGAAGACGCATTTCTCCGCTTTGGGTTCGATCTTGTCCGCATCCATTTCTTGACATAAGCTTCCATCCCCAAACTTTAAGAAACGACAACTTAGGTTTAGCACCAAACCAGTTCATACTGTCGTCTCAACGGATTTAGATGGTGCCCTATTTAAAGTGAATGCAGGTTTCTAATGCATAACCCCAAAATGATAACGCAAATCAAGAAGAGACATCATTGATCGGACCATATCTAATAAGGTTCGATTCAAGGCTCAGACACACCATTGCTGTGGTGTTCCGGTATGGAGTTGCGAAACAATTCCTTGCTTTAAGATGCGTGAGAAAATCATAACTCAAATATTCGCCCCACGATCGGATCGTAGAAACTTAATCTTTCGTACGATGGTTCTCCACTTCACTCAAATTCTTTGAACTTTTCAAACGTTTCAGATTTATGTTTCATTAAATAGATATACCCATATCTACTTAAGTCATCGGTAAAAGTGAGAAAATAGCGATATCCACCGCGTCAAACACTCATCGGTCCGCATACATCGGTATGTATGATTTCCAACTAGTCCGTTGCTCGCTCCATCATACCGAGAACGGGTTTTGATAATCTTGCCCATGAGGCATGGTTCGCATGTGTCAAATGATTCAAAATCAAGAGACTCCAAAAGTCCATCGAATGGAGTTTCTTCATGCGCTTTGCACCAATATGACCTAGACGATTGCCACAAATAAGTAGTATTATCACTATCTACTTTGCATCTCTTAGCCTCAATGTTATGGATGTGTTTCATCCTTTCGAGATTTAGAAGAAATAAACCATTCACAATAGGTTCATGACCATAAAAGATGTTACTCATATAAATAGAACAACCATTATTCTCCGATTTAAATGAATAACCGTCTTGCAATAAACACGATCCGTAAATAATGTTCATGCTCAACGCAGTATAATAACACTTATTAAGGTTTAAAACTAATCCCAAGGTAAAACTAAGGAGAGCGTGCCGACGACCATCACATCAACTCTTGATCCGCTGCCAACGCCAAGATCGTCACCTCATCCTCGCAAGTCACCGCTCATTCCGTAGCTCGCTTCGAGTTACAAATATTATCAACTGAACCGGTATCAAATACCCGTGCACTACAACGAGGGATAGTAAGGAAAACATCAATAACATGTATATCAAATATACCTTTGATGGTGCCACCTTCTTGTCCGCTAAGTACTTTGGACATGATGCCCAAAGGACCTTGTCCTTGCAATAGAAGCACTCAGTGTCCAACTTAGGACCAGACCTGAGCTTCTTCTCAGCAGGGGCAACGCGCTTGCCGCCGCCTTTCTTGAAGGGCTTCTTTGCTCCCTTACCTTTCTTGAAGGTGGGCTTGTTGACCATCAACACATGAGTATCCTTTTTGATGTCCACTTCCGCGGCCTTCAGCTTTGCGAAGAGCTCGGTGATCGTATCAGTGGAACCAATCTGATTATGAGTCACTACAAAACTTTTGTAGCTGGGAGGGAGTGATTGCAGAACCCTGTCAATCTTGAGCTCCTATGGAATCGTGCATTCCAGTTGCTCAAGGCGTTGAGTGTAGCCTGTCATCTTAATGGCGTGCTCACTAACGGAACTCCCTTCCTCCATCTTGCAGTTAAAGAACTTCTCAGAGATCTCATATCTCTCAGAACGGGCCTGAGTCTTAAACATGGTTTTCAGCTCTTCGAGAATCTCAAAGGGCCCGGGATAGTCTTCAAAACAATTTTTAAGTTCTGGTTCCATAGCAAACAACATGGTGCTCTTAATCACACCATAATCATCTTTGCGCGACTGATAGAAAGCTTTCCCATCAGCCGGCGCAGTTGCGGCAGGGGGGTCACCTAACGCTTTCCCAAGGACATAGTCCTTTTGACCGCCAGAGAGAATGATTCTTAGATTGCGGAACCAATTGGTGAAGTTAGACCCATTGTTTCTAAGCTTTTCCTTCTCAGTGAAAACGTTGAAGTTGAAGTTGGACTTAGCCATTTGATCTACAGTATTGCAAGTACAAATTAGACTATGTTCATGATAACTAGTTCAACTTTTAATCAAATTACTAGATGAACTCCCACTAAATTCAACATCCCTCAAGTTGTTTAGTGAACACGATCCAAATTCACCACACCTAATCCGATCTTCACGAGAAGAGATGTGGTTTCAATGGTGGACAACGAAGTGTCGATCATATCATTCATATGACTCATACTTAAACTTTCGGTTCATGTGTTCCGAGGCCATGTCTCAGACATGCTAGGCTCGTCAAGTTAGACCCAAGTATTTCCGCGTGCAAAACCGGCTTGCACCCGTTGTATGTGAGCGAGAGTCTATAGCACCCGATCATCACGTGATGCTTGGACACATTTAACTTTCGCAATGGTGCATACTTGGGGAGAACACAGTTTTATCTTGATCTTTAATTGAGGAATCATCTTATAATGCTACCGTCATCTAAGCATAATAAGATACATAAAATGATAAACATCACATGCATATAACTTTATGTGACATGGTATAGCCAATCTTCAAGAATGATCTCCATCTTGTGCGTGTCGGCATGATCTCCATCACTCCACCATGATTGCCTCCACCGAATAGCAACTACAACTATTGCTAACTACTTAGCGATAAAGTGAAACTATTACATGGCGCATAAGAAGTTGACACACGTGTCATACACAATTATAAAGACAACCATATGGCTCTGCGGTTGTGTACTCATCGACATGCAAGTCGTGAAACATTACAAAACATGATCATCGATACATTATACACATCACATCTTGGGCCATACCATATCACAAAACACTCCTGCAAAAACAAGTTAGACGCCTACTTTGTTGTTGCATGTTTTACGTGGCTTATGGGAGTAGATGCTAAGAACGATTCTTACCTACGGAAAGCCACAACGGTGATATTATGGTTGCCAAACTCCGTGTTAATCCCATGACAACTATAGTGAGAGAACTGGCATCCACCACCGCATGTGTGGAACAAGCCACACGTCAAGTGCGGAGCCGGTCTCGCGAACGACGTCGCGTAAGGTTGGCCTGGACCGCTTCAATCTCACTATCCCGCGTCATAAGAAGAAAACAAACAAGAGGCTTGCAACAGAAAACATCAACGCCCGCAACAACCATGTTGCGTTCTACTCGTGAAACACATCTACGCATAGATCTAGCTCTGATACCATCAAGGGTTTCAAGGCATAGTAAATCAAAATTTTCTACGGATGCAAACAGAGGGAAAGCCAAGATCCAATCTAGGAGATGCAAACAACGAGAGATTGGATTAGATCTTCATAACCTTGAAGATTCGCAATGAAACGCTCGCGTTAAATCCGCGTGGGTGATGTAGTCGTACTCGCCTCCTCCTCACGATCCGATCCGATCTAGCACCACAAGTGGCGGTGCCTCCGTGAGATGCACACGCAGCACCTCGACGCCTCCTCCTTCCTTGGACCAGCAAGTATGGTGGAGAGATGGATTGGATCTACAACACGACGGCAGTGTATACGGTGGAGAATTTCAGCAGGCTTCTCCTACAAGCGATCGGGAGGAGAGAGGAAGGCAGGCTAGGGTTGGAGGAAGGTGTGGGGTGGTGCGCCCCAGCCTCTTTATATAGAGGGTGGGCAGCCCCAGCCCCTCCCCAAACCCAAACCGCGGCCCCAAAGGAGGAGGAGTGGGGGCAAGGAAACCCCTTCTAGAAGCTCTATCTAGGTTTAAACCCTCTTTGGCGGGCTGGGCCCTATGGGCCTTGTGCCCCTGGCCCAATGCGGCCAGGCACTCCCTCATAGGCCCATGCCCCCATCGAAGGTGGGGCCATGTTGGTCCCTTCCGGAAGGTTCTAGAAGCTTAGATAATACCGATTAACCCGAACAATTTGAACTCCAAAAACTGCCTTATATGAATCTTATTCTCCGACCACTCCGGAACCTCTCGTGATGTCCCGATCCCATCCGAGACTCAACAAAACTCATAAACCAATCATCCAATCTATCCTAGCCGAGACACGTTAAGTGTGTGACCGCGGGTTCAAGAATATGCACATGATCATCTATCAATAATCAACAATGGGTCCGGAAACCCATATTGACTCACACATTCATCGATAATCATATCGGATGAACCACGATGCCGGATTGAATCAATCCCATATATATTCCCTTCTCGCGATATTTTACTTGCGAGATTCGATCGTCGGATGTCATACCTAGTTCAATCTCGCTCACAATAAGTACTTTACTCGTTCCGTAATCCGATATCACTTTGTGATTAACTCCTTAACCACATGCTTGCAAGCGGTGTTGATATCGACACGAGTGGGCCGAAGTATATCTATCTGACTTGGGACAAATCCCATCTCGATACATACAACCCAAGATACTTTCTGATCACCTGAGAGACACCTTTATGATCACCCTCTCATAGGATGACGTTTGATGACCTCAAAGCTTTCTTCCGATACCAGGGAGTTGTATTATCTCATGGTCTAAGGAATACAATATTTGACATAAGAAAAGCTTTGCAAAGACGAACACGATGACACGATCTAATTGCTTCGCTTAGTTTGGGTCTGTCCATCACATCATTCTCCCAATGATATGATATCATTATTAATCGACAACTCATGTCCATGGTTAGGAAACCTTAACCATCATTAATCAATGAGCTAGTCCATAGAGGCGTACTAGGGACACGGTGTTATTCACAAACCACACAAGTATTAAAGTTTCCGCTTAATACAATTCTAGCATGGAATATAAACATTATCATGAACAAGAATTATAATAATAACATCTTTATTATTGCCTTTAGGGCATAATTCCAACATTTGATAGCAACATTTTTTATATAGTTCTTAAGATGAGAATATACTGCTGCATAACATGGATCTAAACGAAAAACAACATGGCTCTAAACGAAAAATAGGTCATCTATAACTACTCCTAAGTTTTATATCTGAGATATATCCAATCTTGTTCAAACTATAAGAAATCAATCATCCTAAGCTTCAGTGATAGTATATGTTGATTCCTGCATTACAAACAACTAATTTAGGGTAACTAACAACTAAATAGACATGATATCCTATTTATTGCTTCATCCTAAAATCTAACATGGTAAATATTTTGATTGAACAACTCTGAAATCATAGATATTGATCTAAATGCGAAATCAGATCAAGAAATAGAAGAAGATCATGCTGATGTTTCTCATACAAATGTCATTGTGCATGTTATAAACAAAGGTATGATGATTATATGCAATCAACTTATCTAGCAGTATTTAAACAAAAGTTATACATACTTATATGCATAAGTTATCAACTAGCTAAAACAGAAGTTAGACATGCTTATATGCAGAGGTTATCCAGTAGCTAAAACATAAGTTATTCATGCTTATATGCAGAAGTTATCCACTAGCTAGAATATAAGTTATACATGCTTGCATGCAGAAAGTTATAATTATACATGCTTAAAAACAGAGGTTATCAACTAGCTAAAACAGAGGTTATGAACTAGCTAAAACAGAGGTTATCCATGCTTACATGCAAAAATTTATCCATGCTTATATGCAGAAGTTGACATGGTTATACTGTTGGAGATATGCCCTAGAGGCAATAATAAATGTAGTTATTATTATATCTTTGTGTTTATGATAAATGTTTACATTCATGCTATAATAGTATTAACAAGGAAACATTAATACTTGTGTGATTTGTAAACTTAATTTGAAGTCCCTAGTATAGCCTCTATACTTCACTAGCTTGTTGGTTGATTAATGATTGTGGTTTACCTATCATGAACATTGAGATGTTATCAACAACAAGATCATATCGTTAGGAGAATGATATGGTGGACATACTCCTATAAATAAGCGTAGCATAAAGATCAAGTCATTTAAATAGTTCAATTGCTATATGCTTTCTGATACATAGTAACCTAATTCCTTCGACCATGAGATCATGCATATCACCTTTACCGATGGATGCTTTGATGACATCAAACACCACACCGTGAATCGGGTGGCTATAAAGGTGGCATTGAGTGTTCGGAAAGTATTGGTTGAGACACATGGATCAAGAGTGGGATTTGTCCATCCATATGACGGATAGATATACTCGGCCCTCTCGTGGAATGTCATCCAATTAGCTTGCAAGCATGTGACTGGCTCACAAGGGATCACATATCACGGAACGAGAAAAGAGTACTTATCGTAACGAGGTTGAACTAGGTATGCGAGATACCGACGATCATAACCTCGGATAAGTAAACTATCGTGAGACAAAGGGAAATTGGTATCGTATGTAAGTGGTTCATTCGATCGCAAAGTAATCGTAGAAATATGTGGGAGCCATATGAATTTCCAGATTCCTCTATTGGTTATTGTTCGGAGAAGTGTCTCGATCATGTCCGCATAATTCACTAACCGTAGGGAGACACACTTAAGGATTCGACGTTGTTTTGAGTAGTTATGGTATTATGAGAAAGAGACCGAATGTTGTTCGGAGTCTCGGATGGGATCCGGGATATCACGAGGTGATCCGGAATGGTCCGGAGAATAAGATTCATATAAGGAAAGTCCCGCTTTGAGTTCGGGAATGATTCCGGTGTTTTCATCGAATGTTCTAGAAGGTTCCTAATGTCCCAAGACCGGGGAAGGGTACATGAATGTGTCATTACATATTGGAATGATTGCATCATGTACTAAGTGTTCTTGCTGTTCCAAATAAAGGATTAAATTGAATCCTAAAACTGAAAAGTCAAATGGCTTTGAAAGTCAAACGGCTAAAAAGAAACTGGGGAAACAAGCAAGAGGAGGTTGAAACCAACTTGGAGGAGGAGTCCCTCCTCTCCAAGCCGGGCCACACCAAGGCCGACTTGGGAGGGACTCCTCCTGCCCCCCCCACCTATAAAAGGAGGGGTGGCCTCCTCTAGACACACAAGTTCCTATCCTCTAATCTCCGGTTTAGAGCGCTTTGGTTTAGAGCTTCTAATTGCTCTAGCCTTCGGTTTAGAGCCTTCTAATTGGTGTGTCTAAACCCTAGACCACTAATAGCTCTCTCATACTCCACCATACTGCCCGGCTTAAGGCGAAGCCTCATGATCTCCTCTACTTCCTGCATACCACGCCACAGCCGAAATCGCGAGGAGAGTGCTACAACCTCCACTGCTGGAACAAGGGAGAGGAAGGTCTTCGTCGAGTACAACGGTGACCGATCATGAAGCGCCTTAGAACGCAGCGCCGAAGGATCGCCTACACGATCTTGAGATCGGAAGAGTACGACTACATCACCCACGAGAATCCGCCTCGTTAAACACTTTGGAATCTTCGAGGGTAAGTTATTCCATCGACTCGTTGCTACAATCTAGTAGATAGATCTTGGCTTGTTTGTTTGTATGCGATAGAAATTTTTGTTTTCCATGCTACGAAACCCTACAAAGGGTATCGAGCCGTGTCTATATGTAGATCTGTTGCACGAGTAGAACACAATGGTCATTGTGGGCGCGTT
Organism: Avena longiglumis; assembly: GCA_030063025.1. NCBI lineage: Eukaryota > Viridiplantae > Streptophyta > Magnoliopsida > Poales > Poaceae > Avena > Avena longiglumis. The sequence goes on from CP125976.1 coordinate 79,989,898, forward strand.
GATGCTTTTATTGTCGATTGCTTCTTGTGTACTTTGCATCTTGCGGTATGTTGGGATGAAGGCCCCGGCTAACCTTACGTGACATCGCTCATGAGACTTGCTCCACGCTTGACATGCAACTTGTATTGCATAAGTGGCTTTATGGTGCTTTCTCCTAGCATAGTTAAGATCCAATTTACAACGGGTGATCAACAATGCTAGTATCAATGTTGTGGTTCTTGTTCGTAAGTTAGAACGACACTTATTGAAAGCCCCAAACCACGTAAAATATGCAAAGAAAGTAGAGGTGTCTAACTTTGTTTTGCAGGGGTGTGCAGTGATGTGATATGGCCATGATTGTGATTATATCTGATGTATGCAATGTTCCTTATTGTAAGTTGGCAACCGGCAGGAGCCATATGGTTGTCTTTAATTTATGTTAAGACCCGCGTGTCTATTCAAAGTAGTTGTAATAGTTGAAGCCGGTGGACGACAACCATGGAGAAGCGTCATTGACCTTGATGCAAAGCCGGTGATGATGGAGATCATGTTCGTGCTTAAAGATGGAGATCGGAAGCACAAAGAAGAAAGGCCATATCATATCACATATTATTGAATTGCATGTGATGTTAATCCTTTATGCATCTTGTATTGCTTAGTAGACGACGGTAGCATTATAAGATGATCCCTCATGCACATGAATTTCAAGTCATAATGTGTTCACCCTTAGTTAGCACCGCTAAAGCTTGTTGTTTTGAAGCACCACGTGATGATCGGGTGTGTTAGATTCTGCAAGTGTATACAACGTGAGCAAGCCATTTGCTCATGCGAAACTAAGGTTTGATCTTGACGAGCCTAGCATGTACGTACATGGTCTCGAACACGGATAACCGAAAGGTAAAGCATGAATCATATAGTAGATATGATGAACATGACAATTGTTCGCCATTGAAACTATATCAACTCTCGTGATGATCGGTGTTGATGTAGTGGATTTGGTTCTGTGATCACTAAAACAATGTGAGGGATGTTGTTTTGAGGGAGTTCACCTAGTTTAATTTCATTAATTAATTTGAACTCAATTTGTCATAAACTTAGTCTAAACTATTGCAAATATGTTGTAGATCAATGGCAGCCCCTACCATCAATTTTAATGCGTTCCTAGAGAAAGAAAAGTTGAAAACAATGGAAGCAACTCATGATTGGTTCCAATTTGAGGATTGTCCTCACATGGTAATTTGACCTATGTGCTGGATGCACACTGGTGACCCACTGTCGATGCCGATGAAGTAAAGAATGTTTACCTCTCTCTCGGAAGAATCAAGATCCATAGTTCAGGTGCTATCTTGTATGGTTTGGAATCGAGCTTGTAAAAGTTTTGAAGAGTCGACCCATATGATATTGTCGAGGATCTCAAATTGATTTTGAGACTCATGCGGCAATTGAAAGCTATGAGGCTTCAAAAGTTCTTTAACGAAGATGGAAGAAGGCAGCTCAGCTGAGCATGTGCTTAAGATGTCCGGCATGCAAACAAACTTCAAAGCTTGGGTATAGTGATTCCTAATGCTTTGGGGATTTACCGTGTCCTCCAATCACTACCACCAAGTTACAAGAACTTTGTGATGAACTACAACATGCGTAACATGAACAAGACGCTGCTGAACTCTTTGCCATGTTGAAATCTGTAAGTGGAGATCAAGAAAGAGCACCAAGTGTTGTTGGTCAATAAGACCACCAAATTCAAGAAAGTCAAGTCTAAGCAAAGGGACACTTCAAGAAGGGTGGTAAGAAAGTTACCACGCCGCAAAGAAGACCAAGGCTGGACCCAAGCCCATCGAAAGTGCTTTTACCGCAAGGGAGACGGTCATCGAAGCGGAATTGCCCAAAATACTTGGCGGATCAAGAACGGCAACATCAAGAAGAAAGGTATATCCGATATACATGTTATTGATGTATCTCACTAGTACTCGTAGTAGTGCACAGGTATTTGATAATCGGTTCGGTTGCTCATATTTGTAACTCAAACAAAAGTCGCAGAATAAACGGAAGCTAGCGAAGAACGAGGTGACGATGTGCGTGGGAAACGGATCAAAGGTTGATGTGATCGCGGTCGGCACGCTACCCTTTCATATACCATCGGGATTAGTTTTATACTTAAATAATTGTTATTTAGTGCCTGTGTTGAGCATGAACATTATATCGGGATCTTGTTTATTAAGTAGACGGTTTTGTTTAAATCAGAGAATAATGGTTGTTCGATTTATATGAGTAATATGTTTTATGCACATGCACCTTTGATAGATGGTCTATTATTATTGAATCTCGATAGTGGAAATACACATATCAACAACATTGAGGCTAAACGTTTGAAATCAAGCGATAATTCGACCTATATGTGGCACTGTCGTCTTGGTCACATTGGAGTGAAACGTATGAAGAGACTCCATTCCAATGGACTTCTTGAATCACTTGATTTTGAATCACTTGAAAGATGCGAAGCATGTCTGATGGGAAAAATGAATAAGACTCCATTTTCTGGTATGATGGAGCGAGCTACGGACTTATTGGAAATCATACATACCGATGTGTGTGGTCCAATGAGTGTAGCATCGCGCGGTGGTTATCGTTATGTTCTTACCTTCACGGATGACTTGAGTAGATATGGGTATATCTATTTCATGAAACATAAATCTGAAACTTTCGAGAAGTTTAAGGAGTTTCAAAGTGAGGTAGAGAATCAACGTAACAAGAAGATTAAATTTCTACGTTCTGATCGTGGAGGTGAATATCTAAGTTACGAGTTTGGCGAGCATTTGAAGAAATGTGGAATACTTTCACAGTTGACACACCGAACACCACAAACAGAATGGTGTGTCCGAACGTCAGAATCGAACTCTCTTAGATATGGTTCGCTCTATGATGTCACTTACAGATTTACCGCTATCATTTTGGGGTTATGCATTAGAAACACCGCATTCACTTTAAATAGGGCATCGCCTAAATCCGCTGAAACGACACCGTATGAATTATGGTTTGGGAAGAAACCTAGATTGTCGCTCCTTAAAATTTGGGGATGCGAAGCCTATGTAAAGAAGTTACAGCGGACAAGCTTGAACCCAAAGCGAAAAATGCCTTCATAGGATACCAAGGAAACTATTGGGTATACCTTCTATCATAGATCCAAGGCAAAATCTTCGTTGTTAAGAATGGATCCTTTCTAGAGAAGGAATTTCTCTCAAAGAAGTGACTGAAGGAAAGTAGAACTCGACGAGGTTGTCAACCTTCTCTCGAATTGCGAGTAGCGCAAAGACCGAAGAAGTTCCCTGTGGTGCCTGCACCAATAAGAGAGGAAGCTAATGATGGTGATCATGAAACTTGGTTGAAGTTACTACAGAGCCCTGAGGTCAACGAGAACTCGTACACCTGCATTGGTATGATCCCGTTATGAGTGTCATGTTGGTGGACAACACCGATGACCCCGAGACATATGAGGAAGCGATGATGAGCCCAGATTCCAATAAATGGCAAGAAGCCATGAACCGAGATTGGATCCATGTACGAAAACCAAGTATGGACTTTGGTGGACTTACCAGATGGCCGAAGGTCATCGAGAACAAATGGATTTTCAAGAAGAAAACAGATGTTGATGGTAATGTTACTGTCTATAAAGCTCGACTTATCGCAAAAGGGTTTCGACAAATTCAAGGAGTTGACTACGATGAGACTTTCTCACCGGTAGCGAAGCTAAAGTCTGTGAGGATTATGTTAGCAATCGCTGCATATTATGATTATGAGATATGGCAGATGGATGTCAAAACAGCATTCCTCAATGGAGATATTGATGAAGAGTTGTATATGATGCAACCCAAAGGTTTTGTCGATCCTAAAGATGCTAACAAGGTATGCAAACTTCAACGGTCCATCTATGGATTGAAGATAGCATCCCGAAGTTGGAATCAACGTTTTGATAAGGTGATCAAAAGTTTTGGTTTTATACAAACTTATGGAGAAGCTTGTATTTACAAGAAAGTGAGTGGGAGCCCTGTAGCATTCTTAATACTATATGTGGATGACATATTGTTTATTGGGAATGATGTAGACCTTCTTAATAGTGTCAAGGAATATTTGAATAATAGTTTTTCAATGAAGGATCTTGGCGAAGCAGCTTACATATTAGGCATAAAGATTTATAGAGATAGATCGAAACGACAAATATCATTGTCACAGAGTACATATTTGGACAAAGTTCTAAAGAGGTTTGGAATGGAAGAAAGCAAGAAAGGGTTCTTGCCCATGTTGCCGAATACGACCTTGAGTAAAACTCAAAGTCCGACATCGGCAGAAGATAGAGAAAGGATGAGTAAGACTCATGCCTCATCCATAGGATCTCTAATGTATGCCATGCTATGTACTAGACCCGACATTGCATATGATGTTAGTTTAACTAGCAGATATCAAAGTGATCCAGGAGTGGATCATTGGACAGCGGTCAAAAACATCCTTAAGTACTTGAGAAGAACTAAGGATATGGTTCTTTCTTATGGAGGTGATGAACAGCTCGTTGTTAATGGTTACACCGATGCTAGTTGGAACACCGATCCGGATGATTCTAAATCACAATCTGGATACGTATTTATTTTGAATGGTGCAGCAGTTAGCTGGAGGAGTGCAAAGCAAAGCGTTGTGGCGAGATCTTCAACTGAATCGGAATACATGGCTGCTTTGTGGCGAGATCTTCAACTGAATCTAAATCACAAGAAGCGATATGGATGAAAGAGTTCATTACAGAGCTGGGTGTGGTTCCTAGTGCGCTGGACCCAATGTCTATCTACTGTGATAACATGGGCGCCATAGCCAATGCGCAAGAACCAAAGTCACACAAGAAGCTGAAGCATATCAAGCTGCGTTTTCACGCTATTCGAGAACATATCCAGGATGGGGATATAAAGATTTGCAAAGTACACACAGATCTGAATGTGGCGATCCGTTGACTAAACCTCTCCCGAGGGCAAAACATGACCAACACCAAACTGCCATGGGTGTTCGGTATATTACCATGTAATCTAGATTAGATGACTCTAGTGCAAGTGGGAGACTGTTGGAGATATGCCCTAGAGGCAATAATAAATGTATTTATTATTATATCTTTGTGTTTATGATAAATGTTTACATTCATGCTATAATAGTATTAACAAGGAAACATTAATACTTTTGTGATTTGTAAACTTAATTTGAAGTCCCTAGTATAGCCTCTATACTTCACTAGCTTGTTGGTTGATTAATGATTGTGGTTTCCCTATCATGAATATTGAGATGTTATCAACAACAAGATCATATCGTTAGGAGAATGATATGGTGGACATACTCCTATAGATAAGCGTAGCATAAAGATCAAGTCATTTCAATAGTTCAATTGCTATATGCTTTCTGATACATAGTAACCTAATTCCTTCAACCATGAGATCATGCATATCACCTTTACCGGATGGATGCTTTGATGACATCAAACACCACACCGTGAATCGGGTGGCTATAAAGGTGGCATTGAGTGTTCGGAAAGTATTGGTTGAGACACATGGATCAAGAGTGGATTTGTCCATCCATATGACGGATAGATATACTGGCCCTCTCGTGGAATGTCATCCAATTAGCTTGCAAGCATGTGACTGCTCACAAGGGATCACATATCACGAACGAGAAAGAGTACTTATCGGTAACGAGGTTGAACTAGGTATGCAGAGATACCGACAATCATAACCCTGGATAAGTAAACTATCGTGAGACAAAGGGAAATTGGTATCGTATGTAAGTGGTTCATTCGATCGCAAAGTAATCGAGAAATATGTGGGAGCCATATGAATTTCCAGATTCCTCTATTGGTTATTGTTCGAGAAGTGTCTCGATCATGTCCGCATAATTCACGAACCGTAGGAGACACACTTAAGGATTCGACGTTGTTTTGAGTAGTTATGGTATTATGAGAAAGAGACCGAATGTTGTTAGGAGTCTCGGATGGGATCCGGATATCACGAGGTGATCCGAATGGTCCGGAGAATAAGATTCATATAAGGAAAGTCCCGCTTTGAGTTCGGGAATGATTCCTGTTTTCATCGGAATGTTCTAGAAGGTTCCTAATGTCCCAAGACCGGGAAGGGGTACATGAATGTGTCATTACATATTGGAATGATTGCATCATGTACTAAGTGTTCTTGCTGTTCCAAATAAAGGATTAAATTGAATCCTAAAACTGAAAAGTCAAATGGCCATTGAAAGTCAAACGGCTAAAACAGAAACTGTGGGAAACAAGCAAGAGGAGGTTGAAACCAACTTGGAGGAGGAGTCCTCCTCTCCAAGTCGCGCCCACCCAGGCCGACTTGGGAGGGACTCCTCCCTTGGCCGCCCCTCCCACCTATAAAAGGAGGGGCAGGGCCTCCTCCTCTAGACACACAAGTTCCTATCCTCTAATCTCCAGTTTAGAGCCGTTTTGGTTTAGAGCTTCTAATTGCTCTAGCCTTCAGTTTAGAGCCTTCTAATTGGTGTGCCTAAACCCTAGACCACTAATAGCTCTCTCTCATACTCCACCATACTGCCCGGCTTAAGGCGAAGCCTCATGATCTCCCTCTACTTCCTGCAGTACCTGCCAGCCGAAATCGCGAGGAGAGTGCTACAACCTCCGCTACCGGAACAAGGGAGAGGAAGGTCTTCGAGTACCGAACGTGTGACCGATTGGAAGCGCCGAACGCAGCCTTGAAGGATTGTCTACACGATCTTGAGATCGGAAAGAGTACGACTACATCACCCACGAGAATCCGCTCTCGTTAAACACTTTGGAATCTTCGAGGATAAGTTATTCCATCGACTCGTTGCTACAATCTAGTAGATAGATCTTGGCTTGTTTGTTTGTATGCGATAGAAAATTTTTGTTTTCCATGCTACGAAACCCTACATATACCCCACGGGTACACGACGTTAGCATACTTGTTCCATCCCAAGGGAAGGCCCACGACGAGATACGCGGCCTGTGGAGATTTCGGGTGGCCAAATCCCATGATGTTTTCGGATCCTTGGAGGACAAGTCTAGAGTAGATAGAATTTCAAAGGGTATCAATCCTAATATGTCAAACATAGGACATAGTAACTATGCATGCAACATGACAAGCTACAAACAAAGATCATGAATAACATGCATTGAAAAACGTTTGTTTGTTTCACATACAAAAAATATAACATAGTGGCAATCATCTTGTCCCTCATAGAGTAGCAAATAGATGCATAGGACACCTTCAAAGTTCACAAGGGTGACTAGAAACAAGTAGCACAAGAACAAATAATATCACAATATACATCAATCAATAAGCTTTGGAACACCTGATACGTAATGACAATTATGCTCTTTTAATGGTACCTAAAGGTAGAAGGTGGAGACTCAATAGTGGTGGAAGAAAGACCTTTTATTAAGGAAGCATGGATTTCAAGTTTCAAAAAGAGCTTCCAAAAATTATGGTACTTGTTAGCTTTCAGCCCTTATTTCCCCTATCATAAGCATCTTGAAGTGATTAAGGTTAAAATGAACAAAGATGGAGTATATGCTTGACGAAGTATAAGTTGGCAATCTCAAGTCCCTTGAATACGAGAGCCACACCTCATGCTATTCAACTTTAGTCACCTGTAAGTTCTTGTCATTGTAAGTATTTGCATATCATTGAGAACCGCCAACGGGGTACCCCTTGCACATGGTACAGGAGCTATCCCGTAACCAAAATGACAAGGCAAACAGACAATGAGCATATCAACAATCTTCTTATTTACCATGGGAATATGGTGCTTTTTCTCTCTTTCCTCTTTTATCAATGTGTCTCTTTTTTATAAGAAGAATGCTTCATAGATGTCACTATAGTGATGCTGCAAGTTTCCACCATGATTAGGCATGACTTAGGCTAGCGGCCCAGGGGTTTCTCTAACACAGGATACAAACTCCATGGACTTACAAGTTCCCTCTTTATTTCACACCGGTGACATCCATAGACAAAAGAACATGATATCAACTGAGTACAAAGTAGAAGTGCAATGTTGAAAACGTTCCCCGTGACAGCACAATTCTGCTAATTCCAACTTATAAGTGCAAGCATATACAACAAAGTTGTCACAAAATATAAAGTGTGCCATCAAGTGCAAGCATATACAACTTATAAGTGCAAGCATATACAACTTATAAGGGGCAAAGAATATAAAGTGTGCCATCAAGTTTGTGAGGGATTTAATCACTAAGTTTTTACATAACAAAATAGTTTTTAATTGGAAGATACTTGAAAACAAGAATATACTTGGAATGGTGTAACACACCATGCATAGGAGTTTATAGTGGACACTTTGGAATAACTTGGTTTCTTAGGATTTTGAAGCATGAGTAGAGCTTACTCACACAAGTGGAGGCTAGCAAAGGACTGGGAGAAACCAAATAAGAGAGCAATAATGGCCATAATCATGCAGTGCAACAAAGCATTACTAATCAAAGCAAAGAGTGGTACTACAAGTCAAGGACTAAATGATCATAAAGGCTCTAGTGACTTGTCATAGTCATAACATGGTGTGAGCATGTGCCAAGTCAACCCAAGCAAAGCATCAAAGGAGAATACCACAATACTATGCTTTTGCATGCTAAAACAACGCATAATTTCTTCAAGGCACACTAAGCAATCTCAGTTGTTTGGAACAAGACATGCTACAGAAATAATCACTAAGCATAAGGTCAAAACAACACCTAGCATGTCATGCTAAAGTCTAAGTCACGGTCAATGCAAGCTCCTCTTGCACTTACAAGCAAGAACTTACTACTCCTTTCCAACACCAAGCAACTTATTTGCAAAACAACACAGCGAGAACGGGGGTCCAAACTACTTTATTCAAGTAAACTAAACAACCTAAGCAAAGCAAACAAAAACTAACACGCTCCAAGAACAACACAACTGTGCATGAAACAATAAAAAGAAAGTGTCTAAACAGACCTGAGCTTTTTATTGATGAAGAAGGGGATGCCTTGGGCATCCCCAAGCTTTGAAGCTTGTACCTTTTGGGTATTTCTTGGGGTGACACCATGGTGGCCTCCCCAAGCTTGAGATTTTATCCATTCTTCATCTTATTGCATCATTCTCACTTTACACCTGAAATTTTTTCTTCATACAAAACTTCACACAATCTTCATTAGCAACATTAGTGTATTCAAAAGATATTAGACCTCTGACAGAGCTTTGGAACAGTAAGGATTTTCACTAAAAACACAAGCTACTGTAGTAACTCCTTCAAAAATCTCAATTCAACTAAAGAGAACTCAAAAAGGAATCAATAGGAAGCAAATGCAAATAATGGCAGAAATCTGTCAAAACAGACCAACAGGTAGAAACCGATTTTTTCGAACATCTTTTGTTGCTCAAATGAAAAAGTGTTGAACTAACGAAAGTTAGCTAACATACTGGCGGATTTATTCGAAAATTGTTAGCTCAATCCGAGTTATAAAGACTCCTCACAATTTTTTTTGGTGAAGGACAAAAATCTGTTTCAGAACAGCAACTCCCCAAATCTTACTTCCCTCTCATTAGAGGTCATTCTTGGCACAAAAACCAAACAAAAAGGATAAGGAGAAGTTATTACTGAAGTAATAACTTCCAAGACTCAAGGAAACTCTTGGGTTATCTCCCAACAAGTATTTTTCTTTAACGCCTTTAAGTTAGGCACAAGAAGGAAGAAGAATCAAGTATTTTTAAATGAGAAATTAAGATCTAGGACTACCGATCGATCGAGGACTACCGACCGATCACTACCGATAGAGGACTACCGACCTATCTAGGACTACCGACCTAGGACTACGACCGACCTAGACTAGGACTACAGATCCTAGGACCGACCCACCTAGGACTACCGAATCCACCTAGGACTACCGACCGACCCACGACCCACGACCGACAATCGAGGACTACCGACCGACCCAGGACTACCGAATCGACCGAGGACTACCAATCGATCGAGGACTACCAACCCGATCGACCAACCGAGACTAATCAATCCGGGATCGACCGACCAACCGAGGACTACCGATCGACCGACCCACCGAGGACTACCGACCGACCCACCGAGGACTACCGACCCACCGACGCACCGAGGACTACAGACTGACCTAGGACTACTGACCTATCACTATAGACCGAGGACTACCAATCGACCGAGTACTACCGACCAACCAACCGAGTACTATCGACTGACCAACCGAGGACTACCGATTGACCGAGGACTACAGACCGACTTAGGACTACCGACCGACCACCTAGGACTACCGACTGACCAACCGAGGACTACCGACCGACCCATCGAGGACTACCGACTGACCAACCGAGGACTATCGACCGACCCGCCGAGGACTACCGACTGACCGACTGACCAACAGAGGACTACCGACCTAGGACTACCGATCGACTTAGGACTACCGACCGAGGACTACCGACTGACCAACCGAGGACTACCGACCGACCTAGGACTTCCGACCGACCGAGGACTACCGACGACTGACCGACCTAGGACTACCGACGGACAAATCGAGGACTATCGACTGGCCGAGGACTACAGACCAACCTAGGAATACCGGCCGAGGACTATCGACTGACCACCTAGGACTACCGACTGACTAACCGAGGACTACCGACCGACCCACCAAGGACTACCGACTGACCAACCGAGGACTATCGACGACCCACCGAGGACTACCGACTGACCGACTGACCAACCGAGGACTACCGACCTAGGACTACCGACTGAGGACTATCGACCGACCCACCAAGGACTACCGACTGACCAACCGAGGACTACCGACCGACCGACCTAGAACTTCCGACCGACCGAGGACTACCGACGACTGACCGACCGACCTAGGACTACCGACGACTGACCGACCGAGGACTATCGACCGACCCACCGAGGATTACCGACTGACCGACCTAGGACTACCGACCAACCCACCAAGGACTACCGACCGACCAACCGAGGACTATCGACCGACCTAGAACTACCGACCGACCGAGGACTACCGACCACTGACCGACCTAGGACTATCGACGGACCAATCGAGGACTATCGACTGGCCGAGAACTACAGACCAACCTAGGACTACCGACCGAGGACTATTGACTGACCACCTAGGACTACCGACTGACCAACCGAGGACTACCGACCGACCCACCAAGGACTACCGACTGACCAACCGAGGACTACCGACCGACCCACCGAGGACTACCGACTGACCAACCGAGGACTACCGACTGGCCGAGGACTACAGACCAACCTAGGACTACCGACCGAGGACTATCGACTGACCACCTAGGACTACCGACTGACCAACCGAGGACTACCGACCTAGGACTACCGACCGACCGACCTAGGACTTTCGACCGACCGAGGACTACCGACGACTGGCCAACCTAGGAATATCGACGGACCGACCGAGGACTATTGATCGACCCACCGAGGACTACCGACTGACCGACCTAGGACTACCGACCAACCCACCAAGGACTACCGACCGACCGAGGACTACCGACCGATCTAGAACTACCGACTTAGGACTACCGACCGACCGAGGACTACCGACTGACCGAGGACTACAGACCGACCTAGGACTACCGACCGACCAAGGACTACAGACCGACCGAGGACTACCGACCTAGGACTACCGACCGAGGACTACCGACCGACCCACTGAGGACTACCGACTGACCAACCGAGGACTATCGACCGACCCACCAAGGACTACCGACTAACCGACTGACCAACCTAGGACTACCGACCGACCTAGGACTACAGACTGACCGACCGAGGACTACCGACTGACCCACCAAGGACTACCGACCGACCGAGGACTACCGACCGATCGACCGAGGACTACCGACCGACCAACCGAGGACTACCGACCGACCGAGGACTACCGACCGATCACTACAGACCGAGGACTACTGACTAACCTAGGACTACCGACGACTGATCGAGGAATACTGACCGACCGACCGAGGACTACCGAACGACCCTGGGGAATTAGAAAGAAGTATACCGACCGATCGAGGACTACCGACCGACCGAGGACTACAGACCAACCGTGGACTACCGACTGAGGACTACCGACCGACCGAGAACTACAGACCGAGGACTACCAACCGACCGAGGACTACCAACCGATAGAAGACTACCGACCGACCGAGGACTACAGACCGATCGAGGATATTTGGAGACACTTGGGACTGATGGATATCATTGATGAGATGAGTATTGTCGATAGATTAGGGTCTCGTGTCTTTGAAGAAATAATTCGGCTGGCCTATATGCCAGCCCCACGTACTGCTGATGTTGGTATGAAAGAGATATTAATTAGCTCCTGTTGGTACATATGGTGGCAGAGGAGACAGGTGGTACATGGGGAATAAATCGTCGATCTGTTGAGAACGGCTCAAGTAATTGCAGCTATTGCGGCAAATTATTCGAAGGCATGCAAACAGAATTCGGCGGTCCCTCGTGTTGGATGGGAGAATCTGTTGGAGGGTTTTTGCAAACTAAATGTTGATGCTTCGTTTTCAGTGGAGTCTGGTATGGGTGCTACAGGAGCTGTGATCCGCGACGATAAGGTCTCTTTTATCACATGTGCTAATAGTGGCATTGAGTATATTTTGGATGATCCATTAGCTCAAGCGACGACGTTACGTGATGGCCTCCTTTTGGCGGGTCAAGTTGGATGCACCAACATTATAGTCAATAGCGATTGTATGGAAGTCATCTCTACTATGAATGAAGGCGGCAACTTCATTGGTGCAGCAGCGGCTATCTATGCGGAGTGCTCCTCCGTCAGAAACCATGGTGAGGGAGGAGTCACCATCTTCGGAAACAAAACGGCATGCCATCGGGTGGTGCTCAGGTGCTGCATGGCTGATCCTGTCCTGGCCGGCTGTGGAAGCGGGGGGATGCGAGGAGGTGCGGGGTGCTCTGTGAGGTTTTTCTTATCCGACCATGGAGGAGAGGAGGGGAAGCGACATAACATGTCTTCCTCAGCAGCGCAAGGATGGCAGTTCGAGTCCAGGGTTGGAAGTTCCTGCTTCTCCCTTTATTCTCCATCTTGGCGCCATGGCAACGAGAGGAGGAGGAATCAGGGCGAGGTGCAAGCTCTTGGGATGTTGAAAGAAGCTCAGTGGTGGAGTTCATCCACAAAGGCAGAGGTTGCCGACGTGATTCTTGGCCAGTAGAGGCCACTTCACGTTATGGTGTGGAGCTGGCACCACAATATCTTCTTCCCGCAGGCCAGCTAGCCGATGCGGAGGATCATCGGTCTCAAGGCGCCGCTCCACGTTGACGACAGACCAAGTGGCGTAGTCCCTGGTTCTATCGACGACGACCGTGCATCGAGATCTCATCTGAGAGGCGTCGGAAAAGGACATGATTGCTTTTTCTTTGTTTTCGTTGGGGTCTTCTTGTAAAAGTAGAGAACTGCTTTAATTTCATTGTTTATGTAAGTGTCCTTGATGTAAATTTGCCTGCCGATTAATACGGCTTCCGGGTCTGTTCCCGTGCAAAAAAAAAAAGGATGCACTAACTTTTTTTTTAGATAAAAAAGGATGCACTAACTAAGGTCCATATCTCCAAACGAAACTTTATATTTGGGCTGAAACAAGATAACTAGGCCTGAGGCAGCACTTTCCCTAAAAAGGAGGCAGTGTGTTCTGGCCTCTGGGCTTACGACCTTTGTCAGCTTGTAGGCTTTTCGTCCTGGTCTCCGCCGCCAACCAAAGCCCACTAAACACACCAGCGTACCAGCAGTCAGCGGGAACTAGGAAACCAATGTTGCGGGCGGCGGCGTCGAGGTGCGGCGGCGGCGCCATCCGGCGACTGTCGGCAACAGCCGCGGTAAGCTCGAGGAGGAAGCCTCCCCAGGACGAGGGGGACTGGTCCTACTACAAGGAGTGGTGGGGCGAGGACGACGGCCCCGGCGATGGGGCACACACCGTCTTCCGCCGCCACTCCGAGCACGGCAATGGCGTCGTCTCCGTCGTCGCGTACCCAGCCTCCCAACCGGTATATACCGCTTCCTTTCTCCCCAGCTCCCTTCTTGGTCTATTTCTTGCTTGAAGAAATGGGGATTAAGCGCTCTTCGTCTGCTGCTGCCTATGCTAGAGAAAGTAACGAAGGAGCACCTTTTGCTCATAGATCACTATGAGTGCTATCCTCGAAATATTATACACTTAATTATCAATTTTTCGTTATAAATTGAGTTCTGCGTGCTGGTTCCTGGCATAAAGTGTTAATTTGATGCAAGTTCACCTTCCAGCAAACCAACGTTGTTGTTCACTTGTTCAAGAACATGGGGCAAATTGGTTGTCTAACTTGAATATTTGCTATGCTACTCATCATGATGATCAATTTGGACTTGTGCCACTACAGTCATTTTGAGTCTCGTAATATCCATACTGCACAAAGTTCTACTGATTTAATACCAGTCTAGACCAATCTGTTCTGGACTTATACAGGAATACAAATTTTTGTGTTGTGGCAGGCCAATGATCAGTGGCCAGTAATGGAGAGATGGCTTCAAGAAAGAAATTCAGTAATATACCCAGAATCAACTAGCTCTGACCAGTTTAAGATACTAGGCTACCAGTGGCGAGTAATGCGCTTTAACGACCATACACGACAAAGTACTGCAAAAGTAATGGCGTGTTACAGGTCAGGGGGTGATAGAGCATTATACTCAATGCAGCAGCCCAACTGCTTAGCTGTTCCCTGTGAGTTACTTGTACTATGTTTACACCTATTGTGATGATAATATGTCCACGCTGGTTTTTATATTTTTTAGTCTCGTTTGCATCTGTTAAACGATAAGTATAACTTATAAATATGGCTTCTTACATACAAGTCAACAGTATGGTATCAGTAACATGCCAAAAGACAATAAGTATTATATGCCGACATGATTCCAGTATACAGACATCTCTGTATACAGGTCAAAAGACATCAGTAACATGATTCCCCTGATTATTTCTTAGCTGCAAGTGTTATGTGTCATGAAGATAAGATGAAGGTTTTCTCTAGATGAGCATTTTAGTTGTTGTATGCAAAGTAGCACAATTTTATTTTCATGTGTGTTTTATATGTTGCTTCAATAGCACTGTAAGAATCTGAGTATCTGACAGTCATTATGTGCAGATGTCAAGAGTATGGTATCAGCAGGATTGACAGCACTCCCTTGTTGTTCTTACGATCTCCGTCAAGCAGTTTCTGAGCAGAACACTATGAAAATTCTATGTATAGGCCATGGTGGAGGCAGCATACCATTATTTTTGGCTAGTAAATTCAAAGGTAGGAAGTACCACTGGCTTCAATGATGTTTATTACCACTTACAGCTGTTGCTGGATTTACTGATATGCGGTGCACACACTGAATTGGTGTTATTACCTTCTGGTCCTTTTGTTATCCGGTTAGAAACTATGTGCCTGGCCTGACAAATTACCTGCCTGCACTAATAGTTGAAATTAAATATCAATTGATGGATTTTTGGATCAACACAGTATTTCCTCTTTAGCTCTACCTGCTAATCCTTAATTCTGAAGTTTCCCACTTAAAACATATTTCATTTGTAGTTCTACCTGTTAATCCTTAATTCTGAAGTTTTCCACTTCATCAAAACACTTAAAACATATTTCATATTTTTCAGGTGCTGCCGTCCACATTGTGGAAATCGATCCAGTTGTCGTTTCTGCATCAGTTGAATCTATGGGTTTCCCTGCATCTCCCGCGAAAGGGCTATCATCTCACTCCATGCAGCCTGCCGACGGAGACGAGCTGCTGTGGGGAGGCATCCACGACCGCCTTTTCCTCCACATAACAGACGCAGCAGACTACATCGCCAACGACAGCAACATGTACGATCTAGTCTTCATCGACGCCTACGACGGGAATGACATATTTCCCCGCAAGCTCTGGGACGTCGACGGAGCGTTCCTGAAGAACCTAGAGGCAAGAGTCCACCCTGACCACGGCACGGTGGTGGTGAACCTGCACTCCGATTCGGATCAAGGCCCAGACGTCGACGACGAGGCCCCTTTCGATAGCATGCTCCCCATGGGCAAGTACGTCTCCCAGGTCTGCGGCGCGTACAAGCATCACTTTGGGCTGGCCTTCACGGCGGCCGCCCCGTGGCTCTGCAACATCACCCTGGTCGCCTGCCGCGACAAGGCGATGCTGAGCGGGGCGCCGGTAGGACGTAGCGGTAGAAGAGACTTTGTCCTTGGCAACCTTCTGTCGAGAGCGAGCATGGTCGAGCGGGCGCTGGACCTGCCGTTTCCCTGCCTGCGGTACGTCAAGAATGGGTTCACGCTTGTCGAATGATCTGATATTGTATGAAAGTATGAACACATTTGGTTTGGCGGATTGCTGGGCGATCTTGAACTCTTGCCGTGGGTTTTTCTGTATCCTTTTCCGTGTGATTTCTGTGAAGGAACAGGTTGACTGCTCAATCCACTGAGATGATCGCTGTTTGATTCACGTCTACTCCTACATATACAGTTGTCCAAGAGCCCCAAGGCTGATATTTGTATAGCGATT